>JAQPPZ010002520.1:7200000-8400000 GCA_028583015.1 Wollemia nobilis
GTATATATATAGTATGAGCACACCCTAAAAAAAGATCGACTCTTAGGAATGTACAAGATCAAATGTATGCAAGACTTCTATTCAAGCACTAAATATAAACTCCCTACTTTACCTTATGGTTCAAACTATATGATCAATATATGTAAGAATGAATCAATACTTCTATTCAAGTTCTATGGAATGTAAAATGGATTAATTCTATCTCTAGATTTTTGCATATTAGATTCAATAGTTCTTGAGTTAATGATTTATATGGACTAGTGACTGGTTTAATATTTGATTTAAATCAGATAATTGGTTATTTCTATTTAGATATTTTAAGAATTTTTGGCTTATAAGTTTATTCATTTCCTTATTGTTGTCTAACTTGTACATTTCTAAAGTTCTAGCAATAACTATATTTTCCTCTCTTTAAGCATTTTACTTTTTCTCTTTTTTCGAAACCAAGAAAGAAACCAAAATTATTTGGATATTGAACCAAGTACCCTTTGTTTTGAACTTGATAATTCAATATTGGCAAAGTCCTGGGAACAAACGTAACCACAGGCAAATTGTGCACCAATAATTTTTGGCACATTCAGTGGAACCCAATCCTACTATATTTATAGTTCAAATTTATGATGTTTATCTTTGCCCTATTCAAATTTTAAAATCACTTGGTGAATCTGTTCGAAAGATAAAACCCAAAAAAATATTTATCTGTTTGTTGGTTGAATACCAATATATATGAAAACTAGATCTAAAGCAAAAAATTCTAAAGAACCCATTGAGTTCTTTGAATTACATCTTTGTAGCATTAAAGCTAATCTTGTACTGGTTTCTCGATCAACTTCTTCTTCTACCATGACCACAAGACTGATAAATCCTTCCCTTTAAGCTCTCCCTAGTACTGCTACTAGTGGATCTTCAAGTGCAACTACCCATACTACTGTAATACCAATCGATATAGTAGCTATAATGACCTTAAATCAACCCAATTTACCCTATTCCACATGGAATCATTCATGCCCCTTAGATATGGTAATCCAACATTAGATCCCTACAACAACTTTGAAAGCATTGCTTGAATATGATGGTATAGGTAAAACAACTTACGAATATTATCAAGATGTAGCCTCATTAGCAACAATACACAATATTAGCAAAGAAGATATAATGATAAGGTTGTTAGTCATTTATCTAAAGGGAAATATGCTCTACTGATGTAGGAATCTTCCTAATTGAACTATAGCCACCTATACCCAGCTTGCTGGTTAACTGGTAGAAGAGTTAAATCAATAGGTTGATCCTTTTTCTCTACTCAATCAGTTCACTGTCATTAAAAAACACACTTAAGAAGAGAACATTAGATTCAATCATACATGGAAAAGGGTACCTAATGTGTTAAGACCAAAAAATGAACAAGCAATGTATTATTACCTAAGAGCTTTCAATTTAAATATAAGTATGGTTATAAGATAATATCAAGTGTTCACCTTCCCAAAAAAAATAGGAAGCTCTGAAATATGAAAATGACTTCATTGCTATTGGAACTTAAAAATGATAATGCCTATATTTACAGATCTCCCACAGGTGTCTAATACCAATTTTCCAAATCCTACTCTCGTTGCTAATGTGAATCTTCACAAATAGACCATATATCCTTCTATACTAGTGATACAAGTGTCCTTTACTCCTCTAGCTTTGCCCACTACTCCTATAATCCCTGTATCATCTGTTGCACCAACTTACAATCCTCAACTTGTAGTCTTATTAGAAATATAATCATTCATGAAGAATATGCCAACAAGATGACCTCAATAGAAAGAAGAGAAGCTAAGAGAATTTTCCAGCCAAGGATATTTCCACAGGTAACAAGAGATCAAGCTTACACAAGTGGTTGAAATTATGATAGATCAAACATGGTTTATTTGAACGATGATAATGAACCTTCTGAATCTTCAATAGAATCTTATTTTTGGTGCTCTACATGCAACAACCACCATGGTGAAAGTTTGTGTATGATCCATCAATATTATATCCAAAAAGTGGCTATTGAGAGGGTGGAAAAGACTCATAAGGGGTAAGTAAATATGATTCGAGAAGAGTGCCACAATCTTATGATGCCTTCGGTAGAGCAAGTTGTTATCTTGACAAGATCAGGAAATAAGCCTATACAAGTGGATCCTCGAGAGCTCAACCTCCTAAATGTACCTTCATATGTAATAAATTAGGTCAAGAAAAGGGACCCTCATGAAATTATTCCCCAAATCCCAGTTTGAATAATAGAAGTATAGTTACACAAATAAGCCATCCCAAAAAAGGAAGTTGGAACCCAAGAACAAGCTAGGGATAAGTTAAGATACCCTTATTTGACCAAGCATTAGAGAATAGATGCAAATCAAGGGTATAGAAACAACTATGATACCTTCATGAAATAAAAAGAGAAGAATGTTGATCCACCTTCCTTCAATATAGTGGAAGAAATGAATAAAACCTCTTCTAAATAATGTATGATGCATTACAATTCCCAGGGCAAATTGACTTATTACAAGAATATTTGAGGTCAATAAAAAAAGAGTAAATTTCCATCTTAGTTAAATTTAGTCTAGGCTATTTTAACATTAGCTATATAAAAATAGACCTCCTCTTTTTTATTTATCCCTTCATATGGAAGGGTGGGTTGTACATAATTATATGAAAGAATCAGGGGCTGCAACTACCATAATACCAAAATTTGTGTGTGATATTATGGGGATGGAATACACCAAGAGAATCCCAAGTGTTTTGGAATTGGGTGGTACTCTAGTTAAGACCATGGGAGTGATCAAGGATATTCCTATTGTGCTACATAGGATGCCTTAAATTATAATAATTCAAGAAGTTGTATTTTATTTGGAACCTTATTTTGGTATGTGTCTATCTAGAAAATTCATAGCCAAAATTTGAGGATATTTATACTTGGATTACTCACACTTGGAAATACTATTCAAAGGAAAAAGAGTCAAAATATTTAATGAGAAACCATATACTTTCCACATTAAAAATATTTAAGAATAGGAAATACAAGCTAGTATTGTGAGTATAATGACTGAAGAAATGGAAGAGTTAAACTTGATGGAGGAAGCCTTATATGGATTAAAAATAGAAGATAAATTTCCCTCAAGGACTTCAACTCTATGATTGAGATAGAACTTGGGAGTTAAACTATCATGAAGCTTGAGAAAAGTAATTCCACTCCTCCACATGAGGTAGACAAATCTACTGATCAAACTTGGAAACTTTTTTTATGGTTCTAGATGCAAAAATGCTGTCGGAGCAGGTATAGTCCTAATCTCCTAAAAATGTAACAATTTTTTTTTGTTATAGGTTGACCTGGATTTGTACCAACAATGCATCTAAATATGAGGTACTTTATCTATGCCTAAACAATCTAAAAAATTAGGAGTCAAATAGTTACAAATTTTTGAAGATTCAGAACTAAATAGTAAGTCATGTCACAGAAAGATGTATTAGTAAGCAATATTATCTTAAAGCTTACATCAATAAGGTATATGATATGTTTGAAGCATTCGAAGCTCTAAATATTAAAGAAATACCTAGAGAGAAGAATACTCATGTTCATATATTAGCATCAATAGGTGCCAATTTCTATCCTATAAATTATGTTATCCAGAAATCTAAGATAATCAGGCTTATCTATACGTTGTTAGTACTGGATAAAGATATATTTTGGCAGGTATTTGAAAGTGATGATCAGCTATTGGACTTCTTGATCTATGAGATGAATTATTTAGGTGACAAAGTGTTAAAATATGAGGAATATGAATATCTGATTCAACTAAAAAAAAATCATATTCCCAAGGGGTTAATTACTCTAGAGAGTTTTTTTGACAACAATGATAGATCAACTGGTCACAAGATGAAAATTGATAAACATGAATAGAAAGAATTCCAACTAGAACCTAAAGTTGGGGTAAATTGTATAGAGAATGAATTAAATCAAATTCGAGAACTATGCGAATAATTCCCTAATATCATAGCTTGGGATTATAGTGAGAAAGTATATATAAAAGAAACTATAGGACATACTATTGATCTCAAAAAGGATGTAAAATATTTTAGGCAAAAATAAAGGTCAATAAACCCAAAAATTGAAGCCTTGATGAAATAAAAATTGATTAAGGTACTTGAAGCCAATATTGCCTACCCTATCAAGCATTCTACTTGGGTAGCTAACTTGGTACCAGTCAGGAAGAAAATGGAGACATCATATTTTGTGTAGACTTCAAAAATCTGAATAAAGCTTCTCTAAAAGATCACTACCCTCTCCCACAAATATATCAAACTCTACATACTATGGTAGGGGTAGAAATATTCTTATTATTGGATGGGTTTTCTAGATACAATTAGGTATGGGTCAAGTATGAAGACCAATACAAGACCACATTCACTACCAAATGGGGAACATTTTCTTACCAAATAATACCCTTCGTATTATCCAATGCTAGAGCAACATTTTAGAGGGTAATGGATGTAGATTTTGGAGAAATTGTCAATAAAATCATAGTGATTTATGTATATGATATTACAGTGTTCTCTAACCATAAAGAAGATCATGTTGAACATCTTAGGAAAGTTTTCGATAAATGTAGAGAGTTCGGTATTTATTTGAAACCAAAGAAATCCATATTTGTTGTGCAAGAGGGAGTATTGTTAGGTCATGTTATTTTTGAAACCAAGTTTGCCATAGATCCTAACATAGTAAAAGCATTATTAGAACTTTTATTACATCCAAACAAGAAATACCTCCAATCCTTCTTTGGGTAAATCAATTTCATGCACCAATTCATAACATATTTTGCACAAATTGTCAAGCCTATGATAAATTTATTAAAGAAATATGTTGAGTTAAAATGGATAGATCAAGCACCTATATTTGTTAACCCAAATTACTCTAGAGGCTTTGTTCTATATGTTGTAGTTTAACAAGAGAGCTACACAATAGTTCTTACTCAAAAGGTAAGATATGATGAAGAAATACCCATCGCTTTCTTGAGTCAAACCATGCGAGAACATGAAGAAAAATACTTTATTTAAAATAAAGTATATGTGGTTATGAAATAATTAAAAAAAATTAGGCACTTTCTTTCACAAAGCAAAACCATTGTGTATGTAGTTCATCATGATGTCAGGAAATTCATCATACATGAAGAGCTTGGTGAAAAAAAAAGTTGGTTAGGTGTCAAAGATACAAGAATATGATGTGGAAATTCACCCAACTAAGCTAGTGAGATGCAGAGCCTTATGTAAAGAACTAGCCAAGAAAGGCTAAACTGAGTATATAGCCTACCAGGTATAAGAATCAACTCTAAGAGATGATAAACCCTTAGAAAGCATTGATTGGAACGATGAACTGGTAAGATAATTTTAGACTGGAAAATATTTAATAGGTTTAAACACTTCACAAAGGAGAAGATATAGAATCTAGGATTTCAAATATACCTTATTACCATAGGGGTTGTATTGAAAAAATTTGGATGGCCTATTGGTAAGGTGTATAAAGGATGACAAAAAACATAAGATTTTGGATGAATTCCATGGAGTTCTATCAAGTGGAAACTATTTAGGAAGAACTATATCTATGAATATAATCAATAATGGTTGCTATTGCCCATCCATTTTCTTAGATTCATTCAAGATAACTAGAAATTGTGAAAAATGCCAAAGATAATTTATCCTTTAAGACCTATTTAGGTTGAAGAATCATTTCAGTAATGGGACTTGGAATTCATTGGGATAATAGAATCTAATTCATCTATAGGACATAAATATATTGTAACTACTAGAGAGTACTTCACCACATGGGCTGAAGTAGTACCCACAAAGAAAGTTGATCAAGAAGTTGTGATAGAATTCATGGAAATTTTGATAACAATATTTAGTATACCTAATGCATTCGTTATTGAAAATGGTTCATCCTTTGTAGGTGCTAAAAATATTTATTTTACTAGTAAATATAGGATAAATTTGAAAAATTATCCGAATTACTATCGACAAGGAAATGTCTTAGCAAAAACAAGAAATAAGAACCTGCTTAGGATTCTAAAGTGAAATCTAAGAGATAATAAGAGAATTTGGCACTCATTGATAAATTAGGCATTATGGGCTGATAGGATTACAAAAAAACATCACCTTATTTATTGGTTTATGATAAGGAAGTTGTTCTCCCTATACACATAGAAATACCCACTTTGAAATTGCTCAATCAAACTGGTGTTGAAGAGACAAAGCCAATGGAAAATAGGTTGATACAACTCTTACATATAGAAGAGTACAAATAACAATCCTAAAACCATTATCAGAAACATATGGGAGAAACTAAAAAATGGTTTGACAAAAGGGCTGCCCTCAAAAATTTCAAAGTTGGATATTTAGTGTTGAGGTGGAATGAGAATAAGGTAAAACTAAGAAACCATCAAAGGTTAGGATGTTGTCTCATGGATCGACATATTAAATGATGGTGCCATTAGCGATGATGCTTCAATGTACACTATTTTTATTCTTACTCTATATTACCTTGTGCAACCTTCAGTCTAATCCACAAAACATGGGCATTCATATTTTTTACCTACACCTAGGTTGATTGATATATTATTGTAAGCTTTCTTTAAAGAGATAGATACTCGATGTCAGCATTGTATACAAATGGGTAACATTCTGCGAGGACTATTGAAGATAGATCATGGTGGATGGGTAATGGTTATGAAGGTCGATGAAATAGTGATGAAGCTGAGAAGTCCTCTGTGTATGTTAAGGAAATACTTATGATCATCCAGGTCATGGTATTTTTTAATTCGATGTAGTTCGTCGGCTGGGGGTCCGTAGTCAACTTCTTTTGCTAATGGTGGAGCTTCAGGGGGGCAACCTCTACTTTTTGATTCCTCAAGAGGTAACACCTTCTTCAAGGGCTAGTTTAGACAACGTGTTATCGTCGAGTTCTAGACTCTGTCTGTTTCAACACTCATGCGCAACTTTCTCTGCTAGAAATTTAACCAAAGAAGAATTCAATGGAAATGTTAAGATTGTTTCATTGGTTGATGATGCATCGAAGGTGCATCAAAAATCGATATGCTGAAAAGTCAGCTCGCTTTATTTATTTTGGCCAATGGCAAGAATGTCTTGGAAGACCTATTGGATTTGGTGATCCATGGCATGGAGAAGTAGTAGCAAAGGCCTTAGGACTTATTCCTGTGACCTCATGGCTACGGTTGAAATTCAATATGGCATCTCTGCATTAAAGATAGTAGCTCAAGTAAGCTCCCCATATCATTTTGTGCAATTTTCTAAAAATAATACAAATATAACCATAAAAATACAATAAAACATGAAATATCTCCATCATATTATAGAAAAAAATATATTTAATGTCACACATACAAGTGCAAAAAAATATGCCCCAAATTAGCATCATATGGTGAAAGAAAGAGTCCAATAGTTTGTACAAATCCATCCAATCATGGCTTCCAACAGTCAAGCCAAGGCCTAAAAGATCCAACCCCTGCAATTGTGTTTGCTCCTATTTTTAAAGTTTACTTTCCCTGACCCTTTGTTTCATTTTACCTATTTTTGGTTTTTATTTTCCAATGCTATTTGTTTCTCTCTATTTGAAAAACTCTTCATTTCCTTTCTTGGTTTGCTTTTTCCCTTTCAATTTTTGTAATTTTTCTTTATGTGTGTATTTTCCATTCCCTGCAGTTCACTATGTCCATGAGCACAATGGACCATGATCTCCAATGATAGCTATGACGAATCATTATTCCATCTGTTTCGGTATGCTTCAAATCGTGACCACCAGGACCTCCTAAGAACGTCCACAGCCATTTGTACATCACCTAATTAGCCACGTGTGTTTCATCAAGAGGGGTAACATACCACATGCTTTTTATCCATGAACCTCCCCATATTGGCCTACGGTTCTATTTTAGCATGAATTATAATTTTAGATGGGACTGTCAACTACATTCATCGCCATGTAAAAAACAGTGATACGGTAAACAATGGCTTGAAATTGAGGAGGGGATACCTTAATACAAGGTACTTCTTTTGACTTTGGCACTCTGAATTATATTCACACTGTATCTCTAATAGATATTTGAGACATTCTCTTTTGAATTTGAACATGATAGTGTTTGAGTAGATTATCGGGGAGGAGGTTTAGTCTAGTCAAGTGGAAAGCAAACTTGCCATTTATTGTGACTTTTCACAAACAACAAGCTGCCTAGTTTGTTATTCAAACTCACTCACACCGCTTTGCTATGATTACACACTGCAGTTGGAAATTGAAACTCCATGTTTGTCATAACTATTTCACCTAAAATATGGCTAAAAGGTCTATCAACTCTACGGTGCATTGTGTCTTATCCAGTACCTGGTGAGCATGATCTGACGTATTCTAAGCATATAAAAATGTTTGACATGATAAAAAATTGAATCATAGATATATCTATTTTAACATATGGGCATTCAAGTTCTCTTCGGGTCCCCATCCATGTCATCCATGTTCTTCTTCCTCCTCCATTGTCCACAAATCCCTTAACATTCAATAGATATTATTGCTTGTCATGCTACAACCATTGTGTATTCATCTACCAAATAGTTTTTGGTCCATCTACACACTATGATTTGCCAATCCACATCCCCTCTAGAATTCTCCCATACAAAGTTTGAATCCCATAGGCGCTGTGGTGTGTTGTTCATTTGTGGTGGATTTTGTCGCTATCATGGCCTACCTCAAATACCACTACTGTGGAGTGCATGTTCGATGTCATGAACCCAAATTGCCATTATAAAACCAAGTTCAACTTTTTGGTGTTACCTATCTTCATCCTTGTATCTAGTTTTATGTTTAGGTTGTCCCACTCCATAGCTATCGGAGTCTACACCCAACTGAGTCATATTTTGGTTGTCTAATTTTACCTTTTCAGATGGAAGATGTACTATGGATGAGGTACTAATAGCATCTTGGCATTTTGTTGGTCGTTCGCCTTTGAAACATTCTCCTGGTGGAGTTTCCATGACACATTCACCACCGAGTAAGCCGCCCATGAAACCATTTGGATGGGTTGAGTGCTATGTAAAATAGATCATATCATTGCATTGTTGTGGGGTGAATCTCTTTAGGCAATGATCTCCGCTACTCCTCATCCCTTTACACAGTATATCATACCAGTAATTATAATCATGTGTGTCCATCATGAATGCCCTGGCATCATGGCTACTCTAACCCTTTCTGACGTCGTATACAGGCCATCGAGTATACGTTTATGTTGGTCAGCTAGGTTTAGACCACTACATGTGTATTGGAAAAATTTGAATCAACAATCTGCTACCTACAATATGTGTATTGGAAAAATTTGAGTCAACAATCTGCTACCTACAATATCATGCAACTATGGTCTACCTTCGACGTTCTATTCCATTATGCATCCCAATTGTTGTAATCCACATCATATCAATGTTTTTGCTCATCTTCATCAAATAGGTACACAATTTTGTGGGTCCCATCTACACCTTTCATTAAGACTCAGCTACAAACCCAACATGACAAACATTGCCCTCCTATCGGTAACACTCCAAATTGTCTTGACCACTGGCCTTCACGCACTTCTAAAGTAACAAGGACCTTCAACGTTTCTATGATGTAGTGCATTCACTATGCTAGGATTTCATTCACTTTAATACCTCTTCTACTTCCTCTGTGCAGTGTAATTCATCCATGAATCTTGTTGTCTGTAACATAAACCACCCTTACTATTTTCATGAGGTCCACAGTCAAAGCTAATATCTTACACCCCATTGCACTCTGGAATTGTTTCACTTGAAGCCTTGAAATACTTGAACCAAATACTCTTACACCATGCATACTGCAGTTCCACCTCGATCGAGTGGACCATATTTATCCAAGTGTTCATTCAGTAAAGTCCAACCTATCGGATATTACCCATATCACTTATGCTTTCTTGCATGGATGTCCCACATCCGCTTATCATTGGTCCATTGTAGCACCCACCATGTGTACTCCTCCATGTCGTTCATGTGTCTAAATTTCTCGGAGGTCTATCTCAAAAGGTGCTTCCCTATCATTATCCTGCACATGAATATGGACACATTAGCATGGTCAGTAAACATGGAATTATATACCATATAGCCCTGATATAGCATACTAAATGGACATGAGCATTTTATTGCTCTTCTATTCATCTTTAATATAAAGCAGAATTTCATGATAGTAAAATACCTTATATATATAATTTAATTATCATTTTCTTTATTAGTGAATAACAAAGCAACATGGTCGTTTTTATTTATATGTTTTTAATAAAAAATTTTGTTCTATTTTTATTTTAAATATATATATATATATATATATAAATATATATATATATATATATATATATATATATATATATATATATATATATATATATATATATATACGTTATTATTATTATTATTATTTTGCTTTTTTTTTATTTCTTTATTTTAAATATAAATATACAATAATATATATATCTATATATATATATATATATATATTTATTTTCTTTAATTAAGAAATTCATTTTTTTATCTATGCTTGAATTGATTTGGATAAGTTTAAATGCCTTACATTGATTTAAATTAGAACCTTGAAACTGACTAAGGCAATAAAACCTAACCAAATCATTAAGCACTCGAATGAAAATAACACAAGGAGAAATTACCCAACCCCTAACCTTGAAAAATGTAAAGCAAACCCATGGGTAGAGGCACATCAAAATCATCACTCAAAAACAACCGAAATCCTCAAAACATCAAAACAAAAGGTGGGTCCCCAATTTTGGGGTATGTTGTGTAAATGCCACAACAAATGGTGACTCTACCGGTAAATGCTCCTAAGAATTTCGGGTGAAGAACCCAATATAAAAAGAGAACACAAAATGATCAGTGAAATACAAATGATTTAGTGATGTCCTAAGAAGGTGGGGGTCAATATATTTGAATAAAAATAATTAATCCATCTGTCTTTGCTCAGTGTGTGCAAAGTTATTTATTTTGCATCTTTTAAAACCTTTTGGATTCCATCACCTGGTTTACATTTAGGCTATGAAGCATGACTCATAACAACAAAACTTTTACAGATAGATCTCTAATACCATTCAGGCATCTATAGCCCTAGTAGGGTTTATCTAACTCACCCTTGTGTTTGTTTAATATTTTGTAAAGCCTTTCTTATAATTGAGTTGTGTCTAGACAGAGCCATAAATATGGTCAGGCATCCATAGCCCTAGTAGGGTTTATCTAGACTTTGTGACTAATTTGATCAAGTTTTTCAATGCTATTTTTTTTTTTTTTAAATATATAGCCTTGAAAAAAATTATGTATCACTAGGGTTAGGAAGAATAGAGATTGAGCGTGTTGAATTTTTACCTTAATATGCAAATCAAGATAACTTCATCCTTAAGGAATTCTAGGAATACCCTTTAATATGTGAGTTACATGTGGAGCTTTAGGAAAATATTTCATTGTTCTACTCTCCACCATGTTAGTCCCAAAATTTTATCATGATCTCAAAATAATTCATCCCCATTTTCTCAGGTTCACATGCTTTCATATTAGGTATTCCAACCTACTTAACAAAGGAACATAAAAAAATGGGCAAGAGGCCATAAACTAGCAACCACAAAATATTACCTCAAAACAAGGGAACAACCCAAAACATAAAACTAGAAACACAAACAAAAATCTAACCTAATACAAACTAATAAGAAAGCAACACAAAATCAAAATGATAAAGAGAAAACACAAAACAACAAAACTTATCAAAAATATGAAAACTAAAACTATATACAAATGTACAATATGGTACAAGATGATGCAAAGTTTGAACTATCACTTCCCTGGATCCCAAACATGATTAGCACATTTCAAAAGATATATAACATGATACACATGCCAAGCTTTGCAGGAATCCAATGACAATAAGATTGGCCCAAACAATACAACTATTTTCATCTTACCTCTCTCACTCTACCAATTTTATTTAGTTCTATTAGCAATCCCATAGGCAAGCTTTAAATCATTAAATTGATAAGACATTAATTGATCTTCAATTCTATCTTTTCTATTCCTTACAATGTAAATTTCACAATTCGATTCATGTTTTAGAATTAGGATTTTCTTTTCAAATATGAGATCTTGTAAACAAGAGCCTATTTCTAAAAACTTCAAAGCCAACTCATTTTTCATGTTTGTAGGCCAATAAAATTTATGCAACCACTTGCAAGCATCTAGGATATTTATTAAATGATAATCATTATAAGTTTTTATCCTAGATTCTATTATCAATTGATTATGAACTTGATTTAACACTTCAAGCACATCAACTTCTCTTTCATTAAACCAAGCAATATCATTAGAAGCAATATTATTAGTGGCATGAGGAGAAATTAACTCAAATTATTTATCAACCATGAATGACATTTCATCATTGATAGCATTTGAATCCAACAACCAATTAGGCAAACCTTCACTTGGAGTTCGAATGTTGGAACACAAAAGGTGAGATTTTACATTTGGTACATTTCCATTTACCATTACTTGAAGAGGATTTGCAACTTCCTCTTTTCTCTTATGATCTCGATCATCATCATGTAGCATTTCTTCCTCATCCATGACATATTTATCAAATACACCAAAATTAGGCACCCAAATAAAAACATGTCCATGCTTTTCAAACCATGATTCTTATATATCTAGGGATGTGTTGCATAACACATGCTTGTGATCAACCATTTAAGTTATTTCAGATAAAGTAATATTTTCAATTGGATCATCAGTTATATCAAACCCAAACCATTTAGGTTCTATAATTTCCTCATTTTGAGATGGCATAGACATTGTAGAGCCAATAGGTGGATCAAGATTTTTAATTCCATACCCCTCAAAGTAAGTGGTTCTCCTTCTTTATCCATGGTAGTAGAATCATTATCATTTTCCAAAACTTGATGAGAATCCAACTCTTCTTCCAAAACTTTCTCATATTGTACAAGACTTGTAATATCCTCATGTGAGGAAGCAATTGTGTTATCTTGCATATCGATTAACACAAAAATTTATTAGAAGTTTTGGAGTGAGCATATTCTTCCCATTTCTTGTTAACCATCCATACTATTTCTTCCTCAAAATCTTCAAGAACTTCTTCTTAAAATTCTTATTTGTCATCATATTGAAGTTGTTGAAGGCTTTAATAATCAAATTTAATCACATCATCTGAATTTATGGAAGATCATCATTCGTCACATGTTTCAAAACCAATCCACCATAGGATCCCTCCATTGTTTGAAAGAATATCACTTCTAGTATCTTTGCAATGATACACCTATACTTATCTTTACAATGCAATAATAATGACCACATAAAAGAATACTTAACACGATAGTTCTCAAAATAATTAAAATGAATAGATGAATAGAAATAAATCAATAAGCTTACCACTTTAGGAGGGTTGCATCCCTACCACTTGGAGGGCATAGTCCAATGCGATATCAAAAATTAACTCAAGATGAATAGATGATAAATTAAATCAAATCACAACTATATTAATAGCAAATTAATTGAATCCTTCTTGGAAGCATCAACATAGCCGACTAGCTATGTTAGGTATGTAACATGGCTCCCTTTCTCAGAAAGCTTTATCCTCAAAGCTTGAAATATCTGGAAAATACTTTTAGGTTCCCATGTAGCATCTTCTTTAGGTAGGTCCTACCATTTTATGAGGAATTCTTTTATGTGATGAGATCTTAGAATATGTATTTTGATTTATAAAATTGCTTCAGGTTGGATACATATACATCGTTCTTCATCGAGTATTGGTAATTTGGATTGAGAATGTACTTTCTGGTTGATCACCTTTTTGAGATAGAAAACATGAAATATTGGATGTATACGAGATGAGGGAGGAAGATCGGTTTGATACTATAGTTCTCCAGCATGACACACTATTTTGTAAGGGCTATAAAATCGTGGAGCCAAATTTTTACTGGTCTTGATCTTCAATGATAATTATTTGTAGGGTTGCAAATGTAGGAACACCATATCACCTGTATTAAATTATATTTTCAAACGGTGTGTGTCTTGTTGCTGCTTCATATGATTTTGCGCTTGGACCAAGTTGTCTTTGAGAATTTTGAGCATTGACTATCGGTGTTGGATCCAATCGTCTACTTGGGCCACTTTGGAAGAACCTAGAACATAATCTGCTATGGTTGGTGGTTTGACTCCATAAAATGCTTCAAATGGAGATATTTTAATGTAATAATGGTACGAAGTGTTGTACCACCATTCTACCAAGGAAATCCAATGACTCCATTGATACTGTTTATCCTGAACAAAACATCTTAGATAGGTACCCAAACATTTGTTAACTATCTTAGTTTGACCATCTATTTGTGGATGGTATGCAGAGGACATATTCAACTTGGTACCACTAAGATGAAATAATTATTTTAAAAAATTGCTAGTAAATATGGGATCACGATCACTTACAATATTTTTTGGCATTCCATGTAATTCGAAAATTGAATCCATAAATACCTTAGCCACTTTGCTTACTGAAAATGGATTTTGTAAATCCTGGAAGTGAGCATATTTGGAGAGGCGATCCACTACCACAAAAATTATTATTTTGCCTTCTGATTTAGGAAGACCTTCAATAAAATCCATTGAAATATGTTCCCATTGATGATATGGAATAGGTAATGGTTGAATAAATCCTGGTGATTTGATTGTTTTACCCTTATTGTGTTGGCATACTTTGCATTTAGCCACCCATTGTTTAACCTCTACTTTTAATCCTTTCCAATAAAAGGATTTTTTTATCCGCATATAGGTTTTCAAAAAACCTGAATGTCCTACTGATGGAGAAGCATGTGATTCATCCAAAATTTGGGATTTGATTGTAGAATTGTGTGGAATGTAAATGTGATTCTTTCTTCTTAAAACCTTATCATCATAGGAAAAAATAGGATGCTTGGATGAACCCAACAACAATTCCTGAATTATTTGAGTAGTTTATGAATTTGACAACCATTCTTCTTGCATTTGAGAAATACGTTGGGAACATGGACCTGAAATATCATTAATAACCATTTCATATTCATATTTTTGCGATAATGCATATGCTACCACATTTTATTTTCCTTTCTTATACTCGATAACAAAATCATATCCCAACAATTTTTTTAACCACTTATTTTACTCTAGATAAGAAAATCATTGTTCTAGAAAGTGCTTGAGACTACTATGATCGGTTTTAATAATAAAATGGCTACTAATTAAGTAGTGTCTCCATTTCTCCACTGCATGTAGAATAGAAAACATTTCTTTCTCCTATGTGGACCTCCCCAATTATTTTCTTGAAAGTTGTTTACTTTTGAATGCCAAGGGATGACATTCCTGCATTAGTACTGCCCCAATACTTGTTCCTAAAGCATCACATTCAATCACGAATGGTTTATGAAAATCTAGAGTTGCCAAAACTAGAGTAGTACACATTGCTTCTTTGAGGGCCTCAAATGCTTGAGTGGCTACACCGATCCAATGAAAAGCATCCTTTAGAGTCATGAGAGGAGCTGCAATTTTTCCATAGTTATGCACAAACTTATGATAGTAGCTAGTAAGACCCAAAAAACCATGAATTTTCTTGATGGTTTTAGGTAAGGGCCAATCCTGGATTACCTTAATCTTATTAGGATCCACTTTAACACCTTCATGAGAAATGATATGACCCAAGTACTCAACTTCTTGAACATCGAAGGAGCATTTAGAGCGTTTGAAAAATAATTTTTCCTTGTGTAGTATATGAAGAACCTTTCCCACATGCATCATATGATCCTTCCATGTTCTACTATATATGAGTATGTCATAAAAAAAAACTAGGACAAATTTGTGAAGGAGTGGATGAAACACATGGTTCATGAGACTTTGGAATGTGGATGGGGTATTAGTGAGACCAAAAGGCATGACTAGGAATTCATAGTGACCTTCATGAGTACGAAAAGTTGTTTTAGGGATGTCCTCTTCCCTAACTCTAATTTGGTGAAAACCATAATGTAAATCCAACTTTGTAAAAAATTTTGCACCATGTAGTTCATCTAATAAATCATCAATGACAAGAATAGAGAATTTATCCTTGATGGTGATTTTTTTAAGAGGATGAAAATCGGGACACATACACCAAGAATTATCTTTACGATGGGCCAAAACTACTGGTGAAGAATAAGGACTAGTGTTGTGATGGATGACTCCATGTTCTAAAAGTTCTTGGACAATTTTCTCAATTTCTATTTTTTGAGGTTGGGGATATCGATAAGGATGGATATTAGGAGGAAGACTTCCTGGGACAAGGTGTATGGAATTTTCATGAGATTTTTGTGGAGGTAGTCCCTTTGGTTCTTGGAATACATCATCATAGTTAGCCACAATGTTTTTCAGATCTTCTGATTGAAATTTGGGCATATCTTGTGCTTGTAGTTCCATACAATTAATTTGAGAAATGAATCTTTAACTACCTTTTCTTAATAGTTTCTCCATGTTGTGAGAACTTACTACCCTTGATGGAGGTGTTGGAATTCCTTTGAGGTGAATTGTCTTTCCATTTTCTTTCCATTCCTCAAAGTGCTTCTTGTAATTAAAACTGAATGTGTCCAATTGTTCTAACCATTCAACTCCCAAAATAACTTTTGAATTCCCTAAATTCATAACAAAGAGAGACCCATTCCAAGTATAAATTTCCATTTATAATGAAATTGGAGATGTTCTACCTATACATTAATAATTTCCTCCATTTGCAATTATAACTTGAAACTTATCTTGATTGGAGGAGTTAATGTGTAAGTTTAAGGTTGTGGCAGTTTTTTGTGTCGATAAAATTATGAGTACTTCCTAAATCAATCAATACATTTACCTTCCTTTGTTGAATGAATCCTAACACCTTGATTGTATGGTGAGTTGATAATCCCATAAGAGCATGTACTAAAATTTTCATAGTGTCTTCTTCAACTATTACCTCCCTGGGTTCAATTTGGTCTTCATCTATGGGGAAGTCAGGTGAATTGATAACCTCTATTTCCTCTTCATCTTCCTTGTCAGCATATTCTATTTGAAATTTTTATCATGGTACACATGCCTGATATTTTGGATGATTAGTATAGTATTTATAGCAATATTATCTTATGGTTGATCATTTCTATGGAAATATTTATTATGGTATTGATATCAATTATAGGAATCACGACGGATAGATGTTCCATATTGCACCTTTTTCTCAACCAACTTGGAAATATTTATACAGGCATCTAGAGTGACTGGATCCTGTAAGTCAACTTCGATTTGAATATTCTCTTTCAACCCATTTCTAAAAGTAGATACCACCACATCAGATGGTAAGTTTCTTACGTAGGAAAGTAGACTAGTGAATTCTAAAATATATTCCCTTACTGATCCTATTTTCTTAAGTGACAACAACCGAACCATGTATGAATATGAGGATCCTTCATAAAATCTATCAAGGAAAAGTGTGCAGAATTCATCCCAAAATATGGTACGTCCATGTTTGTGTCATGCAAACCATAGTATGCTTTAGTACCTAGTTTGGAGGAAGCAAAAGGAACTTGCTGAAATTTAGGAATCGGTATAAATATCAAATGCCTTCTATTTTATCTAACCACCCACTTGGATCATTCCCCTCAAAGGTGGGCATATTAATGCATGGAAAAATAACACCATTAGAACCTCTTGGTTGTTGATAAACTTCATCTATATCCTTATCCGCATTATTTTTTTATCTATGAAAGCTATTTGGGGAAACACCAGTAGGACCTCTTGGTTGTTCATTAAATTCATCTCTATCTTGATCCTCATTATTCCTCTATCTATGGGAGCGATTTGGGGCAAGAGGGGTTGTTTGGTTTTGGTTGGATATTAGTTGTGTCAACATTGTAGTAAACTGACCCATGCCCTCTAGTAATTGGGTGACACAATTTTACACATTTTGGCTATTTGTATTGGGGTTTTTTATTTCCTCCTATGTGAGATTCTCATGGGAAGAGGTAGGAGAAGGAATGGGGGCCATGGTGTTAATAATGGTATGATTAGGATTAAAAATATTAATGCATAAAGGAGAGTTGTATTGTGTCCCTTTTTTTTTGGAAGGTCTTCTTGGTGATCTGAGGAACCCTTCGTTTGAATTATCCAAGCTTCATAATTAACCGTTTTGTCCTTTGGTCCACCTTTCACTCATGCACTTGTCAATACATCCTGCTTAACAAATTTTATCTTCGATTTCTATAAAAAATTTGGTTAAATTTGACAAAAAAATTGTTTGGTTTTCTGCTCCAACTATTGCTCCAACTGCGATGCGGATTTGAATTTGATTTTCAATGGCTAGATCTCCCAACGACTATATTTCAATTGAATTTGAAGCTCCAATGGCTACTTTTGAATCGTCTAATGGCTAGTTTTGATTGTGACTCTTCCAATGGCTAGTTCTTGAACTTCCAACGATTATAACCCACAATAGGACCTACCTTCTTTTAAGCTATGCAACACATGACTCAACACACGAGGAAATATGACACGACCAGGGATGACATGCGAGGGAAGATGACACAACCAAAGACAACACATGACACAACACATGGGGGAAGAAAACATTACCAAGGACAACACGTGACACACCACTTGACACGTGAGGGAAGATGACATGACCAGGGTGCTAGGTGACAACTAGATCAGATGCTAGATGATACCAAAGAAAAATAATACAAGGACCAAATGACACGACCACTAATACAACACAGACAATGAAACTCAAAGGATGCAACAAGACCAAGATGGTAGGTGATGACCAGACTGAATGCTATGTGACACTAGAGCAAATACAACAAGTATTGAACAACACGACCATCGATATGACATGGATGACAACACGCAAGAGATGCAACAAGACCAAGATGCTAGGCAACAAGAAAGAAGGACATGACACAACTAAGTGATATGTGGAATAGAAGATGAGATGACACCCTAGATCTACACGTGCGAGGAGAGACTAGCGAGCATGTGACTGAAGTCACACCTCAATAGGTGCATCAATCCACTTATAAATACCTTTCATTTTATCACACAGTGAGTGTGGGACAATTTTCCTAGATGAAAAATAAAAATTGTTGTACCTTAGGTTATATGTAAACTTGTTTTAATTATTTCTCTTGATTGGACGAGAGCTTCAACATTGGAGGTTGTGGCTCTACGACAATGTGGCAGTAATTTTTTTGAGTGGTAATGAAGGGGTTTGAATATGTTGGTTTAGCTATTGTTATTTTTCTTCCCCTACCTTAAAAAAAATAATGCCAGATTTTATTTGAAGAACTATAGGTTGTCTTGTTAGTCGTTGAACGATAAAAAATTTAAATGTCAAAAAACATTTTTGCATATCTTGCTTGGAAAGGAATACTTCATCGATTTTAAATTTCTAGTTCTCTTCCTGCTTCACTAACCAAATTCTCCATCTATGGTAACTGTCTACGAATACATGATTGACCAACACCTAATTTGTTTGCTCCGTGAAACTGGTGATGCCACCTCGCAATCATCTAGAATGATACCACATGCAATGATACACCTATCCTTATCTTTACAATACAATAATAATGATAAAATAAAACAATACTTAACACGATAGTTCTCAGATATAATTGAAGTAAATAGATGAATGGAAATAAATCAATAAGCTTACCGCTTTAGGAGGGATGCATCCTCACCACTTGGAGGGCACATTCCAATGCGATATTGTAAATTAACTGAAGATGCATAGATGATAAATTAAATTAAATCACAACTATATTAATAGAAAATTAATTGAATCCTTCTTGGAAGCATCAACATAGAAAACTAGCTATGTTAGGTATGTAACAATATTTGACCTTTGTCTCATGAAGATGGTTTGGAGCATCATCAAGATGCGCATCTTGAGGCATTTTTTCCTGTAGTTGATAGATGTTTCCTCTAAGTTGTAGAACTAGCCTTTGAAAATTGTCTTGCATATCATGTGAAGTGAGTGCTTCACTAGAAAGAGAGGTAAATTTCTCCCATTTATTCCACCAACAATGATCATATTCTAAAATTGGGGTGTAATGTTCAACCATTCCTTCACCTTCTTTAAATCTAATAATGGGTTCCTTTTCAAACTCACCTTCATATTCCTTAGATGATTCAGTTATTTCCAAAATTTGACTATTCTTTGTATTCAAGATTGCAATATCACAATCCACATTTGTAATCCAAAATTCAATTTTATCACATTTGGAAGGTGTGGGTTTTCTTGGCCATTAGTTTCAACAACCTCATCCAAAGTGTCTTCCGATAACAAGTGGTGAAACTCTATTATGTCTTCAAATTCATGTATTTATTCTCTTTCAACCTAATTTTCAACCACTTTTGATGGCTTAGGGGTTTCTATAATAGGATCAATTTTTATATTTTTATTTCTATGATCATCCCAATCCTCACTTGTAAACCAAAACTTTGAGCCATTCATATCAAGATCATCACAACTAGACTCATGTTGGATTTCTTGATATTTACAATTATCTTCTAAAAACAAGTTATGATATTCCATCATATCTTCATATTCATCTCTTAAATCCTAAAATTTACTCTCAATCATATTTGGTGAGTCAAGGGTTTTTCAATAAGATTAACTCTTATATTTTTCTCCCAATGGTTATTCCAATATTCCTTTATGAGTAAACATAAATAAATATCCATATATTGATGGGTTTTTTCATCCCAAATCTCATTAATGGACCTTGGATTTGAGACTTGCACATCCTCTTGGATGAAATCTATGGCGATTGTAATATTTGGACATTCAAATTTATCCCTTTGATTACTCACATTAGACCTCATTGAATTCAAGGGTGCTATATTGGATGGTTGGTGTTGGTTGGAATCCATAGGTCCTAAAAAACAATTCATAATGGGAGAAGGTTGCACCTCACCCTAACTCATGGGTGGTATCTGATTTTGAGTCTTAGGATTAAGTGATGATAATCTACCCATATCAAAATATTTCAAAGCCCACCATCGTTCTACCATAATTACCTCATTGTAAGCCTTAGGCAAAGATGAATCTTCAAGAAGCTTCCTTAGAGATTCATATATTAAAGGGTATAAGGCTCCAATGTAAATTCAAAAATATCTCTCTTTTGAAATTATGAAATAGGACACCACTTTGATATACAAATTTTAAAACCTATCATTGAATTCACTCATGGACTCATTAGGTTCCTTATAGATAGAGACAAATTGATTTAACATAAAAACTGGATCAACTTGTTTTTCGAAATGACTAGTAAATATCACTTCTAGTTGAGCCCAATAAGTGATGGAACCTACAAGTATGTATAAGTACCACTCAAACACAACCTCATCCAATGTGTATGAAAACAATCTACAAGGAAAATCTCCATTCTATATTTGCAAATACCTTAAGATATCATTGTATCTTTGAATATGTTCCTTAGTCGAGGTCACATCATGCTTAAACATGGGTAAATAATTTCTTACAACTTTAGGGATTTGATGAGTAGGCATGTCTAAATGGCTATAATAGTAAGATATCCACAATGCAATTCCTTCCCTCACTGGAAAAATTGATGCCATTAGTGAACCTTAAATAATATGACTTTAATACCAAATTTGTAGTCAAATAAATATTTCTTGTAAAGAATCATGAAATGACTAACCAATCTCAAATATTTAACATATAAATCATCACATTAGCATTAACCAAAATATATACATCAATTAAACCATAACATTGAAGAACATTCTCAAATTTACAACATGTTAGCATTAATGCATCATCAAAATAGAGAATGTTAGAATCAATGAAAGTGATCAACCAAATCTCATTATTCATTATATAAAAAATTCAAAAGTATTCAAAAAAACAATGAACAATTTAGCATAAATAAAATAACACCAATTTAGGCCCTCCTTCTAGCGCCAAAATGTTGAGTGCTAAAGGAGGCCTAAAGATAACAATCAATAGGACATGAAACATTTAGCAATTCAAAGCTCTCATGGTTACACCAAATCACATTATTCATTGTATGAACAATTCAAAAGCATTTGAAACAACAATGAACAATTTAGCATAAATAAAATAATACCAATTCATGTCCTCCTTCTCACACCAAAACGTTGAGTGGTAATTTTACCCAAGTGCAAAACCACACTCACCCTTAGGATCTTGATCACAAAATCCTCTCTTGTAAAGAAGTTAAAGTAAAAATAACTTCTCCAAGGTTCCGATATGTAAGCATTGCACATGTATATTTACAATCTTGTGAAGATGTATCAAATAAATGTAGGAATATCTTAGTGATTGCAAGTAACTATTAACAAGGGGTTTGTGTTGGTTTATTTTGTCATGCTATACTATTATTGTTCATGAAACTTAAAAAAAAGCAAATATGAATTGGCCCTCATATGACCACGATGTAACCACTAAGTTCATTTTATCTTGAAGGATTTTAGATATCTTTTATCTTCTTTAGATTAAGTAGATTTCAAAAAGTTTTTATCTTGCATTAAACCCTACTTTAAGCATGAAATAGAAGATTAAAATCTATCTCTAAATTGGAAATTTAAATGATGAAAGGATTCACTTGATGTTGCTTTGAACATAAAGAAATGCCAATAGCCTTTGATATAATAAAATAAATCACCCCTCTTTGATGAAATTAATTTTCATAAAGAGATGATAATTCATTGCTTTAAAATAATGGCCTTAAAATATCCTTATAAATTATCCCTCTTTAATGAAATCATGATTTTCATAAAGAAGAAATAATTTAATGCTTTAAAACAATAGCCTTTGATATAATTTATAAATTACCTCTCTTTAATGAAATCAAAATTTTCATAAAAAAAAGTTGAATTTATTACGCCAAAAATGATGGCCTATGGAATGCTATATAAATCACTTCCCTTTAATGAAATTGGAATTTTCATAAAGGAAAGTCCATTGGAATTTTCATAAATGAAAGTCCATTTCTTTCTTAAGAATAAAAATGTAAATCTAAAAAATTGATTTGCCTTCAAAATATGCAATAAGGTAAAGTTCTAAAATTATAGAAATCTCCTTAAAACAAAAATTTTAAATAATTTATATATATTCAAAATGGCTTTGGAATGAGATCGAACTTGTTTCAAATATATTGAGGCTCATTCTTCACACCCATGTATTTATTTTTGGCATTTATTTTTTTTTTTCAATTTTCATTTTAATAATCGAAGTTCTAAAAAACATTCTGCAAAAGATAAGTCAGAAAAATAAAAATAAAATAACATAAATTAAATGGATTGCTGCAACTCAAAAGTTTCTCCACAAACCCTGCAAGCATTAATATTCTGCACAAAAACCAGCATTAGTGTTACCCAAATTCACGCAGTCAAACAACTAATGCAGTGCAAGATTCTAAGGAAATGGTGCAATATGCCAAAAATAAGACAAATATAACCATAAAAATGTATTAAAACTTGAAATATCTCCATTATATTGCAGAAAAAAGATCTTCAATGTCACACATACAAGTGCAGAAAAATATGCCCCAAATTGGCATCATGTGGTGAAAGAAAAAGTCCAGCAGTTTGGCAAAATCCATCCAGTCATGGCTTCCAATGGTCAAGCCAGGTCCTAAAATATTTGGTGAAAGAAAGAGTCCAACAGTTTGGAAAAATCCATCCAGTCATGACTTCCAATGGTCAAGCCAGGTCCTAAAATATTCAGCCCCTGCAATTGCGTTTGCTCATTTATCTTTTTGACCATCCATTTCGTTTTTCCTGTTTCTGGTTTTTATTTTCCAATGCTATTTGTTTCTCTGTTTGAAAAACTCTTCATTTCCTTTCTTGGTTTACTTTTCCCATTTCAATTTTTGTAACATTTCTTTATTTGTGCCTTGTCTGTTCTCTACAGTTCACTATGTCCATGAGCACAATGGACCACGATCTCCAATGATAGCCATGATGAATCATTATTCCATCCATTTTGGTATGCTTCAAATCATGACCACCAAGGCCCTCCTAAGAACGTCCACAACCATTTATATCTATTAGTACATCACCTAATCAGCCATGTGCATTTCATCAAGAGGGACAACATACCACATGCTTGTTCTCCACGCACCTTCCCGTCTTGGCCTGCAGTTCGATTTCAGCATGGATTCTAATTTTAGATGGGACTGTCAACTACATTCATCACCGTGTCAGGAACAGTGAGCTGGTAAGCAACGACTTGAAATGGAGGAGGGGATACCTTAATACAAGGTACTTCTTTTGACTTCGTTACTATGACTTATATTCACACCGTATCTCCAATAGAGATTTAAGACATTCTCTTTAGAATTCGAACGAATTCGGACATGACAGTGTTGAGTAGATTATCAGGGAGGAGGTTTAGTCCAGTCAAGCAGAAAGTAACCTTACCCTTTACTGTGACTTTTCATGAATGACAAGCTACCTAGTTTGTTCTTCAAACTCAGTTACACCGCTCCGCTATGACTACACACTGCAGTTGGGAAGTGAAACTCCATGTTTGTCATGACTATTTTGCCTGAAATATGCCTATAAGGTCTATCAACTCTACGATCCATCGTGTCTTATCTAGTATTTGATGAGCACGATCTAATGCCTTCTAAGCATATAGAAATTTTTAAAATGTTTAAAACTTGAATTGTAGACATATTCATTTCAACATATGGGCATCCAAGTCCTCTTCGGATCCCCATCCACGTCATCCATGTTGTTCTTCTTCTTCATTGTCTACCGAATAGTTGTGATTGCTAATTGTGTTACGACCATCATGTATTCGTCTACCGAATAGCCGCTGGTCCATCTACACACTATGCTTTGCCAATCCATCTACACACTATGTTGTGTTGTGTTGTTCGTTTGTGGTGGATTTTATCGTTCTTGTGGACTACCTCAAATACTACTACTGTGGAGTGCATGTTCGACGCCGTGAACCCACATTGCCATTCTAGAACTAGGTTCAACTTTCCTGCATTATCTATCTTCATCCTCATGTCTGGTTTTATGTTTAGGTTGTCCCACTCCATAGCTGTCGGATTCTACACCCAACTGAGTCATATTTTGGTTGTCTAATTTTACCTTTTTAGATGGAAGATGTGTTGTGGATGAGGTACTAATAGCATCTTGGCATTTCGCTGGTCGTCCGCCTTTGAAACATTCTCTCGATGGATATTCCACGACACATTCGTCGTTGGGTAAGCCATCCACGAAACCATTTGGATGGGCTGAGTGCTATGTAAAATAGATCAGATCATTGCATTGTTGTGGGGTGAATCTCTTTAGGCAATGATCTCTACTACTCCTCATCTCTTCATCTCTTTACACAGTATATCATGCTAGTAATTATAATAATGTGTGTCCATCATGAATGCCCCGTTATCGTGGCTACTCTGACCCCATCCGACGTCGTATACGGGCCATCGAGTATACATTTATGTTGGTCGGCTAGGTTTAGACCACTATATTCGAATGCCCTCTATATTCGGATAGGTGTATTGGAAAAATTTGAGTCAAATGCCCTCTATATTCGACCTCACATCCAGCGTCCACAACGCACTATCACCGTTCACCCACCGCACGGTAATCTGTTGCCTGCAGCATCATGCAGGTATGGTTTGCCTTTGATGTTCTTGTTCCATTATGTGTCTCAATTGTTGTAATCCACATCATCTCAATGTTGTTGCTCATCATCATCAAATAGGTATAAAATTGTGTGGGCCCCAACTGCACCTTTCGTTAAGACTCAGCTACAAACCCGACAAGATGAACATTGCCCTCCTGTCGGTGATACTCCAAATTGTATTGGCCACTGACATTCACGTACTTCTAAAGTAACAGGGACCTTCAATGTTTCAATGTTGCACTGCATTCGCTATGCTGGGATTTTGTTCCACTTCAATACCTCTTCTCTTCTACTTCCTCTGTGCAGTGTAATGCATCTGTATCATCATTGTGTACCCTGTATCCATATTCATCCGTGTCATAATTGTATTATAAGTATAAATATATATGTATATAAATAACTTTTTATTATTATTATTATTATTTTGCTTTTTTTATTTCTTTATTTTAAATATAGATATACAATTATTATATATATATATATATATATATATATATATATATATATATATATATATATTTGTTTATTTTTTTTAATTAAGAATTTTTTTTTTCTTTTATTTATTCTTGAATTGATTTGGAAAAGTTTAAATGCCTTACATTGATTTAAATTAGAACATTGAAACTGTTTAAGGCGATAAAACCTAACCAAATTATTAAGCACTTGAATTAAAATAGCACAAGGAGAAACTACTCAACTCCTAACCTCAGAAAATGTAAAACACACCCATGGGTAGAGGCACATCAAAATCATCACTCAACAACAACCAAAATATTCAAAACATTAAAACAAAAGGTGGGTCCCCAACTTTGGGGTACATTGTGGAAACGCCACAACAGGTCTAGTCTTATATATGAAGGTTGTTCGAAGGTCAAAAGTTTGTTAGTCTTGATCGAAGATGGGAAGAAAAAAGTTATGACATGTGGAGTCCCAAGGTAAAATTCTCGAGGTTTTGATGTTAAGTGTGTCAAGAATAAAATATAACATCACGTGAAAACACAACAAGAATGCAAAACAACACCATAACTTCAAGACTTAGCCTATTTGATAACACCCATTGACCTCAATTATATTGATGCAATGCAAAGTATTTATAATGCAAGGATGTGTTAAGGTTACAGATAAGGGGTACTAGGATGGTGCCTCTTGTCAACACAAGATGCAAACTTAGAATATCTAACCATAGCCCTAAATACATGTAACCCATAAAATTACATAGGCAAAGTCAACATTAGATATGTCCCCTTAATGTTGACACTCATTACAAGATACATAGAGCATTTTTCTAAACTTGGAAAACTTGTCAATCCCAAGTGACTTGGTGAAGATGTCAACTACTTTATCTTGACTTGGTATATACTCCATATGTATAAAGTTCTCTTGGACCATTTCTCGAATGAAGTGATGATGGGTATCAATGTGCTTTTTCTAGGCATGGAAGACTAGATTTTTTGTTATCTTAATGGTACATTGATTATCATAATATATGTGTTGGACCATCTATGATTAGCCCAACATCCTTAACTAGATACCTCAACCAAATGACTTCCTTAGTTCCCTCAACTACTTCCTTATCCTCTACTTCTATTGAAGCCAACAAAATTGTATGTTATTTTTTGGTGCTCTATGGAATGGTACCCTGCTCCAACTAAAAGTAGTAACCAATAGTTGATCTTCTAGTTTTTGGACAACTAGCCCAATCTAAATTTGTGTATCCAATCAATTAAAATTCATCACATACTATGTACATAAGACCATTATGAGGGGTTCCATTTAGGAATCTCAAAATCCTCTTAGTTGTTATCCAATGGCTCTTCTTAGTATCTTGAATGAATATGGAAACTTGGCCCATTGAATAGTTGATATTTGGTCCAGTTGAAGATAAGTAGATCAAAATTCAAATTAGTTGACTATAAATGGTGGAATCAAACCTTTTCCTAGAATCACTATTAATCAATTTCAATAAGGTTTCCATGGGAATGAGGGAGGGTTTACACTCTGGCATGCATAACCTCTCCAAGAGAGACTAAATATATCTAGCCTAGGAGATGAAGATCTTGTCAGGATATTACCACACTTGTGAGGAGTCCTTGGAACTCTTATTCCATGGAAAGAGTCAATTTAGCATCACCAAGTGCTTCTTTAACATTATAAAATTTTGGTTGGATCAAGACTTTAGCCATGAGAGCAAAGTTCACTTTGTGTCTTAGGGCATAAGACCTTTCACCTATATAAGTGGGCAAGTGGATTTGGGTTACATCTATGGTAGATTGGACCCACTTAGGTAAAGTATTTGATAATGTGGCATTATCATTATATTGGGGAGGAGTGGGAATGGAAGGAGGACTTGGATCATGAGAGGGAGGATCCTCATGTTGAGGAAGTCATTGACTTGTGATGGAAGAAAGATTAGGTGAGGGAGTGGGTGCCAAGGGAGAAACTGTTTCAAGATTTGGTTGAAATGAAGGGCTCATAGGAGAAGGATTTGGGAGAGGATACTCATTGAAATTAACATCCCTAGATAGAAAATTCTCCTATAAATAGGATCATATAACTTATAGGGTTTGGCACTTTTACTATAGCCAATAAAGATGTATTTTTGGTTCTTGTTATCAAATTTCCTTTATTTTTATAAGGAATGTGAGCATAGGCATCACATTAAAAGACTCTAAAATGGCCCACATAGGGTGTCCTTCCACTCCATACTTAATTTGGTCTTATATCATGCAAAGCCTTAGTATATAACTTATTGGTAAAGTATGCAAAAATAATAACTTTTATCCAAAATGTGTTTAGCAACGTAGCAACAACTAGAATAGACTTTGCCCTATATGAAATGGTCTAATACATCCTTTCAGGTACTCCATTTTACTGATGGGTATAAGGAGTTGTGAAATGCCTCCTTATTCCATGAGACTTACAAACGCTTAAAAACTCTTTGGAGATGTATTCTCCACCATTACCTATCATCAAGGTGGAAATTTGATACCCACTCTCTCTTTCAACAAGTTCCATGAACTCCTTAAATTTATCCAAGATATTCTATTTATACTAAATAATATAGATTCAAATTTTCCTTCTATAATCATCAATGAAAGTGATATAATATTTGGTCCCAATATGATAGTATACAAACATTGGCCCACAAATATTTGAATGCATAACTATAATGGTTTGTGGTATCTGCAAGACTTTCTTGACTAAAAATGTTGTCTATGATATTTAGAAATAATAAAAAATTCACAAAAGCATTTAGAATCCCTTAACTAAGGAATTCCTTTTACCAAACCCATTATTTCCATCATTTGAATATTATAAAAAATTAAATGACCCATTATTTCATGCCATATATACTCCGAAGAGAAAGAAATAGTTATGTGTAAATATTCTTGATTTATAGATTGTGGTAATAGACACCATCCTTTTTTACTCCCATGGCTTTGATACATCCATTTGGTTCTTGAATATACCATTTTTATTTGTTAAAAAATATAGTATAACCCTTATCTATAAGTTTTCAATAGCAAGGAGACTCCTCTTGAAGCTAGGTGCATATAACACATCCATGGTAGGGACATTATTCCCATTGTGTAAAGAATATCATGCATATCCTACACCTTTAATTGGAATATCATGTTCATAACCAAAAGTAATAAAATGGTTATGGGTAGGTTGTATCTTGGTCAACCAACCTACCTATGTGTCATGTGTTTAGTTTCCCCTAAGTATATATACTAATGATATTTATCTTCAATATTGACCCAATCTATTACATACAATGTATTAATATTATATTCTTGTTTACCCCTTTGATTTATCTATCTATTTCTTTGATAACAATCAGTTATATAATGACCTAATTTTCCATAATAGTCACACCCTTGTTGGTTTTTGGGGTGATTTGGTTGTTTTTTAGACCTATTATTTTTAGACATTCTATTAGGATACCCCCTTGGGGAGGTCTTGGTTGCCATCTTGGATATTGATGTGGATGCCACTATGGCTACCAATGGTATTAATGTAGTTGTTAATTCAACTAACATGGATGTTGATGTTATTATGGATGGGACCTACATATATATCTCTGATTCTATTGATGTGGACCCCTGTTGGGTCTATGTTGTAAATATTCCTTGGTGGTAAAGGATACTACTAGGGATTCAACCTATTCATATTTTATTAAGGCCTAATCATATTTCTTAAGAAGGATTTTAATCTCCTCAAATGGAGCATTCAAATTTTTACCAACTAAATTTAACATGGTAGCATATTCATGAAATTAAATGGAAGGCCATGCAACATAATAAGGACCAATTCATTATCCAAAAAAGGGTGGCTTGCTACTAAGAAATCATTTCTTATGGACTTCACTTCCATGAGATAATTGGTAAGTGAGCCTTTCATGCATAGATTGTGCAATTTATTTTTTAAATACAATATTTTATCTTGACTAGGCCTATCAAAGAGATTCATGAGTGCATCCCAAGCTTATTTGGATGTAGTGGAATCTCTTACAGTATTTCTATAATGAAAACCAATAGATAACTTGATTATTGGAGTTTTTATCAAACAAGACCCTAGTTGGCGAATATGTAGGTAAGTTCAATGGTGGTTCGTATTGTTGTCTATATCTTACATAATCCCATATACTATGCATCATTAATATTGATACCATTTCAAATTTCTAATTTGTAAATGAATCAACTCCCTCAATTTTTTATGTGAGGTAATTAAGAAAAAAATTTGATGCCATGATTAGAAAAGAAAGAAGGGACGAGGGATCTCAACTAAAGAGGTAATAAGAAACACAAGTACCAATAAAGAAGCACTCAAAATAGTCTAAGGTACACCAATTAATATCCACAATGTGTGGAGGATTTTCCTAGCTCTTCTACTCTAAATCAACAAGTATTTCCAAAAGTGGGGTGAATCTTGAACATAAGTGATCTATTCAAACCTAGGAGAGTAAGAAGTGGGAAATAAGAGGGGGAGATATGTGGTTTTATAAAGGTTCTTGCTTGCTTGCAAAATAAATTACACAACTTATGTGTCAAATAGAAAGTCAAGTGTGTATATGCAAAAGGAACTGCACATTATTACAATATGAAATAAACCCCAAATACATGTGGGGATATAGTAAGCATGAAACTTGAAATGAAATAAAATCACAAGTAAGGAAATGCAAGAAAAATGTGGCCAATATAATGCCACAATAAAATCTCCACAAGAAAGGGACAAGAGGCCATAAAAAACCCCTTGTGATGATAATTGTATTACGAAAAGTGTCTAAAAATAGTTCCAAATAGTACCTCCAAGTGTAGAACAAATTCACTATCTCCAATGACAATAAAAGCCTCCAAATATAGCACAAATTTTGTTTTAAGAGTTTTGATCACTACTGAGATTGCACTTTGTTTTACAAGATAAATCTTGAGCCACCAATAAGCATATCAAAGAATTTTAAAATAGAAATATGATACCTCCAATGCATCCAACTTGAGAAAACATTTCCAACAAGTATATGTAAGGCTATACTCAATTACAAATGAGAGCCTAAAAATAACTAAAAAATATAGTCTCAAGCAATGAAGAAAATGACATAATAATTTCTCAAGTATAAAAATAATTGTCCCACTTCAACTATTAAAATCACAATAAAAACTCACCGAGATAATATTGTATAACCAATTGTTGGAAAGATCTTGGAGCCAGCTCTGCAATGCAACTTTTGGATCTAAAATTCGATGCTCCATGTGAAAGTTATGCTAAAAAATGCTTCTTCCTCAAAATGAAAAGTATTCCCTCAAAAAATGACAGAGGAATCTTCAAAAATATTTTTAAAAAATACATATTTTGTTTTAATTTATGTCCTTTTTTAAAAAATTAATTCCCCCTAAAAAAATAACATGCACTATTTTGTTTAGATTAACATGCCCTTTTAAAAATAAATATTCTCCCTTTTATTGGCAGTTCGAAGTAGATTAGTCTAGTTTTTTAATGAAGGAAAAGATACAAAGTACTCTCCCTAGGGTTTGTCCATCCCTTCAATCTATAGAAGTAGAATATGTAGCAATGTGGTGTGCACCTCCACATCGTCGATGTTGCATTTGTAGTGGGTCTAGCTTTAGGTGCAAAAATTCATTGTAGTGGCTCATGAAGGATATGAAGGAAAGGGCACTAGTGTGCAATGATGGGTCCTTAGATATTTGATGTGCAAAAATCCTTCACTTGGCACACTACTAGGTATCATGAGATCTACGAAAGGAGCCTTTATAAGTTGTAGTGGCAACTTCTAGGGGCCTACTAGGAGCTATAAATGTTTACAATTGGTGTGGTTGTTAATGTTTGATGTGTGAGAGATGTAAGGGATTTGGATTAAAATTATATGTAGAGCGATGGGTGGTTTCTATGTGACAATTGACTCATTTTACAACACATCTCGTACATTTTCTATGGTTAGCATCTTGTAGGAAGACCATGGAAGTAAATGAACAAATCCTAACCATAATTGAAGGAGATCAGGTATTGTGTGCATAACTCTATGCACTATGTGGTGGCATAAAAAAAGGATAATGAGATAGTGTGGTGGATGCCACAAGGATGGAATTAGAATCAACAAAGAAAATAGTCACCATAGAAGGTCATAATTGTCTACAACACTTGGCTTTTTTAGAAAGGGTAACTAGTGAAGGTCCTCTTAAAAATATAGTAGCTCCTATTGGATTTGATAACAAATGTTGTCACTAAAATATAAAATCACATGAAAATACAACAAGGAGATAAAACAACACCATAAATTTAGACCTTAGTCTATTGGATAATACCCATTGACCTCATTGATATTGATATTTATGGAATACAAAGTATTTATAATGCAAGGATGATTTAGTGTTGTAGATAAGGGGTACTAGAATGGTGACACTTATCAACATAAGGTGTAAAATTATAAACCCTAACCCTAACACTAAATGCATGCAACCCATGAAAGTGCATAGGCAAAATGCACATTAAAATATTCTAACAAAGTGTGGAGGAAAGAAAAAAATATCTATGTCCCAAAAGTAAAAAATTCTAAGGTGTGCAATATTATAGAAATATTACCCTTTCCTAAAAAAGAATATTTCATATATCTTTAAAAGGTTAATAGCAATATGGGAGCTACAACAAAAGCAATATATAGATCTAGAGCATTAAATGAAGAAATATTCTACACCCAAATTATGGGAATTTCCAAAAATTGGTAGATGGAAATAATGATCATAGTTGTTGATCCAAAGGCTCAAAACCATTTGAAATTAGTAACTCCAAATCTAAAGACCTCAAGGATACCAACAACTCAAATGAAGATATGACCAAATGTGCATCAGTTATCTTGAATTCTTTGTATGAGTTTTTGATGGAAATCCTCTTTTTTTAATCTATAAATAGTAGTAGATTTAGTGTTGTAAAGGATCAAAAATTTTGTATTTGTAGTATTTTGTAATATTTCCTTTCATTTATTTCTATAGAACCATTTTTTCTTGAGTGTATTGTGGGTAAATCAAACCCTCACTCCTAGCACAATCATTTATACATTGGAAATTTTGAGTATTTTGGTTGTCATTGATGTTAAAGATAAAATGATTGAAAATCATCTTCTAGGTTGGAATATTAAATTTGCAAGGCAAATACCTCCATTGAAAAAGGAATACAAGGTATACAAAGCTCTTTTGAAAAAGTTCCATTATTTCCAAGGTTGAAGAAGTTCCCAAGGCAAAAGACAAAGGGGTTAAAAATATTAATTATAATATTTAATTTAGAATATTAAATATAGTTTTTTGGTGGATAAGATACTATAGCATTAATACCGGGTTTTACAGGTTGACCCAAAACCTTTTACAAAAATCAGCCCAGGTCTGTTGATGAACATGTCCTTACTAAGGATCCTATATATGTAAAATATACATGTCGCCAAAGCCATTACATCTGGTAAGTCACATAGCCTGTTATAAAAAAGAAACTTCCCATACAACATTTTGGGTATACCCCAAGAAAACACACCTGCATCATAATTACAAAAAAAGAAATAGACACAGATCCTTTCCTTGAAATAGTGGAGAAACAAAAAGCTGTAGACACACATAGCAGAGTACTGAAAAAACTCCCACAAGATCTGTATTGACAATTACTCTTAATAATTCTTTGGTAATTGCTTTCTTTCGTATATGACATGCTTTGGGACCACATCTCGTCTTGGTCAATCAGCCTTGGAGAAGTGAACCTGCTGGCTAGATTTATGTCAGTGGCTATCTGGTGGTCCACGTGGCTCTGGTTCAAAGTTTTATATTGCCATTTCTTTCTTGTCCTATTATTATCAACCAACCTCAAATTACTAATATGACTAGGAGCCATGTTATCTGACATGTGATTGTCCCCATTAGTATTTGTGGTATTTCCAAGTAGCATCCATGAAGACTGATAGCTCGAATAATTTTTATTGTGAGTCCATTTCAAAAAAGAGGCGGGAATACTCCTAGCCTTCGAACTTATAGTGTCTTCCCTATTGGTAAATTTGACTATCATTCTTGTTGAATAAGCTCCTCTACTTCACTCGGGACACCGTGTTCCCATTTGAAAAGTTAGTCACCATCGACACCCAAAGTGGCTAGCTTATCATCAATTTTGTTAGCTTCTTGAAATACATGTTGGGTTTTTCTATCTTGTCTTCCCTGGAAAAGGATCCTAGCCTCTTCAATAATTGTTTTAATCCTCCAAGGAGGTGTTTTCCAATTATTGAGGAGATTTATAACATGCATAAAGTCAACTTCTATGATAAAATTTCCTTCGAAGTCTTGAGTCATTTGAAGGCCTCTCCACATAGCTCTAGCTTCAACTTCATTGTTCATCGTTGTTCCCAAATATTTGGAAAACACAAGCATCATATTTCCATTATGATCTTGCAAAATGTCACTAGCACCTACTCTGCCAAGATTGTCCTTATCCGTTCCATCAAAATTAAGCTTAAACCAACTCTTAGGATGTGGGAACCACTTAACATTGGCTTTGGGGTTGAATACCCTAGGCACATACTCATCTAACAAGGTTAAGCTTAAATATTGAGCAATCATGGTCTCATGTAGATGAGGTTTACGGCTATCAAAATGGATAAGGTTCACATTCTCTTTTGCAAAGGATAGGATCCTTGCAATGATAGTATGATTATCATGGATAGACTCATTAAAGACTCTATGGCTCCTTTCTAACCATACCTACCAAAGATAGTGATTGAGAAAAATTTTCCACATGTATCTAAGTCTTTGGATTTAAAATTGGCAAGGCCACTAGATGAATAAATCATGTATGATGGCTGGTTTAACACAGGAAATATTGAAGGCCTAAAAAACCCCACTAAGTTAAGAAAAGAGGGCACTCAAGGAAATTGTGATAAATGGTCTCCCAATTAGCCCTGCATAGATAACAGTGATTAGTGATACAAATACCTTTACGCATCATATTATCAATGGTTAGAATTCTTCCTTGGATAACCAACCATGAAAAGACTACAATTTTTGGAATTAAATATTTTATCTAAACTAAGTCCTTTTGGAGGACAAAATCCTCATCATCAAGCAGAAGCTTGTAAGTTGATTTAGAATTGAACTACCCATTTTCTATAGGATCCCAGGTCACTTGATCTTTCTTGGGTCTCATGGGGATAAATTTTTTCTAGAAAATGTTACAAAGATCATATGATTCTACTTGAAATCCCTGAATCCTCATTTGTTTCCACTTCATTTTGCCTTTGTCCTCAACTATATAATCGAAGACTTTTTTGCCAATGAGTTCTTCCATGATATCTTTGATTCGGTCTAAGTTAAGATATTGCATCAGTGGTTAGTTCTTAGCCCATATGTCATTCCAAAAATTTATCCTCTCACCATTACGTAAAACCCATCTTAAACCTTTTTTGATTATTTCCTTACAATTGAGAATTGATTTCCAAAAAGCAGAACCTCTGATTGGAACTAAATCACTTAAAAATTCCATATTTTGAAGATACTTTTGTTTGATGATAGTTGTCCATTCATTTTCTTCACCAGAAATGAGGTGCCACGCCTGCTTAGCTAGTAAAGCTAAATTCATATGAGAAATTTTCCTCAGACCTAAGCCCCCATTTTCCCTAGGTATACACACTTTGGTCCATCCTACAAGGTGTATCCTTTTTTTCTCCTCTGATCCAGTCCATAAAAATACTTTTTGGATTTTCTCAATTTTCTATAAAACCTTCACGGGGCTTTGAAAGCGGAGATGAAATAGAGTAAAATTCTTTTAATATAGGCCTTAGTGACAGTCAGATTTCTTGCTTGAGATAGAAGATGACCTTTCCATCCAACAAGTTTTTTTTGAATTCTTTCAATAAACCTGTCCCACATTGACTCTCTCGGAGAACCAATGAAAAGAGGAAGAATAAGATATGAAATGGGGAGGTTTGCTATATCACACCCTAAAATTTATGCAATCCTTCCTTGCCTCTGAATGGGGGTGTTCAAGAAATATAACTTTATTTTACTAAAATTAACTTTCTGACCAACAACATCCTTGTAGAGTTGCAGGATGTATTTAATTCTTTTGGCCTCAGTCATTGATGCCTTAGTAAATAGAAGGGTATCATCGATGAATTGTTGGTGAGAAATAGCCCTAGTGAGAGATGTTGTCTTGATTCCTGAAATTAGCCTTGAACTGCAAGAATTTTTTATGATTCTGCCTAAAGCTTCTGCCACAATGATTAATAACATGGGACTGATAGGGTTCCCTTGTCGAATTCCTTTACGACTTTGAAAGTAACCAATAGTTGTTCCATTAACCAAAATCGAGAACCATACTTTAGAAATGCATTATTAGATCAAATTAACCCATTGGTGGTGAAAACCAAACTTAAGGAGTACAACAATCAGAAAGTCCTAATTTTGCCTATCAAATGCTTTGTTCATATCAATCTTGAGGGCAAAAATAGACATGTTAGTCTTATGAGCAAAGTGCAAAGCTTCATGAACTGTGATAACTCCATCTAATATTGACCTACCCTAGACAGAGCTTCCCTGGAATGGATCTATGATGCGGGATAGAACATCTCTCATTCTATTTGCAATGGCTTTAGTTAGGATCTTATAAGAAATATTGCACAGACTGATTGGCCTGAAGTTAGCAATAGATTTAGGGGTTTGCTTCTTAGGAATTAGAGAAATAAAAGTAGAGTTGAGAAATTTTGGGATATGATTGCTTTCTTGGAATTATTTTGATAGTAGAAATTACATTCTCACTTACGATGTCCTAAAAACCTTGATAGAAATGAGGGAAAAAGTCATCGGGTCTCAGGGCTTTGTCTAGCTCCATGCTAAACAAGGATTCCTTAATTTCCTTATCATAAAATAGAACTAGAAGCTTAAGGTTTATATCCTCATTTATTATGATAGGAATGGATTGCAAGAGAATATATTTGGCCTCCTCATTGCACTATGATTCTTGACCAAGGATAGAATTGAAATAAGTTATTGCCTCCTTTTATATTTCTGTTAATTCCTGAGTATATGCTTTTTTTAATTTTTAATCTTGTTATTGCTTCTATTTCTAAGCATGGTGACATGAAAAAACTTGAATTTTCAACCAAAGAGCCCTTTATTTTTGCCTCCAATAGATTTCCTCATAGGCCAAAATGTTATGAAACTCTGCTAGTTTTGTTCGTTCCTCCTACCTAGTAGTTTCATCAGCATCACCATGTTGAATCCTTTGATCAATTATCTTCAAACTTTCAACAACCTATTTTTTATTTTCAAACAGGTTCCCAAAGACCTCTTTGTTCCAATTTCGAATATTTTCCTTAACAAAGTTTAATTTGCCAGTAAGTTTAAAAGTTGCACTACCCCTGACAGGCTACTGCCACCATTGAATTAAGCTATCTCTGAAACTAGAATGTTTGATCCACATATTAAAATCTAAAATATTTCTTGAAGGACAAAGAGTTAGGGATCTCCAAAGAAATGGGATTATGATCAGAGGTAATTTTAGGAAGGGCTTGCAAGGTAGAATCACCGAACGGAGTTGTAGCCTCCTTTGATAGAAAAACCTTGTCAAGCCTTTCTTGAATGATATGGCATCCTATCCACCGATTGCTCCAGGTATAATTTTCTCCTCTAAGTTTTACATCCATCAACATGTTGGAGTTCACAAAGTCATTGAACTCATCCATGCTCCTAATAGGTGGTCCATTTCCACCCATTTTCTCTAAAGGGTAAAGAGGAGTGTTAAAATCCCTAGCCAAAATTTAGGGGATATTATGGAAGATTTCACTCAGAATGCCTAATTACTCCCATAGTAGAGCTCTCCCTTGAATTGAAGTTGGGGCATAAATATTTGAAAGGATCCATGACTTGTTGCTATTTATTTACTTAAATAAAACACTAAGAACCCTGTCATATTTCTAAATAATGGTGCTTCTACTATCTAGGGATCCCACAAAGTCCTAAGGCCTCCAGAAGCTCCTCTGAATGATTTGCAAACCATATCCCCTTTATTCTAGACTTTTTTTTCTACCTTTTTTTACTAAATCTCATCAGTTTTTGTTTCTTGCAACATGATAATAGTTGGATTTAGTTGATTTCTTATTGCACTGACTTCCCTATGCTTGGGCAGGCCATTGAGGTCTCTCACGTTCCATGAGAGGAACTTCATTTAGATTTTTTGGGATTTCTTCCTCTCCCCCTCCCTTGAGGGGGTTTTCCTAATTTGTTGTCTTTAAAACCTAGAATAACCTGTTGAAACAAGGTTCTTTGTTTTCCATTGGCAATGTCATTATTAGTTTTAATTTTTTGATGCTCAGCATTTGATATTCTCCCTCTTCTTTTTTCACTGCCAAAATATATAGGAGACTACACAATGCTCCTGGTTTGTTTAGGACTAAACCGAGTGGAGGTAATTTGTTGCAAAACTGGACTACCATATTCCTAAGTCTGAAGTTTTCACATATCTCCATCCCTACATCCAAATATTCTCTTTTTTCTTGTATTCCCCTGGTTTGCGGGACGGCCCCTCAGTAGGATTCACCTGGCTCCTAGTGATGATGTTAGGGAGATGAGATTTTTTATTTTCCAATGCCTCAAATTTCTTCCTAAGTTCTTTAGCATTAGGTTTTGGCTTTGGAATGCCCATTGAGCTTGAAATATTTTTAGCATTGGGGTTTAAGGATCCCGACTTGGATGGGGATTCTAGAGATCGGGCATTAGGGTTTGGCTTTGTGATGCCCACCGGGCTTACAATAATTTCAGCATTAGGTTTTGAGGTTCCTAACTTGGATGGGGATTCTAGAGAGTCATAAATGTTAGCCTGAAGGTGCTAGGCTTCCATGTCTTCTGATAATCCTCCTACTCCCATATTGGATAGAATTGAAAATTTATTTGAAACTAGAGGAATGGAACTTACCTGAGTATTTTGGTTACCAATAACCTATTGTTTTCCTTTGTCTTGTTGGGACCCTACACCCTCTCTTTTATTTTTTTTGGTATACATAGTTTTCCTGATTGAAATCACATCTACTAGGGAAACTCCTCAAATTTCCTCTGTCTAGAATTCCCTGCTTCTACTTTTCTCTATTCATTTCTAGGTTAGGGCACTAATTGCATATATTTCCTTGATTTTTACATTTTGCATAGAATTTCGATCTGTTCTCATATTCTACCGACTATTTTTTATTGTATTATCCATACTCTAGCTCCAAAAATCTTGGCAATTCATTATCCAAATTAGCATTTACGCAAATTCGTACATGAGTCATCCTTGTCTTGGCCAAGGTCGCATGGTCAATGGAGATCAGGTTCCCTATAGTTTTGGCTATGCCCTGTAGCCAATATTCATTGAAGAATTGGGCAGGTAGACTCGGGAAACAAACCCAAATAGGGGTAATGTTAATATTTTGCTTTTCAAGGTTGAAATATTCACCCCATCGTCTGATAAAAAGGCTCCTTTTGCCCAAAAACCAAGGACATCCTATTAAAATAAGGTTAGCATCCTCTATATTGTTAAAACAGATAATGATGAACCCTTAAGTTAGAGCTACCAACTTCCAGCTGCCTATCGGTTGCCATTTACCCGTCACCCAAGCCCTGATAGTCTCCATGTCCGGCCTACCTCCCAAAAACTTGCCTAATAGGGAGAATTCTTCCATTGAAATAAAAGGGCTCATGGAACTTGTCGGGGCCAAAATTTTATTATTTATTGGAACTAGGGGCGGAAGAGAGAGAACCTCCTTTATTTTTCCTCTAAGAGTATCATCAAAATACAACCACTTCTTGGGCCTTGCATTTTCCTTCATATTTTTTTGTCGGGGTCTTTCTGAGGAGGATCAGGCCCCCACGTGATGCCTACCTCCAAATATGTCGTAGCATGACCGTATTCCTCTGGATCCTCTCTTGATCCATGCTCTAGGTTTCCATCTGCCTCTTCCGTACCTGCTCTACCTCTGTCACCTTGGCTGAGATTCCTGCCCAAAAAATTCAAACCCTCACTCCTATCGCACCCACTAAACCTCAGATCACTCATTCCTCTTGCTATCCACTTTTCAATTTCATTGGCCCATATTTGGAAGTATTGACTCTATGATATTATCCATATCTTTTAGGTACTCTAAGTCATCACTATAATTGTTCCTGCTTTAGATGAAATTCTTGAATTTTAAAAAATATTAAATATTATAATAATAAAAATTTGAACTTTCTTTGGTGCTAAAATTCAAATATTATTTAAGTGGTGAAGTGTTGATGTTTTTCCTAATTCAAGGTGCATATATTGTGGAACCAAAAATTATTTGAGGTGAGTGGAAAAATATTAATCGATATTCAAATTATTTACTGCATCCTATTTGTAAAGCACAACGCACGGTGTTCGAACGAAGGCAAAGAGGATAAAGAGAGATGCATGTGTTTTAAATCAGAAGAAAAATATATGAGTTTCAAGTAGAAGCAAGCACATGGTCATTTTCAACCGATCGGTTAGCTTAGGTGATAGGCATACCTTGTGTAATGCGTGGCATAGAGGAGATCTTGAGATCAAGACTCGACAGTGACAGGTTCATATTTTTTGTTTATTGAAGGTTAACGATGGTTTAAAGTTAAGTTTGTGCATTGAGGTTATTATATGGGTAGTTAGCCCACATGGTTCTCTACCACATGCTAGAGCCCAGGATCCATGATATCGTGTGCTCGAATACCCACTATAGTAGAAGTAATCAGTTGTTTATGAGACAGGTTTTTGAGGATATATCTCTATCAGAGCAAAATAAGAGATTTTATGAACAATATTGAAGGTATATTTGAGCAAGGATTTTGAGAAGGATTGAAGGCATATTTGAGAAAGTCTTTTGAGAATACTTGAAGGTAGATTTGAGTAAGTCTTTTGAGAAGACGTGGAGCAGCTTTGAGGTATATTTGATAAATTCTTGCAAAGAATTAAAACAACATTGAAATAGATTTATGAGTAGAGACAAAGCAGATTTATGCTAGAATTGTGATGGGGTTGGGTGCATATTTGAGGTTGAGTTAGATAATATTTGTGCTAGCCTTGTGATGAGGTTTTGTGTAGATTTGAGATAAATTTGATAGCAGGATTTGGAGTAGACCAAAGCTGATTGGAAAAAGTTATCTTGTTGAGAGAGATCCATAAACCAGAGAATAGGGGATAGAGTTATCCTATGGAGAGATATCCATAAACTAAATTAGATGGGATAGATTTCTACTGTGGAGAGATAATCCACAAACCAGATCAAAGGGGATAGATTTCACCTATGGAAAGAGATCCACAAAATAGAGCAAATGGGATAGAGTTCTCCTATGGAGAGAGAGCCATAAACCAGAGTAGAGGGGATAGATTTCTCTTATGGAGAGATATCCACAAACGAGAGTAGAGGGGATAGAGTTATCCTATAGAGAGGTCCATAAACCATATCAGAGGGGATACAGTTCTCCTATGAAGAGAGATCCATAAACCAGAGTAGAGGGGATAGAGTTCTCCTATGGAGAGATATCCAAAAATCAAAGTATAGGGTATTGGTGTCTCCTTTGGATAGAGGTCCATAAACATTGTAATAGGGAATTGATTCCCAATATATTTTTTGAGAAAATTTAGAAGAAATATTTTCTCCATGGACGTAACCCACATTGGGTGAACCACATTAAATTTGTGTCTCTCATGTGTGTGATGATTTATGCATTGCTTTGATTACTTCTATTGATATTTTAATTGATAACATTGGATAATATTGTTTGGGAAATAAAAGTAAAATTTGATCTTATATTGTTCACCCCCTTCTCAGTATAAGCTTGTGTTCTTCATTATAAAATTTACTTGCATATATATATATCGAGAGAGAGAGAGAGAGAGAGAGAGAGAGAGAGAGAGACGGATACATAAATTTTCATACCATCCATTTGTGGTTATCCTACTAACCCATTTATGTATGTGTGTATGCTTTTATAACTTTTTTAGCTATTTCAAGTTTTGCTTGCACATGTGTGTGTGAGACCTATGTAAATTTTTGGACTAGCCATTTATGGTTCTTCATGTACCCATTTATTTATATGCATATATGTCAGTAAATTTCATATGCACTTAACTATATCAAGGAGAGAAAGTTTTCACCACTAGAACATAATATTTCGGCCTATTGTGCAAGAAGATCTTAGCAAATGTTTATGTTCATTGCCAACATTTTCTTATTTTTGTTCATTGCAACATTTTCTTTTTCTTAAATTATTTTATTTTTCTCACAACTTTGTTTCTCCCTTGAGTTAAAATGAACCTAAAATATCACACCCTAACAAGGATTCAACCTTGTAAAAAACTCGTAAAGGCCTCACTTGAGCCAAACCCCATTCTCTTGACTATGGCACTACTATGTCACTTTGTGTGAGGTGCGATTGTTATGACCAGTATAATTAGATATGATAACAAAACCCATTACTTATCAACATATTTTCCTCTGATTTATCTATTTTATTTTTGTCTAGATGAACTAGTAGTTTGATATTTCATTAGTGTATCCATTTTTAACTTTATCATGTTATTCATCATTTCATTCTTATTTTTGCATTGTATCTAGATGTATCTATCTATATTACTTAGGATTATACATCCTTATTCATTATTTTAGACATGTAAAATCAATAAATCTACTCTATTGTACTTATATATAAAATATCATTCCCAACAATATTATCAATAGTGCAACTAGCCTTATCACTAATGCCATTTTTTGTAGTATTTCCATAGTCTAGTTTGAATCCCAAGTTTTTGTATCTATTATTCTATTTTTTTGGTTTTCTACCTATGAAGTTTGGAATATTATTCAACTGAGGTAGATCCATTAAAACCTAATCTATCAATGTGTCTTTATGTGTGTAAGTATCTCAAGGTATAGAAACAGTGAGCTAGAAAGTATTAGTGTTCATATTGTATGAGCAGGATATTATGAGTAAAATAATAGGTCCTACTTGTATTTAAACCTTTTCATTTATTTTTAGATCAATTTTGTTGTCTACACACTTGCATAATAAGCCCATTTTTTTTATATGATTGTAAGAAAACAAAAAAAGTTATTACATCTAAACTAGTTATTACATGTCCAACGAAGGTTAAATTGCATGTAAAATAGGTTTTTATACTACATGAAATATTCGTTCACACTTGGTTTAGAGGAAAAAACTTCCATTTCAATATTGAAATAAAATTAATATATAGATTAATTATTTTGTTTGTATGCATCTTCCATGTCTACATCTATATCCTATGAAAAGAAAAATAGTTTTGATTTAATCATTCTTACATTTCTCTAAGAAAGGTAGAGTAAGATATAATGTTTAATGGAAATATGTGTTTTATAGTAAATGTAGAAAACTTAAATCTAACAATCTTATTTACCATTGCATATCTTTTACTAAATATGGGATCCAACATGGGGATAGAGGATCTAGTGTACCTCTCTTTACATCCCCGTAGATATACTAGGTAGCTAAGTATATTGATGATGTATTTAGAATAATTACTTTATGATATTGTAAGTCAAAATAGATATACAAACTTGGTGAGGCTCCTTTCATTTTAGTTTTAAATCAAAAGGGTTCATATCCATGTTGACTAATGCAAATCACATCAATAATTAATGATATTAGTCTATACAATAGATCAAATTAGTATCTTTGATGCACATGAGTTTCCCTTGCATGGTTAGTGGAGTTCCATCCATTGATCGATCTCACAAATTTTGTGATCAAGGTGAATCATAGAAAAAACTTATCATGAATTCATTGTTAAAGATAAATATAATTATGCTTATTGACATTTGGACCTTAGAAATCATTAAATTTTAAACCTATGGATACTTATTCTCTTTATTGAGTAGGCGAAATAGGTGGACAATTATGTATTTATATCGATAAATATAAAAATGAACCCTTTAAGCAGTTCAAAATTTTATAGTCCTTGGTGTAGAATAGTAGCAAGAAGTGCATTAAATTCATAAGAATTTTTAATTATTGAAAGTACATTAGTAATTCCTATGAGGTATATTTAGCAAATTATGGTAATATTATGCAATATACTATTTACTACACTCCTAAGCATAATGGTTTAGTAGAGAGAAATAAATAAAATTATTTTTGAGATGGCATATTTTATGATGCATGAAATGTAGATAGAGCTTAAATATTATCCTAAAAAAATGGCTTATGTAGTATTAATCATCAATAAGATATTAAACCTTGTGGTCAATTGTATAAAATCATTTAAGACATGGATAATTGAGAGGAATTATATCTTGATTTTTTTTTTGGATAAATTTCATTGTCTCACCTTCCTAAAAAGACATAATACAAACTTCAATCCAAGATTTATTAGTGTAATCATATGGTATTATAATGAGGACTCAAGGTTTTATTTCCTTTATCTTTGAATTTTGAATCCTTATGAAATGGAATTTGAGGAGTTTCACTATTTAGGTTATTTTGGTTAGCTATCTTCTCCCTTGACTCATCTTGGTACTTAAATATTAATTATTTTGCGAGTATGATTTTACTTCATCTATGAATTTTTGTTCTTGCTCTTATAGTATGATGGGTTTTCTTACTTTAGTATCTTCCCCTTCTTTGATTTACTTTTTAGATGAGTACAATCCTCATATGCCCTATACTACTATGTTTGATAATTCCATAGATTTTGATTGTATGGTGGTTTCCTTAATATCATATTTTAATGATGGTTTTTTTATCTAATGATATTTTTTTCTCCTAGGGATCATACTATTCCCGAATAATCATAAAAATTTCATTAAGAGGTGAATCCTATTTTATAGTGGGAGAATCATCTAAAATCCTCACATTTTTTGTCCTTCATATCTAATATGGATCATTTTGGACATCCTCTCACGTACTACCAATCCAATTGATTTTTTATATAAATGATGCAATGTAGGTAAAATTTGAACCTATTATAATGGATTAAACATGGGATTTCATTTCATTTTCCAAGGGTAAGAAGTGTATTGACTAGATACACAAGCATCAAGAATAACTTATTGATAAGGGATTTTATCTTAAGGATTGAATTAATTATTTGAATATTTTCATCTTTTTGGATCTTATGAACTCTATTTAGATGATAATTTTTATATTGCTCACAAAGTGTAATATTCATTATATGGATGCCAATAGTACCTTATTCATTATATAGCAGTTGCCTTGATTTGTTTTGCAAGTACCTACATGGTTGGTATGTAGTCTCATGAAGCAACAAAATGGAATTAAATGATTATTCTTAGTATTAAAGGCTCCTTCTATTATTTCTATTATCTTAGTCCTTCATGATATTCTAATCCTAAATTATGACTAAATATTTTAGTGTTAATGAGGTTTCTAAATATTTTTAAAGGATATTATCAATTGTTGACTTGTTGAGATTTTATTTAAATCCACTTCCACACTCTCCTATGATAATTATAGTATGATGAATCTTGTTAAAATATATTGTACTTTAAATGTACTAAATCTATTAGGATATGAATGCACTAAATTTTATGGGTTTTCTTGTTTCAAATGGTTGATATAGAATGTATGCTTTTAGCAATGTAGTTTGGACATATTTGACCAAAATCATGTTCAAAGTGATATTCATATAGTTTTGGGATAGAATCCATTAATGATGGATGATTCATAAGCATTTTATCAATATCCTATTTAACATACGGTAAATTTTGAAAAAAATGTTAATTTTTATTTTAAAATATAAGCAACCATTCTATTTGTTGAAAATTTTGAGTATATTGTTGTCATTGATATCAAAGGATTGATGTCATAAGTTGATGATATTGGTTGTCATTTATGTCAAGGAAAATAAAGGTTTAATGGTTTTACCATGGTAGTACTTGCAAAGGAAAAAGGAAGATGTTTTTATGATGACAAAGACTTTATCCAAATAAAAGGCCCAAAGAAGAAAAAGAAATTATAATATTTAAATCTATGAAGATTTAAAATATTATAATAATAAAAAAGTAAAAGGGCCCAAAGGTAAATCTACTTTAGATTTAATTATTATAATAATTTAAAGGTATAGTGTGGGCGCCAATGTTGCAAATTCAAATACTTCTCCAAGCATCAACATCAAAGTTTCAAAAGGGCAAAAATGCATATATAATACATAAATATTATTGCAAAGTAAGGTTGAGAGAAGTATGCAAAAATATGTTAAAATCATGTGTGCTTCGTTTGTGGTCACATGGGAGAAAGGACAAAGGACCAGCGCTTTTTGAGGTTGAATTCATGGATAAGATGTGGTGACAGTAAAATAAAATCCCATCTGGGTAGCTAGCCCATATAGTAGATACCTTGGTGTTAAGACGTAGCAACAAAGAGGTATCAAGTTCGAGACACGATGGAGACGAGGAGTTAAAGTTTTTATTGAAGAGATTTTTTGCACCAAAATTAAGGAATAAAGAAGAGCACATGCAAGTTAGATTTCTTGTGGATGGCTATCCCACACGGTGGCCTAGTCAAAGCTAGGGTACAGGCGAATAAGCAACGCAGGTTTGAATTGCTACAGTAGCAAAGGGGACAATATTTTTGGTAAAATAAATATTTGCTAAGGCTAAGGTATGCGCTTGCTTAGGGAGTCATAAGGTGATTATTTTATTTTTAATTTTTGGATTAAAAGGACAATGTGGAGTTATTAATTTTATTTGAATTAAAAGGGAATAGTGTGGAGTTTTACTAAGTGCTATGTTTGGTCCATAAAATAAATGGTGTTATGGTCATGTTGAAAATTTGAAGTGCATTGAAATATTTTTAAGTAGGAGGAATAAGGTGTATATGTAAAATTTGATTTAATTTGTGTCTTAATATATTGAATATTATTTTGCAAGATTAGGAGTAATAAGGTGTGATATGTTGCTTGAATTTTTATTATAACTCTTGCATGGTGAAAGAAATATATTAAAGGTTTTGATTTATTTTGAGAATAGAAGAAGAGTTATTGAAAATAAATTTCCGATTTTATTAAGTATATCCTTTTGAGAAGAAAATTCATGTGGATGTTTTGAGAAAGTATCTTGCAATATAACCCTTGAAGTGGCACTAGAAAAATCAGTTGTTTTTGAGACACATTTTTTAAGACATACCTCCATAAGAGAAAATTATGAGCAATGGGTACATCATTCTTTATTTAAAGTGTTTTTTTTTTAGTAAATGTTCCTGAACATAAGGTGGAGATAAAAGGGTTGTCTGGTATGCATTGTTGGAAATATTTGAGTTAGGATTTGTGCTTCATTCTTGAATAATTTTGGAAACATTTGGGATAGATTTTGAGAATAATATTGTGCTTCCATTGTTGAGATATATTGAGAAACTTGTGCTAGATATTGTGAGCTACTTGTGCTAGGGTTGAAGATAAGTTAGTGCATCATTGTGAAACTTTTTGAACACTGTCTTGAGAGATATTGAAAGCAATTGTAAAAGTTTTTGAGATCAATTTTGTGATAGAACATTGTGCATTAGTATGATTTATATTTGAGAGTAAATTTGCAAGAAAGATAGATCAGTTTTGTGAAGTGAGTTATACATTGTTTTGAATTGATTTAAAAGGGATTTTGTAAGATATAGAGATTGGGTTAATTGAGTGTAATATTTGTGAGTGTGAAGAACATATTGGTTTTTTATAGATAATATCATTTTCTATATGTTCTAGAGGTTAAACGAATTCTAAGTAGAATTTATCTATTTGAAGAAAGCTTTTTTGAAAGAGATTTAAGCTTTGTTTGTATGCAAGTTTTGGAAATATTTTAGTAGGTTTTTGGAGTAGCTTTGAGGGCAGATTTGAGCAAGTATTTTGAGAAGGCTTGAAGGTAGTTTTAAGCAAGTCTTTTGAGAAGGCTTGAAGGCATTTTTGAGAAAGTCTTTTCAGAAGACTTGTGGGAAAATTTGAGCAAGTCTTTTGAGAAGGCTTGAAGGTAGTTTATAGCAAGTCTTTTGAGAAGGCTTGAAGGTAGTTTTGAGCAAGTCTTATGAGAAGGCTTGAGGGTAGATTTGAGAAAGTATTTTGAGAAGGCTTGAAGGCAATTTTGAGCAAGTATTTTAAGAAGGCTTGAGGACAGCTTTGAGCAAGTCTTTTGAGAAGGCTTGAAGGTATTTTTGAGCAAGTATTTTGAGAAGGCTTAAAGATAGTTTTGAGCAAGTATTTTGAGAAGGATTTAAGGTATATTTGAGCAAGTCTTGAGAAAATACTTGGAATAGTTTTGGTGTAGATTTGTGAGTAAACTTAGAGAAAAATTATGCTAGACTTGTGATAGATTTTGGTGTACATTTGATATAGAATTTATAGCAATATTTTGAGGTGACATACTAGAGAGAAAAGAGGTCTTCAATGGATAGATTTCCATCATTCAGTGTAGTGGGGAAAGAGGTATTATATGGAGAGATATCCACAAGCTAGAGTAGTGGGAATAGAAGTCTTATAGAAGTTCACCGGCCAGATCAAAGGGGAAAAAATTCTCCTATAGATAGAGATCCATGAACCATAGCAAAGAGGAAAGAGTTCTCCTATGGAGAGATATCCACGAACCAGAGCAAAGGGGAAAGAGTTCTCTTGTGGTGAGAGGTCCTAAAACCAGAGAAAGGGGATAGAGTTTTCCTATGGAGAGAGATCCACAAATCAGAGTATAGGGTATTGGTGTCTCCTTTGGATAGAGGTCCATAAATATTGTAATAGGGAATTTATTCCCAAGAGGTTTGTTGAGAAAATTTTAGAAGAAATATTTTCTCTATGGACGTAACCCATATTGGGTGAACCACGTTAAATTTTTTCCCTTATGTGTGTGATGATTTATGCATTTCTTTTATTGATACTATTGATATTGAAATTGATAATATTGGATAATTATTTTTGGGAAAGAAAAGTAAAAGTTGATCTTATACTATTCATCCCCTCCCTCTCATTATAAGCATGTGTTCTTTAGTATTTATCATAGCATTTTCCTTACAAAAATATGTGCATTTACAAGATGACTATATTTTGTATTGTTGTATTATTATCTAATGATAAATATTAATAACTAATATTGGGTATGTTATACTTCAAATTGGCATCAATACACCTTATTTTCAAACCACTTCCTCTTTGGTTGGATATCATTCCTCTTTTATTTTAAGTGAGAAATTATTAGTTGCTAAGCACACCTACCATATTCCTATCATTTATATGTGCTATATTTTCTTTTGATAAATAGTATTTTTATATTATGTTTGTTTATAGACCAAATTTAGGTAATAATAAGATATACCCTAACACCCATTAAGAATTTTTCAACTCATAATATTTATCAAAACATAAAAAATTCAAAATCAAATTTATATATGCAAATCTAAATGATATAAAACATAATGTCATATATATATATATGAAATTGTATTTTTTATTAAGTAAATATTTAAGTCTAAATCATATTTAATTGTAGTAGAAAAAATATTCCAAAATAGTTATAAAAAAAACATAACTTTAAAATAATTGGATAACATAATTTTATACCCATAATTCTAATTTATGCATAATGATATTTTAAATATGCTCAAATTAGTTTCATAAAATTCAAAATTGATGTTCGTAAAAATTTAAAAAAATATTATAAGAACATGCACTATACCACAATGGTAATTTTATCCTTCCTAATCGAACATATAAAATCATTAGTCACAATAGCTCAAGAGAAATTCCTTGTATTTATAGAGAACTACCTTTAAGAGGGTGTTGATAAATATTGTCACACTTTGTCATCATCCATCCTATCCTACTATCCTAAAGGAGATGGGTACTATTCTTAAATTACCACTTCTTCATAGGCAAAACTTCAATAAAAACATTTAGAGTATACTATGAGTATTCCAAAAGATAATTACATATGGTGATTCCTATAATGATCGTTTAGGACTTTACATTTGCAAGGTTCAAAGAGGTCAAAATTGGACCCCTTATAACTAGAAAAATGATTCTCTACGAAAAATGAATAGTATATTATGGTATGATTTGTACCTATAAAATCAATCTATGGATTAAATGTTAGTATCTATACTCTTGGTTACTAGCGTAGGATTGAGAATACTTAATGAAGATTTTAAATATGATGCTTATAAATGAGTTTGGTGAATAATATATGGTCACATAAGTGAAAAAATATTTAAACATTAATATTAAACATATCATGATGCTAATTGTGATATCTAATTAAACATGTGCACTAATTAATGTCAATACAAAGAGATAGTTAAAATCTAGTGAATAAAGAAGTAATATATGCAAAAATGATTTTCAAGAGATCCAAAAGCATCCCTTATATATTTCTTTAACCTCATGTCAATTATTAAAATGTGTATTTTACCATAAAAAAATTATCTATAAATAAATAAAATTAATTTATACTTACATGAAGTGCAACATGGATAGTTTTCCCAATCTTCATATTGGTACTTCCTTATGTCTCAAATAATAATGAAATAAGGAACGTTTAGATAAAAATATACCCAATATAATATGTTTGTCATCTATTATAAGATGCACCAATTAGAATGTTGTCACAAAAGAGTAACTAATCATGCCAACTATAATGACTTTGAAATAAATATAGAACCAATATTTTCTTTATCACATAAATAATTGTAATAACACAATACCAATGCAAATCATATTTTCTTACATTATTATACTATTTTTCAAAATTTCCATAAATAATGTAGTTAATACCCTATTCATAAGGTGAAGGGTTGCTACAATGCTTATAATTATTGTTGTACCACTTATTTTTTAAGAATCATAACCAATCATCTAGAATTCTTGATTTATAATTCCTCTAAGAATGACTAATGATGCATATAGGTATAACTCGAATAGCACATCTATTCATCACATATAAAATAATATTATTTTTTTAGTTTCTTCCTCTTGATGTTTTATTATTTTTTTTTTTGGTAAGTAAGAGAATATTATAATTAACACCGAGTTTTAACTGGTTGACCCAAAACCATTTTACAAAATAGGGTCCACTGACCAACTGGACAAAGGCCAAGCCCTAAAAGTTTAAACTGACAACAAAAAGGGCCAAGACCTACTCTTCCATCAGAATACAGCCAAAGTAAACTATGGAAGCCTAATATTATGGCCATCAAAAAAGAAAGACGCAAAATAGAACTAACAAAGACAAAAACTAATCATGCAAACACCATGTAGAGTAGCTTGTGCCCATATAAAATAATAGAATATGGTCAAAAAAAACATCCCAAAGAATGGACAGCCAAGAGGCCAAGCAGTCTTCCTTGTAGTCCTCATCCGACTTCTTATCATCCTCCTTGCCATCATCTTTAGATTTTGCCTTCGACTCCTTGTGCCCCTGGAACTACTGGCTATAAAACAGAAGATTTAGAGAATCACACAAATCAACAGCTGCACTGATGAGGCTAGACAGACTCTTCAACTGGTTGATACTGTTGGAGGCTGATGAAATCGTCATCTTCTCCAAGACTATTATGGTGGGGTCTGGTACCTCATTGTCAGGGATCTCCAACACTTTGTTATTTCTTGCTAGGGCCTTTTTGTGACATCGAATCCAAACACACCTTGGGAAATACTTGAGGCCAAAGCAGATGTTTCCCATGCATGAATTTGTAGATAAAAAACCTATATCAGTGCCCCACCAGCTGCAAAAAACACTAGTCACATGAACAAAAAAAACAAATATGACAAAAGCCATTATAAGGTTCAAAAAAATATTTTTAAAAATGCCCCCATTTTCTCTGTCATTGATCCACTTTGAGCCTTCCAATCTAAAATTTTTCATTATCTATCACCATTGAGACTGCATGAGGAAGATTTTCAGTCCACGTGATCAAATTTGCTACTACAATGCCTTCATTTGCCATCCTATCAGCTGCCATGTTTGCTTCCCGAAAGGTATGCAAAATTAGGCCTCAGGTCGATCATGAATTAGAGCCCTTGATTCGTGGATGTAGTCATCAAATCTCCAAGGAGATCTCTTAGTGTTCTTTAGAAGATTTATAATAATAATAGAATCACCTTCCACCAACAGTTTCCCTGGATAATTCTCTGCCACCTTGAGGCTCCTCCAAACTGCCCTCGCTTCAGCCACATTATTAGTTTGAGCTCCAAGATGTTCAGAAAAAGATACAAGCACCTCACCCTTGTGGTCTCTAAGTAAGCCACCAGCCCCAGCTTCACCTGGGTTGCCCCTAGATGCCCCATAAAAATTTAACTTAATCCACCCTAGGGGGGGTGGGGTCCATGTGATCATGGTTCTAGATGTTTTATTATTAGTACCTATACAAATAGTCCTATTTTATGAAGAAATTCCTATATTATCATTAATCATTGTACTTATATAGTTATGATATATTATATACCCCTTTAATTTTTTGAAACATAATGGATGTATTGCTTGAAAATCGAATGTTCAAATGACTAGTTAATATAAAATATTCACTTAATTATATACTTTCTTTTTTAATAAGCTATATGTGGCTTTCCTTTAATATAAAATATTCACTTAGTTATATACTTTCTTTTTTAATAAGCTATGTGTGGCTTTCATTGGGGGCCACTCCAATTACAAAATAATACATTACATTGCTCCTATTACATTTCTAAGATGTTAATTAAAGCATATCCATATTTATCTTTCTCTCAAAGATATTATCCATTTTCCTCAAACTGCTAAGTTTTCACAATCAACTCATTTTATGTTAAATGCCTTCCAAAATTTAAATTCTATCAAGATGAATTTCAACATTGTAAATGGCTAAAATATTTGTTGCCTTGCTTGTATATCTAGAAATATTTTATTTATAACAACCTCAAAAGTTCTTAATACCTTTTTTGGGATTCTTATCCATTTCCATAATATTTCAAGATATTATTGTATTATTATTTTTTGTTTTTAGTTGTGTTTTTATCCCCACTTCTTATTAGCACTTATGATATTTACTTTTGTTTTCCCATGTCAATATCCCTCTATATTTTGTTTTATCTTAGTTTTTGCTTCTTGGGTCTTCCACTTTTCTTTTTCATTCCCAGTAATGCATTCATCTTTATCAATCTCTTCAATATTCTCATAATACTCATAGTAAGACTTATCATATTTAGGTTTACCTTATTCTAAAGAATATTTAAGTGCAAGGAATAACCTCAAAAGCACAATCTTCTTTATGCTACCCCAAAAACCCTAAAGGGTAGAGATGCTCTTCTATATAAATTACCTTCTTATTTTATCCTAAAAACCTAAATTGTTATGGGTTTCCTTCATCCTAATTTATTTATTATGTTGCTCTTGAAACCTTATAGCATAAGGCATAACATCTTCACCCCTTTTATTTTTATTACCTAGAGAGGCTTCTATACTACTTCATGAAAATGAAGATGATTTACCTAGAATAAAATTGACCTTTTATCTCATATTTGTTTTAGGATTTCTCTACACATCTTCTTTTACACCTTTAATTCCTTTTGAACTTGATGAATATTGTTTATCTATTCTATGCTTATATTAAATTATCCATATTTTAAGTGTTTGTATATGCTTATATATCATTTATCCATATTTTTACTATTGCAAATTTTAATTTTGAATATAAATTATTATCATTTAATAATAATATTTTTTAGAATTATATATATCTATTTAATATTTTAATTATTTATTTTGTGATATTTTGGACTAAAAATCCTTTGATTTTTCTTTTAATTATATTTATTGGAAACAAAAAAAAATTGTTGTATATATAGTTTGACATCTGCAACAGGTCAATGTCTACACTCCATCAACAGACCAGTCCAAATATTTGTGTAATAAAATGAATCTGGATACTTGGTTGTCATTTCAATAAGATTTGTGGACGCGCAAATCCAGGGGAGATAAAAATATAAGTTACAATAAATCAATAGTGACTTTCCCAGTAAAATGGTAGACTAAATTTGTGCAATCAAAAGAAATTGACGTACATATATTTCCAATTTGTTTCTACTTTTTTGTTCGGTCCGTGGCAACTATTCCGGATAAGAAAACGAAAAAAAAAAAAACACTAATAAATTGGCCATGGGATAGGCTGATAGCCAGGATACGGATACAGATTTAAGAGCAGTAGAAGTAATAAGGATAGGCAGGAATGGAAAGATAAGGTTTGTTAAAAAAAGCAAATTTAATAGTAGTAAAAGGATAAGGTTTTGTTAAAAAAAACAGATTTAAGAGCGGTAGAAGTAATGAGGATAGGCAGGAATGGAAAGATAAGGTTTATTAAAAAGTAGATTTAATATTAGTAAAAGAATAAGGAAACTGCTAATTTTTTTTTTTAATTCTCTCTTTCTACACAGCTCTATATGCCATGCTGAAAAGCAATAAGGCTGATAGGGGTTTGTTAAAAAGCAGATTTAACAGCAGAAGATAAGGAAATTGTTAATTTCGTACACGACTTTTTATATATATATATTTGTTTTTTTTACACAAGTTTACACACCATACCCTGGTTTGAACAAAACGCATGATATGCCTTGAAACTCAAAGCCTATATATTATTTTTGGCTTGCATGATTAAAAATTAATTTATACTAAAATTGTTTTCCACTTTTGCTGTTGAAGGTTATTGAAGTATACTTTCTTCAAATTTGTCTAAGTCGGCAGAAATCTTCTATAATTTCCAAGGTTATTGCAGGTATTCTTCCTTAAAATTTGTTACTGCTTTTTTATCGCTAAGTCGGCAAAAGTCTTCTATAATTTCCATATGTTCATAGCTATATATTGAGAGTAGTTGTGACTAAATGTTTTCCATCCTTCGTCTACAGAAGGCAATACAGGAAGTAACAGCACTAGTTGGTTTCTTAAGGAGATTTAATTCTTCTTCTAAAGATTCAGCTTGTTTGATGTACTTGAAAATCACATCAATGGGTACACCACAGCCCATCAAACACAAAAGCTGTCATTCTTTTCATTATGGTAATATAGGTTTCTCTTATTCTATAATTTTTGAATTTATAGATAATTTTTAATCTGTATTGTTTGTAGCTTTCTTTTATACGTTGTAATTATTTAATATATGTTTCTCTTATTGTCTATTGTTTGAATTTATAGATAATTTTAAATCTGTATTGTATGTCGCTTTCTTTCATACGTTTTAATTGTGTGGTCATATTGAGCATGTTGTTGACCTATCTCCAGCATGTAAAACACTTCCATGTAAGCATGAAAGTATGTGCAAAGTTCGTTCGACACAGAATGTAAAACTTCCAATTGATAAAAGTAAAAGTACATCAGCGTTAAAATATGATTGCAAACTCTCTCTCCATGATCAGATGTCTTGCTTACGAAGAAAGCCGATTATTAAAGAGAAAGACATGAATTACTCAGTAGCAGGAGAGAGGTCTTTGTTAGATGAAGACGAAGAAAATACGAGTTGGTTAACCAAAATGTTGGATGATAAGCAAATGGATTGGTTGTCAGAGGGGTTGGATGAAGAAGAGATGGGGTGGCTATATAACCAGATCCCTTTTGACTGTGGAGAGAAGACTTGGATGAAGGCACCTTTGGCTCAAACTTCTACGAATGACGATTTTTCTTCGTTGAAAGGAATAGCTTTGGACGATAAGGGAATGAATTTCTCACAGAGTAGTTATTTAGAGAATGATTTGTTCACAGAGTTACAAGGAGAGAGGTCTTCATTGTTAGATGAAGACAAAGACAAGACGAGTTGGTTAACCGAAAGATTGGATGATAAGGAAATGGATTGGTTGTCACGGGGGTTGGATGAAGAAGAGATGGGGTGGTTATATAACCAGTTCCCGTTTGACTGTGGAGAGAAGACTTGGATGAAGGCTCCTTTAGCTCGAACTTTTACGAATGACGATTTTTCTTCCTTGAAAGGAATAGCTTTGGACGATAAGGGAATGATTTGCTCACAGAGTTACAGGGAGGACAGTCCAGTCCCCGAAAGAATAGGGAGGCGCGGAGGCCACATAAAAGAACCCAACACAAAAGAGTACAGATATATACATCTCCAAAGGAATTTTCAAAATTTAGGCTTTTCCAAAGGAGGAACCAGATTGTTGGAGATGATTGTGGATTTCCTTTAAAACATTGTTCCCTAATTATTATAGGGGTTTATCTCTATATTTTTGGGCATGTTTTGTTTTGATTTGGCTTTACCTTTCCTTGTTTTGTAAGCTTTGTAGTTATTCTCAAGTCCTCTTTTCATAGAATCCAAAATCACCTATGCTATTTTGATTAATAATAACACATCCATTAATGAAAAAAATTGTTATATGATTTGAAAAACACATTTATTATGGAGAAAACCTTGGTACTAGCGTGAATATTTGAAAAATATTTAAAGTATTAATTGAATTGATGATGATAATGATGAGTAATATCTATTATAAGGTTTTCTATTTAGATTAACTAAAGTAGTCAATACCTTGAGCTAAAATCATGGAATTAAACTTGCAACATAGATAGTCCATCCATACATGTTTAGTAACAAAATCTTTTTTACAACATGCATCAAATGATGCAAGCTCTAATGGATGTCAATAATCAACATTGCTTTAGATAAGAGTTAGTACAACTGATCAACTATTGGCCTCAAATAACTAGTTTACTAGTGTACATATCACAAAACCATTCATAACCCATAAATTGAATTTATTTCATAAGTTTCTACTAGTTGCTCACAAGTTATACTATGTCTTACAAGTTAATCCTCAAGTTATTTCGAAATACCTATAACCCAAACCAAACAAAAAAATAAACTTCCAAATACATAAGCCACTCTAATTTACCTATAAAATTAGTCCAACTAAATCCAAGCCATTGCACTAAATCCTCAACCAATTCATAATGTTACATAGAATTCGTACATCCTACCTCATCAACTAAGAGTACAAAAATATCTAGGGCACCGCCCAAGTATTTGTTACCTCTAAGTAGCTAGCCTCCATAAGAACTATAACAAAATACTCAACACTAACTGGGTTTGTAGTATTACAAATATAACCAAAACTAATAAAACACATATTCTATGAGAAAATCATGTATTCATCCCTCAAAAATCTAAATCTCCTCAAAATCCATAAGTGATTTCAAACTATCAAAAGATTCAATATGCATTGTATCCATATGCATGCATGGGATCTTTCATCACCAAATATAGTGTAAACAAGGACACAAATAGTACTAAATATAAGTATAAATAAGGATTTAAAACTATTTTCATGAGAGGACATATAAAAATAGTTAAACCTAATGGTTTACTCTCCAATATTGACTACAACCATAAATTTCATATCCACTATTGATGGTAATAGTCATAAAAATACTACTAGCTAAAAAGATGGGCTTTTGGTAATGGAATGAGAGGGAATGGACTAGGAATCCCACCCTCTAGGAGATTTTGTAGGAGGCTAAGTCAATTCATAGAGGTAGTAATAGTGTGAGAGGTCGTGGATGAAGGAATATAAGGAGATTTCAAGATAAGAAATTTATACCTACAATCCCAATTACAACTAAAAGAAATGTCAAGATGGGTGTGTAGAGGCTTGGAGGTATGAGAAATATTTATCTTTGAAAGTTGGTTTGGTACCAATGGGCATTAGCACAAATCAATGGTGTATTTTTATCCTCCTTGGAATTATGCTCAAAATTAGCAAATGTCTCAGGTGTTAGCTATTGAGGTAGACATCATATTTGACTCAAATCAAGTTTACTAGGAAGGTGTGAATAAAATTTTGGATAGCCAAGATGGCAAAGGTAAAGTTTTGGAAATGCCCTCAAGGAAAACCTTCTCCATATTTGGAGATAGGTTTAGTTATCAAAAAATATTATTCCACAACTATTTTAAAGAATGCTTTGAAAACTCATCTTTTTAAGTGTTTGTTCAAGTTCAATCTTGTTGCTTAGGTTAGGTCCTATAGGTGACTAAAGATTCTAAGGGCTAATTACACATTTTATTATAGTTATAGGTTAAAATCATAGGTTGAATAATATCCACTCTTGAAACCAATTGTTTCACCACATTTGTTCATCATCAAACCAAAGAAGGAGAAGAACCTCATCAAGATGAAGAATATTCAAAATATAAATATCCTTATTGAGGACTAAAATATTCAAAACCTAAATAATGTAATACAGTATTAGTGCCTACTAAGATTGTTAAATTAACCATTGAAGAAGATGATACTTCCTTTGTTGGAAAATTCTTGGGGAAATCTAGACTAAATTTTGATTCAATCAGGATATGGGAAGCCACCAAGTGGTCACCTAAAGGCGATATGATACTAAATATCGAATTTTTGTTATTATTGGGTTGTTTCATATTTTGATTTTCATATTAATTATGGTTTCCTATTGCAAGTTTGTTGGGTTATTTCTAGGGTTGTTTAAAATTTTTATTTTCATGTTAATTATGTTGTCTTGTCCTAATTCGTTTGGCAGCCTTTTATTTAGTCGAGCCTTGTCGTGACAACAACTGGTTTTAGTTTCCTAAAGAACTCTTGTAAGCTCCTTGGTGTTAGTTTTTTTGTAGTTTGTGTGAATATCTTTTAAAATTTTTGGGAGAGACTTTAAAAACCCCTTATTTTTCCACCTAATCATAAAAAAATAGTCACAAAAATACTACGAACCAATTTAATGAGATATTAGCATTGAAATCTATACACCAAACCTAGGAGGTGCATATTATGGTGTGATGACTAATTTATTTATTTGAGAGAATAAGTATATTATGGTTTCATTATTTATTTATTCTTTATAAGTTATCATTTGTTTTTTCATTATTAAACCTTTCAGTAAAAGGTTTGGCAATCTAGGTAATGCTTATTTAGTCTTATTCTAACTAAATGGCATGAAAAGAAGTCAAAAAAATATTCATTATTATAACATAACATTTATTCTAATGTTATAATTAATACCTCCTACCATCTAACCTTTAGATGAATAAGCCTTGCTATAGTACATAAGAGGTTTACAATCAAACATAGCCCTAATGTTCCAAAATAATGATAATACTTTATTTGGAGAATTTAAGAAAGTGGTCTATTTTTAATATATACTATTCCATTTCAAGAAGTAACCCTACATGTACAATGTCCTTATCCATTGATTCTACCAATTCTAAATACTCGAAATTAGCATGAATAAACTTACTAGTTTGCTCTATTCACTACCCATGAAGTAACTTAATCACCACTATTTGTTTCTTATTATTTTTATATATATATATATATATATATATATATATATATATATATATATATATATATGTAAATAATTCAAATGTGGTAACCTTCCCTCGCTAAGACATACTCACTATTGTCATATTCTATCTATAATTAATAGTGCTACCAACCCCACCACAATCATCTATCATGTATATTACCTCTTAATTATAAACTTTGAATTATGTAATAAACTTATTTGAATAAATAGAGATATACACCAAATACATTGCTAAATTATACCATATAAAAATAAGGCTAAATAATTATTTGTAGGAAATTAGTAGTTGGTAATAAATAAGGAATTTGTAGCAAAGAAGAATCCCTTATCTCATAAGGGATCAATTTCCCTAACAACTTGCAAACTAAGTGGTTAATCAAGTACAAAATTATATGGTTAACATTTATTTATAAATAAATGCTCTATGGTATTTCTGTTATAATATAGGATATAATCTAGTGGAATGTGTCATAATGATAAGAATATTTCAAAGGATGATGTACAATCAACAATACCAAGTAGAACAAACCACAATAAAATTTCAACATATGGTGGTTCAAACACCTATGATAAATCAATCCCTAAAATAAACAATCAACTATAATGCATCAATCTAAGTTACACAATAATCAATACTAGATACATCTAATCCAATTAATATAGATTTTCCAATTTTAGTATTTGTTAGGATGATGAGGACTTCCCATTTTAGGATCATGCAATATTGATCAATTAAAAATAAGATATTACCACTAAGGATAAAATAAAATAAATGAATAAACAATCCCAATCAATGAACCCTCAAACAATGCCATAAAAACAACCTAATTTAGGTATAAACACTATTATTTTAAGAAGAGAGAATCCACCATTAAACCTTAAATACAAGGGCCTATATTAACAAACAAATAAGTTACACAAGGAAATGGTAAAGAAGTTGCATTGGCATAGGATCAATAAATTAGTGCTCATGAGAAAAATAGGCATGTGAGAGTCAAGTGAATAGAAAAAAAGAGAGAATTTCTAAGAGGAACTTTAGAGAAATACAAAATATTGATGTTTAACTAGTGAGGTCCAAGTTGTTGTAACATGATAATTTAAAAACTTTGTCCCACATAATGAGATAAATTTGACTAAACCAAGATTTAATATTTTTAAGTTATTGAGTAAAACACTAGCAAAAGTGAGTAAGCTAGAGGTATGAGATCTACCTAGGTAGAGGGATCTATTATAAGATGCTTTAAAATAATAAGAGCAAATTTATGCTAAGGAAAATGGCATGTGTTAGTAGGTATAGTCAATTCCATCTAAGTAGTAAAACCTAATAGATAAATAACAATTTGACACCCAAATAAATGTGCTATACATATTGAAACTATCACAATTTTATATCACTTTAAAAATAAATAAATACCTTTCCACAAATAAAAAGAAAATAAATAAATAAATACCATATATGTAGCTACATTGTATATTCAAGGACTACTATAATAGTGATGCCATGGGGAACATATGGATAATTAGGACTACTTTATGATGTTCTAGCATGGGACCTATTCAAATTAATGAAATGAAGATAAATATTATTATTATATTGAAGGACTCAATAATAATTATGGCTAAATATCTAGATCTCATAGTTGTTCAAGAATTAATCATAGAAAACCTTCCCTCTATTTCTAAATATTACTATTAATAGCATGATTGAAGAAGCTAATAAATATGGATACTTGATATTGTACTATCCTCACATGAATATTTATAAATATGGAAAAACTATATGAATTAATAAAACCTCCATGTAATTATCTCAAGTTGGATGATGATTAAAAAGTAGATTGAAATGAACTTCTTGAGTTTATGGATAATGATTTGTATACGAAAAAGCTCATTTCTAATTAGATATGATCATTTGTATAGGAAAAAAATATTATGGTAATAGATTTAGTGATAGTTTTGAATAAACTAAGCTTGAAAAATGCCTCATATAAGAAGAACCAAGATTTCATCCATGATAAGTAGACAAGATCTAGGGTCAAAATAGACATAGAAATTGCATTTTGATGGATTTAGAACAAGGAATAGATCAAGTTTTGGCATGCAAATGATAAATTCATAATATTTAAAAATTAAATATAGTTGTGAACTACTATTCAATTACACAAATAATATAACAAAATATGGAGTGTTGTTGGCTAGATTATGAAAAGAAAAAATATTGAGGGTAAAAAACTTGAAAGTCTAACAATTTTGATCTTATGATGAATGAGGTTAAATCAATATGTAATACCAAAAATATATATTTTAAAACATATAAACATCAAGTATGTTACTTTCTTCATAGCTTTGACACTTATCAAATTGTAGTAGTACCTAGGGAGGCTAAACATAAAAGTGCATGAGTTACCTTCTTTAGTTGTGAGGTTTCACCCCACCATGGAAATGCACAATAAGCCCAAGGGGTTAGAGGTAATATTCACATATATATTTCTTGACAACTTAGATCATTATGAAGTCTTTATCAATGACAATAATTATTATTCAAATCCTAGCTATAGAATATCAACATTGTAAAGGAAAAAATGAAGATGAGGATGACATAAAAAAAGGAAGTTATTCAATTGAAGATGAATCATTCATCTAAGATAATAATAAAAAATACTAATAGAAAATATAGTAATAAGTAAAATATTATATTCTATCAAGCCAAAGAAGTTACTAAAGGAAAAATTTGTTAATGATCAAATAGTGCATAGAAAAATATTCATAGGTTTAAAATATTGTATGTTAAATATGGTGACATTATTGCCTGAGGGTATGAAGACCTTAAGCTCTATGATAGGAGCATAATTGAACATAAAATTGAATTTGATATTCTTTGTAGTCCACTCCAATAAAAATAAAGTTATGCTAATCCAAAGATAGAATTAGTGATGAATAAGGAGTTCCTTAAATTGTTGTATGCATAAATTATTTCTCAAAAAAAATCAATATGGTTTCAATATGTAAGAGAAATAGGTTCATTGGATTTTTTATAGATTATAAAAATCAATCTAAACAAGTTATTGAGGGAATAATATCTCTATCAAAACCTAGTTATGTCTCATGTTAGTGAACAAGTGGTGCTTGTGGAAAATAATAAATTGGATGAATAAACCAAATGGATGAAGGATATAATATGATACACGTTGATAGGGAAGGTACCAAGGAACTTAAAACCCACAAAAAATTATGCATATGATGAGATATTGTCTTAAAGTGCATTCATTGTACCAAGCACCTCATTCACCTTAGGTATTTATCACATTGATAAGGAAGGTACCAAGGAACTTAACACCCACTTCTATCTAGATCTACATTCATTGGACCAAGCACCTCATTTACCTTAGGTATTTATCACTAATATTTATACATATAATTGTTTTAGTATCTCTCATCATTTTTGTGGATTGATTGCTTTGGTTTACGTAATTTCCACTTTACCTTACCTTAACCTATAATTTTTTTCTCCTTAAATATATTTACAAACTAGGTTAAAATATTTATATTTATTACTATCGTTATTGTTGATATTCATAATACTTTCTAGAATAAATAATAAAATTATAAAATAAATAAATAAATAAGAATGAACTAGAAGATATGGGTGGCCATGGGTACCCAATTATATGTCAAATTGATATCACATAAAATAGATTATTGGTTAAGGTGTATTAAAGAAAATATCTAATCTCAAATATTATCAATTATATTGCATTAACATAGGTCAATACACACACATATTCTCTCAAATATCTTCATGAAGAAAAAATATGTACATCCCTCTAAACTGCTTCCGTATATGGGAAGTAGTAAACAAAGAAACAAGATTAAAAAATCCAATAAATAGAACTATATCAACCTTTTTTATATCTAAAATGGAACCATCGGAACAAGGCATATCTTGTACTAATCACCAAAAGAATAGTTATCTTACAATAAAATTATTCCACACAACCATAGTATGTAATAAAATAAATGTTACCCATGTATAAATTTTAAAAAGTATGCATTCCAAAAAATGGCTAGTGATGCTTTCATATGCAAAATCATGGACTTCATTTGTTTTCCCTCCAAAAAATATCATTAAGTAACATATTTGAAAAATATAAATTTTCTTAAAGTTTATATTTATTTTTTTATAAATAAATAAAAAATAAATTCTTCTACTCTCAAAGAAAAGGAAATGTTATGTATGGGTTCAACTTTATAACCTATGGTCTATTAAACCAAAAACAAACTGCACTTTCTAATACATCATGCACTTTACATATGAATAATAGGGAATGCTTGCATATAATACATACTACTTCCACTTGCAAAATTATTTAAATGGATTGGGCGATACTGAACCTCTAATATTAGGCTTATAAGGAACCAATATAATTTATGGTTTTCAAGTCAATTCACACATCACATGGTAGTAAAAAATAAATCTCTCATAGAACACATGGATCATCCTCTTGTAATCAAACTAAGTGAGCATGGATGCGCATGAATAAAAAGGAAATACAAATCAATGGTTTAAAATAATTATGATTCAATCCTTATATATTGATAAAATATTATAATTAGTTTCCATTGTACCGATCAATATAAAGTAGCAAAAATAAACTATTTTACTTGATAATAACTATGTAGCCTAAAGAATATATAATGTACACAACTACATGTAAATAACTGTAGGTCAAATTCATGAGCTCGTTTACTATACAAGAAGCCAACCTCTTTTTCTTAAAACACTTGGTTGGGTTTCAATGGCTTAGGGGATTGCGAAAAGTCAGGATGAATAAAACTGAAACCTTCTCTATGGTGATGTCAATTGAGGTAAAACAAATATTGTAATCATATAAGCAAAAGCACTCAATGTTGAGATGCATAAAGCTATGATACACAAAGCGAGGGCTATTCTAGAGGTAATTTTAGCTAAGGTAAATAAAATCCTAGAATCATGCAAGCAAAATTATTGAAGGTCAAGATGCATAAAGTTTATGGTCAAAGATAGGGTTATTCTGGAGATGACATCAGTAGGGATATAGAAAATATTGACATCATGCAAAATGAGTAAATGCATAAAGCCAAGATGCACAAAGTAATTATGAATATAGTTAGGGTGTTTGAATCCAAAGTGCACAAGGTTAGATACCTTTGGGCAGTGATGTTAATGCCTTTGAACCAAAACCTAGCATCATGTAAAAGGGAAAAAATACACAAATCTAGAGCAAATGAGATAAAAATGCATAAATTTCATATTTTTTTCCCTAAAGTTCATATTTTTATTGAAGAGCACTTATAGAAAAGAAAAATCTTGGATTCATTACAAACCCCTCTTAAAGGTAATAACCACCTTAGTAATTTCTAGCTAGATAATCTAAGTGCCATAAAAGCATGGAAATGATAGTTTTGACAAATTAGTTGGAATAGTTCAACCACTTATAAAAGGTAGTTGTAGATAAATGAAGCAAATTATACAAAAATTCAAATAAATAATGAGGAATTAAATCTAAAACAACCACCTAAACATCATGAACTTTCATTTTCAGGCTATTTTCAAAATAGACCAATAACTAGCATAGTAAATATTTTACTATAAGATTCAAAATACAACTTGGAAATAAGTTGTAACACCTCTAGTTGAGGTACCAAGTAACTTAACACCCACTTCTATCTATCACTAAATTCATTGGACCAAGCACCTCATTCACCTTAGGTATTTATCACTAATATTTATACATATAATTGTTCTAATTTCTCTCATCATTGTGGTGGATTGATTGCTATGGTTTACCTAATTTCCACTTTACTTTACCTTAACCTATAATATTTTGCTCGTTAAATATATTTTAAAAATAGGTGAAAATATTTATATTTATTACCATCGTTATTGTTGATATTCATAATACTTTCTAGAATAAATAATAAAATTATAAAATAAATAAATAAATAAGAATGAACTAGAAGATATGGGTGGATATGGGCACCCAATTATATGTCAAATTGATATCACATAAAATAGATTAGTGGTTAAGGTGTATTAAAGCAAATATCTAATCTCCAATATTGTCAATTATATTGCATTAACATAGGTCAATACACACACATATTCTCTCAAATATATTCATGAAGAAAAATTATGTACATCCCTCTAAAGTGCTTCCATATAGGGGAAGCAGTAAATAAAGAAACAAGATTAAAAAATCCAATAAATAGAACTATATCAACATTTTTAATATCTAAAATGAAACCATCGGAACAAGGCATATCTTAATTTAACCACCAAAAGAATAGTTATATTACAATAAAAAGTATTCCACAAAACCATAGTATGTAATAAAACTAATGTTACCCATGTATAAATTTTGAAAATCATGCAATCCAAAAAATGGCTACTAATGCTTTCATATGCAAAATTATGGACTTCATTTGTTTTCCCTCCAAAAAATACCATTAAGTAACATACTAGAAAAATATAAATTTTCTTAAAGTTTATGTTGATTTTTTTATAAATAAATAAAAAATAAAAATTTCTACTCTCAAAGAAAAGGAAACGTTATGTATGGGTTTAACTTTATAACCTATGGTATATTAAACCAAAAACAAATGGCACTTTCTACGACATCATGCACTTTACATATGAATGATAGGGAATGCTTGCATAAAATACATGCTCCTTCCACTTGTAAAATTATTTAAATGGATTGGGTGATACTGAACCTCTAATATTAGGCTTAGAAGGAACCAATATAATTTATGGTTTTCAAGTCAATTCACACATCACATGGTAGTAAAAAATAAATCTCTCATAGAACACATCGATCATCCTCTTGTAATCAAACTAAGTGAGCATGGGTGTGCATGAATAAAAATAAAAGATAAATCAATGCCCTAAAATAATGAGGATTTGATTCTTATATATTGATAAAATATTATAATTAGTTTCCATTGTATCCATAAATCTAAAGTAGCAAAAATAAACTATTTTACTTGATAATAACTATATAGCCTAAAGAATATATAATGCACACAAATACATTTAAATAATTGTAGGTCAAATTCATGAGCCCATTTACTATACAAGAAGCCAACCTCTTTTTCTTAAAAAAATTGGTTGTGTTTAATGGCTTAGAGGATTGCAAAAAGTCAGGATGAATAAAACTGAATCCTTCTCTATGGTGATGTCAATTGAGGTAAAAAAAATATTGTAATCATATAAGCAAAAGCACTCAATGCTGAGATGCATAAAGCTATTGTACACAAAGCGAGGGCTATTCTAGAGGTGATGTTAGCTAAGGTAAATAAAATCCTAGAATCATGCAAAAAAAATCATTGAATGTCAAGATGCATAAAGTTTATGGTCAAAGATAGGGTTATTCTAGAGATGACATTAGTAGGGATATAGAAAAGCTTGACATCATGCAAAATGAGTAAATGCATAAAGCCAAGATGCACAAAGTAATGATGAATATAGTTAGGGTGTTTGAATCCAAAGAGCACAAGGTTAGGTACGTTTGGGCAGTGACATTAATGCCTCTGAACCAAAACCTAGCATCATGTAAAACGGAACAAATACACAAAGCTAGGGCAAATGAGATCAAAATACATAAAGCTCATATTTTTTCCTTCCCTAAAGTTCATATTTGTTTCGAAGAGCACTTAGAGCAAAGAAAAATCATGGATTCAATACAAACCCCTCTAAAAGGTAATAACAACCTTAGTAATTTCTACCTAGATAATCTAAGTGCCATCAAAGCATGGAAATGATAGTTTTGACAAATTAGTTGGAATATTTCAACCACTTACAAAAGGTATTTGTAGATCAATGGAGCAAATTATACAAAAATTTAAATAAATAATGAAGAATTAAATCTAAAACAACCACCTTAACATCATGAACTTTCATTGTCAGGATATTTTCAAAATAGACCAATAACTAGCATTGTAAATATTTTACTATAATATTCAAAATACAACATAGAAATAAGTTGTAACACCTCTATTTGAGGTACCAAGGAACTTAACACCCACTTCTATCTAGCACTACATTCATTGGACCAAGCACCTCATTCACCATAGGTATTTATCACTAATATTTATACATATAATTGTTCTAGTTTCTCTCATCATTGTGGTGAATTGATTGCTTTGGTTTACATAATTTCCACTTTACCTTACCTTAACCTATAATTTTTTGCTCCTAAAAATATATTTGCAAAACAGGTGAAAATATTTATATTTATTACCATAATTATTATTGATATTCATAATACTCTCTAGAATAAATAATAAAATTATAAAATAAATAAATAAGAATGAACTAGAATATATGGGTGGCTATGGGCACCCAATTATATGTCAAATTGATATCACATAAATATATTAGTGTTTAAGGTGTTTTAAAGCAAATATCTAATCTCCAATATTATCAATTATATTGCATTAACATAGGTCAATACACACACATATTCTCTCAAATATCTTCATGAAGAAAAAATATGTACATCCCTCTAAAATGATTCCATATATGGGAAGTAGCAAATAAAGAAACAAGATTAAACAATCCAATAAATAGAACTATATCAACCTTTTTTATATCTAAAATGAAACCATCGGAACAAGTCATATCTTGTATTAACCACCAAAAGAATATTTATCTTACAATAGAAAGTATTCCACACAACCATAGTATGTAATAAAACTAATGTTACCCATGTATAAATTTTGAAAATCATGCAATCCAAAAAATTGCTAGTGATGCTTTCATATGCAAAATTATGGATTTCATTTGTTTTCCCTCCAAAAAATACCATTAAGTAACATATTTGAAAAATATAAATTTTCTTAAAGTTTATGTTTATTTTTTTTATAAATAAATTCTTTTACTCTCAAATAAAAGGAAATGTTATGCATGGGTTTAACTTTATAACCTATGGTCTATTAAACCAAAAACAAACTGCACTTTCTAAGACATCATGCAATTTACATATGAATGATAGGGAATGCTTGCATATAATACATGCTCCTTCCACTTGCAAAATTATTTAAATGGATTGGGTGACACTGAACCTCTAATATTAGACTTAGAAGGAAACAATATAATTTATGTTTTTCAAGTCAATTCACACATCACATGGTAGTGAAAAATAAAGCTCTCATATAAAACATGGATCATCCTCTTGTAATCAAACTAAGTGAGCATGGGTGTGCATGAATAAAAAGAAAAGATAAATCAATGCTCTAAAATAATTAGGATTCAATTCTTTTATATTTATAAAATATTATAATTAGTTTCCATTGTACCGATCAATCTAAAGTAGAAAAATTAAACTATTTTACTTGATAATAACTATGTAGCCTAAAGAATATATAATGCACACAACTGCATGTAAATAACTGTAGGTCAAATTCATGAGCCCGTTTACTATACAAGAAGCCAACCTCTTTTTCTTAAAAAAATTGGTTGTGTTTCAATGGATTAGGGGATTGCAAAAATCTAGGATGAATGAAACTGAAACCTTCTCTATGGTGATGTCAATTGAGGTAAAAAAAATATTGTAATCATATAAGCAAAAGCACTCAATGCTGAGATGCATAAAGCTATGATACACAAAGCGAGGGCTATTCTAGAGGTGATGATAGCTAAGGTAAATAAAATCCTAGAATAATGCAAGAAAAATCAGTGAATGTCAAGATGCATAAAGTTTATGGTCAAAGATAGGGTTATTCTGGAGATGACATCAGTAGGCATATAGAAAAGCTTGACATCATGTAAAATTAGTAAGTGCATAAATCAAATATGCACAAAGTAATGATGAATAGAGTTATGGTGTTTGCATCCAAAGTGCACAAGGTTAGGTACCTTTGGACAGTGACGTTAAGGCCTCTGAACCAAAACCTAGCATTATGTAAAAGGGAACAAATACACAAAGCTAGGTCGAATGAGATCAAAATGCATAAAGTTCATATTTTTTTCCCTAAAGTTCATATTTGTTTTGAAGAGCACTTAGAGAAAAGAAAAATCTTGGATTCAATACAAACCCCTCTAAAAGGTAATAACCACCTTAGTAATTTCTAGCTAGATAATCTAAGTGCCATAAAAGCATGGAAATGATAGTTTTGACAAATTAGTTGGAATAGTTCAACCACTTAAAAAAGGTAGTTGTAGATCAATGGAGCAAATTATACAAAAATTCAAATAAATAATGAAGAATGAAATCTAAAACAACCACCTAAACATCATGAACTTTCATTGTCAGGCTATTTTTAAAATAGACCAATAACTAGCATTGTAAATATTTTAGTAAAACATTTAAAATACAACTTAGAAATAAGTTGTAACACCTCTAGTTGAGGTACCAAGTAACTTAACACCCACTTCTATCTATCACTACATTCATTGGACCAAGAACCTCATTCACCTTAGGTATTTATCACTAATATTTATACATATAATTGTTCTAATTTCTCTCATCATTGTGGTGGATTGATTGCTTTGGTTTACCTAATTTCCAGTTTACTTTACCTTAACCTATAATTTTTTGGTCCTTAAATATATTTACAAAATAGGTGAAAATATTTATATTTATTACCATCATTATTGTTGATATTCATAATACTTTCTAGAATAAATAATAAAATTATAAAATAAATAAAGAAATAAGAATGAACTAGAAGATATGGGTGGATATGGACACCCAATTATATGTCAAATTGATATCACATAAAATAGATTAGTGGTTAAGGTGTATTAAAGCAAATATCTAATCTTCAATATTGTCAATTATATTGCATTAACATAGGTCAATACACACACATATTCTCTCAAATATCTTCATGAAGAAAAAATATGTACATCCCTCTAAACCGCTTCCATATATGGGAAGTAGTAAATAAAGAAACAAGATTAAACAATCCAATAAATAGAACTATATCAATATTGTTTATATCTAAAATGAAACCATTGGAACAAGGTATATCTTGTATTAACCACCAAAAGAATAGTTATCTTACAATAAAAAGTATTCCACACAACCATAGTATGTAATAAAACTAATGTTACCCATGTATAAATTTTGAAAATCATGCAATCCAAAAAATTACTAGTGATGCTTTCATATGCAAAATTATGGACTTCATTTGTTTTCCCTCCAAAAAATACCATTAAGTAACATATTTGAAAAATATAAATTTTCTTAAAGTTTATGTTGATTTTTTTATAAATAAATAAAAAATAAATTCTTCTACTCTCAAAGAAAATGAAATGTTATGTATGGGTTTAACTTTATAACCTATGGTCTATTAATCCAAAAATAAACTGCACTTTCTAAGATATCATTCACTTTACATATGAATGATAGGGAATGTTTGCATATAATACATGCTCCTTCCACTTGCAAAATTATTTAAATGGATTGGGTGATACTAAACCTCTAATATTAGGCTTAGAAGGAACCAATATAATTTATGGTTTTCAAATCAATTCACACATCACATGGTAGTAAAAAATAAAGCTCTCATAGAACACATGGATCATCCTCTTCTAATCAAACTAAGTGATCATGGGTGCGCATGAATAAAAAGGAAAGACAAATCAATGCTCTAAAATAATGAGGATTCAATTATTATATATTGATAAAATATTATAATTAGTTTCCATTGTACCGATCAATCTAAAGTAGAAAAAATAAACTATTTTACTTGATAATAACTATGTAACCTAGAGAATATATAATGTACAAAACTGCATGTAATAACTGTAGGTCAATTTCATGAGCCCGTTTACTATACAAGAAGCCAACCTCTTTTTCTTTAAAAAATGGTTGTGTTTTAATGGCTTAGGAGATTGCAAAAAGTTAGGATGAGTGAAATTGAAACCTTCTTTATGGTGATGTCAATTGAGATAAAAAAAATATTGTAATAATATAAGAAAAAGCACTCAATGCTGAGATGCATAAAGCTATGATAAACAAAGCGAGGGCTATTCTAGAGGTGATGTTAGCTAAGGTAAATAAAATCCAAGAATCTTGCAAGCAAAATCATTGAATTTCAAGATGCATAAAGTTTATGGTCAAATATAGGGTTATTCTAGAGATGACATCAGTAGGGATATAGAAAATATTGACATCATGCAAAATGAGTAAATGCATAAATCCAAGATGCACAAAGTAATGATGAAAATAGTTAGGGTGTTTGCATCCATAGTGCACATGGTTAGGTACCTTTCGGCAGTGACGTTAATGCCTCTGAACCAAAACCTAGCATCATGTAAAAGGGAACAAATACACAAAACTATGGCAAATGAGATCAAAATGCATAAAGTTCATATTTTTTCACTAAAGTTCATATTTTTTTGAAGAGCACTTAGAGCAAAAAAAAATCTTGCATTCAATACAAACCCCTCTAAAAGGTAATAACCACCTTAGTAATTTCTGGCTAGATAATCTAAGTGCCATCAAAGCATGGAAATGATAGTTTTGACAAATTAGTTGGAATAGTTCAACCACTTACAAAAGGCATTTGTAGATCAATGGAGCAAATTATAAAAAAATTTAAAGAAATAAGGAAGAATGAAATCTAAAACAACCACCTAAACGTCATGAACTTTCATTGTCAGGCTATTTTCAAAATAGACCAATAACTAGCATTGTAAATATTTTACTATAATATTCAAAATACAACTTAGAAATAAGTTGTAACACCTCTAGTTGGGGTATTAGATCCATAGTATTTGTTGGTATGCTTTTTATGTAATATTATTACCAATTATTGGACTATATTACATTATTTGGTTTCTTACTAATGTACCTTCATGGGTAGATATTTAGATTAAGAGTGTATTAGGAATTAAATACTTTATTAAAACAACATAATAAGTGCACATGTGCTATAATGTGTAATGATATAATTGTGCATGTAGTCCACATGTACATGAGTCCTTAGAATATAATACTGAGGTGTCAAATGAATATTGAAGGCAAATAGTCGCATCTAATTATAAATAGGCCTTCGTAGAGTAGAAGAGAGAGATTTGTGGAGTGCATAAAGTATATTAGTAGTAGTCACAATGTAGGGTAATTTTATAATGAAGAGGTGGTTACCTCCATTTTATACCATTGTATATTTTCATGAAATTTCGTATATGAGCATTTATTGAGCATTGTAGTAAGTTTTTTGTCATATTTGCATGCATATTAGTTAGCCATTATCATAGTTATAACATTACATATTTATTTCCATACTTGTGCTATCATTTCCTTTAAGTTTAAAGCTTCAAAAGATAACATTGGCATCATATCACTAGGTAGATCAATAGGAAATAAGAAAGCCATAAGGGACTACTATTGCTACTATTAGATTGAACTTCATTGCATATTTACAAACTAGACTCATCGATGTGTACTACCACTTTAAAATACCGCCACCCTAGGATTTTTTGACAGAGGAGATTGTAAATATTAGTTCTCCTATTTTTTAAATTTTTCTTAGCTATATTTTTTCAATAGAGTTGCAAAAACTTGTGAAGACTAGAACTCAGTATTGCATCCACTAGATTTGCAATCCAACTAATGAAGATAATTTTTTATAGACTTATATAAATTTATATTATCATTCCCTAATACTTTGTTGTAGAAGAAAGGATATTCATAGAAATTTGGGAAGTTTCCTACAAGAATCTAGGAAGAAGATCTTTAGAATCAACTCGATACCTAAAACAAGAAGTTGCAAATTGAAGATTTAGATATTTTCAAAAAGGATCCATCACAAGAGTTACAGATTGAAGACTCCAAGTTCAAGATTGAGGAAAGATTTAGTGGCCAAGGAAGTCACATTGGATATTGTAAATCTAGGAAAGAGATCCTAGCAAGAAGACCCCATAGAGTAAGAAAAGACTCTAGAAGAGGAGTCTTGGTGAATATTGGAGATTGGAAATCTCCATTGAAGATTGAAAACTTAACATTGAGAAAGAGGTCCCTTTCTAGGAGTAGCAAATTCAAGTTGGAATATTGAGCATAATATTCAAGAGAAACCTATTGAAAAACTTCCATAGCTAGAAGATTGAGCATAAGAAGACTAAAAAAAATCCTATTGCAGATTTTAGGAGTAGCAGATTCAAGAGATCCTAGAAGGATATCTCACTACAAAACTTCCATAGTTGAATATTGAAGAGATCAAGGAAGGTCTCATTGAAGGTTTCGTAAGCTACTATATTTAAGACCTTGGAGATATCTCAAGGATGAACAAAGGGAAGGCTTGGATATCCTTATTGGAAGAGTTCCTAGAAGAAATCATTGGAGAAATATACTACCAAGGTAGAAGATTTTAGCAAGAATATTGTCAAATTTTGGAATAGATTGAAGAAGATCATAAGACTGTCAAGATCCTTATGAAGGAGATCTAGTTTGAAGTCAAAATTTTGCAAGAAAAAGAGTTAGAGAAACCACTAGATTTGAGATATTTTAGGAAAATCGTTGAAGGGTTCCTGAATACATATTTCAACAGTAATTTGGAGGAGGTTCCTACAAAAAATTTTAGATTCAAGGACAACATTTTAGTGATTTTTGTGACTGCTTTACATTTTAAAATTTTTCAGATTTTAGGATAGCAAGAAGGTAGATATTTGGTCAGCATCAGTTCCTGCTAAGAATCATATTTCAAAGGTATACTCTAAAGGAGTATTGAAGCAATCAAAGCACAACTACAAATATAAAATCAATGGAGTATTAAAGCTACAACAAAGTGAGCTATAGAGTCATTTTTGGACATCCTAGAAGAGTTGTAATTTCATCTATAAAAGGTAGCAAGTTAGGTAACTTAAATCACCATAATCTTCATCTTCTATAGAGTTATAAATGTAAGCAACTTGGGTGCATAAGGTTCATTAGTTTAACTCTAAAATTGTAGTTTATTAAAGTGTCATTAAGCACCATATTAATGTTAAAGTTGTAAGGAGTGGATTCATTTTAAAGTTGTTAAGAGAGTGTAAAAGTTAGATCAATACCTAAACATTAAAATAAGAGTTAGATATATTTTTATAGAAAGAAAATTATCATCTATTATCTAGTTATAACAAAGAAGTTATAAAGATTATAATTCTCTTCAAGTAAAAATTATTAAGTTCATATTTCAAGTTCTTTTGAAGGAGTAATATGGTGAGATTAATATTGCACTACATTATCTAATCTTGAAGAGTTTATTTTAAGGTGCGCTAAGTATTTTAAGTTGCATGGTTAAAACTCATATTCATTGTTACTAATTTGGCCAAGTAAATAAGTTGGAGATTACTATAATTTACTCTTAGAAAACCATATTATCAAAGAAGTTAGAAAGCCTTGAAAATGAGATATATGACCTATTATCTTGGTGTAAATTAAGGTACTATATCTTAACTTTTATAATAATATTTACATATATGAGAAGCACCATTCTTGTCATCTCTAAATCAAACAATATGGAAAAATAATTTAGCCTTTAAAAGTATTACAAATGGCCAACAAGCATGACCGCAAGATGGTCATTGCAGTGAAAAATAGGGAAAATTCCAAGAAAAATAATAGATCCATATAAGGGATCATATTTCTCAATATTAGAGGTTCCCAAAGACACCATATTCCCTATCTAATCAAGCAACTACAATAAGAATCTACCTGCATAATTAAATCCAATACAAGGATGCCATTATCGATTGATATCTACTTTAAAAAAGGCATAGCATTAAGATCTATGTAATAAGGTTTTTATATCTTACACTTCTACATAAAATGTAGTACCATAGCATACATAAAATAGCTATCATATATCATCTACCAACATGGAGAGAACAACGCTAAGGATGAGCATGAATAGGCAAGATACAAGTAGATTTACCCAAGGTAGAACTGGAAGAACCACCAGTTGAAATGAAGCTCCCATAGGCACTATTGGAGTGACACAAAACCTCCATAAAAGTATTCCTCATCATCTTAGCTCGAACAATATACAAAATGAATATTTTGTCTTGGAAAGAAGGTGTTGGAGACAAGTTATCAAAATCTTTTGTTGGAAAAGGAATATGAGATACAATACATTGAAGAGAAGATTTACATACGAAAAATATAAGCACCACATGGAACAATCATTATAGGTGCCTTCACATTCCTCAATGTATGTCTAGGAGAATAAAACTCAAGGATTAATCAAATGTTTACCTTATAGTGGTTAAAAACATCATTGGAAGGTTACTTATCTTAGCCATCATTACACGAAGGAAAGCATTAAAATAAATTCAGTCTCAACATCCATATTGAACGTAACTTCCAAGTGACACCTATCAAAAGTTGAAATGCATTCATGCTACTTAAAGCACTTAAAATTTAAGGAGGATAGAACAAAAAAAAGATACACGATCAACATTAAAAGAAATAGAAGCACATTCATAGCTAAAACTAAGTGAGAGCTAAATCAATGTATTCATTAAAGCATTGAAGAAAGGAGTTTAAACACTATTCAAGAGGAGAGAAAGACATCAAATAAAATATAATTGAAGGTAAAAGTAAGGTAGAATTAAATATTTTAATGTGCACAGGGTTCGAAGATTGACAAATCCATCTAATTCACTATTTGTAAAGAAGATACAAGCAGAAAAAACGATATTGAAAGGTAAACCCATAGTAGATTTGAAGTGTCAAAGTCAAAAACAAAACATACGTGAGAAGCATGCTCATAGACTAGAGAAAAGAGTATAGGAAAGCATGTGAACATTGACAAAGTACATCTAGTTCGATGATAGAGAACGATTGAAGACTCTATGTAGCATCTCGGAGTTGACAAGGAGTTCAAGGTCATTATAGAAGAACTTGCAAGGTCAAGATAAGCATTGGAAGGTAAGATTTATATTGCAAGTAAATAAATATTGTAATCCATTTAAACTATATATCTAGGATAGTGAATACTAGGAGTAATAAGGTGTAACAAGATATCCTAGAAATCAGATTAATTGCTTTGAGAAGGAAGTGGTAGATAGCATACTTAATCACTACTATTGCTTTCATTATTTGCAAACTTTAGTTCGAGCCATAAGGATAGTAAAGCCTAATTTCCAAATATATATTCTTTCTAAAACTTCTAACTTGGGAGTCATAAGGTATCCTACATCAAACTATTATCATAGAATTTTAGAAGTTTATCATAACATTGATTCATAGTTGGAAAGGTAAACTTAGTAATAACATACTTAAATAAAAGAGACATTGAAAGTATATATTTTGGAATTGAATTTATAAGCTTTCTACAAGAAGATTTAAATACTTAATTGAAAGTGATAGAAGTAGAATATTAATTTAAGCATTATTCATCAAGATCATAGCATATTCTAATCACTAGGGAGCCAAAAGTGATTGAACAAAAATTAAAACTAGAAAGCTAAGCATAAGTATCAAGTTCATTACTCACTCATCAACTTGAAAATCATGAAAAATATTTCCAAGATTAATTACATAAATTAAAAATTATTATGAGGGAGACATAAGGTAGACTACTCTCAAAATTTATTCAAAAAGGTACTAGAGAAATTATCAACTAGAACTCATTCATTTACCTCAAACATCAATTCATCTAAAATAAAGGGGGGTTCAATTAGAATAATCATGGATGAAATTGTAAGGAATGTGTTAAATAGTGAGGACCTATTGCATGAGCTAGAATTTTATTCTTAAAATATAATAGATTCCTTCGAAGGATACAAATACTTATCCTATAATAAAAAAGAGATATTCTCACTATTTATCAAAGAAGAAAAATAAAGAAATGTTATAACATTAATTGGATATCTTCACGAAGTTCTTTTCAAAGCATGGTGGAATACACAAATGATAGTTACACTTATATCATTGATTGTTTTTTAATTCTTTCAAAATAAAAAAAATAACTACTCTATTCAGTATTAGTGTGATGATATACTAACCCATCATGAAGAAGGTATATCACTAACCAACTTGCGGAAATAGAAAATAAAAATAAGCACAATAGAAAAATGAATATGAGGAAGAACACCTTCACACTGAATACAGATCTTAGTGAATCAAAAACATGAGATGAATATAATCAAGTTTCCATAGCGAGCAGGGACTAGCATAGCTCATGTAAAAGGGAAGGAAGCAGAACATCATATTTATGCCACAACCAAGAAGAAGAAGCTAGAGGGACAAGCCACCCCATTACTTGTGAAAGGTAAGGTTTTCAATAAGAAAGTAAACATTTTGATAGATAGTGGAGCCATTGACAGTTTTATTTCGTCTAGTCTAGCAAGGACTGTGTCGAAAAGGCCTAGATATTTGGCTCAAGGGTGGAAGGTTGAGTACGGTTCTAGGTAGACTTACTCTATGAACCAGTGTTATCCTATGGTAGAAATCACTCTATCTAGTGGGACTACGAAAGGTTGTTTATATGTAGCTCCCTTACACACCTTTGATGTGATCCTAGGGATGGATTGGCTACAGGATCATAAAGCCTTGGTCAATTTTCAAGATCGATGGATTGAGTATTTAGAAGAACATGGAAGGAGACTAAGAGTTCATAGCAAGCAAGGGGTGTTTGAACCATAGATGTTGTTCTCTATGCAATTGAAAAAGTCCCTAAAGAGAGGAGGAATAGTGTATGTAGTAAAACTTAATGAAGTGGAAGACTATGAGAAAGGAGAAATACTAAGACAACATATGATCTTACAGGATTTTTAGGATGTATTTCCTGAGGACTTACCTGGGCTACCTCTGGTATAGGAATTTGACTTCACAATTGAACTCATGATGGGATTCGAGCCTATTCATAGATCCTTGTATAGGATGAACCCTATTGAAATGAAAGAATTGAAGGTTCAATTGCAAGGATTTTTGGAAAAGGGTTTGATAAAACCAAGTGTGTCACCGTGGGGTGCACCGGTATTGTTCATGAAAAAAAGGATGGTTCGTTAAGATTGTGTATTGATTACAAGATGCTAAATAAAGCTACAATCAATAATTGGTATCCTTTACCTAGGATTGAAGATTTATTTGATCAATTAAAATATGCCAAGGTGTTTACTAAGATTGATTTGAGGTCAAGGTATCACCAGTTAAGGATTCATGAGGAAGACACTCACAAGACGACATTTAAGACTAGGTATGGGCATTATGAGTTTATGGTTCTACCCTTTGGACTGACTAATGCCCTAGTTGCTTTCATGAACTTAATGAATAGTGTGTTCAAAAGACACTTGGACCAATTTTTCTTGGTATTCCTAGATGATATCCTTATATACTCTCGAGATAGAGAAGAACACGATAAGCATATTAGGATCATGTTAGACTTGTTAAGGAAGAATCAACTTTATGGAAATCTGGCTAAGAGTGAATTCTATGTTCTAGAGGTACGATATCTTGGACACGTCATATCAAAAAAGGGGATTGTTGTGGATCTAAAAAAGATAGAGGCTATTCTGAATTGGCCACCTCCTACTAATGTGACTGAAGTGTGAAGTTTCATGGGATTAACGGGCTACTATAGACGTTATATAAAGGACTACTCCAAGATTTCTAGACCCATAACTAACCTTCAGAATAAGGGAAAGGAATTCAAGTGGTCATAAAAGTGTGAGGCTGCCTTTTCACTACTAAAGCATAAGCTTACTACGACACCAATACTAAAGGTTCTTGATCAATCAGGGGATTTTTTAGTGTGCACTGATGCATCAATAGATGGGTTGGGTGGGGTACTCTCACAAGAGGATTCAGTAGTGGCATATACTTCAAGGAAGCTCAAAAAGCATGAAGTTAATTATGCTACGCATGATTTAGAGCTAGCTATAGTGGTGCATGCTTTAAATGTTTGGTGCCACTACTTGGTGGGAAGACCCTTTGAATTAAAAACCGACCATCAATGTCGATGATACATATTCACTCAACCAATACTCAATGTGAGACAAATAATATGGGTGGAATTTCTCGTTGAGTATGATTTCGAGATTGAGTACATAAAAGGAAAAGAGAATAAAGTAGTTGATGCTTTGAGTAGGAGAAAATATATAGCAGCCATAACTAGAATTCACATGGACTTGATGGATCGAGTAAGACAGGAGCAATCTCAGGATGAGTATTACCAAGGAATTCGAGTTAAGATGAACAGATATCCTAAAGGAAATAAGGAATTTAGTGTGAAATATGACTTTCTATGTTATAAGGGAAGGGTCATCATACCAAATATGGGTGATTTAAGGAACTTGATAATGCAAGAAACCCATAGATATCCTTATTCTACCCATCTAGGAGGACCCAAAATGAAGGAAAACATGAAGAGAACCTTATTTTGGGTAGGAATGAAGAAGGACATCACATATTTTGTTGCTTGATGCCTCGAATTTTAGAAATTTAAGGCAGAATGCCAGCATCCCGTAGGAAAACTATATCTGCATGATATACCTACACAAAAATGGTAGGTTATATCCATGGATTTTATAGTGGGTTTACCCAAGACTCAGTACCAACATGATGCCATATTTGTAGTGGTTGACAAATTGACTAAGGTTACCCATTTCATACCGAGAAATACCAAGGACGATGCTCAGGTGGTGGCTAGCAGATTTATCAAAGAGGTATTCCGATTGCATGGATTTCTTGAGGTAATTATCTTAGATAGAGACTCCAAATTCACTTCTGAATTTTGGAAATCCCTTCATAGTGCAGTTGGTACTAAATTGAATATGAGTTCAGCATACCACCCTGAAATAGATGGCCAAATTGAGTGGGTAAACCAAGTTTTGGAAGACATGCTCCGCATGTACTGCATGGATCACAAGTCTCATTGGGAATACTGTCTACCATTGGTAGAGTTTACCTACAATAATGGACATCACACATCACTAGGAATGGCACCTTTCGATGCCTTGTATGGGTGAAATTGTAGAACACCATTGTCTTGGGATAACCTAGAGGACCGAGTTGTGATTGGTCCAAAAATGGTTAGGGTGATGGAAGATCAACTAAAGGAAATTAGGCAAAGGCTTAAAGAAGCTACGGATAGGCAGAAGAGTTATGCAGATCTAAAAATGACTCCAAGAGAGTATTCTATTGGAGATAAGGTGTTCTTAAGGGTAAATCCAAAGAAGAGTGCTATCAAATCCATGAATTTGGATCCACATTTTGTGGGACCCTTTGAGATCATGGAAAATATCAATCTGGTTGCATACCAACTTGCATTACCACCTAATCTATCCAAAATCCATGATACCTTCCACATATCCTTGCTTAGGAAATATGTTTATGACCTTGAACATGTGTGGGATGTTTCTAATTTGTAGATGGTAAATCTGGAGGCCATTGAAGTACTACCGATGAATATTCTTGAGTTTCATTCCAAGTCTCTATGGAATCAGAATCTCAAATAGTGTAAGGTCCAGTGGGACCAGTTCTCTGAGAAAAATGCCACTTGGGAGAAAGTGGAGGTTATGCAAAAATATTTTCCCTTTCTGTTTGAAACTTTATGATGTAATAACTTTTACTTTCTATTAAAAACAAAGGAAAACTAGAAACACCGAGGATGATGTTTAATTCTAGTGGGGGAGGATGTCATGACCCTCCCTAGATGACTTTATGGCACAAAGAAACAATGTATTAACCTATGGTGTGGTGATACCTAGTTTGAACAATTGAACCAACTATATGATGTTTAGTTGATTTATAAGGGCATGTTATCGCTAACATATTACCAAGTGTGTAGGATCAGGTACACTCATAGGTGGAGAAGGTAGAAGCATCCACCAAAAATGAGGGTACCTAAGATCAGGGGAAATGATGATTAAGGTACTCGGAGGTAACATGGATAGATACCTTCATATAGGCATGCATTTTTGAAAGGGATAATCATCGATGACTGATCACCTTGAGCCTTAGTTGATAGCCTAGTAGCTATCGTAAAATCTCTGGCTAAGATAGGTGATTGGGTTGATGGAAAAATTCCCTCTTTGTTGTTTTATAAATTTGTTTGCTCTCTGTTGCATCATGGTTTGAGTAGCATAATGTTGGAACTTCTATAGGAAAACAACTGCAAAATGTATGTGGATGCATAAAGCAAACTGTCTTGTTGAAGTAAAGAAAGAGCATCATTTTTATGAAGAAAATCAAATTAAATTTATATGCTAAATGAAGATTCATTTAAAATAATTAATGAAGTTTTGATTAAATAATGATTGATTTAATTAAGCTCATTAGTAAACTTCATTTTATTTAGTGAATGAGAGTTCTTTTAAATTAATTAAAGGTGTTCATTTTAATGATAATGGAGAAGTCATTAAAAGACCTTAATTAATTGAAATAAAAAAAAAAATCCATTTAAGAAATAGATGTATTTTATTTTAAAGAAAGAGCAATTATGAAATTGTTTAAATAAAAGAAGTATATTTTAATGGTGATAAATATCACATAAATGATATTTGTTTAAAAGGGTACCGTTCTTCTTTAAAAAAAAAGGATAATATAAAATATATAAATATTCCCTTCCCCTGTAGAGTGTAAGCTACAAAAGTAATCTAGGGTGGCTACTAAGTTTCCAAATATGGAAATTATAGGAAGAAGGATTCCTTACCGCTAGAGGAAGGGACAAAGCATTGAAGGAAGAGGGGGCTCGAGGAAGGGCTCAAGGTCCAAGAAAGGACGATGGATGGGCCACCTAGAGGAAGGAAGCACGTAAGGTGCTAGAGAGGAAAATGGGAACGAAAGGAAAAAGAGGATGATGGGAGGACGAAGGAAGGGAGCAGGGCACAGACCAGGGACCAGGGAAAAGAGAGGAATGCACCACAAGCAAGGGAGAGGTAGTCGAGATGCCACCAAATTCCATTCCATAGGAGTATTAAGGTTGGAGTGTTTTAGAATTTAACCTATTTTCTTTTACATGCATTGGTATGGTGAAAAACGTAGTTCGAAGCCTAGTTATACTCCTTGTAGCATGAGAAGCCATTGGTAAGGATTGAAACCACCTGCATATGTGTTTTGAGAGCACTATAATATGTGTTTAATAGGCATTGTGCTTAGGTGAAAAGCACTGTGAGTGTCTTGAAAACATTGTATTTCTTTAGATCCTATTAGTGTTTTTAAAGAGCATGTGAGTGTCTTGAAGACATGTTTTTAGAGAATGTTAGTGTTTTTAAAGAGCACTGCGAGTGTCTTGAAGATGCTATGAGTCTAAGAGCCTGTGAGTGTTGTTAAGATCCTGGTTAAAGTTTTTAATAGCACCATGAGTCTAAGAGCCTGTGAGTGGTTGAAGATGCCATGAGTTTAAAAGCCCTATTAGTGCTTTGAGAGCACTGTGAGTTCAAGAGCGTTGGGTGTGTCTAGAGAGAGTTGTGGGAATCTGAGCGCACTGTGTGCCTAAGACTTCCACATCCAAAGAGAGAGGGAGCACCCTATTTAGAAACATCTGCTATAGTGGGAAAGCCATCATGGTTCCAAGAGGGAGTGTTGCGCTTGGGAGCACCGCCTATAGGGAGAACACCCCCATGGGTTTAAGAAAGGGTTGCGTCTAGAAAACTCTACTTAGAAAAACCATATGCATATGTGGGGAACTCTGATGCTACGTGAGCTCGATCCCTTTGGGGACAGTTAGTGGTGACAGAGGTGAAAGCCTAGCACCTATTTTACTCTATGTTACCTTGTTGAACTCTCGGCTTGGTAGTCCCTTAATCGCTCTACAGAGGTTGTTCAGTATTTGCCATGAAGGGCGTTAGCCTTTGGTTATAAATATTGTATTAGAAAGGTTCGTTGTGTAACTTTAATTAAATAGAGACCTTAGATTTATGTAAAATACAATGGAGGGTTTTAATTAAACCAAAACCTTGGATTTATATGGAACATAATGAAGGATTTTAATTAAACCAGAACCTTTGATTTATGTTGATTATCTTAGGAGTTTTTAATTAAAAAGAGAACCTTTGATTTATGTTGATTATCTTAGGGTTTTTAATTAAAAATAGAACCTTTGATTAATGTTAATTATCTTAGGAGTTTTTAATTAAAAAGAGAACCTTTGATTTATGTTGATTATCTTAGGGTTTTTAATTAAAAAGGGAACCTTTGATTAATGTTAATTATCTTAGGAGTTTTTAATTAAAAAGGGAACCTTTGATTAATGTTAATTATCTTAGGGTTTTTAATTAAAAAGGGAACCTTTGATTAATGTTGATTATCTTAGGAGTTTTTAATTAAAAAGGTAACCTTTGATTTATGTTGATTATCTTAGGGTTTTTAATTAAAAAGGAACCTTTGATTAATGTTGATTATATTAGGAGTTTTTAATTAAAAAGGGAACCTTTGATTAATGTTGATTATCTTAGGGTTTTTAATTAAAAAGGGAACCTTTGATTAATGTTGATTATCTTAGGGTATTTTAATTAAAAAGGGTGTATATTTATTATTTGAATGAAATTTATGGGGCTTTGATTTAGGGAATGAATGAATGATTGTTTAAAGGTTAAAGGTATGTGACTTTAATGCTTTAAAACAGTAATTGATTTGATTGAAATTTGTGAATTAAAAAGGATGTAGATTTATTCTTTGAATTAAAGTTATGGGGCTTTGATTTAGGGAATGAATGAATGATTGTTTAAAGGTTAAAGGTATGTGACTTTAATGCTTTAAAACAGTAATTGATTTGATTGGAATTTGTGAATTAAAAAGGATGTAGATTTATTCTTTGAATTGAAGTTATGGGGCTTTGATTTAGGGAATGAAAAGAAAATGATTGTTTTAGAGGTTAAAGGTATGGGACTTTAATGCTTTAAGACATGAATGGATTTGATTAAGTTAGACCTTGATCTAAGTAGTACATGTTGGATGACTCTCTAAAGGAACTTGAGAGGTGAAGATAAAAGTAAAGGGACTTTTATAATATCCATTATGCATTAGATGGTTGGAAACTTAATTGAATTTTGTATAGTTGCAATTTGGCAAAGTAAATGAATAGATGCATTTAAAGGTATGCCTATCCTGAACCATGAGTACCCTGATCCCCTACTACCCTTAAAGAATCAATGGGAAGCAAGGAGAAGCCAGGAGTTCATTGGAAGCAAAGTATAGGTAATTGTATTTTTTGTTGCTTTACTTATGCTCAAATAGACTAGAATTGTGGGGAGATATCCCCAATGCAGTTACTATAATATTCTTTAAAGTAAGAAGGATTTACCATGCAAATTCTAATGCAATAACTATTTATTGGTTTAGAGAAGGTACTTTTACTTTATTTTTGTATTTGGTTGTGCTATGTAGTTGATTCTCTTTTAGTGTTAATCCTTCTTTATTTTTTGGATGCTTAGTGATTACTCCTTGGTGTTGTAGTATCTAGTTGTATTATTGTTTGGTTGTTTGATGATAGAAATCGAAGAGTAGAGTTCTAGGGTGAACTCAAAGGTGACCTAAGGGAATTGAGAACCCCTTAGGGTGAACATAGGTAACCTAAGGGAATTGAGAACCCTTAGGGTGAAAATAGGAGACCTAAGGGAATTGAGACCCCCTTAGGGAGATAAAGGACTAAGTTGTGGAGAGACTATATCTGAGTTAAGATAGCTCATCATGGAGACGAGATAGATAGCTTAACTCGTAATACTCATAGCATACCTACACATAATGATTTGTGTATGGTATGGATATGCGTGTATACCTTTGATGGACTGAGGGTGATAAGTCTAGCTCATCAAGAATGATGGGATAGATGGGCTTATTTGTAGTAACACATGATACGCCTACACATATGAACTTGTGTTAGGGTACTTCGTGAGATGTAGCTTTCAAGAAAACTTAGGGGATTGAAACTTTAGGCAAATAGTAGTTTGGTTAGGGGTCCATGAAGGGTTCATGTACCTCTCTCCATAGTAAAAAAAAAACTTTTTCTATTTTTGTATTTTTTTGTTTGTGTTTTTGGGTCATTACAAGTAGTCACAATGTAGGGCAATTTTACAATAATGGAGATGTGGTTACCTCCATTGCATGCCATTGTATATTTTTGTGATGTTTCTTATATAATAATTTCTTGAGCATTGTAGCAAGTTTTTTATCATATTTTCATGCATATTAGTTAGCCATTATCATAGTCACAACATTGCATGTTTATTTCCATACTTATGGTAATTTTTCCTTTAAGTTTAAATGAGAAGTGATAGTTGTTTGACCTTCATTGCTATGTAATTGTATGTTTTTATATATGTACCTTTTATTTAAGTCATGTTTATTACACTTTCATGATTATTTTATTCTATTAAAGTAAATTCTACTATTTGTATTGATGTTGGATTGCTATTCATTTAAGTCTTTGGAATGATTAAAGTATGTAATTAAAGTTGAATAAATTTGTAATTACATATGAAAATGGTTGGTTTGTTAAGTATCATTTAAATTGATTGTGTTATCTTGTTATATAGTAATATCCAATGTTGTTACACTATATCCCATCCACATTTTGATCATTTATTTAAACCCATGTTTTTTTTTTTTTTTTTTTGAATTTACATGGTGGAATCGGTAGCCGCCATGAATCCGGGAAAGTTGTGTAGATTTTTATTGCTGCCACAATATTCTGCATTGTTCGCCGTAGAATATGCCACATAGATCTTCGTGCAGTCCACCCCTATAACCACCATGCCACAATCATTTTAAACCTTTTACACCACTAAAAGCACCATGAAAGGGACAATCATTTTAAACCTTGCATCTCCCTTAGATTAAATCCTTATTTTTACTTCAAAAACATTACAAGGAGTTGGTATTCTATGAAGGTTGAGTTGAGAGAAATCTCATTCATAAAAAAACTATTGGGTAAAGTCTAAGTTGCATTAATAATCCATAGAATACGTATATTTTATGCCAATAGTTTGTTTTTGGCATGATCTAAGGGATAAATTATGGATTTTCATCTTACATTTCTAGATAGCTCAAGATGCGATGAATAGTCTTGACCTCACTAGCAGAGAATGTATGTTAACTTGGTGACTCCACTAAAGATTGAATCTAGAATTACTTGTAGAGGCACATTGGATATTATTGTCACAAGAAATTTCTCATGGTCCAACAATCATGTCCATGTTGGTATGACATCAGTCCCCTTAATATCCCAAACCTTCATGAGATACCAAAGGTAGCTCTATAATCCCTCCCCATATTTTATGGTAATGAAAATATGGTGTATGAACATTTTCAAGATGTAGTTGCTTTAGCTACTATATAGAACACTATATTTGAAGATGTAATGATTAGACTTTCTATTCAATATTTTAGAGGTAAAGTATTGTTATGGTACTAAATTTTAGAAGGCAATAGAATTAGCACTTAAGACAAAATATCCAAATCTCTCATTATAGAGTTTCATGATCCTAGAAGATCTTATACGAGTGAAAGTTGTTAGCATCATTTGTATCTAAAGGAATTTCCATTAATAGAATACATGGTAGCTTTTACAATGGATTCAAGATAATCATTTTCATAAGTGGCAACTCCCATTAGCAATTAGCAAGAAATGAGAAATAGTCTTTGTCATTCTCAGAATTTGGGCACCCAAAGCAAAAAGTAAACCTGAGGTCATATGTTCAAACATTGAATCCCAAGGTACAACCATTAAATCTATGAAATATTGAAATGTATAAATAATTGTATTTCCCAACTATAACTTAGATATGAAGAGCAAAGACAACTTAACAATTCTAGAGATTATTCAAAGTTCTATCCCTAGAACATGAACTAGCCTTAAGGCCTAAATTATTAAGTAAGGTAAAGGTTGATCTTGCAAGAAACATAAAGGACCTAAGAAGATATCTACTAGTATCTAAAAGAATAGATTTAGTTAAATTTACCCTTAAAGAATTGATATAATATGATAGCCTCTAGAACCCAATGAAAAAATGATCATCATTAAGTATGAAAATGTGTCAACCCATCCCTTTCTATTTATATCTTTACCTAGAAATGCACTTGTTGTATAATTGCATGGTAGATACAAAGCCTAAAATTACAAGTATTGCCCAAGAATTTTGCAAGATAATGGGCCTAATCCTTAGCCAAATAGAGTCCAAGTTGTTTCAATCCAAGATGATACCAATGAAAGGAGTCGGTCTTTGATAATAAACGTTAATTGTTCTAATTATAAAATGTGTGATTACAAGATTATATAGGCTTTGGAAGGTATAATAACTCTTAACAAAAATGATAACTAATCAACCTAAAAACAAACCAAATCCTACGAGTTCTAAGTGGTTACCTAAACAATAGGATTTATCTAACAATATGCTAAACTTGGTCTTTGGTCAAACATTGACCATCCAAGCTAAAAACTTAATATGCAAATAATAAATATTAGGACTTAGAACTTAGGAAATGTTGGATATTCCAACATTCTCCCCCTTGATGTTGATAGAAATTCTTCCAAAAGTTCATAAATATCACATCATTGGAAGAAACTCAATATTTTTTGTCTGCTCTAGTTTTGTAACAAGAAATCTTAATTGTAAAATTTTGTCGTGGGCACTCCTTCCACTTTTGGTTTGGGATCTCCTCCATTTTAGTTGTTTCTTCTTCTTGCAAGTAACCGAGTACCTTATTTTGATGAGCTACTCCCCCTTCATCCAAATCCCCTTCAAATGATGGCATAATGCCACAAATATTGGTTCTCACTAACCAATCTAGCACATTTCCTTCATCATTATTTCTATTTTCTTCAAACCATATTTCAGCTCCTAATACTCCTCCTGAGTATGTACAATGCATTATATTATGTATATCATTTTTCCATATTAAAATTTCACATGCTTCTACATAGATCTTCAAACAAAATATATCTATGCAATAGCTAGTTACAAATGCAACAAATAATTTTTGCTCCTCACACAATATTTCACTCTTTAGTATGGCTTTACATGATTACTTCCAAGGAATGTTAAACACAAAATACATCCAACACATATCCATGGTTTTCATCGCCATGCTATCCATATTCTTTACACATGAAATAACTTCATCCAAATATTTTTTCAATAATGCCTTTGGAAGACATTCTCCTTCATGCTTCAAATACCTATTCACAAAAACAAATTATTAATCACAAAATTATTACCTCCAATGTGATTAGATTTGGTGCTCCCTATAAAGCTCTTTTGTGGCATATATCTTTCATTGTATGTTGCTTCAAGAACAACCATTAACTCTTTGCCAAGAGTTCTCTTCCTTTGTTCAATCCATGTTGGTGTATTGAAACACCATTCATTCAAACAATCATACATTATTGCCTTTTCAAGACAACTCTTTTCCTTCAATTGAGACACTCCAAGTGAGTGATATTCACTCATGTGTGATGATTCCTTTGCCATTACAACAAGAAAATCAACAATATCATTTTCATTTTCTGTTTCTATATTATTTTCTCTCTCACTTGCCACCTTCCAAATGAGATAATCATTTGTGCTATTTTCTTCACATAATTCATTTTCTTATTTGAGATTCACAAAATATCTCTTCACACAAACTTCTTGGGCTGATGGACAAGAAGCATATTTATTAGTCACTCTTTATGAGTGATATCTATTGAGCATGCAACTTATAGTTTGCATCTCCTCTTTATCAACAATATCATGGGGATCAACATCCCATACAATTTGTGAATCAATCTCCTCTTCATTTTTATCATTTTCCTCCCCCTGTAGAGGAACAATTTTATCTTCTCCTTCTAGGAGATCTTCATTTGCTCTTTCAAGAGAGCACACATCCATTCCAAGTGAATGGTCTTCAAGCCAATGGTCTTCCATGAACATTGCTTTTCCATCATCATGCCAACAATCTTGGTTGAGCCTATTTTCTTCATTATTCTCATCCATGAGAATTTTAGGTGCATTCTCCATAATACACTCTTCATTTGTCTCCTCCATGAGATATTCTTCATCATACATTTCACCTTGGTGGTCTTCAAGCAAGGAACACTCCAATGTGAGTGTTTCTCTTCCTTCATCTTCAAAGTCTTCTTCCACTTTTGAGTGGTTTTTATGCTTAGATTTTACACTTATCTCCCCCTCTGGAGGAACTCCAACATAGGCCTCGTCTCCTTGTAGAGACTCTTCATAACTTGTAAAAATACAATCATTCTTATTCATGAGAATATCAGAAATATTATGAACCTCATCAATATGGGAAAGATCAACATTTTCAAAAACTATAGGTGCCTACTCCATGAAGCATAAATTTGGAATAGCAATATTTGAAGATTCAATCTCCCCCTCAATCTCACCAATGCACTCATTAAGTGCTTCACAAACAACCTCTAGAACTATGCACTCCTCTTCATCTACATAACTTACAAAGATTCTACAAAATAAAAAACCCTCTTGCCTCCTCTTACTTTGTAAGCATAAATACCTCTTCCTCTGAAATTTTCCTCATAGACTTTATAAGTATCTTCTTTCTGATAAGAAACATCTTCAAAAAACAAGGGCTGATCTCTCTTTTTCACAAAATCATCACAAGTGAATTCATAATATTGTAGATTATCATTCACACAATAAAATGCAAAATCTCTTAGATTATCTTCAAAAACAAGTTCAAAAACATCTCCTTCACAATCTTCTAGATTTCATCCAAACCCCATAATGGGGGCGGAGGTCCAAGGTTCAAATATCGAGCCTCGTCGGACTGAACGCTTGTCCCTTTCCTGGTGCTTTCAACGACGTAAAAGGTTTAAAATGATTATGGCATGGTGGTTATAGGGGTGGATTGCACGAAGATCTGTGTGGTGGATTCTGGGGTGGATAGCATAGAATACTATGGTGGCCATAAAATCTGGATAGCTTGCCCGGATTTTTGGCGGCTACCGATTCCACCATGTAAATTAAAAAAAAAAAAAACAATCTTCTAGATTTTTACTTAACTCATTCTCAACATTATAAAAAGGATAAAAACTTTCTTTCAACATTTTCCAAACATCAAATGTTGATCTACAATGCTTAATAAGAGGAAAAACATTTTGTTTTATACCTATTCTCAATTTCATGAGTGCTAGACAATTGGTGTGTTGTTCCTCCTTCTAGTGCCTTCTCTTTGCTTCTTCTAGGCTACTCCAACATGGTGGATCCTCATATCCACTCCCTAAAATGTCCCAAAGTCCTTTTGCAATGAGCCAATGCTTCATTTTACTACTCCAAAAATAATAATTGCACCCATAAAATTTGGGAACCTCCAAGCCTTCAAACATGGTATCCATTTCCTATTGTAGGGACTTAATAAATATTTAATACCTTTAGGAAACTACATATTCTTTGATGGCTGCAATTCATCTTTTGTAAAATAGCCATAATAGTGTAGCCTTACAACCAAAATCATGAATATCACAATTTTACCAATATGCGATAAAAAATTATCGACGCAGTCTCCTACAATTTTTTTCCTACCTCCTGGTGGCTCTCCCGCGAGAGGTGGTGGTGGCTTTCCTTGAGCGAGGGATGAAATTTGTTTCTTCTTTTTTTTTTGTTCTACCTCTACAATAAGGATATCTAATGCGATGTGCTCCCCTCCTATGCAGTTTACAATGGTCTAATTTGAAGCTTTCATCAACGAAGCAACAACCTTGTGATATCTGATTTTATTTATGTAAAATTTGTGGCTCACCACTTCAATATTGCCTACAATATTTTATCTCCTCCTACAAAAAAAATGAAGAGCCTCGTCCATGCTCAATGCACTAGAAAACTCAGTCAGATCTAATTTTGTCCATCGATCATCAAATCAGATCTAGTGAGTTGTGAAACAAGATATGGTCATGCAAAAAATATGCTTGAACTATCATCCAATAGTAATACTTCTCGTTGTTGTGTCTACAAATCGATTCTCGATTACCTGCAACATCGCTGAAGCCCCTCACACGAAATCAATAATGACTTCAAATTGATCTATGGATGGAGGAAGTTGTAGACTATCAAAACTGACTATGACATGACACGATAATGAAGACATCATCATCCTCATCGAAACAACATAAATCTTAATTTAGTGTTTCCATGGCCCATCGTCCATCAATTTTTTTTTGTAAAACTCCACATGCCAAGAACGATTCCTTCTACTACCAAGGTTTTGGCACCGTTGATCTTGATGTAAGCTATTTGTGTGTATGATTTATGAGCTTCCACAATGCTCCTATCAATGCATGTGAGCATCAAAACCACCTTAACTCATCTATAACAACTTAAAACATCATTCTATATTCAATCTATATGACAAGCGTATGCGATTGGATGTGGCTAATAAATGCACGATGTCTTTGAATGTTCAATGCCAATCCAACAATCATCATGGAAACCCAACCAATTCAACAAAGGGTTAAAATGGTAGTAGGAAACCCAAAAAAAAATATTGGGATTATTATACCACATATAGTGTACCAGGGATGATATGATCTTTTAAAATACTTATCATGTAATATCTTTCATAATCACCATACAGTGGTAAAACCCAGCTTGATGCATTTTGTTCCTCGACACATAAATCTTACCAAGTTTCATGTGCTTGCCAAGTGTTGACTACTACAGTCACCACGTTGTTTTATGTCCTCAATCCATTGGTGCTTATCCACGTCCATTAGTGTCACTAGCTAGGGTAGAAGGGATATGTGTCAGCATGGACATGTGTCCCTCTCCACATCATCGTTGGTGTCTAGCTGGGTCCATCTTAGGATCACGTTTGTGATGCAACTTTTAGTGTGTCACTATGGGTCTTGGGCCCCTGACCAAGGTTCCACATCAGACTCCTCTACAGGCTTGGTACCATCTGTGCACTACCTGGTTGTGAATCAAGGTGGGGTGGCCTCTCTACCCTCAATAACAAGATTATTGTGAACAAAAATTTTACCAGCAGGAGGGAAATTCTCCTTTCGGCCTAATGTTGCCAATGGGAGGGAAATTCTCCTTTCCCACAACCCAAAAGAAATTTTTGGCTCTGATACCAAATGAGAATCAACATTAATTGGTCTAATTATAAAATGCATGATTACAAGAGGGAAATTCTCCTTTCCCACAGGCCAAAAGAAAATTTTGTCTCTGATACCAAATGAGAATCAACATTATTTTTTCTAATTATAAAATGCATGATTACAATATTATATAGGCTTTGGAAGCCATAATAATGCTTAACAAATATGACTAACTAATCAACCTAAAAATAAAACCAAATCCTATGAGTTCTAAGTGGTTACCTAAACAATAGTTTTTATCTAACAATATGCTAAACTTGGTCTTTGGTCAAACATTGACCATCCAAGAGAAAAAATTAATATGCAAATAATAAATATTAGGACTTAAAACTTAGGAAATGTTGGATATTCCAACAGTCTTATGAAGTAAATTTTGATGATGATACATGAACACCTAGATATTTGGGTGTTATAGGGTATAGTAGTTACTGATGTACCTTCCCTATTTGGCATGTGTTTATCTAAAAATTTTATGCATAAAATAGGAGGAAACTTGATCCCAAAACAAAATCATTCTATTATTCTTTGCACCAAGAAAATAGTTCATATATCCAATACAAGTTACAACCTTTCTATATTGAAGAATATGGGAAACTAAAGGTAAATTCTAGAATTGGTGTTGAAAATACATGTGTGGAAATAATTTATTGGCCTAGGATGGAACCAAACTTGGCATGGAAAAATTAATGGTAGGGCAATCATGGCCCTAATAACAAATTTTTTAAAAAACATCAGACTACTAATCAGTTACAAACCTTTCAAAGGTCTAAAAAGTCACAAGTTACAATAATTTTGGCTTACAAATAAAAAGGATTCCATTAAAATATGATATGAAACAAGAGGTGGAAACCAAGTAAATATTGAGTTAATGATAAATATGTTCCTTAAAACTCTATGAAAAACATTGGGAGTTTAATGCTCAAAAAAATAAGGCCTAGTAATCCTCCTTATTCAGATCAATCATTTATAGCCACCCTTGATGTTCAAACCCAAAAGAACCTCAGGAATATATTAGAGATAGATCAATATCTAGAAGCTTTCAAAAGCAATTATAATTTCCAAAAAATCTATCAAGAGGAGAAATTCAATTTTGATATTATATGATTAGGATATTGCATATTCCTATGATAAAGTAAGAAACATAGTTCTACCAGGCATGGTTAAAAATACCATATTTTTATGTGCATAGCCAAAATTAAATATAATGCTAGATATAACTTTGATAAATAAGGCAATTATATAATAAAAGAGCCAAATGGTATGCATAATAAGGCATTAAAAAGTAGACTTTGTGGCTATAACAACAAATTAATTGGAAAAAGCAGTAATTGTGTTTAAAAGTCCTCTTCTTGGAAATAGGTGTAAGGTGAACATAGAATAAACAGAGATAATGTGGAATATAGAGCAATGCCTTCATAGGATAACAATTCTATATAATAAATCCTTCGATTTCTATTTCTCCACTCAATACAAGTAAATTTTTGTAAGACACTTGAGCTAAGTACACTATAGAGAGTGATGGGAATAGATAGATGCAAAACCTTGGACTAAAATTATAGATGGGGTTGAAGATCCTAATGCCTAATAAATCTAGTAAGGCCCCTAAGGAGGATAAGGATTAACTTTAGTCTTCTTAGTGTTAGCTAAAATAGATATCTTTAAGCAAGAATTTAAGCAATACATTGCTTAGTAGTTAGAACAAGAGGTATCAAAGCAAAGAATTTCTCATGAGGTAGATCAACATATCGAAGAGTAACCTCCTATGGAGTCTCATGCAAAATACGCTAAGAAAATGGATCAAAGAAAATATTCTATAGATGAACTCATAATATCCTCATCCAATATTAGAGAATAGGAAGAAAAAGTCTAATTTTAATCCTCTAAAGGACGACGAGGGTGGCCAAGTTGAGGCTACAACAAATAGGACTAGTACATAAACCCCTAGGAAACCAAAGGAGGATTCTATAACTATAGAAGCTATTGTTAATTAATATAATAAATAAATATTCTTATATTATTTGAAGTAAAATTTTAGATAGAAGACTTATTTACTACTATTGAACAATAATAACTTGATCAAACTATAGTAAATATTATGGATATAGGGACCATGATCACTAAGATAGCCCATGAAGTTGAGATATGATGCCTAAGAGAACATTGGTGTTTAATATATGATGTGAAGAAGTAAATTTTGATGGTGAAGGAGAATATTAGGGACCTCCAAAATAATCTCATAGAAAAGGAACCTGAGCATAGAGAAGAAGTTCATAGTAAGGATGGAGAGATTATAAAAATATAAAATTATAGGAAGACTTTGAAATTATGCATAAATTTCTCACCTATAAGCTGCCAAATAGGGTCTACACCATGTACCTATAAAATTAATGGCTCAAGTTCAAAGTGGAACATCCTACCTCAAATATTCCTATAAATATTAGACTCCACTCATTTATCATTGTTTATTATTTTATCCTATACATATAAGAAATCCTCTCTATGATATTTACATGCATAACAATGACCTTGAATATAAATTAACATGGATCCCTAATATTGATGTTGTATTGAATAATTTGAGAGATATAACGTCCTTCATGCAAAATGAGAGGAGATACCAAGGAATTATAGAGTATGAATAAGAGCAAAGATAATGCCTCTATGGGTCTAAGCTAAACACCTTAGACCCACAAATTTTATTACTCCCCTTAGATAAATCTTGGATAATAAATGAGTTTCTACAAGTTAGATACACCTTGAAAGATACCATGAATGAGTTACTTTTTTTTTTATAAAGGTCTTTTAGACACAGCCACAAAGAAAAACCCAAAAGTAGGAATGAACTAACAATAACACTCTAGAATAAGGAACAACACTTCTTTTACAATGACACTCTATAAAAAGGAACACAAATTTAAACCAAACAAAAATGTATGACACCCATTATATTTTATCCATTAATTATTCCATGTTTTATATATTAGGAGTTTTGAAAGTAAACATAATTAATATCTCTCGGCTACCATAATATCCAATGTTTATTTGATTTTCTTGCTTTTTTATGAATGCTAAAATTATGTTTTGAGTTTCTATGTTCTTGGATTACTAACCCTTTTTTGAATGAAGTGTTTTCTTTATAATTTATCATGTTCTTGGTGGAATTTACCATAGGACTAGTTTTTGCAATAAATTTATTTTTGTCATAGAAAGTTTATTCTACTATAGAAATAATACTAAGAATGGATAATCTAAATAAATGTTATTCCAAAAATAATAGAGAGGACATCTTGTGATATAGGATAGAAAAATGAAACAACATTTCAAATACAAAATGTATTATACTTTCAAAAATATAAATTTGGGTATTATGTGAAGAAAACAAATTTTGTTGTAACAACCTCAAGGAGAAAATAACAAGATTTAATTGCATGTATAAAACACCTCCTAAAAATGATAAAAGTAGAAAAATCTAGATTAAAATATGATTAACTAGGAGGAATTATGTTGAAACCACTTTAGGAATCAACTAAAGTTATACTTTATTAAATAAAGGGTTGTTGTGCCAAAAACACTTTTAGTTTCAGTCCTACTTTATTAAAAATCTATATGTTATCAATAATATGTATTATGTTTTAGTGCATCCCTATGTATGAACGATATTTTTGGCAAGCGACTATGCGAGGGTTTCATCTGGGTTGAGTGCAAGCAACTCTAGAGGTTGTTTTTCAGGGCCTTCAAGCACTAATGGCCAATATTTTTGTGGTTTTTGCTTAGAATTTTAGCAGGATATGTTGTAGGTGACCCAATATGGGTTAGAAATTTATCTTTCAATAGATCATGCAGTGAACTTGATTGATAATGGATTCCAATTTACTGCACAAAACAAAAGTGAAAAGCATACCTTTCCTCAATGTCTAGGGCATGTATTAAAGAGATCACAAAACAAGTTTCAAGTATATGATAAAAAATGCTTTAGAACTCAAGCAAATCTAGTGCTAAGGTGCACCCCTAAAATAAATCCACATTGGAAACCCCTTTCAAGGAAAAGGATTTCCAAGACTCAACCCCAAAAATTAATTTTAGGGATGTCCTCCATGGTGGACAACCTCAACCTAATGTTAACATTAATATTAGGGCTTCCTATAAACCTCTAAGAATACCTAATATTGATCTGAGGAAAACTAAGTTAGGATGTCTTAGAGCAGCTGATGGAACTCCTATTGTTAAGCTTGATATGGGTGACATTCATACTAGCATTGAAGATCTAGAAAAAAGAGGACTAATTTGTTGTTTCTTGGGTTTTTGTTCAAGCCTATCCGCTTTTAAAGTTTGGGATGCAAAATGCTAGAAAACTAAAGGTGAGTTACAAATATCTATTTATCCAAATAGTTATTTTCTTGTTTTATTTAATAATAATGAATATAGAGTGAAAATATTTCAATGGGGTCCCTAGTTATTTTGAATGGTATGGTTTTTTATGAAGCCCTGACATACTAAATTTAGAGCCAAATAAGAGATGCCTTCTACAAGTCCCGTGTGGGTTAGACTCTTTGGCATCCCAATTGAATTCTAGAATTCAACTACTTTTTCTTCAACTGGAAACTCTTTGGAAACTTTTATGATGAATGTTGATTGTACTCAAAAAATTGAACATATTATTTATGCTCATAATTGTGTTTTAATGGATTTTGACAAACCCATATCTAAAAATATCACATTACAATTTGGGGAGGATACTTGGGAGCAAGTAGTGGAATATGAGAACATTCCTTTTTTATTGTATAATTTTCCAAAAATATGGTCATTTGGCTAGTGTTTGCCCAAATAAAATTCCAAATCAAAAGAAAGAAGATACAAATTCAACAGGTTTCCAAATGCCTAATAAGAAGAACACTTAAAATAAACCAGTTATGAAGGATAAATCAAACTTATCAGCTAATATTTTTGAAATTATTTCCACAAATTATACCCTAGGTGAGGAAGAGGAAATAATGGAAACAAAAATCTTAGAAACACAATTAAAAATAAAATGAATAACTAAGAGACAAACCAATAAATCAAAATTTTTCAACAAAAAAAGGAGAAAATATACACAAGAAAAATAATATTTTAAATGTTAAGACTTAAAATAATACAAGTCCCAAGATAGACTCTATTGAACCTTCTAGCAACACTTTGGCTTTGTACACACATTATTCAAGGTTAGAAGACATCTTGGATTCAATTGGAGTAAGTCAAGAAATAGGGAAAAGAAAATTGAAGATGGATTATAATAAAAAGGTAGATCACAAGACCAATCAACATCATATGGTAAAAGAAGGTGAAAATCTTGTAGAGGAAGGTAATATTAATTCCCTTACCAACTATTTTAGCCCTAGTATTAATGAAGATCATCACTTGAAATATTATAGGACTCAAAGGGAGTCTTTCAAAATAAAATTAAATTAGAAGAATGATTCAAATAAACCATCCACATCTTGTTTTCCTTAAAGAAACAAATATTTCAATAGAGAAAATGGATTCTATTTTTAGTAAAATTTTGCCAGCTATAAAAGTTGTTTTCCTCAGTTCCAAGGGGATTTCTGGTGGCATTGCTTACCTTTGGGACCCAAAATATATAGTTATTCACCATATGGTTGGCAGTTGGTATATTTTAGCTATAGCTATTAAAAGTATATATTCCAACCAAATTATGCTTTGCATAACTATTTATGCTTTGAATTCCTTGGAGGAAAAGAGAATACAGTGGAAGGATATAACTTATATTAAGTCTCATTTTCCTAAAGCTTGGATATTGATAGGAGTATATTTCAATACCATCCTAACTCTAGATGAGAAAATGAGGGGAAATAGAAATTTTGATAGGAGGATTGAACTCATGAATGAATATATTGCAAACCTTCATCTTGTGTACATCTAGCCAGATAATGTTCTTATTACTTGGTCTAATAGAAGGTCAGTCTTAGCTTGTATCATGGAGATATTGGATAGGTTTCTAATCTCTGACCATTTCTTAATACATGGTCACATTCCTAAAGTGAAGACTCTTAACAATGTTGGTTTAGATCATTGGCCAGTCATGGTGGAAATTTGGAAAACGAATGTGAGTTTCTCTCCTTTTCAATATTAGTTAATGTGGCTTAGAGACAGTTCCTTCAGACCTTGAGTGCAACAATGGTGGAAGGAAGGTAAACTAAGATATGGGACTAAGATTTTCTATTTTACCAAAAGGTTGCAATAGAATAAAATCAAAATCAACACTTAGAACTGGAAGGAGTATGAGGATGTTCAACAAAAAAACATAAATTTATTGCTCAACTTAAAATTTTGAATAAGAAAATTTGTTTAGATGGCCTCCTAGAGAGAAAAAGTACAAATTAAATTAGACTTATAGCTCAGTTATAGGAATGCAAAAAAAGAGAGGAACTCTTATGGAAGAAAAATATAGAGTTCAATGGTTTAAAGAAGGAGATCAAAACATATATTTATTCCATAAATCTCTTCTATATCGAAGATCTCACAACTTTATTTCTTCCCTAAATTCAGTTTTTGGAGATGTTGTATACACTTGGGATGGCATGAACTCTATTGTTGTGAATTACTTTTCCAATATTTTTGTTGGTACTCCTCTTGAATCGGCTTCTCAACAAAATGTTCTTCAAGTGATCCCTTCTCGTATCACTTCTGATGAGAAATCTATTTTGATTGCTCCTATTACTATTAATGAGCTTCAAAAAGTGGTTTTTAAAATGCAAAAAGAAAAAACCCCAAGTCTTGATGGTTTTTCCATTGAGTTATACCAAGAGGTCTGGGATATCCTTCATGTTGATTTATTAGAGATGGTGTAAGAAGCCAGGAAATCCAATTAAATTTTGAATGTTATCAATAAAACTTATATAACTCTTATCCCTAAAGCTCAAGAGGATTATCATATCTTAGCTTTTAGACCTACTGATTTATGTAATGTTCTTCTTAGAATCATTACTAAGATCATGGTAGAAAGGTTGAAACCTCTTTTACATAATATTATTTTCCTTGAACAAGTAGGTTATGTGTAAGGACGTCAAATAGTGTATGAGATAGTTGTTGCTTAGGATGCCATCCATTCCATGGAAATATAAAAATATTCTTCTATTTTCATTCATTTAGACTTATCCAAAGCTTATGACAAAGTGGATTGGCACTTACTTATCAAAATTTTGAGACAATTTGGTTTCTCTCAAGATTGGATGGACTGGATTATGGGTTGTATATCTTTAGTATCCTACTCAATTCTTATCAATGGTAGGCCTTCACAACTATTCCTAGCTTATAGAAGTATTAGGTAAGGTGACCCCATCTCCTCTTATTTATTCATAATTATTTTTTAATGTTTGGGTAGGACTATAACCCAAAATAGATACAAGAAAACCCTTTAGGGAGTTACCATTGCTCATGGTGCTAGTCCTATCTCTCATCTTCAATTTTTTTATGACTCCACTATGATCAAGTGAGTGACCGGAAAAACAATGATCGATTAATAAACTAACTATTACAATAGAAAGTCTATGATTAAATAAATAGACTAACTAACAACATTAGGAAATAGCGCTAACTACCCTCTAATAATAGTGTAGGGAGTTGCATGATGCTAACCACTAACCTAGGTAGAGAAGTCTAACCAAACCACTAACCTAGGATATTTAGAGATTAACCTAGGATAGAAGAATAAATATCTAGATAGTAAAAGATAAATATAAATACTCTTTTACCTAGTGGAGTAAATGGTAAGTATCCCAATTTAATGGAATATTACTCTAACATCCCCCCTTATTACAATATTTTGGTAATACATACATATCCCTCTAATACAACAATATTTGGGAAAAGTATATAACTACCCCAATACAGTGAAGAAGATGTTGATATGCTGGTTCTTTGCTCTGTCACAGTGCTCTGGCTGCTACTAAGAAAAAAGTGGGTCATTCCTCACTTTTTCTTCATGCCAACAAATGTCCTTATGGTAATCACATCATCCAACCGAATTGCATGGGTAACCAGCTACTGCAATCGCTAGGTGTAGTAGAATAGATCACTTTATACAAGGTTCATTCATTTACTACATGAATTTGCAAAATATAAGGTAGCTAAGGTGTCGGTCACTATTGAAAATGCACCCTTATAAGTTCCCCCCTTCTCGTTGCAAAACATAGTGTAATTAATTTTTGAAGTAAGTGTGACTAAGGTGTCGATCAAAGCCAAAAATGCACCCTTATAAGTCATCTTCCCTATTTACAAAAAATCAGTGAAGAAAAGAAAGGGATATCCCCCCTCAATTGCAAAAAGTGTGCAACTCAAGAGAGTTGTGAAGGATTTTACAAATATTGCCTCCTAGACAATTGTACACCACAAAAAATTGCTCCTCTTGTTACAAGTACTTCAAACACCTAGAATTTGCTATTTATGAAGCCTAAAAGAGGTACAAGCACCCCTTATTGCAAGGTCTTCAAACAAAAAACTTATGCTATTTATGAAGCCTAAAATAAGAGTGAGAGAAAATGGTGCTTTTGCCCAAGGGACACATGTGTTTTCCCTCTACAAAACTATTTTAGAAATTTAGCACTCCTAGTGCTATCTTTGAACCAGAAACAAAATCAGAATGAGACACTTCACAAGAAATATGGCTTTTGTGTTGTGCCTTTGCCATTTTAGTTTTGCTTGTTTTGAAACCAACACCGAATGGTGTCTTGGTTGTCATTTTTACAATTTGTGCAAAACTATGCTTTCTATGCAATTTGATCAAAAAAGTTCACCAATTTGTCCTTTCTTATGGTAAGTACTTCAACCAGGATTGCTATTATGAAGTCTAAAAGAAAAGGTTTAATGTTGATGACTTGGACTTTTCTGATTGCCTTTACAAGTTTTATTTCCCTCTTATCAAAATCTATGGTTGAAGGAAGAAAGGAATTATCCCCCCTTAGTGCAAAGGATTGCAACTTTTAAGGTTCCTTATTTTCAAAAAACTTGTTCTTTCTTTTGATTACCCTAAAAGAGTACCAAAAATATAATTCACTCAAACAGATATTTAATGGCACCTGCCTTAACACCCTTCAATAAGGATGAAAAGTTTGAGGAAATTAAGCCAAACAAATAAGATTGAATTAGGGGTTTTGTTGATTTAGGAGAGAATATCAAGTAATTTTGGCTTTAAATATGTGCAAGGATTTACACAAATTTGTGAAATTTTGGGGTTTAGTGTGTTCTTGATTCTATGACTTATAATTGAAAAAGAAATAATGCAATAATAAAACAAGAATGCCCACAAAATTTAGCACCTAGGTGTTGGAAGCAACCGAAAATGCACCTAATTTGCCAATAAAGGTGTCGAGTAAAATCGAAAATGCACCTTTTTAATTTTTGCAACAAAAAATGTATTTATGTTGTGCAAAAAAAAAAAATGATATTTTTATGTCTCCTACTTTGTTTTACAATTTTGCAAAAGAAGTACAATGTTGTCTTCTCCCCTGTATTTTGCAAAATTAACAATTTTGAGCACTCCTTCCAAGACAAGTCGACACACAACCCGCATTTGGAAGGCTTCCAGAACTAGTCGACACACGACTTAGTTTTTGTAGACCCAAGGTCTTCAATTTCTTCTCAATTTTGCAAAAAAATAGAATGTGCAATTTTATGTCTGATATCCCCCATTTGAGAAAACAAATGCAAAAAAAAATGTGTCTCCTTGTGTTACAATTTGGCAAAAAAGAATTCAAGTTTGAACCTTTATTGTATGCTAAATTAACAAGGTTTGAGAAGAATTAAGGTTTCCTAATTTTGCAATAAAAAGGTGCTCTTCTATGTCTTATATTCCGTTTTATGAGAAAACAAAAGCACTCATTTGTTTGTGTTGCAAAAAATAGGTCTTTAATTTTCTATTTTAATTTAAATTTGAAAAAATAAAAGATTGACTTAACAATTATAATTTTAATAATAAAATAACTTTGTTTAATTTAAAAATCAATAAAATATAAAATTTAAATTGATTTTGTGAAAAAAAACAAAGATTAAATTAAATTATTAAAAATAATTGAAAAAAAAGACAAAATTTTAAATAAATTCCAAAAAAAATAAAAATAAAAAATATTACCTTAGTTTTTTTTTTCTTTTGGAGCAAAATTATTCTTGCCCCGATGGGAGTCGAACTCTCGACCTCCCGTCGGGCAGCACCTTAGCGTTGGCCCCTCCGTCGGTTGGGCTAGCTGGCCTGACGTGAAGGGAATGGAAGGATCTTCCCTTTCCCTTCATTCCTCGTGCGGGTGGGGAAAACTATGGGATTTATCCCACATCACCCGTGCGGGAAATTTGAGGGGGTATAAAAGGGCTATAAAGCCCTTAGAATATTGACTACCTTCGAGTAGTCACCCCGCCCTCTTTTTGTCACCACCACGTGGCATGGCCAGATCGAGTCAGGTGGCACGTGGCAGTCCGCCACATGTCACCCATGTGTCAGGTCCGGTGACACATGGCTTGTCCACCATGTGTCGCATCCGTCTTCATCCTGTTGTCATCTAGTGGCTATTTTCCACTTGTCTGGTCTCATCCAATTGTCATCCAATGGTTGTCCGCCACTTGTTCGGTCTCGTCCATGTGTCCTATCCAGATGGCACTTGCCATGTGTCTTGTCCAATGGTTGTGCCACATCAGCACCTCGAGATATGTGCTCGAGGGCACGTTAGCCCACCATGTGTCATCACATCAGAACCTAGGTATCTATGCATGAGGTCGCATTAGCCTACCATGTGTTTTCGATCTGATCATCGAATAAGGAGGGTGCGCCTGCCCTCACTTTTTGGTCATCGACGATGGGTTTTCGATAGAGTTAGAGTGTTTGTGCCACGTGCCTGCCCTAGATTGGCTAGTGTCCTATGTGGTCTTTCTTCATCAAATCATGTCATCAGATCTAGCAGAGGGCGCACCTACCTTCGATGATCAGCCCAAGTCATCAGGTATCCCCTGACACCCCTGGAAGTGTCTATCAGACCCGAGGGCATTCCTGCCCTCAGTTTTGGGTCCTATCCCTACCTGGGAGGGCGCGCCTACCCTCCTGGCTATGCGCTAGACCCACAGGGGCAGCACTAGCAACTATCGATGATCGAATGCCACTCCTGCCCTCATAGATCCTGGTCACCCAAAGGGCTAGCTCCGATGGGCGGTCGTCTCGAGGCCACCAGAGGTCGTAGGATGGTCGTTGCCCTCTATCGTCCTGTCAGGCCTGATAGGTTGGATAGCAAAATGTTGTCAGATCTATCGGGCTTGCGGGCCTTCTCCTATGGCAATGGTCGATGACGTGGGCCTGTGGGCCCTCTCCCGAGGCCACCCGTTGATGTGGGCCTATGGGCCCTCTCCCGTGGTCGCTCGATGATGTGGGCCTATGGGCCCACCTAGGGATCCATGCAGGTCTTTAGGGCAATAGGTCCCTCGAAGACCATGCTAGGTCTAGGTCAGGTGGAACGAGCAGAGCTCGTATTAGGCCACTCGACTACGATGATACCAATGTGATCAAGTGAGTGAGCAAAAAAATAATGATCAATTAATCAACTAACTATTACAATAGAAAGTCTATGATTAAATAAATAGACTAACTAAAAGCATTAGGAAATAGTGCTAACTACCCTCTAACAATAGAGTAGGGAGTTGCATGACGCTAACCACTAACCTAGGTAGATAAGTCTAACCAAACCACTAACCTAGGATATTTATAGATTAACCTAGGATAGAAGAATAAATATCTAGATAGTAAAAGATAAATATAAATACTCTTTTACCTAGTGGAGTAAATGGTAAGTATCCCAAGTTAATGGAATATTACTCTAACATCCACTCTGTTAGGTAAAGCTATAGTTAAGGAAGCTTCTAAAATTAAGAAAATCATTAGCTATTTTTATAAGGCTACCAAGCAATTTATCAATAAAGACAAGTCTAAAGTCATTTTCTTTCATTGCTCTACCAAAAAGGAATCCATGGTCTTGGATAAATTAATATATAAGAAGACCTCTCTTTCGATCACTTTTTTAGGCATCCCTATCAATACTCAAAGATAGAAAAATAAATATTGGAATTTGTTGTTGGACAGAGTTAAGAAGAAAATTGGAAAGTGGACCAATAGGTGGCTTTCTTTTGGGGGCAAAATTACCTTGGTAAAATTTATCCTTCAAGTTATACCTATTTATGTTTCTACCATGTTGAATACCCTAAAGGTTGTTCTTCAAAAATTAGATCATATATATTATCGGTTCCTTTGGAGTGGTACTAAGGAGAAAATAAAATGGGCCTTGGTGAAATGGGACACTTTATGTCTTCCTAATAATAAAGGGGGGTTAGGATTATGGTCTGCTATTAATAACAACAAAGCTTTAGCTACTAAATTATATTGGAGGATTTTACATAACCCCAATGCTCTTTGGGCCAATAATATCTATGTTAAATATGTTAAGAACAAAAGTCTTGAAGACCTTCTTTCGCTATCAGTTTCCTACCAAAGGTTCTCCTATTTTAGAAGTTCTTAAGACTAGTGAGGATTTGATAAAGAAAATGTTATTTTGGATCATTCATAATGGTCAACAAGAAATTTTTTTGATAGATTCTTGGGATGGTCACCAGCCTTTGATAACTCAGTTTCCGTATTGGAGGTCTTGGATGGAGGAGCTTCACCGATCTAATTGGATAAAGGTGGATAATTACTATTGATGCCATACTAGTAATTTAGAGGTTGGTAGATATTGGATCCCTATTGAGTATTGTCCTATTCAAATTCTAGAAATACAAACACAGGACATCCAATACATCCTACATATGAGATCTCTCTCTTAGTCCCCTGATAAATATTTTTTTGGATGGAACAACACTACTAAGGGTGAGTATTCAGTTGCTCAAGGTTATTTGGCCTTATGCCATAGTAATCCCAACCAATATTATGATATATTTTCTCAGTTGTGGTCTCAAAATATCTGGCCTAAGGTGAGGTTCTTTACTTGGATTTTATTGTATCGTAGGGTTCTAACTGGCGAGCAACTTATGAGACATGGTTTTCATGGCCTTTTTAGATACAAAATGTGTGGAGATAATGTGGAAACTCTTAGCCATCTATTTATTGAGTGTACAATTAGCCTCTAATCTATGGAGAAGAATGGCCATCTTACTTGGTTTACAATGGTCCATTTTTTTTTACTTTTGAACAACTTTGGAAGTATTGGCCTAAACATGAGGGTGTTGATCATTTCATTAGGTAGTTAGTTTGTATGGGTTCTACCATTCTACATTGGAATATCTAGAATAAAAGGAATAATTAAAATTTCAATAAAGAAATAAAGGATATTCACTATATCTGGCAAAATACCATTGCCAACTTAGTTGAATCAGTCCAACAACTCCTTAATTATCCCTAAAACTCCCACCAAATATGGGGTCAAGTGATACAAATATTGAAGGTTAACTCTTCTAAGGGAAAACGACTTAAAGAGAATGTGAGTAATTGCAAGATGGAAATAATAAGGAATTGGCAACCTCCTCCTAAGTATTATGGAAAAGTCATTGCCAATGGAACTTGTAGGAGGAACCTTGGGAAAACTAGTGCAAGAGGAATTGGTAGACTTTCATATGGCTCCCCGGTTTTCACTTTTGCTAAGAATTTGGATATCCTTTTCAATAACCTTGTTGATGGGTATGGTATCCTCAAAAGCCTTCAAGAGGTTGCTAAAGTTGGATGGAAAAAGGTGTTGGTTGAATCTAACTCTCAAATCATGATTAATCTTCTAAAAACTCCTAAGAATCATAAGGTTGATTAGAGAATAAAAATAATTGTTGAGAAGATTTAATTAATCTAGATGAGATTTTTGAAAGTTGATTACAATCATGTGGTCAAAGAACATAATAGGAGTGTTGATGCTTTAGCTAATTGGGCATTGGACAAAGTTGATCTTACTTGCTACGACCACCCTCTGTGATGGTGGGATTCATAAATAAGGGAAGATCTATTTTTTATCCTTTCTTTGGATGGCTCCAGTACTAGAGGTACCGAGTTCCTTTTTTCTTTGTTTTTACTTCTCTTTGGTTCAGTCAGGATATTTTAATTCCCTAGCTCAGACATATCTTTTTTATGTTTCCTCTATTGAATCTTGCCTTAAAAATTCTTTTGGAATTAAAATTTCACAGTTGTGTTTTGTTTTCTCTTTTTAGTTGTTCGGTAGTTGTGTGTGTGTTTTTGTACTATTTTGTTTTTATGTTTCTTTTGTTGTTTTTTGTTATTTTTTTTTTTGTGTTTTTGTTGTTTTTTATATTTTTATGTTTTTTCATTTTTGGTGTGTTCTTGTTGTTTTCATGTTTTAGTTTTTTGTGTTTTGGTTTTTTTTTTAAAGTGTTTGTGTGTTGTTTTATTGTTTTTATGGTTTTCTTATGTGTTTTGTTGTTTTTTTTTTTAGATTTTTTGTTGTTTTTATGCTTATATGTTGTTTTTGTTTGTTTTGTGTTTTTTTTTATGGTTTTTTTTTTTTTTGGTTTATTTGTTTTTATTTTTTGATGTTGTATTTTTTGTGTTTATTTGTTATTGTTTTTGTTTTTTTAGGCATGCTTGTTGAGTGTGCCAAAGGGGTCATGCCAGGTGCAATCCTTGGGTATTTTTGGCAGAATAGATACCCCTGCCTCTTTGGGACTTACCAAAAGTGGCATCCCATTTGGGATGTTTTCCACAAACAAAAAATATATGTTTTACATTGATCCTCCCTCTATATATGGACAAAAGGGATAACCTGCAAATAATTTTAATAACCATATGGATAGCATTTAATTTGGGTTTGAAATAATATTATTACATGAATAAACCTTGGGTTTTTTAATTTTATTATGGTAATTATAATCAGAGAAGTGTTCTAGCAATCTCTAATTATTATAGAACCTCCATATTATATGTAATTAACTCTATTTAATAATAGAATATTATTATAATTTTTTAAAGTTACTCCTTAGAGGGGGTCACACTTCATTCATCTAGAAATTTGTCTCATTCAAGGATGATTGATGAAAAATTGATTCCCTCATATTTTCATTCTATATTTTCCTTATAAGGCATTTATTACAAGTGGTGTGGTTTGTTTTCATTGTAGTAGTTACGTTTTTTTTATTAAATCACTTTACAATCCTTTATTGTATATTTTAGTTACTTTTAAACTAATTTTTAATTATTTATTTTGTAAACATGACCAATTATTAACATTATAACAATAGCAATGGCTGAAATACTATATTCTAAAGTGTTTTGAGTATTCACCACAAGAACAATGTTATCATAGTATCATGGCCCACCTTGTTAGGACTCATTTATGAGATGGATTATGTTTTGATATATATGATTATTCAATGCTTAGCTTTTGATGCATTTGGATGGATATATGCATTTGTTGTTTTGATTATATTATATGAGGATATGGTACTACTAATTTTTATGCATATTTGTAAGATCAGGTACTCTCGTAGGTGGATGAGGAAGTTGGCCATCAAGAAAAAGAGATCATAATAAAGGAAAATGATGGTTACATTGATTGAAAATAACTTTAAGCTAAGATTTGCCAAGGGTAGGAATTACCCGTATATAGTTGCATTCATTATATTATGTTTGATGGTAATCACCATCAATTGAATCCATCCATAGAATAAATTAATAACCTAGAAGTTATCATAAACATTTTTGTTTAAGGATATGGGCAATAGGGAATGGTGGTGTATTACTTATTTTTGGGTGGTTTATGTTTGAGTAATATTTATATTTAATGCATGGATCGATAGGATAAATATCTCTCCTATTTTATATTTTATAAAGGATGTCATTAATATCATAGTAATATATCAATAGGTGATATTAATATCACCCTTTGTTTTAATTTAATAAAATAATATTTTAATCTTTAGATGTAATTAGAAATGATGTTATTGCATTATTATACTATTATAAATTCTAGGAGGTATTTGATAATGGACTTTAAAAAAAAAAAAGAATAAATGAGGCTTGTTCTTGTAAAAATAAAATGACTTTTCCATCAAGTATAAGATGGTTAGAAATTCGGTAGAAAGAAAAACAATAGTCTTGATTTTCCTGGGAAAGGATAGAGAGGGCAGAGGGTGAAAAAAAGAGGAAATTAACTAGAAATAGCACATAGGAAATAAGGAAGGAATTAACCTCTATCAATTGTTTTTTGGGTATACTAATTAGGTTGGATCAAATATATATATATTTTTTTTAAAGGGTAAAAAATTTATTAACTTAGCAAAACATCCAAGATACAAAGAAAAAGAAGAAGCTATTCAGACATATCAGCTCTCAATAAATAAGAGAGATATTGAGAGCAATTAGAAGAAATTTGAGACCAATTCTGAACATCCCAACCATCCTGAAACTCAGAAGCCCATTTAGCTAACAAATCTGCTACCCCATTCCACTCTCGAGGAATATGCACAAAAGAAATAAACTCCAAGTGAGCAGAGATATTGAGAATTTGCTGAGCAATCCAACTCAACTGCCAACTACCATGAATACTATACCCATAATTCAACAAATTTATAAAAATATGAGAATCAGATTCACAAACAATCTGACACCAACCCAGATAATACCCTTGCACCACAACATATAAAATAAAAAGGACTTCCATGAAGTTATTAGAATGATATCCCTTAAATAAATAGAAAAAAATTGGACAGTACCACTACTATCCCTTCCCACACCACCAATACCAGCATTACCCGGATTACCCCAAGAAAATCCATCCATATTAATCTTTAGCACCCTCGGAGGAGGCGGATTCCATTTACCAGCTCTTCGCACCCGATTACTCTGACCCATCCATATACAAGAGACATTAGGACCAGGATCATTAAACAACAAACCTAATATTTCCATGATCTGACATTTCACTTGGTCCATGGGAGAAATAATATGATACTTTACAGACACAGTTTTGTGGATCATTCACAAAATCCTCTGCCAAACCTGAGAAGCTGTTAACTCCTTCCCTTGGAAAATCTGGCAATTCTATTCAAACCAAATCTACCAAAAAATGCACGAAGGACCAATGCTCCATCCAAATTGTAACAAGAAAGTCATTGCAGAGGATCAACTCTTAATGAACTTTATTTCAAATTATTTATTCTCTATGTTTATCACTTCTCTTTAAATATTTTTGGGTGCATGCAAAACAGAGGGTGAATAGACTAGCATAGACTAATTTAATGTTTAGAATAATGACGATTAATTTTATTAGGAGCTTTTAATTTGAATTAGAAAGCTTACTCTAGGAATAAATTAATTTTAAGCATAGTTTCCATGCTTCCAGTAAACTTATTAGTACCTCAAATTATCTACAAAAACTATGTTATTCTTTTAATTATGGGAGGTTCAATGGTTGATTATGTTGGTATTTTTAAGTTGCACTAGAGTTTACCTTTGGAGTAAATTGGTTTTTTGAAAATGAAAATCAGGCCTTTGAGATAGGTAGTGCTTGAAACATTTATCTTCGAACTATGTATATGATTTTTAGGGAGAACTCTTCTCAAGTTTTTGAAATATCTTCCTTTTAGTTAACGAATATTACAAACTTGTGTAGACGTATTTTAGGGGCCAAAGAGAGACCTGCAACCAATTTATATCATTTGGAAATACATAAAACAAGGTTTAGAATACATATTAGTTAATATTAGGTTTGACCCTAGAAAATATTCGAGCAGCCTTAGTATTTTTAAAAGAATATTGTAGAGTCAGGTCTATCATTTTAAAATATGGATGTTTTATATTTTTATTAAGCTCTTGTTATCTGGCCTTGATTTGTAGTAGATATTAACATTTTATTTGATTATATTAAAGTTTTCAATTTTCATTATTGTCCTAAATAAAAGAAAAAAATGTATCTTCTCCACTTCCCTACAGCCCATCCCTGGTCTTGTTTCAGATCCCTGGTCCTCTCCTAGTTCCCTAGCACTTCATTTGCCCTCTTCCTTGGTTGGTTGGTGCTACAGATAACCTCGTTGGGGTGGGAGGTGACTTTCCCATTTATCTACCCTTTCCATACCTTCTAGTGGGGTTTTTTTTTTGTGCCTATGATTTGGGACATCCTTGGGGTTTTTTTGGACGTTCCTGGATTTTGTCCCAATTCTCGGGTATTTTTTTGCCCTTTTCTCCTTTTCTGGTTGGTGCTACAAATTTTATCCTTGGATGGGAGATCACTTATTCTTTTGTCTACCCCTTTCCATACCTTTTTGTGGGGTTTTATTTTGGTTCCTATAAACTGGGATTTCCCTGGGGTTTTCTGGGATGTCCCTAGTTTTTTTCTAGGTCATCCCCTAGGATTCTTGAGCTCCTTTAAGAATCCCTTTCCTTTGATCTTGCTTCTCTATCACATTTTATTGCAGGGTTCTATTTGGAGTTGAGGATCAAAGGTTCTTTTGGTGCAATGTATTGTGGTTTGGGAGTTTGGATTCATGAGTATATTTTCATAGTTTATTTTTGGTTTAGGAAGAGGCCTTGTGCTTAATCATGTGGTGTTGCTCTTTGGGTTTCTGAATGTGGGCTTGGTGGTGGGTTCTCAGCATTTTTTGTGGTTTGGGGAATGGGCCTCTGTGTTGATTGTTGTTGTTTTTCTGATGGTCATCCTGTTTTGGATCCCTAAAGTTGTTCGTCGATGGTGTTGGAGGATGATTTAGATTCCTTGCTACTTTTTTGGTCTTGAGGGGGGCCCTACACTTATTTTTGGTAGCTCATGTTTTATGGCTCCTTCTATTGAGGTTTCCTGGGACATCCTCATATTTTTCCTGTGGTTCATGGTTCTACACTATTTTTCTCTCTGTCTCCTATGGCTTTTGGGTAGTTATCCTTACTACATCGGGACTTCTTGGCTTGGTGTTGTGGCTTCCCTAGGTTTTTACTAGTTTTTGAACCATGCTATTGCATTCTTGTTGTTGCTTCCTAGTATGCATCCCTCTGTTGTGTCCCAAGATGTCCTTGGTGGAAATTATTTGTGCACATGCTATAAGGATGCCTTGGGCAGGATGGCCCTGTTTTAGTTTTAATTTTTTCCTCATGTGTTGTGTTTTGCATAGCCAGTTTTGGGCAGGTTGTCCCTTTCTTATTTTTCCTATGTGTGTTGGTGCCACTTGCTGTGTGGGCAGGTTTTAGGATTTATGTAGTTTACATACTTCTGGAAAGGATTTTTTGTTGTATCTTTAAGGTTTTTTAATGATCTTCGTTGTTGTTGTAATCAGGTTTTGGGTCCCTTGATAAAAATCAATTAAATTTTAATTTAACTGATAAAAAAAAACAAACATTGTATTTTAAATAGCTTGTATGCTAGCCAAATGTTTGAAAAATGATAGTTTGAAATACATTAGGTTATGGAAAATTTTGAATGGTGAAAGCAGTGTGAGAGGGTAGTTGACCATTAACCATGTGAATTAGTTAAGCCTTTGGAAAGGAGGGTAGTTGACCTTTAACCTTGTGAAATAGTTAAACCTTTGGAAAGGACAAGCTAAGCTAACATTGGAAAAGAGGTATTTTTTTATTTCAGAACAATGTGATGTTTCTTTTTTATGTGGATGGTATAAATTACCTCAAAGTGATAGAGAAAGTGAATTTAAATGATAGGGATTATTTGAGTTTAATTCAAAAGAAAGAAAGCTTATATATGTTCGATTCTTTTTAAATGAATAAAAGGATGTTTCTTTAAAAAATAAAAAAGAAATTTATAATTTAGTGGAAGTTATATTTTATTTTCAACAATTTATTATTATGGGTATTTTTATGCTAAAGTGAAAGATTTATTTAAGGAAAGTGACAAGGAAATATTTATTTAAATTACATTAAAAATGGTAGGAATATGCATATTTAGATTGATGATTATATAAGTGGATATTCTTGTTTAGTTTTGAATAATGAAATTTTAAAATATTAGAGGGATTATTTGATATAAGAAAATAATGAGGATTTTTCTTATATATATTATTTTATTTTATATAAAAATATGTAACTTAGTTGTCATATTTTTTTAATGATATAAAAGGGATTTTTGTATCTATTTGTGAAAAATAATGAAGAAAATGGATGTGGAGTCCAACTTTAATAAGGAAATTATGGGGTTTCCTTATAAGTATTGTTTATTTTAAATTATGGAAAATCAAATTGGGCATGGAGTCCATTTGAATAAAACAAAAAATGGGGTTTCTTTATATATTTGAATTTAAAACAAATATAAATGTAAAGGATCATTTCTATATGTTCACTTGATGTAATGTCTAAAGGAAAAAAATGTGAATGGTTTATTTACTTTCTATATGCTTTTATTGGATGCATTGAATATGAAATAAACACTTATGAATGCATTATCATATTAAGGAGTTGTCTTGATCCCTTACTCCAACTACCTCTGAATGGAGTTGTCCTAAGATATGATTATGGATAGAAAGGATTCTATCATGCTTTTATAGGGTTTCAAAGTGTTTTTTGAGATATGATGTAATTGAAAGAGATGAAAATTGAATTGTACTATTAAAGAGCTTTTGCAATAATTTATCCTTATTGTAATATGAATTAATTATTGTTGTTACTTTTGATTCATTGTGAAGGAATTATATTATGGTTGTTCTTAATATAAAATCCTTAGAAGAGATTATATATGCTATCAAAATAAATAGAGGGCAGTTGCAAATCTAGTTATAAATCATGTTCTTAATTATCAAAAAAGTGAACCTTAATTAGATGTTTAATTCTTTCAATAATATTCTTTAGAAATATTTTAAGTCATTTCCTATTTTTAGCAAGGTGAACATGATTTATTTTTATGTAAGAGAGAGAGAAAGAGAGAGAGAGATAGTTAAGGTAATTTGATGTTATTATTATTTGGGTTTGAGGGTTTGACAAGGGAATACTTTGAGTAACCTTGTTTAGAATCCCTATAAGATGAAACAAAACCTAAGGGAATTATAGGGAGGCAACACCAAGGAATAATTACAATGGGCACATTCTAAGTGGGGAACTCGAATGTGATACAAGGATAGAAGGTCTTTGGATAAGATTCTAAGTGGTGTAGCTTGAATCTTACTTCCTACCATGGAGGTTAGGAATCCATGTGCAATGGAGTTAAGTGATGGCACCTAGAGTGGGTAGGCTTGGATGTCCATGTAAAATTATCATGTGGAGTGGTAATCACCTTAACTATACCCATCATAGAGATGGGGTAGTTAAGAACTAAGATTTTAGTAGTCCCACCACATAGGTGTAATTGACTAAACCTAAAGATATTACACCTAAAAGTACCAACATATATTGACTTACGATTGGTAATGGAATTGGTTCCCCCATTATCTAAAGGTTGAGAAGGAAGAATACCAATTCTATGGTCAAGTTATCTTACATTCATGAAGAATTTAAGAAATGTGGGTGACCATTTGAAGCATCCTTTTTTCCATGGAGATAAACAAGGTAAACCCAAAAATATATGGGAGATTGGCCTCTCATATCCACTTGAGAAATATCTACAACATCCTAGTCTCAAAATGTGGTAATGTCTTACCAACTATAATCTATTTAGAAACATCTTAGTGAATCTTGACTATGAATTTTACCTAAGGTATAAAATAAATTACTCTCTCCCAGGTTGGTAGGAATTTTAGGTTGTTACACATAGGACATATATGGTTAGCACTTCACCCCTGAGTTTCATTGATCATATATTCCTAGTTAATATTTGTAGGACTAAGATTTAGGATAACAAATTAAACCATCATATCACTTTAGGACTACACTTAAGGACCTCATGGACTAGGAAAGGAATTTTTTACATATATAGTGCATGACACCTCATGTTAGGATCCTAATCTTTACCCCTGTTATATATTACTCTAATTCATTATGGACTAATGTGTCCTTTCATATCATCACCCTAGGAGGATATATTTTCCCAATGGGTGTCATAAGGCATCCAAGAATAGAATATATTATATCTCTTTGAGAGCAATTGGTAAGGACACCTCCATTTGAAACAACGATCCTTAAGAGTGATTTACACATTTATTTAATTTTGCACTTGTTCCATTATTTTCTCCACTTGTTACCATTGCTAGGAACTAGGTTCCTAACAACTAGTATCAAATTCATGATCTGAAAGACCATTCATACACATTTTTACAAAAAAAATCTCTCACTATGTTCATCATTGTTCCTTGTTTCCAAACTACACCATTTATTATTAACGTGTATCACCATATTTTTGCATTCACCCAAAATAAGTCCTCACACAATCCCAATGTGCATCACATAGTTTATTTTAGAAAAGTAACGTATACAAGTTGGCAAACATATGTACAACAAAGAAGCATAGATAAAACACAGTTGCAGAGGCAAAATAGGTGAAAATAGTGCTCTAAATTTGATCCAACTTCTTCAAAAGGACATCATAAATTGTTTTACCCTCAGACCAAGCAACAAATCTAAAATAAAATTTGAAATTTTCCAACAAATTCACCTGCAATGTAACATTTGAACTTTTGGTAATGTCTAGAACAAAATCAGTGATATTTTATAAGATAAAATTTATATTATAAAGTTTACAATATAAATCTTAAATTTTTTGGTGTTGAAAAACAAATTCAACGGTGTCTTGGTTTTCCTGATGCTGACAAGGAGAAAATAAATAATTTTTCATAGATTCCTATTCATGGCTGACCTTAGTCGACAATCAACTGATTCGGTTTGATCTTGGAATAACATTTAGTATTTACTAAGAATTTGTGGAAATTTTTACATTGCTAAATTTTTTGGCATATTCGTGAGTGACACTATAGATCCAGTAAGGAGTCTAGGAGGTAAAGACATATGTACCTTTCTGGAGATGGCATTTAATAGGATATGCCTAAACGTTTCACAAAAAAAATACCACACTCCGTAGTGGTGAGTAATTATTATTGAAGAACGTAGATTAAAAGAAACTTCCACCATCTCCACATTGTCTACGATATACTCTTAGATCCCTAGCACTATGCCCATTATGACCAAAACAAAAACAAATAAATGAAATTAGATTTCAATTATATTAACACAATTCATCCTAACCTTAAGTCTTAAAATTTCTTCGTCCAATGCGAAGGAGATGATAGGCTGTCGTTAAGCACATCATTAATTATCAATGAATTTTTCAATCAAGGGTGGTGTCTAAGGCTATTTACGAGAGAAATTTCAAGCAGGGTTGTAGTTCAGTTCATTTGTAAGCAGCAGGTCTTATTGGTGGAATTGATTATGTGGGGGATTTGTGTCACTTCTACCCCTAAATTGCATAAATTTAACTTTAATATATTTGCAAGAATGAAAACTAATTGCTAATTGCATAAATGAAACCCTAGTTATAGTTGTAAAAATAAAATCTAATTAAATTGCAGAATTGAAACTCTAGTTATAGTTGCAGAATTTGAAATTCTATTTAATCTTGCAATAATTGAAATGAATCATAAAAACTAGATCCTATCAATGCTCTGTAATAGAAGGTCGTCAATCTTCTATGTAGGGTTTTGACAGCAAAAACAAGAATGCTGGGAAATTACAAAAAAATTGTAAATTGCTAGAAATGGAAATTTGCAGTGAATTGGAAAGTTGCTGGGAATGAAAAGAATAACTAGATCTACCACTAATAATATCACAAAAACATTATGAACAAGAATTAAAAAACTAGGAATGTTAGTTGTGCAAAATAATGAAAATGACAAGTTCACAACTTATTCTGCTGCAGCAAAATCAGAATAAAACATGTCTTTCAGTCCTCCTCCCAGGTCTGGAAGTGGCCAGCCTCCTTTCTCAAAAGAAGGTTTTAATTCTTCTTTAATTCTTACTCACACTTAGACATAACAAAATAAATGGAATGAAACTATACTTTTATTGCTTTAGAAATATAATTACAATTCTGTTGAAATCTGTTACAGGTCTGAAATCACTATTCTATTATCTCTCTATTTATTTTATATCTCTTTTATCTAATAGCTCAACCTGTATGGGAGCTATATTTTATATATGCCTAAAATCTAATTACAAACAAAAAATATGTTGTTCTTGATATCCTACAGAATTTCCTGGGTTTATCCTAGAAGAGGATCAATTTGATCTTTTCCATAAATGGTGGCTTTGGACGGCAAGGACAACAAATTTAGATGGGAGATATTTTACCTTAACTTTCTCAACCTTCTTATCCCATTTTCCATCACCAAAATTCATTCAAAAATTCAAAAAGTGCTTTCTATTCTCATTTCAAAGAAACTATGTTCATTCCGAAGACATTGTGTTCATTTCGAAGACATTGTGTTCATTTCGAAGATCTTTAGAATGACCAACTGTGTTGACTCAAAATGGTTTTGGCTGCATTTCTTAGGTGTATTAGTCCTCAGGATCATATTACAATAGTCTTCATTCTTCCTTGGATGTGAATTTCATGCCTTTCTATTCATTGGCAGCTGACTGGAATTTATATGGAAAAACCAGTTTTTTGCTGCATAGTAATAAGTCTTTCTACTATTTACTGAATTTAGAGAAACTAATGCTTAATGATCATAAAAATAGGACTAGTGAAGTGTTGCTATCAACCTAATCATGGCAATATAACATAAAACTATACAAGAACTATTAAAAATTAGAATATAATATCATTAACACTTCAATCATGCAAACAGTTAATACACAACATATTAAATCAACTTAACTAGCATATAAGATAATTCACAAGAGTTTTAGGCATTTTTAACTATTTAAAACATGCTATAAATGAGGTTTATCCAGGCCTCATCATTCCCCCCAACTTATATTAATGCATGCCCTCATGCATTGCAGTGGGCTATGGAGTCACAAATGTCCATACTCATATTCCATGTTTCATAGAACAATTTAGTGCTTGTGTAATTTCTCATGAAGGTTTCTGAGTCATTATTCAAATTGATCATCTGGTTGGGAATCCTCTTCAAAATAGGAGGGAACCAGAGTAATGATGGTTGGAGGCCTGAATCTGATACCTACCCAATGATGTTGCATAAAGGTATTTATCTGGATTGAGAAGGCAATGCCTCAGAATGGAAGGGCACTGCTTCAAAGTAGAGGGGCACTACTTCAGAATGAGCACTTGTGTCTTCATATTCCCTAGATAATCCAAGCAGTAACTAAACCAAATCCTTCTCTTTATCCGATGTAGTTGATTGTTCTTCAACTTGTGACAGCCTGCTTTTTAGTTTCTCCACTCTTTGCTATAATTCTCTAATTTTATTTTCATGTTTTTCAATAACATCTTCTCTTTCCTCAATCCATCTCATTTATATTTTTATAACACTCTTGGATGCTCTCATTTGTTTTGTGATGTCCACCTCCTCTTCTTCTTTTGAATCAGAACCTAATACTGACAAATCAACTGCATTTTGCTGCTCAACAACGATCTCATCCTCTGCTTCAGACCCCTACTCCTATATAGGAGGTTCAATGAAATTATCTATGATTACATCCAAATTCTCAGTGGCTTGTTGCACTTCTATGACATCAGGGCTATCATGTCTGTTCTTCTCTTCAATCATTTGTTATTTTATCTCTTTTTATTGGAGTCTTGTAGACCTCCTAGTTCTTAATGTATATTTTCTCTTCTTGCCCTGTTTTCTTGTGGTAACAGGGGCTGTAGGGATAGCTTCAGGCTCTTCACTGGGAACTTCACTCTCCTATTCTGATAGATAAATAACATCTTTATAAAAATGATCCCTCTTCTATTTTAGTTTTTTGCTATCAGTTTCATCCCTTCTCTTCTTAGTCTATGAGGTTTATGGTTCTAGAGAAAAATGCTTTGTTGCTTTTGCTTGGTGTGTTTCCTTCTCTGTAATAGCATTTTTTTTTTAGCCTTTTCTTCTTCCTCAGTAGTATATTTTTTTATAGCAACATTTGTATCCTCTTCTCCTTCATCTTCTTCTTCAAAAACTACATTATTCAGGGTAGAATAAAACCTATTAAAGCTTCTAGGGTTTCCCCTAAAATGATGTTGGCACACCAGTTTAATAATACCATGATGATGAGGGCTCTTTTTTTCTTGATAATGTTTTTCCATGCTCTGTAGTTCTCGGTGCAGGTATCTTTGGAAAATTCACTCTAAATTTAGGGTGTTGCCTACCATGCCTGAGGTGGTTTAAAATTTTGAAATGATGCCCTGACAAAATTACATACTACCCTTCACAGGTTGAAAAATATGGTAACCCATGTGGTTACGTTATTCTAGGGTTCTTGTAAGCTGGCCCTTTTTCATTTTTCACTTCATTTCTCTATTCTTATGCTGAGAAGACTGCTCTCTTTTGCTACTACAATCATCCACTAGGTCACTGATTTATGGTTTCTACAAAATTATAGGGTTTCCTCTTATTCTTCTTTAGAAAGAACTTTTAAATTTTTTTTTTTAATTTTCCTTGTAATCATTAGCAAATATGTCTTCGAAAAGAAAATATGGCACACTTCCTTATTCTGTGCTCTGAAAACCTGGCCATCAATCATTGGACATCCTTGCCATCAAATTTTCTTTACTATTTTTAGCTCGTCCATTCTACATGTAAATTTTCCCACATGAGTGGTTATTAGCAATGAATGGTGGTGGCATGTTTGTTGGTTATTTTCCCTATGATTCTTGTACTTCCTCAATGGGTGCAAAATATGAGATGAATCTAATCGCAAGCCAGCTGACATGTGTCAATGATCACATGGAGTAAAAAAATTCTGCTGACTATGTCTTTTTCTCCCTCTTTGGATGTCACGTGGAAATAGACTGTTAAATCTTAATTCTGAAGATTATGTTTCATTTCAAAGACTAAGTTGGGCATTTAATCTGAAGATTACCTCATTACAAAGATAAACCTTCATTCCAAAGACACACCTTCATTCTGAAGACAAACCTTCATTCGAAGACAAAGGCTTCATTTCGAAGATACCACGGTTATTGAAGATACAATAGTCATTCTGAAGTCATAGCAAAAACCAACATTTTTTTTTCTCCAAGCATGTTTTGTTCATGCCAACTCTTATGAACACTTTTATACTAATGGTTAATTGTCATATACTATATATCAAATATTTACAATGAGAAAAGTGCAAGAAACATATATACCTGGTTAAAACAAGTTAATGCAAGTTTTGAAATATGACTGCTTCTGTTGATATTCTGTTGAGGCTTCCTGCAACACTTCAAAAACAACTGCAGTTGATGAATTTGTACAATGGTGACTCAAAAATTTCAAGGTTATGCATGCCAAAAAACTAGTTTTCATGCATACCAACTCAGTAGCGCCTTAGAAAAAGGTTTTCACTATTGAGCTATTCATTTTTCTCTCTTTTTTTCTCTCTTTTTTTTTGTCTTTTTGATTTTGATTGTGCCTGTGAAGGAATTCATGACTTCCCTGAAATCATGCCCATGAAGAAATTCACAGCCAGAATTTATTCATATTTTTTTTTTCTATTTTTTCTAAAAAAAAATTTTCTTTTTATTTTTCTTTTAAGATTCAAAGATATGATCATTTGGAATCTTCATCAGAAGAATAAGCCTCTTCTGTCAAATGTAACTGTGTGAAATACCGAGAAAATTCCACCTTTGTTAGTGGTTTATGGTACACCCGTAAAAGATGTCCATTCACCACTAATATCCTCCTTAAATCATCAACTAAAGAAAGTTGAAAAACTTCATTCTCAAACTCCCTTGGTTCATCCTTGCTGCTCTTAATGTGATCATCATGCCACATTTTCCATTTTTGATGAGTGAACTCAATTTGGTGAAGTGCTTCCAACCAAAGTTCATCAAATGCATTCAACTACAAAATTTGTTTTTTTTGTACCTACAACAACTCAATGTCAACTGCTAAAGATGCATAAAATTTTAGTAAAGCATTAGGATGTTGCACCAATATATCAAACAAATTTTCTCCTTGGTTTTTAGTCAACAAACTATTGTTGTTCAAAGGTTGTTTTGGCTGTATTTCAGTTTGTTTTGTACCAGGATGATTTGAATTGGTTCTTGGATAATGATGCATTAATAAATTAAGAGAGTAATGATATGGTGGAAAAGAATGAAAAATATGTATATGTTTACCAAAAACAACTCTTGAAAGAATTAAATTTGATAAATGATAATGAAAAGATGAGAAACAATATGTGGTAAATAAAGAAAATGGTTTTGTACTGGAATGGGTGATAAATTTTTAGAATTATGTTTTTCATCAGTCTGTAGTAATTGCTGAACAATAATTAGTTCATCTTTAAAATATGAGTTTTGAACATTTTTAGCAAAAACAAACTTTTTGGAGGTATCCAACTCTTCTACATTTGTATTTACAACAATGGAGGCCAAAAATAAAGTATTCTTTTCATTTTCCTTATGTGTTCTAAGAAACTATGGGCTTTCTGTACAATCATACTTAGGTGTAATAAGTTTACCTGAAAGCAAGTTAACTAATTTTCCACCTTTTTGTATGGTTTTAGGATATACTTTATTTTTTTTCTTGGTTTGCTAAAACACATTTCTTGAACAATCCTATTAATGATTGGTACAAATTGAGGTAAAGGGGTTGTAACAGTTAAATTTCCTAATTCCTTTATCAAATCTGATTGTGAAGATGTTATTTTTGATATCTCAAACTGTTCAAAATATGATACTTTAATTGATGAGGTATCTTGTTCTTCTTGATGTTGTTTTAGTGTGGATTTGTTTTCATGTTCATTCTTTTTAACTTCACTTTCTACATTGATAAGTGGAATAGGTTCAAGCAGTGGTTCACCTAAACACAATTGAGTTTTAACACAGTCACTAACATTTATTAGGGTTGTATTTTCTGATAAAACCACAGAGACAAGGGTTACCTGTTTAACATGATTTGGACTGACCACAGGTTGAGTTGAAAATAGAGGTTGTTTTAATTTTTGTTGTTGTTGTCCACGATAGAAATTATGGATATAATTAGGCAACAAATTTGATTTTTTTTTGACAATGTTGCTGCCCTTTGTACAGATTTTGATGTTGTACCCATTGATATCCCTGTAATTTTGGCTGCAACCATGGTGGATGTTGTTGATTCCATTGTTGTTGCATCCAGCCATGTTGAGACCATGCTTGGGAGTATGCCCATGGTGGTTGATTCCAACATTGTTGAAGTGGACCTAAAGCAGACCATGGCATATACCAAGGATTATTTCCCAAATGTGCAAGAAATTGAGAAGCATTATGATATGGAAATTTATGAAAACTATTCCCTTGTCCTTGTCCTACAAAATTGATTTTTTCATAGGTTGAGACTATTTTTCAAAGATACTTGTAAGTTCTGGCAATAAACTACACTGATCTGTGGGGTGTCCTAATTGACAAATGCTACATGTAGCAGGTATAAATATTTTTTTCAAAGGACAATCATGAAGAGAGTGTTGCTTTTTACATTCTAAACAATAGATGGCTAAAGATTCAGTAGATTCATTTTTTTCATCTAATGTTCTATCATGTACTAATATATCAGCCTATTTCATGCATTCTTTCAAATCATGTTTTTCATTACCAATTCTATGTTTTCTATGCCTTGAATAATTTTTACAGAGTTTAATAATTTTCTGAAATTTAAGTGAATTTGTATCTCCTCTTCCCAAGATATCCAATGCATCCCTAGATTCATCTTGTAGTCCCCTTAAGAATATGACTTTGCAAATTTCAGGTTCAACACTTCCACATCTCTTATGAACAAAATAAAATATGTCTAGCTAATCTTCTAATATTTCATTTTCCTCTTGTTTCATTGTAATAATTTCATCATTTTGATTCTTGACTTGACAATATTCTTGGTATCTCTCCAAGAATATGTTTTCCATCTCATCCCAAGTTCTAATTGAGTTAGGTGCTAAGGTGATAAACCATCGTAGAGCTAACTCTTTAAGAGTGGAAGGAAATAGTTTGAGCTTTTGATTGTCAGTAGTGTAATCATGAGCTTGACATACAATTTTAAACTCAAACAAAAACATATCATGATCTTTGGATGTAATTCCCTTGAAATTTGGTAATACTGCAGGTGAAATGACCTTCATGGGAGCATTTTTATTAAGATCTAGTTGGATGGGATTTTTAAAAGTTCTGGCAGTTGCACTAGGGTGGAGCACATTGTTGGCTCTACCTTGATTCTCTTGTGAGCCTTCCATTGTAGGTTCCCAAAAAAAATTATAAATCTTGTCAAATTTTCCTGATTGTATGGATTTGTCAAGAGAAAATGGTGTTGAACTACTTAATTTTCCTCCTTGTAATGATTTCTCAAAGGATATTACAGTGTTGGAAGTGGATTATTGGGATTCTTTAAAAATTCCAATATTTTTGGAAATAAAAAATTTAGAAATTTTTGACATAATTTCAACCTCTTGTGAAATTTTTCCTCTTGTGGTTTCTTTCTTATTTTCTAAATGGACTAAAATACAATTTACCGATAACAATTACTTATACCAGTCATTACATTAATATTTTACTCTAAAATTCACAACTTAGCATATTTAATAATTATTGGACTGCTTTTCACCTTCTAACAACACCGTGTTCCCCGTCATCAATGCCAAAATGATGGGCTATCGTTAAGCACATCATTAATTATCAATGAATTTGTCAATCCAGGGTGGTGTCCAAGGCTATTTACGAGAGAAAGTTCAAGCAGGGTTGTAGTTCAGTTCATTTGGAAGCAATAGGTCTTATTGGTGGAATTGATTGTGTGGGGGTTTTGTGTCACTTCTACCCCTAAATTGCATAAATTTAACTTTAATCTATTTGCAAGAATGAAAACTAATTGCTAATTGCATAAATGAAACCCTAGTTACAGTTGCAAAAATGAAATCTAATTAAATTGTAGAATTGAAACTCTAGTTATAGTTGCAAAATTGAAAGTCTATTTAATCTTGCAATAATTTAAATGAAGCATAAAAACTAGATCCTATCGATGCTTTGTAATAGAAGGTCGTCAATCTTCTGTGTAGGGTTTTGACAGCAAAAACAAGAATGCAGGGAAATTACAGAAAACTTGTAAATTGTTGGAAATGGAAATTTGTAGTGAATTGGAAAGTTGTTGGGAATGAAAAGAATAACCAGATATACCACTAATCATATCACAAAAATATTATGAACAAGAATTAAACAACTAGGAATGTTAGTTGTGCAAAATAATGAAAATGACAAGTTCAATACTTATTCTGCTACAGCAAAATCAGAATAAAACATGTTTGTCAGTCCTCCTCCTAGGTCTAGAAGTGGTTAGCCTCTTTTATCAGAATAAGGTTTGAATTATTCTTTAAGTCTTACTCACACTTAGACATAACAAAATAAATGGAATGAAACTGCACTTTTATTGCATTAGAAACATAATTACAATTCTGCTAAAATCTGTTACAGGTCTGAAATCGCTATTCTATTATCTCTCTATTTATTTTCTATCTCATCTATCTAATAGCTCAACCTAGATGGGAGCTATATTTTATAGATGCCTAAAATCTAATTACAAACAAACCATATGTTGTTCCTGATATCTTGTAGAATTTCCTGGGTTTATCCTAGAAGACGATCAATTTGATCTTTTCCATAAATGGTGGCTTTGGACGGCAAGTACGACAAATTTAGATGGGATATATTTTTCCTTAACTTTCTCAACCTTCTTATCCCCTTTTCCACCACCAAAATTCATTCAACAAGTCAAAAAGTGCTTTCTATTCTCATTCCGAAGAAACTATGTTCATTTCGAAGACATTGTGTTCATTCCAAAGACACTATGTTCATTCCTAAGACACTGTGTTCATTCTAAATATATTTAGAATGACCAACTGTGTTGACTCCAAATGGTTTTGTCTGCATTTCTCGGGTGTATTAGCCCTCAGGATCATATTGCAATAGTCTACATTCTTCCTTGGATGTGAATTTCATGCCTTGCCATTCATTGGCAGCTGGCTGGAATTTATATGGAAAAACTAGTTTTTTGTTGCACAGTAATAAGTCCTTGTACTATTTGCTGTATTTAGAGAAACTAATGCTTAATGATCATCAAAATAAAACTATACAAGAACTGTTAAAAATCAGAATATAATGTCCTTAACACTTCAATCATGCAAACAGTTAATACACAGCATATTAAATCAACTTAACTAGCATATAACATAATTCACAAGAGTTTTAGGCAGTTTTAACTATTTAAAAACATTCTATAAATGAGGTTTATCCAGACCTCATCAGGAGACTTGTGTGTGATTTAATTTAAATTTTTAAGGTTTTCTCATTTCGCACATTGATTTTAAAATCCATTAAAGTAAATATCCCACATCGGAGGTATTTTGGCTACACAATTATTTAAAAGTATTTTCATACATAAATAAAAATTGACCACACAGTGGTGTTCAAGATCCCTCTTCTCACACTCGCGAAGCCCTTCTAAAATTTTTCACTTGTCATATTTGATCCTATTCACTTCTAAACTTTCTCTCCACTTGATTTTGCTATGCTCATCTAGTTTCTACTATTTATCCTCTTGTTAATTTGTGCTCATATTATTCATCCTATCCACCACATGGTTGTTCATTCTCATCTTTTTCACTTTACCTACTAATTTGTGCCAAGCTCATCCTATCCACTGGTGCTTTCACACTATCCACTGATTGGTTTCGTGTTCGACTCTTGTCTTATTTGTCGTTAATGGTGTTGGTCATTGTATGCATATAAAAAACCATTGATTATTGTGATATACCCTTTGGGTATTCAAATTTTAATTTGTATCTGTTGAAAAAACCTAAATTTTTGGGCAAAATTCCTTTACAAATTTTTAAAATTATTTTTGCAAACTTTGTCAACTAATTGACAATTTTGGTGAAACAATTGTCAAAATTACACAATTTTTTGCTAAAATTGACATATAAAATTGTAGTAAAAAGTTGACCAACAAATTTTTGAAAATTTTGACCACCCATTTTGAAAATGAAACATACAACCTAATTTTTAACACAACGGTGGCAAACAACAAAAACTGTTGATGGTAAATTGCATCAATTTTTGTTGCACAAATTGTTGATAACTTTTTTGTGATAATTTTTTAAATAAATTTAGTGACACTTTCCAATGATGACTAAACAAATGATCTATGATAGGAAATTACAGGATATTAGCTTCAAAAATTTTGTCTAGGAAGTACGCTAGTGGAGGGAAGAACTTAGAAATAGTACTATATAAAAAGATGAGTTCCGCCAATGGAAGGACCAAATTACAAAACCACCTATATGGGAATCACAAAATACTTACACCACCCCAAAACTTACCTAACTCTTACCAATTAAACATATCAACTCCACGAAAATGAAGGTGCGATGAGACAAAGGCCTTTGTTTTCATTGCAATGATAAATTTATATGCAATCATCAATGTCTTACACCCAAATTATATATTATGGATACAACTATTCCTAGAATTTCATCCAATGACACAAATGAGATCAAGGTAAAAATAGGGATGGATATAGGTGACAATACCACTAAAGATAAGGAATATGAGGAAGCTAAGGAAGATGAGAAATATGAGGAAGATGAGGAAAATGAGGATAATGAGGTAGACATACAGGATGTGACCAATGAAGAACAAACCTCCACTCTCAAATTACTACCCATAAATTTCTCACAAATAGTACGTTATTCCCACATAGTAAACCCTATCTAAAAACAAGGTAGAAAGGTGGCTACACACTCATTTTCCATTGCCTCTTCCAGGGAACACCAAAAAGCTATGGACGTATTACCCCCACTTTTGATGCATCATTCTAAAGTGTTTAAGAAACCCCAAGGGTTTCCTCCCCACCATCACCCCACTCCTACTCTTCTTCTTGGAAATCCACACTCACCATTCCACCTTCCCAATATCCCTGCTTACAACAAGATGACATTAAAAAAGTGCAATAACATGAGCAAATACTTCTTGGAAAACAAAGGATGAAGCTCCTCACTTTGAGATTTGAGGACAAAGTTATTTTAAGGAGGGTGGATTTTTAGGATCCTAATCCTAACCCCTATTGTATATAACTAATTACTCTAATTCATTATGGACCAATGTGTCCTTTCATATCATAACCCTAGGAGGATATATTTTCCCAATGGGTATCATAAGGCATCCAAAAATAGAATATCTTATATCTTTTTAAGAACAATTGGCAAGGAAACCTCCATTTGAAATAGTGATCCTTAAAAGTGATTTACACATTTTCTTTAATTTTGCACTCGTTCCATTATTTTCTCCACTTGTTGCCATTACTAGAAACTAGGTTTGTAACACCTCACAAGTATTATGACCTGTGGATTAACAATTATAAGGTGACATTATTAGAGGTCTTAGGTAAATACTTTGTGTACATCACAACTCAATAATTTTGTTGCTATTGTTGAGACCACTTCACTCTAGTAATAAAGTTCTTAGGTAATTTTAGTTTTACCCCTTTAGTAATATTATATTTAATCCTTGATTTTTACCATGTAAATCTAGAATTTACTATATGGTAGATCGTATTTATAAAATTCATTACCAAGTGATACCTATAATCAATACCTTTTTTATGGGACCTATTTGATATACTTGTGCATATGTATGGTGAAGAGTGATCAATAATTGAATGCCATAGTGACCTTGTGGATAGTTTGTGATTATACCATCATAGTCTACCACCTATAGAGGCATACAATTATAGAACCAAGTGGAAAAAAATGGTAGATTTAGTATCCATAGTACTCACCAAGTAGATTTATTCTCAAATTCATGTGAACCTAACTTTTTTATTAGGAAGAGTTGTACATAGAATTCAAATGCCATAGAGAAAATAAAAATATTTCATGTATTTTCAATCCAATATTCTAAATATGGCAAGAATTACCATCAATAATATAAAATAGCAACGATTTTCAATGTACTAACATGAAAGGACTAATGGATAATATGGAGATAACTTATAAGGATAAAAAATCTGAGACTAGCAATAAGGATCAGGGAGGAAAAATTCCTCTAGAACTGAAAGCACATCAATCATGGGTAAAACTATATATGGGAGTAGTTAATACAAACATGGAAAGCTTTGAATTAGATCCAATAGAAGAGGAGAAATTCCTAATGCTAAGGATCCTAAAATCTATTCTTCAAATAATTTCAAATGAAAATAAAACTCTTGGGTTGGAAAATTTATGGGCACTTGTCTAGACTTGGATACAATCAGAATATGGGCAAATAAAAAATGGTGAGTGAAAGGTGGATTAGAAATTGTGGCATTCAACAAGGGTTTTTTATTATTCAAATTTAAAATTCAAGAAGATATAAATTCATTCCTATTAAAAGGGTCATGGCGTTTTGGGTGAAAATTTGTTTATCTAAGAAAATGGACTCTAGAATTTAACCCAAATACAAAAAATATTAATATGGCTCTTCTTTGGGTTAAACTACCTAGACTTTTGATGATTTTTAATGATGATGATATTTTTAAAGGAACATCCAATCAATGGGAAAATTGATATCTTTTGATCCAGCAACAAGAGCAAAAATAAGGATGGTTTTTGCTCACTTTTATGTGAATGTTGATCTCACAAAATGCTTACCTACTATAATAAAATTGGTCTTAGATGAAGGATTTTGGACACAAGAAATACAATATGATTCCTCAATGTCAATTTGTTATGGCTATAAGAAGGTAGAACACTTACAAGTGAAATGTCTAGAGAGGAAAGCATTAAATAAGAAGGGAAATGATTGGATCTAGAAGAGAAAATAGTTTTAGTCAAAATAAAAATCAGTTATATTGGAGAAAGGATAATCTTCTAATATTAGAGAAGATAATGAAAACAAGTTTTAAGCTCTAGGTGAGATACATGAACAATAAATAGGAAAAAGATATTATGAAGGAAATATGACCCATCAACAACTAGATCATAACTAATTTGTTGTCCAAGAAAGATCTCAAGAATAAAACACTCCCAATCAAGTAGGCTAGATTTTAGATGGAGAGAAAAAAAGTTATGCAAAGAAGGGGAAGAGGAAGAAGTTGTAATAGAGACTCAATGAGGTGGTGAAGAGGGTGAACTCTTACCCAATGAAAAATAATGAGAATCAGAGGATAGTTTGTCCTATTTAGAAGAAGAATATGGATTCTAAGAGATAGTGAATAAAAGAAAAGTGAAGAAGAGTAAAATAGGGATTATGAAACAAAAAATCCAATCTTAAGTAGAGAAACAAAATAAGGGTGGCAAAACTTCTATGTGAATAACTATAAGCACAAAAAAATAGTAGATTTAGGATGTAAAAATCCAAGAATACCCAAAATTGTAGAGGTAAGAAGTAGGAAAGTAGCCCAGGAAGTAGCTAATGGCATACAAAAAATATTGTAGTTGAGTGGGGGAAAAGTACCACAATATTCTAAAAAATGAAGATCATATCATGGAATATTAAGTAAATAAATTGCTCATCAAAGCAAAGGTTAATTAAGGACTTTTGGAAGAATTTTAGAGATTATATTTTCTAATAAAGGAAACTAAATTAGGTATCAATAAATTTGACAAAATAAAAATACATTTGGAATAAATATGAAGGATTTTATAGATTAGCTCAAGGAGCATCAGGTTGGCTAGGGACACTCTAAGGTGCAAGACAAATGGAAGGCAATTTAATCCAATAAGTGGATATGTTTCTCTTAATCATGTTTACATGTAAGATGTCAATTGTTTCTTGGTTAGTCACGAATGTCTATGATCATAATTTGGCCATAGATAGAATGAGGGTATGGAGAGACATCAAATCCTTAGGTACTTCTCTATATGTACCTTGGCTACTTTTGGGAGATTTAAATTGTACTATTTATTCAAGTGAGAAGCAAGTAGGGTCTACCCTATTCTCTAAAAACATGGAGGAGTTTGGTGAGTTTATTACTTCTCGAGGGTTGATGGACATAAAGCTTTAAGGATCTAAATATACCTGGTCTAGCAGAATAATAGGAGGAGGACTTATTCAATTAAAAATAGATAAATCCCTAGACTTAGTAAGTTGGATCTTGAAAGCTCATGGTTGTAGCCTGAAGATATTTCTAAGAGTAGCATTGGATCATTGCCGTTTTTTTTTAGAATTCATAGAAGAAAGGAAATCAAGAGGACTTTCTTTTAGATTTGAGGCTATGTAGTTTATTTATCATGATCTGGAAGGTTTTATTAAGAAATGGTGGGCAGTGAATGTGTATGGTACAAATATGTTTCAAGTATCAAAGAAACTCAAATCACATAAATGAATTTGAAGAAGTGAAATAGAGAAGAATTTGGTGATATATTTCAACGAAAGAGTTCCATCATGAAACAGCTATAGGAAATTGAAGATAAATAATAGAATGAAGGAAGATCAAAGGAATTATATAGGATGGAGAAAAGTAGTTTGGCTAAATATTATAATTTAGTTTTGATGGAGGAGACCATTTTATGGCAGCAATCAAGATCTTTGTGGTTGAAGTATGGAGATAGAAATACAAAGTTTTATCATATGTCCACATTGAAGCTGTAACCACCAAAAAGGCTCGCACCTAGTCTAACTATTGCAATTGATGAAAGATACACAAATAGGCATGCATAAATTGACAACAAGAAATAAAATGAATACAAGGAATCCTTTATTAATTTCAATGGAGTCAAATTATAGATTCATCCCTCTTAGGGATACCCATTTGATACATCAATTACAATAGCGTCTAATCCCTCTCAAGGGTAGATGCGATCAAAATGCCTTTCAGGATGACACAAACTGCTCCAAGGTGTCGATGACCTTCTTCTCCATGATTAGAGGTATTTTTTGCCTTGCATGTCAAAACCCTATTAGTCCTGCGTGCAATAAACAACAAGAAGCATCAGTGTTAAAGGATGCCTCTCTTGATGAGGCTTTTTGAGGAAAGTGTATACAAAGATGACATTATTAGCATATAATCAAGAAAGTGCAAGAAAGCTAATAAACCTATGAGAAACATGAAAAGATGTTATGAACCATGTGAAGGGAAAGCATATGCAACTATCTAATAGCCTAATTATCAACTTGAAAGCATGGAAGCATGAAAAATATCCATTAGTATCCTAATCAACATATTGAAAGCAAGCAACTAAACAAGATAATTCTATCGGTCAGAAGTCTCTAAAAATGCAATAAAACCTAAATTATGCTTAGCCTACTGCTATTAACAATTCCTACGATGAGAAAACAAGGAAATCAGTGATACTACCCTGACCGCAGCTCTGAGGCATGGTGAGCACTATTAACCATGGTGAGGCTTGAAATATGCTTGTCCTCAAGTCCAAGGGCTAGATCTCTAAATTCTCTTACCAAATTGATGGTCAAGGGTCGCCTCTATGTCCTCTGATATATTTGGTGGTTGAACTGCTCTGATTGTGCATGAAATGGGCGTAATTGCATTTCTTGATTCTCTTAACCTCCTAGGACTTCTATGGCTAGAATTGCCATTTCAATCTCTCAAATGGGGGCAAGAAAGTAATGTCACAATGCAATTAGGTGGATGCTGAATTCGACAGGGCTTCGTTGCTCAAATTCTCCTATGCATCTCTCTCTTATTCCCATTTTGGATGGGGGTCTTATAGCACCTTGGAGGGCTATGTCCTAGCTTCATGAGGAAGCCAAGATCAAGAATGGGTAGTTGAGTTTGTTGGATGGAAAGATCTAGAACCTTCCTCGCTCAAACCGCTCCAATCCGCAACCAAATGACCGTTGGAACTAAATTTGAATTGGTCAAAGGCTAACTGACTTTGAGAGCCTGATCGCTACTGACAAGCATGGTCAACTATACTAACCATGGGTGTCAACAGTAGTTAGCATTGACTAGGCAAAGGTGCCCAAATGAGTGGTTAAAACCACTACTATACCTTGGTATTTGTCCAAGGTCTTCCATATGGTCTTCTAGCATGTCCCATATGAGTAGTCGCCTCGACATGATGCGTTTTAGGTGTCTACAGATGCCCCTTTTGAGATGCATTGTGAGATCGAACAATGTTGAGCAAAAATAGACCTCCTAAAATGATGTCATAGGTTGGATGATGATCATTAGTCTGATCAACATTAGATTCCCCAGGTCCTGCAAAAGGATGCGCATCCTAGAATCATTGCTTCCAACTAGATGGAAGGCTTAAATTTGAAAGAGTTTGCACTCGTCATCAGACATTTGGGTAGCTTTGGTGCTACAATAGGAGTTTGAGCCTATATAACCGAAAGGAAGAGAGCTACAAACTAACTATCATATGTGCTATTTACCCCAATAGAAGGGTAAGCTTATGATAGTCTTTGGCAATGATTCGTAAGATGAACGTAATTTTGACAAGATCAAGGGATCTTCTGTTGACTTTGATTATGATTATGATATTATGACTACCCCTCTCAAGTGTGGGGAGGGGGGTAATGATAATTAAATAAAGGAGTGGCCCCCCACTGTCTTGAACAAATTAATATTTAGCATTTAATTACTTGATTAGGCCTAATCAGCTATGATTGCAACTATTAATAGTAATTGTACATCTCTATCCCCTGGAGTAGTCTAGCCTCAATGGCCTTTTTAGGGAATCAAGATGATAGCAATTCCAATTATGCTTGTGTTGAATCATATTTATCGATGATCTACTAAAAATATCATAGAAGAATTAAGATGAATACCTCGTTCCCATGGAGCAGTCTGGCCGTTAGGCCTTCTTAGGGGTTGAAATGAAGCATAGTAATTCCATGATGATGAATTTACCCCAAATGTCCTTATGGTAATTTACTCATCTTGCCAGATTGCATGGAGTGCAAGTCACTGCAACCACCAAGTGTGTAGGGTAAATAACTAGATACGAGGTGCATTTGGATTTTGATTTATTTGATTTTTTTGTTATTTTGTGATTTTTTTACAATTCTGGTCAGGTGGGTATTTTTAATTCATCATTTAACAGCTCTCCATGGTGGGATTTTTGATCTTTTATTGTAGTTTGCTAACCACGTTTGACAACAGTAGCTAACAAATTGAAATTTCTTAACCGTGGGTCAGACCCATGGGTGGAAAACCCTAATTCGGGGACCGTGGTTGTCAAGCATGGTCAGGGCCAAAATTAGAAATATTTAAGGATTTTTCGCAATTTAAAAATTTCATTATTTCCTGTAGCATTTGCAAATTTGAGAGCTCTGAGAGGGAAGAAGACAAAACTGATACAAAACACTATCACATTTTGACCTCACCCTTATCCACACCGATGGTGGACCAACCTAGAGGAGTCGGTGCTATTAAGGTAGAAGCATGCATCTTCGCTCATTATTTGCTTTTACCAGATTTTAAAATAAACCTCATTAAGTAATGGGCTAAATTAACCTCACTAAACTATTGGTAATAAACCTCACCCTAGTTAGGATTAGCTTAGGTTAGCTTAGAGGGGAGGGATTTTTAATTTTTGGGATGTCTCAGGATGGAAAGTGACCCTAAAAAGGTCATTTTTCCTAGCCGCGGCTGGCAGGCGCGGTTCCCAAATGTCAATTTGGGGACCATGGTTGTCAATCACGATGAGATTCAAATTCAAACGGTCAAAAATTTGACCGCCATCCCGACCATGGGTCTGAACCATGGTTCGACAACCTTAGCAAAATTTTTAATTTTTGTCAATTTTTTTTTATTTTTAGCAGAATTAATTGAGCTTTTTGATTTTTTGAAGTGCATTATTCCATTGTTTTTGATGTTTTCGAGATTTGTACTTTTGTTTATCATTTTTAAATTATTTTTTATTGTTTTGGTTTGATTTTTAATTTTTTTGCCTTATTATTCTTTATGTTAGACCTTGACTGTGAGGGCGAGGGAGTCTGAGATCCTTCGCAACCTATGCGACACCCTCTCTCAGGCGGACCAGGAGTGGTTCAAGGTTGTGGGATTTAGCTATGTTTTATGCCTCCCCACTATCATGGCCGACCAGGCCTACATGACTACATTGGCCCGACGTTGGGATGCGTGGACCAATACCTTTCACCTATCGACAGGTGAGATGACAATGACCTTGGAGGATGTCTACCACATCTTTCGTATCCCTCTGGATGGTGAGGCCATCACATCATCATCGACTGAGGTGAAGAGGACTATATTCGCTCAGATATTTGGCCATCGTAGTGAGGAGGCAGAGCGAGACTCGGACCATGGAGGGGTCCACATTGAGTATTGGTATACACAGTGGGTCTTCAGTGAGCGAGTAACCATCTTCATGCACTTGATCATGCAGGTCATCTTGCCTAACTCTTCTAGCATGAGGTTCCCTTAGAACCTCCTATCTAGGACTTTGGACATCCTCATGAGTCCCATAGATCATCCACTGATCCTATCCTAGGGTAGTGCATTATTAGCATAACTCTATAATGAGTTGTACCAGATTACCCAGAGGAGCAGAGTCGATATTGGATGTAGCCTATTACTATAGATCTAGGGGTGGTAGCATATCAAGATCGAGCATCCTACTAACCTACCATTAGAGATTGACACCATTGATGAGAGGCATCAATGCTATGTTGCATGCTAGCCTCACAAGTAGGAGGGCTTTAGGAGCAGATCACATGCAGGGGACCTGACACACTATATTGGATGGTTTGCAGCATTGTAGGCCAATCAGATCGAGTGGTACCCCTACTTAGACTACCCTCCATGGATGGAGGTTGATGACCAACTGCATTGGGCATGAAAGGATAGATGGCTCCTCAGACGTAAGTCTAAGGTATGGGAGTTCTTCTACTACTCTCATGTCTTGAGATAGTTTGGCATCAGACAGGATATACCAGAGCTGTCGACTATCTACCATCACCTCCACCTAGAGAGGGACTTGACCTAGCCTAGGATTACTCCACTAGGTGAGGAGGATGATGACTTCCAAGAGTCAGGATAGACAAATGCAGGGACCACTCCTGACTATGACACATGGTGGACACTTCGAGTATGGCAAGGTTTTGAGGGCCCCTTGGGTAGGGTCCTAGATGATGCAGTAGAGGGCGATGAGGGTGCAGAGGTAGATCCTCATGGGCACCGAGTCTGATAGAGGACTAAGGGTGGATGGGGTGAGGGAGCTACAGAGGAGGCACCACCAGCTAAGGAGGAGGGTGACACTCTGGAGGAGGGTGAGGTAGTCCCAGAAAATGATATTGGGTAGCTCAAGGCCTAGATTGCCAACCTACAGACATAGGTAGGCTCTCTATAGATGTAGCTGCTACATCAAGATACCACCATTACCACTCTTGAGGAAAAGGTGGGGGATCTCCAATCTAGACTAATAGTAGGGTAGACTCGGTGGTGCAGCTACGAGGAGGATAAGACCACCCTAGAGGTGAAGGTTGCATCTATAGATATAGAGATACAATGACTTACAGGGCAGTGCACTCTTCTGCAGTCTCAGGTTGATGCGATGATGACACATATTATTGCACTCAGGTCTAGGAGTGGAGCTCCCTCATCATCATAGGTGGCTCTAGTGCCTCCAGATGCTCCTAGTAGTGCCAGCAGCTCCAAAAGTATAGGAACCAGGTGGATTGGACCTGGCATCAGAGAACAGGAGACTTACGACTCTTATTTAGTAGCAAATCTGAGATAGTGCTTCAGATGTTGCATACATAGCTACTTTGAGAGGAGCGATCATGCTACTCAAGGGTGAGATTCTTGAGAGGTCCAAGGCTATAGGATCTCAGAGGACTCACACTCAGATGATAGGATAGTCCTCAGCCAGCTCTAGTCATAGATCGCATAGATCAAAGAGGACCTCAGGTGCCAGCTCAAGGAGGACTCATAGGGATGGCGGAGGTGATGGTGGAGCCTCTCAGTCTAGGGGTGCAGGCGCTAGCTAGTACAGATCTTTCAGATGCTATTGTACCATTTTTTAGTGTAAGGTCGAGGACCTACACATATGTAGCCTACAGGTATTTTTGACATATGTCGATGTACTATTGACTATTTATTTTGATACACACACACACACTATATATATATATATATATATATATATATATATATGATCTGACATTGAGACTCATTATATGTGTAGTTTTATTATTTTTATTATTTTATGTTTTATGAGATGCATATGGATGCAATGTTTAAATGTGATGCTTATTTTATGCTATATGATGTGATGTATAGATGACATGCATTAGATAGATGATGGATGTATGATTTGAGATGCAATGATATACATGTGTAGGTAGACTACTTATGATGAATGTATATGAATGTGATATATGATGTTTAAATACATGTTTGATTTATTGTACTTGTATGTATTTAATTTATACTGCTATGACATAATCTATGCCATGTATGTACTGCATGATTTTTCTTTGTTTCTTTGATAATGTTTTTCCTGAAATGGATATGTATGCTTTAATTTCTTAAAACATCATGTATGAATGCAATATGAGTTTTAAAAATCTAATGGATGACACCACCGAATGTATAACAATCATGGATTGTAGTTGCTATATCCTTTTATATGATGAAAATAGTACACCCATATGTGAGATGCAATTATATATGTTTTCTATTCATAAGATTTTGTAAGTTAAAATAATATGTGTAACATAGTCAGTGGCCGTTTAAATATCATTTTTGACATCCATCCGGTATCTAACCTATATTATGAATAGTCTTTAATAAACAAAATCTTATAAAGAGAAATTTGATATTTGATGATTGCATTGAAAATTATTTGTTGCTATTTGGGAATTTTTGAGGTTTTCCATGAGACTCAAACACCTTAGCTGACTTATCAAAAGTTGTATACTAACCATACTAGACTTCTGAAACATAAGGCTTTCGCTAGGATAGGCCCTAACTGTTCATTATCCATGTGTGTGCAAATGAGTATATGTAGATAAGGCATAAGCATACCCCGATGTCAGGCGAGATTCTTTCAGCCCATTGCTAAGATTGGGGATCCTCAAATGTCTATCCAATCCTAGGTTTAGATTTTAGTTGGACTAGACTACTAGGTGATACAAGACACCTGAAGCTAGCTCTTCCACATTCAAACATTGGTCTGCACAAAAGTGAAATGCTAATGTATCAGACATATCATCATGCGTAAGGTACGATAGTACTGATAGTTCCAGGGATTCAAGCTCGCCCCCTTATTTTCTTTAATTTTTTGGGATACTTGCTCATGTAAAGTGATAAGAATCACTATTTATTTTGTACTTCTATTTTAGTGATAAAAACCACTATTTATTTTTGTACTTTTTTCTTCTTTTCTTTGAGCAAGGGATTTGATACTGATAGGATTTCTTTGATAAAACTTGATCTTGATTTGATTTGACTTCTGAGGATTTAACTTTGGGAGTTTCACTTTGGGATATCTTTCAGGGATATCATTCTGGGATATTGCTCCTTCATTTGTAAGCAAGGGATTTATTTGGGTAAGGGGCAAGCTTGTCCTTTTGCCAACTATCAACATTTCTCGAACCGTCCGCATAAGGGGATAAGCAAGAATAAAATTTTCACATCAGGATACCTGGTCCCGCTTTATAGCATTCATCTTCCCCTAGTCCTTATTAGGATTGTTTAGTTTGTTGATTAGTGATAGGATTCTGATATGCTAAGGGCTATACAAACTAGACCTCATCTACAAAAGCAAAGCAAGCTTTCTACCAAACTCCTGAGAAGACCACTAAGTATGGTTGAATGACTAGAAAACCTTAGTATATTCTTCATAGCAACAAGAAGGGTTGTGTTGAAAAACATAATTACTCACAAGGGTGAATGGATGATAATGATAGTGCATAGATGCATGATTGAAACACAAATGTGGTGTCATTTGTCAGATTGTAAACACAATTCATTCTAATGCAAATGTGGTGGATGGATATGCCTAATGCAATGCAAAAATGGAATGCATGTGGAAAATGAAATGCATGATGCAAATGTTTTGCAATGATGCAAATGAAATGTAATGCACTATTTTTGAATTTTGATATTTTCCCAATTTTTTTTGGATTTTATTACTTTTTAATTTGACCAAAGGGCTTACAGATGCCTTTGGAGCCTTTTATTGAATGACCAAAGGGCTTACAGATGCCTTTGGAGCCTTTTGATGGTTTTAGGCATAAAATGCTTTAAGATGAAGGATATTGAGAGGTTCAGGCTCTTCAAATCCTTCCAACGATGTTAAGCGATATGTCCTAGGTCCAATCTTCTCAGAGATGATATAAGGACCTAACCAATTAGCCATAAATTTGTCTCGCATTTTTAGTGGCATATTTGAGTTCTGTTGGTTCTCTTTCAGCACAAGATCACCAACCTCAAAGTCTCTTAGATGGACTTTGTCATTGTAAGCTCATTTTAAGCGCTCCTGATAAACATGAAGATGCTCTAGGGCATTCACATGATGTTCATCAAGTAGCATCAATTGATCTAGGTGAGCTTGTCGCATGGTGTCATCATCGATGAACTCTTTCAATGTGACGCACAATGTTGGAATCTCCAACTCTAGGGGCATAATGGCCTCAATGCCATATACTAGTGAAAATGGAGTTGCCCTAGTGGGTGTCCGAATACTAGTCCTATAAGCCCATAATGCAAGGGGCAATTGGATATGCCAATCTTTGTGGTGTTCTTGTACCATATTTTTCAAGATGGAAACCACTATCTTATTTGAAGCTTCAGCCTACCCATTTTCCTACGGATAATATGGAGTCACAAAACTATGTTTGATCTTGTACTTAAATGTCAAAGCTCTCATAGTTTTGTTTTTGAATGACGTTCCATTATCCAAAATTATCTTGGATGGTATCCCAAAATGACTTATGATATTGGTGAGTATGAACTCAACAATACGTGCTCCAATTGTCATTGTTAAGGGAATGGCTTCCACCCACTTTGTAAAATACTCAGTAGCCATAATAATAAATGTATGTCAGCTCGATGATGGAGGAGAGATCTTACCAATGAGATCCAAACCCCACTGAGCAAATGGCCAAGCCGCTTGAATGGGTTGTAAGGCCTGTGATGGTAGGTGTACAAGATTAGCATGATGCTAGCATTTAACGCATTTCTTGACATACACATTGCAATCCTTCTCCATAGTGGGCCAATAATAACCCATGCGAAGGATGCGCTTGATGATAGCCATGCCGCTAAAATGGCCACCGCACGTACCATCGTGAGCTTGCAAAATTGCCCAAGATGATTCTTGGGGCTCAAGACAATGAAGGAGAACTCCATCATAGCTTCGACGATATAGAATGTCTCCTAACAAGACATATTTTATCACTTTCTACTTAAATGTGTGCTTAGTGACATGCGATAATCCCTGAGGGATTATACCAAGCTTAAGGAAGTCGTATATTTATGACATCCAATTCTGATAGCTCTCAGCCTCAACTGACAAGACAACATGTTCCCCCTATAGTTCAACATTCACAAATGCAGACTGGGAAACAACCTTATGGTGAATGGTAGTACCACTCCCCATAGGATCCTACGAGATCAAAGACCCCCAAGATGCTCTCTTGAGAAAATATTTGGCTCTATAGAACCACTCATGGTTCGGTTCTACCTGGATCATGTTGATTGACTCTTTGTTATCCAAAGCTTCACGTTGCACAACAGCATGTGACAACATTTTTACATGGATGGTAGTAAAATCAGTAGATGGATTCTGAGGGATTAAAGATCCCAAAGATGCCATAGTGTCTACAAATCTATTTTATGAATGAGGGATTGCCTCGATGTCATACCATTCCAACTAAGCTAAATATTTGTCAACAAGATCTTTGTAAGACTTCAAGATAGGACAACGACATTGAAAAAGTCCTTTCACCTGGTTAACAATGAGAAGGGAATCACCAAAGATATTTAACCTTTTAATCTTCATGGTGATAGTTATTTGGAGGCCCAATATTAGGGCTTCATATTCAACATTATTGTTAGTGCAAGGAAAATCCAACTTGAATGACAAGGGCATGGGAGCACCTTACGGCATGAACAACACTATTCCTGCACCACCCCCTTGCTCACACTTCAAACCATCGAAGAACAAAGTCATATCAGCTTTGTTATCTAGCTCTTCGAGTTTGAGTGCTTCTGATAAGGAAAATATTGCATCATCAAGAAGCTCAATGGTGAGGGGCCTACTATTTTTGAGAGGCACCTCAGCCAATTGATCTGCTATGACCTATCCCTTAATGGAATTTTGGCTAATGAATTCCAAATCAAATTCTATCAATAGCATGATCCACTTTGTAGTACATGTATTATGATATGTCTTGCTCATCATATACTGCAAAGGATTCTGTTTTGATATGACATACATCGTATGACTCAACATATAGTGTCACAATTTCTTTGTAGCAAACACTACTGCTAAACACAAGCTTCTCCACGTATGCATATCCTAGCTCGTAACTCACCAAGGTTTGGCTAATGTAATATATGGCCTGCTCTTTATTTTGCACATTCTTTTGGGCTAACATGGTCCCTAATGCAAAGTTAATTGTTGATATATATAGCAAAAAAGGCTCATCTAGCCTTGGTGGAGCTAGCACTAGCGGCGTCACTAGGTATTGCTTAATCTCAGCAAAGGCTACTTGACAGTCCTCATCCCAATTGAATGGGACCCCCTTGTGTAGCAGTCAATTCATGGGTCGACATTTATCCGATAACTACGTGATGAATCACTTGATGGATGCTACTTTGCCTTGAAGGCTTCTTAATTCCTTGATATTCATGGGGGGATGCATTTCTAAAATAGCCTTGACCTTTTTTGGGTCAACTTTGATCCCTCACTTTGAAATGATGAATCCTAAGAGCTTTCCTGAAGTTACACCAAATACATACTTCTTAGGATTCAACCTGACATTATGCTCTATCAGGTGATCGAAGACCTTCCTCAAGACCTCTACATGCTCTGAACGCAACAATGACTTTGCCAATAAGTCATCGATGTAATCTTCTAAGATCTTATGCATGTAGTCATGAAAGATATATGTCATAGCCCATTGATATGTAGCACCAATATTTTTAAGACCAAATGGCATAACCTTATAGCAAAATGTCCCCCATGGTATTATGAATACGGTTTTATGTTGGTCTTTAGGCTTAATCTGAATTTGGTTGTAACCCAAAAAAACCATCCATTAAGGAGAGCATTTCATGACCCGTAGTTGCGTCTACGAGAGCATCTATGTTTGGCAATGGAAATGAATATTTTGGTGTTGCCTTATTGAGGTCTCTAAAATTCATACAGATACGGATCCTTCCATCAGGTTTTCCTATAGGCACCATGTTTGATACCCATTCTGGATAGTCGATGGAAATGACAAACTCTACATCCAGTAACTTCTGCAATTCATCTTTAACCATTAAGGCTACTGTTGGATGCATCTTCCTAAGTTTCTGCTTGACTGGTTTCTTCGTCAGATCTAGCGAAAGGTTATGAGTAACCAATTTTGGATCTAGACCCGACATGTCTTTGTAAGTCCAAGCAAAGAGATCAGGTCTCTCTTTTAGTAGAGGGATGAGGTTGGCACGCTCATCAGGAGTCAAAGTCTCTCCAAATTTAACCTTCCTTGGATTGGTGGGATCATTACTGATATCCACTTTGAAGGTTTCCTCTACTGACATATGGGATCCCTCCTCAAGATGATGAGGTGTAGGGATCAAGTGGATGTCATCTGATGGGTTTATGGGTTCCACATTGGAAGCATCCTCAGCATGATAAACATCATGTGCACAGCCTAGCGCAAAGTGAAAAGGTTGCAATATTTCTTTGTTAGGGAAGAAATCCTCAAGCTCTAGTGGTGAGTCAGCATGATCCCAATCGATAGCATCTACATTCAGATGCAATGGCTTGGAAGGATCAGCTGGGTTGTGAAGTGGAGTGGTCAAATAAATGGAGATCATATTGATGGAATGGATCATGTCTCCAGGACCACGTGCATGTGACACTAAGTTAGTATAGCTTCCATCCCCGAGATGTGGTTCTAGGGGTATGGGGATCTCTGGATCCGGTCTATGGATAGACTCGAACACAGGATCGCTAGGCTCAAGGAGCTCTCTGAATGTTGGTGGATCAGGGAAGACCATATGATAAATCCTATCCATATTAGGTGGTCTTCCTCTGAGGTGAGGATGAAGATTTATATCTCTATGCAAATCCTCTATAGTGTAAGGTGCATTACGATGATGCAAGTAGGGAGGTCCTAAATAGGCTCTCTGCATTTCATCTTCGTCGTCACTATCATAATAGAGACCTTCACCACTACCTACTAGAATTGAGAGATTAGGAAGATGGGGTCCCATGTAAGCCCACACCCGATAACTGCTATCGCTCATGAAGGATTGATCATCCTCGATGACTATCTCCTCAGGTAATAGATGACATAAATTAAGAGGGCCTAGATAGGCCACCTCAGTCTCATCCTCATATTGCTCATTGTTTGAGGGCTCATCATCATCACCACTCTCATATATGCAGCTCGGTCCACCTATCTCGAATATGGACTCTATTGTATCCTCATCAGAGTGATCCTCTGACTCGAAATCTATCGCTAAACTAGCATTCTAAACCTACATGCCTATATCATTAACTACCTCATAGATTTTTTCACCCAAGTTATCTCTTGGTACATGTTCTGGATCGGTATCCACCAAGATATCTTCATGATATGTCTCAGGTGGTTCTATAGTGACATAAGACACTAATCGATTATCCCTTTAAAATGCGAAGGGATTAGGGTGATAAGGGTTGAAATCGACTTCACCCCCAAGACTGAGGTACAAGTGGTCCAAAGATATCATAAGTAATTCATCCTATCCTCCAATATAATATCCTAACCCGAACCTATCAGTAGGCAACTGATATTGTGGTTCATACGACCTCCTACGCCCCTACTCAAATAATCTGAGTCCATAACCATGCCAATGGTAATGCTTGAAATATCATAAGGTGTACTCTGGGTTAGATAGATAATGCACATTCACAGTGAATGGCTCATCATCATCTTCATCCATGGGGGTGCGAGATGTAATCTGGTCGAGCCCTCCATAAATAAAATTAGTTTGGTTAGGGGGCACCCCCAATGGTACCACCATCCCTACGGGAAGGTGATGGGCTCATGGTCGGCCCATATCATGTGCAGTTTTGATAATTGGTGTAAACATCACATTCTGCATGATGTACTCCCCCAATCTAGGGTTAACCAAATGAACTATCACCTATGGTGCAGATGACCCTACTGAAGATGTAGGTGAAGTAGGCTGAAGTACCTCTTCGACTTCTCCTTGAGTGTCCTCTACTTCCATGGGAGTAGGAACCTCAACAACAACTGGTTTGGGTGCATGCTTTATCTCTTTTTTGTCCATATTTACTTTTAGCTTCTCATCATCCCGACGTATCACAGATGTAGATGGTCTGGTAGAAGCAGCTGTCATGTGCTCCGATCATTGAGATGTGGATATTGTAGGCTTTGCACACACTTCCTTCATTTTACCTCCTGGCTCTTTGATTGGCATCACTAGTCGTATGTCCAGGTGCATTGAGGGGAGCATGAAATCCCTCGACAAATTAGCTAGATTCATGTACTTGAATGGTTCTTCATCTGAAGGCACCACGTGAACCTATCCCTCATGCACGTATTTAATACATTGATGTAAAATGGAAGGGACACAATGTATTTCTCATATCCAAGGCCTCCCCAAAAGGATGTTATATTGCATAGCACCTTTAATCACATGACACATCACAGAGATGGTCTTTAGTCCAACCTAAATCGGAAGAACTATGGTACCTACCATTGAGCATAATGCATCATTGAATGCTCTCAAGGTGAAAGTGGAAGGTACAATGTGTGACTTCAAAAACTTTAGATATGTCAATGCCTTGGTCGTAATAATATTGATTGATGACCCTATATCAATAAAAACCCACTTGAAAGGTATGTGATTCACACATGTGATGATATGGAGCAACGGGTCCACTATGATAGTGGAAACCATCTTGACTTCATGATCATGAAATTGTATGACTGGTTCTTGACACTATTGTACATGTCCCATGAAGTGTGTGAATGCTTTTGGATCTTGGGACTATACTTCTATGGACCTCAGAATATCCATAAGCATCTCCCTATGCTTGGGAGACTGCTGAATCAGCTCATAAATTGACAACTTCATTAGAGTCATCTATAGGTTTTGAACCAACCTACTCTTGATTGTCACCACCGGTCTAGTTGGTGGGCCTGGCACATTTTGGGCTGGCATTGGAGGAGGTACAACTTGGAATCTAATGGGATCCAGAGGTTGAGTTGGCCTCTCATACCTCATATTTCTTATGACAACATTGACCATTTCGATGAACCCATGGGTTGGTGGTTCGATGCGTACTTGATTGACCTGGCCAATATTGTTCCTAGGTGCCTCATGGTTAGGCAAAGGATTTTTGTAAATCCCCATATTATGATTATCTAGTGCCTAAGGGTTATCCATAGTTAGCTCACCTTTTTCTATCATATTTTGTACTAAATTCTTGAAACTCCAACATACTTCGATGTCGTGTCCCTTCACTCTATGGAAGATACAGTACAACTCATCCCTATACCCCTTTGGTTTGGGTTGATTAGGGTCCAATAATTTGATCTCGGGTAAATGTATGGCCTTGGCCTCACACAATTGATGGAATATCAAGGTCATCAATTCTAAAAAAGGTGTGAACTGGTGAGGTGGGCATTGTTCCTTATTTTTACCCTTTTGATTATTGTTGCATTGCTCATACTACGCAGGAGGAGGTTGGGCTTGATAATTTCATTGTTGTTGCCCCTTATCCCCTTTCTAAAGGTTTAACACCACCTGATTAACGTGGGTCAGCTTGGCCTATTGTTTCTTAGTGCTTTTCTTGTTCCATTCCTTCTTATTTCTGAGCTTCAAGTTACCCTCCTGTAACTTGATATCCTCAATCACTTTGGCCTATGCCAAAGCCTCCTCAAAATTTTGATACTATTACAACTGTAATAATAATAAAATGTGCTTGGTATAACTTTTCATAAACATTCAAGTTAATTCAGAAGTAGGGATGGAGAATGGTAGCTTGGCCATCATCTTCCTCCATCATTTCCCATAATCCATAACTGGCTCATCATCATGTTGCATTAAAGTAGCCATATCGGATAGGTTTACCTTTTTCTTGATGTCGAAGGAGAAGCATTCAAGAAATGCATCAACCAATTGCTCAAAATTGGTGATGTTGTGCCTCTTGAGTTGATTGAACCACTCCCAGGTTGGGCCTGAGAGGGTTGTAATGAAGGTGCACAGGAGCAAGGCATCATTGCTTTCGATCTGAAAGCACATGTCTAGAAAATCTATAACATGCTCCTGTGCATCTTCCTCTCCTTTAAAATTTTCTAGCCTAGGCATCTTGAAGTGCTCAGGATAGGCCGGAATAGGCACTGACGAGCATAAAGGTTCATTATGAATTTTATTCAAGGTAGGATTTTGATAAGTCATCCCTTGTTTCTCAATAGCTTTGACATTTTCTGCCAAGGCCTTATAGGCCTACGAAGATAGGAACTCCTCTTCTCTAGATTGCCTTGGAGGCACCTTTGGAGGTAGATTCCTCTTTGGTCGAAGTGAAGGACTAGGCTCATCCTCCTCTTTGACTAGGGATATTTTAGGATATTCTTGGTCTAGTTCCTCTCCCACTTCTTCTTCATATTTCCTGTGCCCATGGTGTTCGGATGTAGGGCACCGATATCTATGTTGGGTCGTAAGGCGAGTATGAATGTCTATGTGCTCAGGGTGCAAATCAGGCTATGAAGTAGCTCATCTATCAATGTGCTCCCTATGCTCACTAGGGGGATGTAAACCAACACTAGCTAGTCGGTCCTCCCTCTCAACATGCTCCTTCTGATCAAGGATGCATTGTTCATGCATGCATTGTTCATATAAACGTTGTCTTATGAACCTTTGCCTCTGAGTATTCTCATTTTTGAGGTATTCTCATTCTACGTGAACATCCTCCAATTGGTCTTGGAGGATCTGACATCTCTGCTCAGACACCAACTTATGGGGTCTATCTATGTGATCAACCATGTGAGGCCTCTAGTGTGTGTGCTCTATTCGAGCGGATTTATGGGTGTGTCCCCCAATGGACTGATTTGCCATGCTCTTGCCCTTATCTATGAAGATGGCATTCATGTCTAGATATCACTCATACTCTATGCCTACATGAGATGTAGGAGCATGCATATCTCAAGAATACTTGGAGCACTCTCTAGGTTCTCTGATAGTCCTAATGGTACTACCGCTATGCACACTCGTAGGATGAGAAGGTGTAGGGGTAGGCTTGTAGCCTAACTATCCTAAAACTCTATCTAGACCATCTAACTATCTACTATGCCATGGCTCATGAGGTGGTGTACCATTAGCTCCCACTTTAGATATGTCTATGGTGATCCTACAAGGCTCACTTCTATTGGGAGTCTGCATGGGCCTATGCTCGAAAGTGGCCCTATCTACTTACCCCTGAATGGGTAGATCCTAAACTCATCTATACTTAGAATGTGGGGGCCTCAAACCTCCCCTAGACATAGGATGAAGGGGTACCAATATGGATCCCTCGATGACATACTCTTCAGCAGATCTCGTGGATGCACATGGAGTGCAATCATGGTAAATGTTGACATGTTTAGAACCCCCATGCTGGGAAGCTCCATGCTTTGATCTATGCCTAGAGGAGTGTCTAGTAGCTCCTCTAACTAGGGTATTCTCAATAGGATCCCCACACATAGAATTATCCCCTCTAATACTCATCGAACGATATTCGAGAGGATTCTATGATTGAGGGTTCTATGCAACTTGTTGTGTGTTGGGTGGAGCTTCGACCTCAATCTCGAGTCTATGCCTAGATTGGCCTCTCCATGTAACCACCATGATGTGTATCCTATGTCTAGATTTAAATTTTATTAGCACACAAAGAATACAATGATGATTATCTCTTTTTAAAGTTTTAAAATGAGCCCTAAACTATTTGATGTGTTTTGCAATTTGTTGTATCAGTAAAGAACTCTCATCATGTTTTGCAATATGTTGATGATTTTCTCAATTTTTAAAGGGCTTTCACCTATATACTCATAGCTCGACAACCTAGATATGAAATCCAGGTCACATAATCCCCCCAAAATGTGGAGATGAAACCCACACTCGGGCAGGGAGCACAGGTCCTCCCGATCCTCACCCAATCTCACCCAGTCAGCATTATACCCTCTGAAGAGAAGTACATGCAATTTTTGGGCTACGGATGGTTCTTGGATTCGGTATTGGTCTAGTAACAAAAGGTTCGAAGGAGTTGGGCCAATAGATGGAAATCACTACCACCATCATTGAACCCTACTAGTGGTTGGATGTGACTTCCAACTCACTAGAATTTAAGTGTGTCATGGTGTGTGTGGTTCCTTTTATTTTGCATGAAAGTAAATGCATAAAACAGCACTCATGACTCTTCTACATGTGATGCAAATTAAAAAGAACATTTAACTTTCAAAAGTATGCATGATTAACTATATGTCTTTCAAAACAAATGCACACTAATGACTATGATGAAGTGGCCACTAGATGGACCTCATGCAAGCAAACCAGCATACAAGAAGGGCCTAGACCATTGGAGACTAGGGCAGACTACACTCAGAGGTCCATTGTTCCTAGAAGTGACTAGTAGAACCTACGAAAAGACCTAGGGACTCAATGCATTTTATATTTTGGTTGCATTCCCTAATTATGCTAGTGATTTTGAATTTTCTAGAAAATACATAGATAGAAAATAGGGAAAATAGAGAACAGTGGATCCTACCTCAGATCCTCATCTAATTTAAGCTTTCTCTCCCTATTGTATGGCCTGTCAGATGTTGATCGTGGCTCTATGGCATGGTTGAGACTGTTGCCCATGGGTCTGTGTCATGGTGACAACTTTTGACCATGGTTGTCAACCATAGTTAGCACCTATCATCAGAAAACCACACAAGTCAGTATTCTATGGCATAAAATGTGGAAGTTCCCATCATGATCACCTTCTGTAACCACCAAAAAGGCTCGCACCTAGTCTAACTATTGCAATTGATGAAAGATACACAAATAGGCATGCATAAATTGACAACAAGAAATAAAATGAATACAAGGAATCCTTTATTAATTTCAATGGAGTCAAATTATAGATTCATCCCTCTTAGGGATACCCATTTGATACATCAATTACAATAGCATCTAATCCCTCTCAAGGGTAGATGCGATCAAAATGCCTTTCAGGATGACATGAACTGCTCCAAGGTGTCGATGACCTTCTTCTCCATGATTAGAGGTATTTGTTGCCTTGCATGTCAAAACCCTGTTAGTCCTACATGCAATAAACAACAAGAAGCATTAGTGATAAAGGATACCTCTCTTGATGAGGCTTTTTGAGGAAAGTGTATACAAAGATGACATTATTAGCATATAATCAAGAAAGTGCAAGAAAGCTAATAAACCTATGAGAAACATAAAAATATGTTATGAACCATGTGAAGGGAAAGCATATGCAACTATCTAATGGCCTAATTATCAACTTGAAAGCATGGAAGCATGAAAAATATTCATTAGTATCCTAATCAAAATATTGAAAGCAAGCAACTAAACAAGATAATTCTATCGGTCAAAAGTCTCTAAAAATGCAATAAAACCTAAATTATGCTTAGCCTACTACTATTAACAATTCCTATGGTGAGAAAATAAGGAAATCAGTGATACTACCCTGACCGTGGCTCTGAGGCATGGTGAGCACTGTTAGCCATGGCTGACAACCACGGTGAGGCTTGAAATATGCTTGTCCTCAAGTCCAAGGGCTAGATCTCTGAATTCTCTTGCCAAATTGATGGTCAAGGGTCACCTCTATGTCCTCTAATATATTTGGTGGTTGAACTACTCTGATTGCACATGAAATGGACGTAATTGTGTTTCTTGATTCTCTTAACCTCCTAGGACTTCTATGGCTAGAATTGCCATTTCAATCTCTCAAATGGGGGCAAGAAAGTAATGTCACAATGCAATTAGGTGGATGTTGAATTCGATAGGGCTTCACTGCTCAAATTATCCTATGCATATCTCCCTTCTTCCCATTTTGGATGGGGATCTTATAGCACCTTGAAGGGCTATGTCCTAGCTTCATGAGGAAGCCAAGATCAAGAATGGGCAGTTGAGTTTGTTGGATGGAAATATCTAGAACCTTCCTCGCTCAAACCGCTCCAATCCGCAACCAAATGACCATTGGAACTAACTTTGAATTGGTCAAAGGCCAACTAACTTTAGAGCCTGACCGCGATTGACAAGCGCGGTCAGCTCTGCTAACCATGGGTGTCAACAATGGTTAGCACTGACTAGGCAAAGGTGCCCAAATGAGTGGTTAAAACCATTGCTATACCTTGGTATTTGTCCAAGGTCTTCCATATGGTCTTCTAGCATGTCCCATATGAGTAGTCACCTCGACATGACGCGTTTTAGGTGTCTACAAAAACATATAAATGCAAATCATATTAGGGAAATAATTGAGATACATGAAAATTTTTGAAATAATAATAGGATACTACAGTAGCTACAATATTTTTTTTCCAAAAAAATATTTTCAAACATAGATAATAATATCTAGAGGATGCTTAATATGTCTTATTGAATATTCCTACCTTGATTTATGAAGAAATAAATGCTTGGATAATGACCCCTTTTTTAGATGAAGAGATTAAGAGTATTATATTTGGTATAGATAAGGATAAGTTGCTAGGACTGGATGGATTCCTAGTTGGTTTCTTTTAGAAATATTGGCATATAATGGGAAAATATATTTTAGAATAATTAAAGGAATTTCAATCCTCTCGCTCTTTTATCCAAGAATGAAATACAAATTTTATATTTTTAATTCTAAATAAATATGAAGTGTCATATTCAAAGGACTTCAAACCCATAAGAGGTATAATTTCTATAACTAATCACATTCCCTTAGTTTTACAAAATCTTGTCTATAGTTGATGGCATTCCCTTGGTTTCTAAAATTAGCTATAGTTGATTTTCTATGATCCTTTTGAAATTTTTTATGGTTCCTTTGGGAGATAAAAAGGTGTAATGCAGGGTGATCATTTATCCCCTATTTTTTTTATTTTAATGGCTAAAGTATTGGGAAGATCAATGTAAGTGACCATAGTAGTAGGTAGATTCAATTTATCAAACTAGCAAGGAGATTGAAACCAATTTCATGTCAACAATTTGTGGATGATACTATCATTATTGGAGAAGTTACATGTAGACAGGCAAGGGAAGTCAAAGAGATTATCCAAAAATATGAAATGGCATTAAATCGGATGATAAACTTCAATAAAATTAGCATATATTTTATGAACATAGATAGACAATGACAATTAAGAATTGCAAAATAAAATTGGTTGTAATATAGAAAATCTCCCATCCATATACCTTGGAATACTACTATTTAAGGTATTATGAAGGATTAAATATGGTTTTCTATTTTTTATAAGATTCAAAGGAATATGGCTAGGTGGAAAGGCAACCTCCTTTACTAAGCTAGAAAAATGCAGCTACTTCAAGCAACCTTACAAATTATTCTAATTTATTATATATCTCTGTTTAAAATGATTTCTAAGGTAAGGAGGGTTGAGAATATATTTAAAATATTCCTATGGACTGGGGTTGAAAAAAAGTAGATATTTTCTCTAGTAGCCTAGGATAGAGTTTTCACTTAAAAGAAAGTTAGAGGGTTAGGCCTCCAAAATTTATGGTTCTTTAACAAAGCCTTAATATCAAAAACTATGTGGAGACATTGCATAGAATAAAGTAGGATATGATAGAATAACATGAAAGAAAATTACTTAGAAAAACATATTTCCTTTTCTATAAGTGTAGTTTATCCTAGAGGATCGACTATATTGAATGGAGTTCTAGAAATCATGCATTTTTAAGGACTAATATGAGATGGCAAGTAGGAGAAGGGAAGGAAGTTCTTTTGGGGGAATATTTTAGGATATTTAGAAACATATGATCAATAAACATGATTTTTAAGAGTTATGAGCACCATTGGCAGCTAAATATGAGGTAAAAACCATGGATTATGTGGATTGTCTTATTGATAGAAATAAATAGAAACACGTTTCTCTAGAATCGTATGAAGTTCATATTTAGAGAGTCTTCTAAATTTAAATCAGGTGATTGGGATCTTTCACATATTCCAAAAAAACAAGGACGAATCTTTGAAAGGACTCTTATTAGTCAACTTAGCCTATGAATCTCATACTCTTTCTAGGGGTGGAAATTTTCTAGTTAAGAAGTTCTACTCCTATAATTTTTTGCCTAAGAATACTTTTGTCTTTGTTTATGCCTATAGAATAAGAGTTTAACAATAAATAATTATGCAAAAGAGGGTTCCAAATGCAAAATATATGTTCATTATGCCATAAGGATGTTGTGTCAAATGACCATTTATTTAATCATTGTGAGTTCTTGAATATATTTTTCTATTCTATAATAAATTCTCTTTTAGTTAAGTGAAGCATGCCACAAACCTTTAGAGATTTTTTTAACAAATGAAGATCTCCCTTTTTAAGTGGAAGCCTAACAAGATTATGGAGCATAATCCTCCCTCACTGTATATGGGGTATATGGTGGGAAAGGAATATACAAATATTTAGGAATGAAATTTATGTCTTCAAAAGAATCAAAGTAGCTATTGAAGATACTATCCATTCTCCTATAAATGAAGGTTATGATAAAAGAGAAAGAATTACTGTTGAAGAATGGAAGATAAAATAATACAAAGCATGCATCATGGAATTGACCTTAAAAATACTGATGGATGAAACCAAGCCAAAGCTAGATAATACTTAACTTTGATGGGGAAGCCAAAATAAATATAGGAAAAGTAGGTGGGGGTGGAGTGATTAGAAATGATAAAGGATAAATTTTATGGGCTTATGTAGAGGATTATGGAACTAATACCAACCATATGGTAGAAACCAAATCTCTTTTCTTAGGATTCCAAAATTTTTATGATAGAGGTTATAGAAAAGTTATGGTCCAAGGGGATTCTATGAACATTATTAGAGATTTTAAATCAGGAGAAACAAGGAATAAGTTTATACTTAGCATTATAAAGTACACTTCAAGGATCTTAAAATAAATGATTGATATTGTAATCGATCATATTTACATATAAGGTAATAATATTGCTAATATTATGGCCAATATGGTAATGGATAGTGGTCAAAACAAAATATGGAAAGATAATTTCTATTGTCATTACAAAGAATAGTTGCATTGGAGGTTGAAGGTCAATCTATTAGGATGACTAATATCAAAAATTAGATAAGGTGGATGGACAATTTCTATTCCAAAACATTAATTGTTATTAGTAAGATAAAATAGAACAAGAATAATAGCCATGGTAAACTTTTATTGTCCTTTCTCATGGATCTTAGCACTAAAAGATCTCAATATTATTTTAGTATTATCTTGCTGGAATTAGGTGGGTGGTTGAAAATATGGACAAGAAATGACAAGGTTAAAGGTATTTTATTGAATTTTGGTATCAAGACTACTCAAGGAGACAATATCCAATAGAACTTCATGAATTTTAGAAAGTGGGTGCTCATTCTAATAAAATGGAAAGTGTGTTACCTTTGCATTATCTTGAAATGGAATATGGATAGAATATTCAATAGGTCTAAAACGACCAATATTTTCAATAGATTTCTTAAAATTTTGGTTTGGGATAGCTTCAATAGATCTAATAGCAATTATGGAGATTTTTTATTATGGATTTAGAAGAGGTTTAGGGGACTACCCATTATTAAGCATCATCTTGGTATTATATTGTGTATAATTATAGTCAGTCTCTTTTCAATTTGTAACAAACTTTTTTTTCCCATCCTAAAGTGGGTTTCCAATACCTTTGTAGTAACCTTACTACAAATTCAAGGTTTAGTTCTATTTTGGGGATCATTTCTATTTTATTCCTTGGTTGTCTTACCTTTTTAAGAGGTCATGGAATCTCTCTAGATTTATTATTAGATTTGTTGCTTAATGTTTGACATTTTTTTATTTATAGATGCTCTTCTCTGATTGGCTATTGATCGATAAACATGATTTTTAAGCTTTCCTTTATATTCATTGTACCACATCAATTTAATTATGTTGGCTTGATTAAATATCATATCAAAGGAATTATTATGATTAATGGGTTTCCCCTTGGATTGATAGTCTCACTTGTGAGTCTCTATGGGAAGGATCTCCATATCGTTTTCCAACACACCTTTTGCATGTAGAATTTAAACTCAAATAGATCTATCACATGGATTCCCATGCATAGATTATCCCTTGTATATGTGTGATTGACCTTGGATGATGTTTTAAGGAGGATTTATCCTTGTATATCAATATTTTTATTTCTTTTGTGTAGGGAAGTAGGTAGAAGGATGGGTGGTGAAGTTATTCACACAAAACTAAAAAATGTTTTTGGAAGGATTAGGAGGAAATCATTCAAGATTTAAATAAGAAAATGAAGAGTAGATAGATGTGGGTGAAATATTCACTGGTTAACATAGCTGAGTTGAAGACAAAGTATCTAAAGCACAATGCTTAAACTGAGACTAGACTGTTTTGGAATTATATTTGTAATACTTTTCTTTTGATAGTATTAATGTGGATATTTTTTCTCACACCCACCTGTTCCATCATCCAATCAATGGAGGAAACAAAAAATTTCAAAAAATAGCTAAGTGTTGGGCCTGGTCAAAAAATGGGCTTATGTCGATCTTCGGATGAATCCTAAAAACCTACCACAGAAGGGCATAAAAAATGTAGCCAAGGGATTAAGCTTAAAAAAACTATACGACTCTATCAACCTCTAGATGGGTCCCAAAACTTCACCACAAAGGTAAAATGAAAGGAGTTCCTAGTGTAAAAGTAGGCCACTATAGGGCTTTGAATGGATCCCAAAAACATTCCACAAAGGGACACAAAAAATCCACCAAGTGTTGAACCTCGTGGAGAAATGGGAAGCCATCAAAATTTGGACAAGTCCCAAAAAATCATCATAGAAGAAGATAGATTTTGTGAGGTAAGCTAGGGTGTTTTTTTCAAACCCAAATTGGTTGATGGCTAGAAAAAAGAAAGAAAGGAACCTCTAGAGTTATCCTTTGAAAGAAATTAACCTTTTGTATTTTTTGAATTAACACCATATTCATCTCTTACAAAATATCAAAGTGATCTTAGACTTAATCCTAAAGTGCTTGTTGTTCCTCAATTTAAAATGGTCCAAAATTATAACCCGATATTTCTCGATTGGAACCATACAAGCCCTCTCGATCTCATAGATCAGAATACCATTCCTGAAGTATGGAACTTGGAAAATAGTGTATGAACACTACCAATATGTTGTATCATTAGTTACCATTCCAAATATTCTAGAAGAATATGTGATGATAATATTATTGGTCATCTCCCTAAAGGGTAAGATGTATTGGTATAGAACTCTACCTAATGGAAGTATAAACTCTTGAGATGATTTATCTAGAAATTTGATAGAAGAGTTCAATGAGTAAGAAGATCCATTTTCCTTACTCAATTCAAAGTAATATAGAGTCTCCCATAAGAGTAAATAATACTGTAGACACCTAAAATACATCATATTGAGGAGACTACCTATATGGACACATTTTTAGGCCATATGACCCACCTTGGCTAACCTCAGGGCTCAGCAGTGGTTTTCACCGCTCAAACAAGGAGGAATTCCCTTTGTATCAGAGACCATATCACCTAGATATGACCCCTAACTATGAATTTCTTACCCTGATATGGCACGTAGCCACAATCATCCTACCCTGAGATGGTCACACCAAAATAAAGTTCCTGCAATAGTTTGAACGGTTACACATTAGGCAAGCACAATGATTTATTGATAATAATTTCTTGAGTTCAATCAATTTTTGGCTTCTCTTGCAAGCCCAACCCTCATTAAAATATCTCAAATTCATGCATCGAAGTGCTATCAAATTAGAGAGCTAATGAGCTATTAATATTCAAAGCAATAAATTGCTGCCAAAATTAAACCATGGAGCTTCCAAGTGTATCAATGACTCTTCTTGAAGTTTAAAGGTTGAATTAGTTCTCCTTGCATCCTTCAACACCCCTACCTTAGTTTCAAATCACATCAATTAAGTCATTCTTCATGCATGCACCCTTGAACATAAATTCCACTGCTCGATCTGGTGTTGCCTCGTATTGACACAAGGAATTCACTCATATTTTAGCTCATGTATCACCTTCAGATGGCCCACAAGCATGACTACCTCACCCTAATAAGGCCCACAGGTGAGATATGTTTTTCCTATTTTCTTACTTTCATAATTTTACAAGGATATGACCAATAATGAGCTAAATAGGAGAATGTGTGCACTCAAAAATGACCTCACACTAGATATATGTTTTTCCTATTTTCTTACTTTTATCATTTTAGCAAAATTTCAATTACTTTATAGCATAGTTAGATTTCAATTTCATGTATTTATCTTTTGTATTCTAGATTGTTTATTGATTTACTTATCGTTATTATGGGCCTCATCATGGAAGGATCTTCATATGTTATTAATACCTTTTTAATTTTCTTTGTGTGTAAATTACAGGTCTTTACAAGGAGCTAAATAGCATAAATATTCATCTATCATCATCTCACATTACAGAGGTCATAGAAAACCCTTTCCAAATAAGTTTTTAGGTGTGAAGAAGACCCTACACATTGCATCCAAATATCTTTATTGTAAATCATTGTATCAATATTGGTAACCCATCCCTAAGAGGGATTGCATTGTAACCTCATGAAAGAAATGGATATTATTGATTAATAAAAGGACATTGTCATTTGTTTATACATATCTTGTTCTTAATATTTGTGGTTTCATTTTTTATTGCTACCTTTAAATATTTGTTTTCTTGGATGTATGGTCTTTTTCATTACTTCAATGGTGATCACAATCGTATGTAGGTCCATATTTTACAATTTCATTGCTAATTATTATTTCCTTGGTGTTTTTGAATTGTAGGTACCACCATCCCTAACTAAGATGGTCAACAGGGTCGAACATCCTACATCGATACGATAAATAGGTGCCACCATCCTACTTGAGACGACCTCAAAATAGAATTCAAAAAAATCAGAAACAACACCTACAACAGATTTAGGTTACACCTATGAGTTGTTTTGTCTTTCCTTTCTTGCTTTTAGTAAAGAAAATTAAATTTGCATGCTTAATTAGAAAAATTACAAAACATATTTTATTTTTAAAGGTTTTTTCTTGTGACAATCTCTGGGTCATACAACCTCTATCTGTGGTCGCCCCTATCCTAGATAGCCCCAATTTCTAACCATCCTTGGGTTATATGACCTCTTATAAATATCGTCCTTTGTAGAGATAGCCTCTATTTTTATTTTATTGTGGTCTACTTTTATATTGCCTATCTAAAAGGTTGTTCAATCTAGGGTTATACATATTATAGGTTTCTAAAATTGAAATGTTTATTCCTTAGGAATCTAAATTTGAAACCTTCTATTATGCATTAGTAAAATATCATGGAAATGCTTCTTGCTTTTACTTTATTTGCATAAAATAAAAACCCCACACATCACATTTTAATTTAACATCAATGAGTTGGACTTCATCCCCAATCATTGATTGAGACTAGTGATGGTGGGCTTCATCTCCATCCATTGGCTCACACCCTAGAAACCTAGTGGTCAAAAGTGAGTGGCTTTGTGGACTTCATCACCAAAAGTTCCTCTACTCTTGGGTGCACCTAGAGTAGGAAGGTTAGTAGAGTTATTTTACCATAGGGCTCTTTAAAATAATAATTGGATGTAGTTGTCATTACTGTCCATGCATTAAATGCAAGGATTAAAGGAAAGAGAAGCTTTGTTGGTACTAGAACATTAGACAGTGTGGCCCCTTTAAGGGTCAATTTGTTCCCATAAGGTTACCTTTATCTACATCCAATAGGAAACCATTTCTTTGTTGTTTGGGTTACATTATCTATCAAGAGGGTGTGCTCAAATCACCTTATAGTAGTTTTCTATTTTTTCTAACCCTTAGATTCATAGGAGATAGGGTGTTTTCAACATCAAAATACACAAAATAGTATAGGAATACACAAAGAAAAATAAAAAAAGATAATCATTTTGTATACTTTGTTTATTTTTTACTATTTACATAATAAAAATCACGGTAACCACATGTAGTATAGATCACTCACAAGCCGATGTTGTAGAAAATTTACAAGGGGACACAAAATGCCTCTGATTTAGTCCAAAAGATATGGTCATTCTACCATGGCATATTGGTCTAAGTCACAACCCTAATTCCACATACAGGTAATTTGAACTTCAATATGTCCCCATTTAGGAGGTATCTATGGATTCTCCCTATGATCAAGAAGGCAAAATTCTTGATTGAATTTGATCCTGTACTACCACCAAACATAACTTGCCCACTAAGGGGCCCAATAGGGGAGTGTCATGGATTCACCCAATGTGCTCCATCCATCCATTCGAGCATGAGTGTGGCTTCATGCTATCACATAGCCTAAATGAGCAAGACACTCTACTTTATCACCTTTGGTTAAGCATTAAGTATGCTCATTTATATAGGTACAATACCCACCATCCTAATACGATAGCTTCATATGCTGACTCTTATCATGAAAAGAAGGAAGAAGAAGACTTGAATCATCCTATTTTTCACTATGGAGAGTCTTCAATGAAATCATTTTATGCCTCAACACCTTCTAAGTATATATATCTCACATATAAACCTAAAAATTAGGTCAACATGACTTCCCTCGATCATAGGAAATGGGTAGCCAACCCAGTTGGGCCCATAGAACAAAATAAGTCCCTCCACATATATATGAGGGCTTTTCAACCCTATACGGATGACCAAATCAATTAGGTGCCTAAGAAATAAACTCATATATAGGAGCAACTATGCTAACTACAATTGGATAAGTTGTGAATGGACTAGGAGCATTTAGAGCATGACCAAATAAAATAATAGAGGGTGCATCAACAATGGTTGTGTTAGCAACGTTTACACCAAGAACATCTACAAAATACAACACATGAGGAAGTCTGTATACCTATAAATTATAGGTAACATACCCCTCATAATTGCATTGCACAACATCATGAGTTACCTCTTAGGCCAAACCTAAATCATCCCCCTCGTGTGCTAGTTATTCATCATAGGTCATAGCAACGTTTAACACAAATCCACCAACCAGATCATAATATGTATGATGAATTAACATCTGATTAATAATACTAGGGCTATATTGAGTCATTATACGAGGAAATATATGATGGCTATAATTAGCCTCTTAGTCCCATTAGGAAACTTCTTCCTCTCCCTCCTTGAGAGCAAATGCATAGATATGATATCATCTCTATCGAATCTTGCAAGGTGCTAACCGAGCATATTCAATCACTAGAAAAAGCATAAGATTCAAGAGTAGAAAATAAGAAGCCCACTCTAGATCAACTCTACAATCAACCATTACACCCTTTAGTCACATGTCTCCTATATCGAGAGCATTTCAAAACACCCAAGTTAGAAAATTTTAAAGGAGACAAGGATGCCCAAGAACAGATCACTAGTTTTATGAATTTATGTTTCCACATTCAAAATGATGATGCCTTGTTGCTAAGAACATTCTTGATAATACTTTTGGGCCCATACCTAGAGTGGTTCAATCACCTACTGATACATATCATTCATAGCTTTGAGTAGCTCGCAAACACCTTCCTTAAACACTTTTCATTTAGTGTAAGGAGGAAAGCTAATTTTATTGACTTGTCTAACCTTAGACAATTTGACGATGAGCTAGTCACTGATTATAGTAACAAGTGGAGAAAATTGATGTTAAAACTACCATTCACTATACCTATTATAGAACACACTTGTATGTTTACTAGAAGTTTCTTGAATCATATATCGCTTCTTCTACAACTACAAAATTATAATGCATTTGAGGACGCTTTGGTACAAGCCAAATTTATAGAGGACATAAAGGTCCAAGAGGGGGATATAAAAATCTGCAAAAGGAAGTGGAATATAAACCCTAGAAGTATCCACACACAAAAATATATTAGCTTTGTTCAATCAAGTTGTTCTAAGTTCTCCTAATCCTAATAAACAACCAATGTCACAATAGCCAAGTTATTAGGCCCAACCTCCCCCTAAAGAGTATTAAATCTAGAAACATCAAGTGCAAACTCAAACATGCCACCCACCTTGCACATATATGCCATTGTCTAAACCTTTGGCATCACTCTTTAAAATATTATGTGAGGCAAAGGCTATTACTTTACTTGAGATTCACCCTTTAGATCCGAATGATCCAAAATATAAGGGGTATAGAGAGGACTTGTACTACGTATATCATCGACAAAATGGTCATGATATCCAAACATGCTATGCATTCAAAAACATAGTATAATATATGCTTGAAAAAAAAATTACAAATTGATAATCCTACTGCCCTAGATAATCAACACATGGGTATTTTTAAATATCTCTTACCTAATCATGAGGTCAAAGAGGATTGGATTAGACATCTAAAAAAAATCCATACGGTCTCACCTACTTAGGGATTCATAGGAATTATTAACATTGTGATAAGGAATCAAAGGTACAACCAAATTGCACCACCTGTAGCTCCTATAAACATCCCTTCTACGTCATAGCCCTTTCCAATACAAAATCTTATCCAGTTTCTGCCACCTCAACTAGTGGTAACAATATGAAGTAGGTTAAATCAAAGCTTACAAATGGCATCAGCCAAGCTCTCCATATACGAGCTAATACAACAACTGTTGAGACATAGATAATATCTCATGGATATATTTGAATACATCAAGTTATAGGCCTGGGACCCCAATGCTTTTACTAATTTTGTGGGGCATGTACAAAAGTACAAAGAACCTATAATTACCTTTTATGTTAATGATATTTAACTGATACCCATAAACGTAGTTGATCCTCCATTGCATATCATTACATGTATAAATAGGATCCCCTAAAAATGGGTATTTATAGACATAGATTATTTTATTTATATAATTAACACTTTTACTTTAGAACACCTTAGTCTCCCAATGTCATACATCATAGAATCCATATTCATGCTTAGAGAATTTAATGATGCTTTATGCTCCATAGTTGGCACAATAGTCCTCTCTATTTAGGTTGGACTAAAAATGATATTTGTATTATGCCATGTATTAAAATGTGTGATGCAATACAAAATATTACTTGGTCAACCTTAGATAAGAGACATGAAATGTGTCAAATATATACTACACCAGTGATTCATGTAGTTTGTTTGGATGATAAACTCTTCAAGTATGTCAACTTGGTCAGCAACCCGTGATATTTTATCTTACCGTCCATGCATCTAGAAGTTTGATCTAAACCTACCATCAAGAATCTAGAGTACCCATCAACACCATCATATCCATCCATGGTTCCATCCATATCATCATATCCATCTCACCCTCCTTTATCGGTCCCTTGTGATGCCCTCCCTTCATCATCGAATACTCTGATTGAAGAGACGTTAAAGGCAACAATGAAGAAAAATCCATCGATCATCCTAACCATCTTAGTAGTGATAATTCTAATCACCATGGAGGAAGAGAAATCATTTGCTATGATAGATTATCCACTTCACATTACATCCCCATCATCTTCATCACCTCCATCACCTTTATCAAAATTTACCATCCACTTGTCTAACCCCAATATCACTGAGTATCTCGTCCAAAACAATACTTTTACACCACTCATCAAGTCTGTTTAGGATATGGGTAGACCTCGTGTACCACCATTACCCATTGGTATGCCCCATGACTATTTTAGCTATATCAACGCAGGTGTAAATTAGGAGAGCTTTATCTATTGAGATTCGCTAACAATATATTATGATTTTTAGGAGCATGCTTGGGTATTTTTACTAAATTCAATTCATATAACACATTTAATTTCAAAATATATACAATTATTTTAAATACTTATCTCACCTTTTGCAAAATTCCATGTTTCTTATATTATCTAATGACATAAATGCTTTCAAATTTTGATTATACTTTTTGCTTTGCCATAATCTTATGCATGAATTTGTAATATAAAATTCAAACACTTACTCATTGGGATTTTTTCTTTATCTCACACTATTTTATCTCTATTTAACTTCTATGTACCTCTTGATGACATTAACATTTGAAATGTATGGTGCTATTTAACACTTAGCCGATGAAGTAAATCATTCCATTGAACGTTAGATGCTAGATTAACTTTATGCTATCCTCAGTGTGCTAGATTTATGCCTTAGAATATTTTATATTCAAGATCTATTTTCCTGTGTTAGGTTTTCATGCTACCTATGTTGACATCAACATCTTAAAAAAAAGGCCTTCTTTGCTTCAGAATTTAATTACACCCAGTCAAAATATCTATAACATTGGATGATAGATGTTAGATTTATACTTAGCTCAAAGCTATCTCATAACATGTTAGATTCCATCTCATAGTATATTGGGTTTCATACCTTTAACAAGCCTTAATTGATATTAACATTTTATGTTTTCAACCGTGTCCCATACTTAGTCAAAATTTAAATCTAATGTAAAACTGAAATATAGACTCTTCTACCTTCAATTCTAAGCTCTAGCTATGTCATATGTCATATGCTTTCATGCTTATTGTTGACATCATCATCTCAAAAATTTTGGCATCTTTATAAACTTAGCAAAATTTAGTGTTATGATGTTGCTTAGGCTTAGTTGATCCATATCTACCTTCATCATGATCTAGGGACAGTTTCAAATGTTTGATTGAGTTTCTAAGGCTACCTTACTTAGAAAAATGGAAGAACCTTTAATTATAAAACATTATTGTCTTTTTGAGTAGATGGATGTGGGTGGGTTATTCCAGCCATATTATCAGTACCTCCATGGGGTTTTATGATTACATAAGCATAGATCCTATTTAGCCTTATCCTATGGGGTAATGGAGTTAAATATAAATTAAAAAGAACAAAAAGGGGTCAAAATTTTACCTCCACAAGGGTACAAATCCTATATGATTCCCATATATAAGTTCTTGGTTGTGCCACTATTTTACCTTATTGACTAGTTTATTGAGTCGTTGAAGGAGTTTTTATTAGCTAGAATAATTTACACATTTTATCCCATGCCTTTTAATAATATACATGTATTATCATGAATTTGCAAATGATTTCTTCTAGCTAAAAGTAGAGATCATAGGAGGGGTCCTTATTTCTTCATACCAACTCTTTATATTTTGAAAACATAGAGAACCTATAGAAGAATCTAATGATTTACTCTATTGTCAAGGCCTCATGCAATGCATAAATCTCAATTCCTTTATTGAGCTACGAATCCAATCATTGGCTAAGTTTTTTTTCATTATAAAAATATCCATTTGCATTTCAAAATCCTAGGAAGCTAAGATTCATGACTTCTTAGACTACCAAATTTATTTTATCAATGCTTATTTTTAGGGCATTGATTATTTCTCCTCCCTCTATAATCAACTGAATTCCAGATATGAGATGATTTTTAGCAAAATTTAGATTCACCTAGGTATCTCTTTAAGAACTTTTTTAGTTGAGGATATTATCCTTTATTTCTTAGAATATGATAATCAGCCTCTGCTTTCTACACTTTACTCATCATCTCATTTATGCCTCTATTGAATTCTTCTTTTGCATCTTGGATCAATTTTACATTGTGTGTTATCCTCCTTATCAATGGGAAGGATTTTATCAAAATGCTTTTGATTTTGATCCAATATTGGTCTCTAAATTGCTTTAGCACATCTTTGGAGATTATCTAGCCTTGATACTTGTTGTGGATTTCCACAATGTACCCCAAAATTGGGGACCCACTTTGAATTTTGTTTTTTGGAGTATTTTGGTATTCTTGGAGTAATGCTCTTGATAGGTTCCATCCTTGATTCTTGCATCTCAGTTTCCAAGATTCCTTGTTGAGTGGTTTTTTCCTTTGCTTTTGTCTTCTTGTGGAGTGTCGATAGGCTTGTGTGTGGTTTGGTGTCCGATTTCACATTTATGTTAAGTGGGATAGAGTGTTGATCCATCCATTTCCTTTTCTTGTGTTTTGGTTGATTTTAATAGCTTGAATTGGATCAATTCAAACTTTTAAAATTAATCAAATAAAAAATAAAACTAATAAATAAATAAAATAAAACTAAAATATATATATATATATATATATTAATGATAATAAAATAATAAAATAATAAAAAGTATATAAACAAAATAAGAAAGATAATTATATATATATATATAATTTAAATGTCCATATCCAAGTGCAAGTTTCATAGTTTTTATGCTTTGTGAAGTTCATGAATTAACTCCTTTGTATTTTTTTATAATGATAGGTACACAATGGCTAGATACGCTTAGAGTGCACACCTCATTTACCATATGGGATTATATGGTACACGGGTTCCAATTAGATGAACCCCTATGTAAGCCAAGACCCATGTGGCAATGATAAATACAAAATGTGGGCCTTGTAGATGTCGATGATGGGACGAATGTGGCTCATAGGGATTGAATTCTCAGCTATGTGGTCATGGTTGTGAGGACAACGACAACATATGGGGAAGTGCTTCAGGTTTTAGGGTACTCAATGGAGATTGGAGGAGTGATATGAACGATGGAAGCTAACGATGACTATGGGTGTGGATTATAATACAGTTTGAGTCGAGTAGTTTACTAGGTAATGATGTAGTGGATGCAGCAAGACCATTCATGATGGTGAATATCATCGAGGCAAAGCATAGGTGTAGGTTCGTTTGGAGATATGGCATGAAAGGATCAACACGGATGTCGAAAGGAGGACGTGTTCAATCCAACATCAAATGGAGGTGAATAATATGTGTAGCAAACAACCCACATGGGCATGGTGGACAATAAGAACATGGAAAATATGATAATGCGGCCTAGACTACATAAAGGTAATGTGTAGTTCTCATGCTTAGTGGACCCATCATGGAATGAAGACCACATGGGAGGGAAGATTTGCTAAATGATGCCCTTGGAGTATGTAACTGATGCCTTGACGAACATTGAAAAGAATTTTTGGTATCTTACAAGCCCTAATATAGCATATGGTCTCTGAAGTTGAATTTAGGGATAGGACGTTACCAATTTAGTGCATAGTAGAATGAGTTTCATATCGAATTTTTGAATGCTAATGAGGGGCTAACATTTGTCTTCTATTGCATATATTTGTGGATGGTAAAGTGCTACCATGTGGTGAATGAAGGAGGTCAAAGTTTAAATAAAGTAGATTTACATGAGGGTAGTGTAAATGGTAGACAATTTTATTACAAATAATAGGGCCATGTCGGTTACAAAGCAATACAAAGGTATTCATGCCATTTTGTTTAATGGAAAAAGAAACGTTTTAGTACCAAACAAAAATATGAAACAAAATAAATGAAGTGAAAGCGAACGGATGGAAGGAAAGAATGAAGGGACAGACTGTAAAAATTAAATAGGCAAAAAACAGAGAAGAACAGGGTTGGTTCTTATTGGAGGAGGCTATATGGTACTAAAAAATGAATGTAAAAGAGAAATATTTGGTTAATGCAAAGGCTTTTCATAAATTTGGACTTTGTTAGTAAAATAGGAGGAGAAAATTTTATGCATGCTTGGATATTTTTTTTTATCCTTCCTTTTTCAGGTTTTGGACTTATAGATGGCATTCAATGCATTTTAATGGTTACATCATTGAATGTTTGAAGTTTGGAATTTATTTTTTGTGTCCTTAGGAGCTAGCACTTAGTTTATTTTGATTATGCAAATGCAAGTTGGAATAGACTAGGTTGCATGCAAAATTTTCTCATATATTCGGTTTTGCAGGATAGGGTACCATCAAACTGATAAAGCTTTGCATGTTTACATATTCAGCATTCAATTTTATTTCCATATTTTTATTTTTTTTATTTTCTAACCCTTCTTTTTTGCATATTTTTTTAGAACTTCAAGGATTAAAATTAAAATCGAAAAAAATTAAAATGACAAAAATAAATAAATGGGTGTGAATAATGAGCTACAATATTTCATCCGAAACAAATTCAAACTCATTCCGAAGCCATTTTGATTTTATAAAAATTGTTTAAAATCGTTGTTTTATGAGGATTTTTATAATTTCGGAATTTTATTTTTTTACAGTTTCAAGGTAAATCAAAATTTTTCAGCTTTACATTTTTATTTGCAATCATAAATGAACTTCCCTTTATGAAAATTTAAATTTCATTAAAGGGGGGTAAATTTTAATGGCATTCCATAAGCTATCATTTTAGAGCAATAAATTACCTTTTCTTTATGAAAATTTTGATTTCATCAAAGAGAGGTAATTTATACATTACATCAAAGGTTATTTTTTTAAAGCATTACATTATTTCTTCTTTATGAAAATTATGATTTCATTAAAGAGGGATAATTTATAATGATATTTTAAGGCCGATATTTTAAAGCAATAAATTCTTCTCTTTATGAAAATTAATTTCATCAAAGAGGAATAATTTATTTATTGTATTAAAGGCTACTATAGATACAAATTTGGTCATCCAGATTATTCCATCTTGAAGGGTTTAAAGCAACATAAACAATGCTTTCATCATTTGAAATACACATTTAGAGATAGGTTTTAATCTTCTACTTCATGCTTAAAGTATGATTTAATGCAAGATAAAACTTGTTTAAAATCTACTTAATAAAGGAAGATAAAATCTACCTAAAATACTCCAAGATAAAAGGAATTAAGGCTTTACATTCATATGAGGGCCAATTCACATTTGCTTTTCTTTAATTTTCATGAACAATCATTAGTATGGCATAGTAAAATAAACCAACACATGCCCCTTGTTAATAGTTACTTGCAATCACTAAGGTGTTCCTAGCACTTATTTGATATATCTTCATTGAGATTACTAATACACATGTGCAATGCTTACATAGTAGAACCTTGGAGAAGTTGTTTTGTGTTAACTTATTTGCAAGAGATGCTTTTGTGATCAAAATCCTAAGGGAGAGTGTAGTTTTGAAAATAGGCAAAATTACCACTCAACATTTTGGTGCTAGAAGGAGGGCCTGAATTGGTGTTATTTTATTTATGCTAAATTTTTCATTTATTTTAAATGCTTTGACTTATTCACACAATGAATAATATGATTTTGGTGTAATATTGAGAGCTATAAATTGCTAAATATATTTCAAAATATGTTGACTAGCATCTTTGGCCTCCTTTAGTACTCAACAATTTGGGAGTTAGAAGGGCCTGAATTGATTTATTTTATTGCAATTTAGATGCTAAATTATTCGTGTTACTTGAAAATTTTATTCAAAGACATTGGTCTTGACTAATGAGGTTTTGTTTCCATATGATTACTTTTATTGATTCTAACATTCTCTATTTGATGATGTGTTAATATTAACCTTTTTGTAAATTTGAGAATGTTCTTCAATTTCATGGTTTAATTGATGCATATATTTTGGGATGATGTTAACATGATGATCCATATGTTAAAAATTTAAATTTGGTTAGTCATTTCATGCTTCTTTGCGAGATTTTTATTTGACTAACAAAATTGGTTTTGAAGTTATTCTTTGAGTTTCACTAATGGTGAAATTTAATGAAATAAGAGTAGGAATTGTATCTCTGTTAGGAGAATACTATAGTTTGTTAAAAATACCTGGAATACCCCATCAAATTTTTGAAATTGTATTGGATTTTTCACCATAGTTTAGTCAAAATGAGACATTAGGATACATACAGAGATTGTATATCTACAAGAGCATATTATTTCACTGGCAAAGTTTCCATGAGGATGTTGCTTGTAGGTTATTCTCTTACATATTGGAGGACATAGCAATGGGTTGGTATGGCCAATTACCTTTAGAGGTTAAGAATTCTTGGGCTCAACTAGAAGTAACATTTCTTGACCATTTTGGAAATCAAGTTGACCTAATTATGTTAAAAAATTAGTTTACCTTGATCTGTAAAGAATTTAATGAATCCATGATTCAATTCAATGATAGGTTACATGGGTTTTACACTGAAGTTGAGGAAAATTACGACATAACAGAAGAGTAAGCTATTAAAGTATACATAGGAGCCATACCCCCCGTAATTTCTATATTTATAGGGGAAAATCTTGATGACTCATCTTTGCATAGAGTCTATGAGGTCACAATAATGTTAGAATAGTGGTTTATTTCAGAAATGGAAAATGAGGTGCAAGTTGCCAAGCCAATATCGACCAATGAGGATTGTGTAGAGATGGGTCCATCTTTAGAAATGCATAAGTATTCAAATAATGGAGATGTTCTAGATTTAACTAGCTTAGAGATATGTGATAGGATAGGACCTTCCATAGAATTGAATAAAGTGGTTGACAGTGCCCGCTCAGCTTTTTGTAGGGATGAAATTCAAGAGGGATTGGCTATTCATGTCGTCGAGGCTTCTTATCAACAGGATTGGTATTTGCCCATAAGGGACTACCTCAAGTTAGGTAACCTCCCACTTGGATTGATGCATGCCGCAAAACGAGCATTCAAGCAGAAAGAAGCAAAGTATGTCTTGTTAGGAGACATTTTGTATCGTCACAGCTACGAAGGAATCCTCCTTCGTTGCTTGGACTAGCAGGAGTCCACTTGGATGATTGCCCAAGTGCATGATGGTACATGCGGTGGCCACTTCAATGGTATGGCCATCACAAAAGCGCATTCTCCACATGGGCTATTATTGGCTATCTTTAGAGCGAGATTGTTGTGCATATGTCAGGAAGTGCATGAAATGTCAGTGCCATGCTAATCTAACAAATGTACCTTCCTAGGCCTTATAGCCGATCCAATTTGCTTGGCCATTTTCATAGTGGGGCCTAGATCTAATCGGTAAGATCTCCCTTGCATCTTCAGGTCATCACATGTTTATCATAATAGCCACAGAGTACTTCACCAAATGGGTGGAAGTAGTTTTGCTTACCTCTACGATTGGAACCCACATTACGGAGTTTATTTTACATAACATCATATGTCATTTTGGTATTCCATCCAAGATCATCTCGGATAATGGGACATCATTCAAGAACAAATATGTGTGTGCTTTGACCACAAAGTACAAAATCCAACATAGTTTTTTGACACCCTATTATCCGCAAGCAAATGGGCAAGCAGAGGCGTCAAACAAAATGCTAGTTGCCATCCTCAAAAAGATAGTCGCAGATGGTCACAAGGATTGGCACATTCAGATCCCACTTGCCCTTTGGGATTATCGCACTAGCATTCAGACACCCATTGGGGCAACTCCATTTTTGCTCGTGTATGGCTCCGAGGCTGTCATGCCTCTCGAGTTGGAAATTTCTTCCCTATGCATATCAATGCAAGAGTTCATCGATGATGACACTGCATGGCAGGCTCGGTTAGACCAGCTTACGTTGCTTGATGAACAATGCGTTAATGCTCTCAAGAATTTACGAATCTATCAAGAGCGACTTAAGAAATAATACAACATGAAAGTTCACCTGAGGGACTTTCAGGTTGGTGATTTGGTCTTAAAAAAGAACCAACAGAACTCTAGCTTGTCGCCCCATCTAAGGGAAAAGTTCACGGAAAACTGGTTAGGTTCCTATGTAATTGATAGTAAAATAAGACCTAGAACATACCGGCTAGCCTCTCTTGATGGAATCAAGGAACTAGAACCCTTGAACATCAGTCATTTGCAGCCATTCCATATCTAGAGGAGCCACAACCCAACCAAAATGCTCCAAGGATTCCCATAATCGGTTGGTCAACCCAAAAAGCCCCAAGGATTCCCATAATCGCTTGGTCAACCCAAAAATCCCCAAGGATTCCCACAATCACTTGGTCAAACCCAAAAATTTCCCAAAGGTGCCCATTACCCCTTTGGTCAAATCAAAAGCTCCAAGGGTTCCCACAATCGCTTGGTCAAAAATAAGAAAATTCAAAAACAATAAAATCATCAAAAATAACAAAAATTTGCATCTCATTTCCATGCATACTCACAATCATCACAACAATAAAGAGATCTTTTTGCATCTCATCTTCATATTCACAAAAATCAATCCATCAAAAATGCAAAAATATATAGCTGCCTTAAGCATCACATCCATACATTACATATTTGTGGTCATAAATGTCAACGCACCATAGACTGCCATTACTTGGCAAAACCATCATTTTTCACATTTTTCCACTTTATCAATAATTCATCGCATATAAACTCCACTCACGTTATTTTCCCACATCATAGTCGGTTGTCTTCTAATGTATCAATAGTTTGCATCCTTCAGTCGTCATTAGATTTCTAGCCACGGACTGTACCAAGTCAGATAGATTTTACAAGGGTAGAGTTCTACTTGGATCACACCTTGTTACGTAGCATCTCAACACAAATTAAAACACATAAGAATTCCCAAGTTGTGTGAACAAAAGATGAAACTTGCAAAGCAATCCAGGTCACCATAAGAGAAACGGTTATCGTGCTCATCCCCCTATGCGAATGAACCCAAGAATGCTGAGAGTTAGCAAAAGGACAAGTATCTTCCCTACCCAATTCCCCAAGAATCCCAAGTTCTCAAAAGGTTGCAAAACATCACAAATTTGCAAAATTCAAAACTCCAAAAAATTTGACATCACAACCAAAGTGCATACATCAAGAAAAGCACATAAAATAGTTATTCTCATCACTCCATATTCAAATCCCTCGATCAAAATAAAAACAAAAATAAACAGTGATTTTTATCACTACACAAGAGAAAGTATCCCAATACACTTGAATAAAAGAAGGGAGTCAAACTTGAATCCCTGGAACTCTCAGCATTTCGACAGGTCATGAGGCAAACCTCAGTACTGGTTTGGTGGATAGCCTATCGGTCACTGGTGGCAAACCTCCTGCATGATGATATATTTGTCACATTAACTTGTGTGTAGATCAATTTTTGCATGTGGATGAGCTAGCTTATGGTATCCTATGACAACATCGTAGATTAATCTGACTAAATACAACAAAGGAGTTAGTGGAGCTAATCAGGTGATCCTCAGTACAGGTTTGGTTTATAGCCTATCTGGCACTGGTGGTATCCTAACAAACACCACATAAATGAACTCAATTACACACATAGGGATGTGAAATAACTTGGTCAAAAACAAGTTCGATTCATACCTTGTTAAAAAGTCTCGTAAGATAAAAGTATAGTCTTGGCTAGATAGTTAAAACATCTGAGTCTTGAAAAAACCTACCTATATTCCAAACCAACTTACTATATTTAATTCTCACATTGCCATCAGAAAATACAAATAATAGCCTATATACATAAAGAAAGTTAGGTCACACAACAATCACCCAACACAAAAAGCCATAAATTCTAAGCAGTCTATGGTGCGACTGCCAAAAATCACAAATTCAATTCATCCATTCCATTTGCATATCATAAAAACATTTGCAATTCATCAAAACATATGCATCCATCAATATAAATTAACATGCATACATCCATATTCATCAATCATCGTGCATAACATCAAATCATGACATGTGCATAAATAAAATAAAGTCATCTGTATATATATCATCAAAAATGACCCAAAAATAAACAATAAACTTTCCCGATGAAAGTGCTTTTGCACTTGACATTTTGGGCATGCAAAACAGATGTCGGGGTCACAAATCCTCACTATCCTACTCCCTAAGAAGGTTACCATAGTCGGATCGCTCCACGAGAGGATGTATTTTCAAGAATTTCATCCCCAAGTGGCATCGCAAAACGGGTCCACACCCAACCAAAAATAACAATAACATTGCTGAACGAAGGTGCCTTTGCGCCTGACTTTCTTGGCATCTAAAAAAGACATTGGGGTTACAAATTTTCACTATCCTACTCCCTAAGAAGGCCACCATGGCCGGACCGCTCCATGGGAAGATGGATTTTTGCCAATTTTAGCCCCAAAAAGCGTCACCAAAAGGGTTAACACCCACCAAAAATAGGTCTAAATGTCGAGAAAATTGCACACACATTTAACGATAAACATTTGAAGGCACCCTTACACAAGCCATCTTAGGTCAAGCGACTAGTCACTTTTCTCATGCAGGTCATTCCCTCATCGATTCGTCGCTTGAGGGGGTAGTCACACTTAGTCACCAAATCAACAAATTCACACCCAATCATGGAAATGCCATGCATTCAAAAAATCATTGACAAAGACAATCATGCCCCTGCTTGGGGCAGCAAACAAGAAATAATCACAAGCTGATCAATCACTTGGCCTTCATGAATCATGAACTCAAGTTTCCCACAGACAAAAGGTTGCGCCCTTTGCCTATTCATGACTGATCAATGTCCAAGATCAAGTAACACCTCACCAAAAAAGTTTAACACTTGAATTAAGTTCCTTCGCTCGTCAGAAGCAAGGATTCAAGAATGCATGCCATTTCCATACTTGGGGCATCAAAATTTGGTTAGGTTACTGAGAAACCCTAATCATTAGTGCTTTGGTTATCTATTTTTTCTTGGTGCTGTGCCTTGCATAGCACATCCCAAAAAGGGGCATCTGTAGACACCAAAATAGCACCAATCTAATTATGTGATTGCAAACACTAATTGCATTGACACACACAGCCCCAATGGCAGTCCCTAGAGGTTAAACAGTGATCCTAACCACTCCCACAACAATTTTGGAAGGTCAAAGATCAATTTGGCACCTTCAGGAACTTTTCTCAATACTCGTTTCACCCAGGGACAATTTCAAACTGGGATTCACCCCACCTAGGGAAAAATAACAGTATTCACTCCAAGATGGGGCGAATAGCAGGTTTGACAAGTAAAAAGTCAAATATTGACAAATTGTAGCTCAAATCCACAACTTAACGCTTCCTTCATCACATGGGAGTGTGGGTGAGCGTTTTTGAGCATTAGAGGCAGTTGCAAGGGCAGTAATGAAGTCCCTAATCAGGGAAGAATCTCATTCCCCATGGGAAGGCATGATTGCCAAGTGGCACCTCTACATGCCCTATTCAAGAGACCTCCAGGTCTATAAATTGGTGAGTTTCCTCACCTAAGAATATACAAAGAAGGAGCATTTTGAGCAATGAAGTGCTGTCATTTTACCTCCCCATATGCCCTTGTTTGATTTGTGCCTCTTACATCCGTGATATCTTTTAGAGAGGAAGTCATTGGGTGACCATTGGAAGGTCAAATATTGAGCCCAAAACCTGAAATTTTGCCACAGCATACCACCCAATTTGCCGACAACACTTCACAAGATATTTTGGACCCATCCCAAGTGTATTGGTGCCGAAATCAGGCCCCAAACGGCGGGCGGTCTGCCCCATGCGCCCCCCGCACTGCTGTAGATATAATCGTCCCCTTTAGGAATGATTAGGAATCTATGGCAAATTTTCTTCCTATCAATTTCTTTTGCATTTCATCTTATGCTGCTTAGATAGTTTGCAATTTAAATTTCATAACGTTTTGAGTAAATCTTATCATGTTTCATTATTTTTCCGTCTTTACTAACTTGTAGAGGGCATCATCAAAATCGAGGCATTAGAGGCAAAATTATGGAAATATGACCATATGGGTCATCCCAAAATACCCCCAATTAGCTAACCCCCACTTTTGTAGGAGATCTGGAGCTGTCTAGATGTGACATTTTGAGTGGTGCTATCTGGAATTTTGTTGCAGGTCTATTCATCCCGCCCTAGAGAGAATTCAAATTTGTTAGGAATTTCCTGACTGTTCCATTTGTAGTGTTTCATTTGTGAGGTCTTTATGCCCCTGTCAAATTTTTAGATCATTTGGATATATGTTAGTTATTATTTTATTTATTCTTTGCATGCACTAATCGTAGGCTTGGGGATTGCATGTTTCATCTCATCCGCAGGTGCTACTGACTATTTCTTGTTTCTTTGAATGTAGGATCTAGATGTTAGAGGAGTAGCGAAGAGTCAAGACTCATCAACGCAAGTGGCATTGATGTTTGGTCTGCCCATTTTACATGTGGGCACGCGGAAGAAGGAATGGCATCCATGGATGTAACGAAGAAACAAAGTTAACGCTCCTCTCCCCTAAAAAGGGAGGAGGTGAATTGTAACAAAATTTCGATACATATCAATAAAAGAAAGGGTTGTTTTCCGCATTGGATTTTCATTTGGGTTTCAATTTGTTTATGCTTTTCCTATTTCATGCATTTTCAATTCGTAGGACTTAGCATTAAGTTTAGTTCCGTTTTGCATCGTACTTGGAGCTTTTCCTTTTTTGTTTCCATATCCTCATGCTTTCAATAGGACAATAAAAATATGAGAGAATATTATGATGCCATTCATGTGGTAAATTAAAATAATTGTATTATATTGGAAAGAATGGTAATGGTTCATGTCCTTGTTCTTCATCCTGTCATAGTAATTGGTTAACAATAACTAGTTCATATTTAAGTCCTAAATAATACAAATTATTCATCAAGATAGTATCTTCTTCAAATATAACTCTCTCAAATGGTTCCAATTATTTGGCATGATATTTCACAACTATTATGGCTAACATTAAACTATTTCCTTCATTTTATTCATTAAACCATAAAATTGGTTGATTTTTTTGCAGGAGGATATATAGATATTTTATTTGAGTCAATTCAATTTGAACTGGTCATATCTCCTTAACTACAATAAATGAAGGTAGTTATCTTAGCAATATAATACCTCCCTAGAATTATTGGGTAACCATTCATAATATTTTGAGGTTGTAATACCAAAAATTAAATTGGATATTCCCATGATGAAACTGATATATGATTATTTTTAATTATTCCTTATTGTTTGGAAACTGACCTATCAACCATTTATAATTTTTTGGACATAGGATGCAGATTGTTTAATTGTAATATTTGCATTGCATATTTGTCATAATATTGATAGTTACCCCTAGGTCAATCAAAATATTAGATATTTGGATTGATCCTATAACTAGTATGACTACAGGGCTTCCTGGATCATCATACTTTAGTGAAATAAGTGTTCCTACAAGGAGGTCTCTAACTTCCCACCTACTTGTATGGTTTTAGGTAACACTTTCTTATTTCTTCATGGAGTTCTAATACATAATTTCTAAACACTTATTTTGATTAATGGTACATCTTTGATAACTTGTAATAAAGGAATTATGATATTTAAACATTTTAATTCTTGTACCACATTTAATTATGAAGATATTAGTTTCACAAATCATTTACGATATGATACTTATTTTGATGAGAAGGAAGGTTTTCTTGAGGAAATTTTTCTTCCTTTTCAAGATTTTGTTGTGGTGGTTTTGATGTATATGGGTTCTCTGTTTTACTTTCTTTGAATCACATTTCTATAATGATAGGTAGAGTAGTTTTAGCAAGTGTATTTCCTTAATATAATTAGATATTGTCACAATCAATGATGTTTATCATTATTTTTTCTTCTAGTTCAACCATGTAGATAGGGGCTACTTGTCTAGTGTTATATAGATTGACCTTAGGTTGAGCTAGAAGTGGGGTTTATTTTACATACTATTGTAATTTATGTTGTCCTCCCTGAGGGTAATTCTAAGGAGGATAGGGAAAAAAGTTTTATTGTTGATTTTGATACCTATTTTGCCCTTGGTATGATTGATAATGTGATCCCCATTATTGTCCTTGCATTTGTGTATGCATCCATGGTGGTTGATTCCATTGTTGATTCATCCATAGAAGTTGATACCATTCCTATAATGATGCCCATGGTGATTGAATCTAAGGTTGTGGTTCTAAAACAGGCCATGGCATAGTCAAAGGATTATTTTCCCAATTTATGATAAATCAAGAAGCATTTTGGTATGGGTGTTGAGCAAAATTATCCAAGTTCTTCTATAGGTTGAGATTGTTTCTCTAAGATATTATTAAGTCATAGTAACAATTCTCATTGATCTATAGGATGTCCTTTGTAATAAATGCTACAAATAGTAGATATAGAAGTTTTATTCAAAGGAAACTCATGGAGTATGTTTATTCTTACATATTGGACAATAGAGAGCTAAAATTTTAGTAGATTTAGTCATTGCATTTAATTTACCTAATGTTATGTTAAAATTTACTAGCATATCAGTTTTAAGATTGGCAAAATCTTCCATCAATTATTTCAAATCATTTGTTTTATTACCAGTTTTTCTTCTTATATGTTTTGTGTGAGAATAATTTTTGTAAAGTTCTATGATTTCTTTAAGTTCATCTCTTTTCCCCATGATATCCAATACTTCTCTAGATTCATATTGTAATCATATCAAGAATATGGTTTTACTAAGTTATGGTTCTACACCCCCACATGTTTTATGAACAAAGGTAAATCTACTCAAGTAGTCTTCCAAGGTTTCATTTTCTTCTTGTTTTATCCAAAATAACTCATCATTTAAATTCTTTACATGATAATAATCTTGGTATTTCTCAAAAAATATTCTTTCCATTTCCTCTTAGGTTTGAATTGAATTAGGTGCTAATATCATGAACCATTGTAATACTGAGTATTTTAGCATAGAATAAAATAATTTGATTTTTTGGTTATCATTTGTATAGTCACAAGTTTGGCATACAATATTAAACTTGAATAAAAACTGATTAGAATCCTCAGTCGCAACTCCCTTAAAAGTTGATAATATTGGTAGTGAAATGGTTTTCATAGGATATTTTTGAGTGGAATTCAAGCAGATAGGATACTCGAAGATTTGGGTAAGGGTGTGGGTATTACCTAGATTAGGAATGTTATTACCCCTATTCATATTTTCTTATATGTCTTCCATGATACATTCTCAATAATAAGTATAATTCTTTCTAAATTGGTCTAGTCATATAGACTTTTCAAGAGTAGATGATGATGAACTAACAATTTTCTCATCTTACAATTCTTTCTCAGGTATTTTTTTACTTCTTGACGATGATTATTGTGTTTCCAATTCAACATTTTCAAGAGTTTTAAATTTAGATAATTCAAGTATACGTTCAACCTCTCATTGTGGATATTGTATTCCTATGATTGGTGGGAGGTTTGATCTAATGAATATACATATTTCATATTTTAACCTATTTATACATTCTATTAAAGAAATATCTCTTATTATAATATCCCAATATCCTAGATACAATCCCAAGCAATGCAACTATTTTATGTAAAGTTATTAGTTTTATTTATTTATTTTTTATGATTTTTGTGATTCTTAAAACTTCACAAGAAAATAATTGAATGAGTTATTTTTTCTCTAACAATGTCATTTTGTTCCTTGGCAATGATTCCAAAAATGATGGATGTCATTAATGCTCATCATTTAATTTCATTTATCAATCCAGGGCAACATCCAAGGCTATATATGATAAAGAATATTGGAATTGTGTCTTAGAAATCAAGGCACTAGGCTACTAAATTAAAATAGGGAATCACAATATAGGAATTGAAGTTGTTGAACAAATATATGCTAAATTACATTTGCTAGATTTAAAATAATATAAAAATGTTGTAATTGAGAAGGACAAATATAAATTGCTTGGAAATTTAAATGTTACTAAACTAAAATAGTGAAACATAACTAAAATGCTAAAACAAGAATGCTTTAAAAAAAATAAAAAATATAAGCATAAGTGAAAATCATCTAGCTATGAAGGAGATAAAACATAAATAGGGGAAAATAGGGAAACAATAGGGGAGAAATAAGGTTTTTAATCTATTGCAAGAAGTACTTTCTGTGATGTAAAAGGTTTAAAATTATTGTGACATGGTGGTTATAGGGGCGGACTACGCGAAGATCTGTGTGGCGGATTTTGGGGCGGACAGCGTAGAATACTATGGCGGCCATAAAGATCTGGATAGCCTACCCAAATTTGTGGTGGATACCGTTTCCACCATGTAAATTCAAAAAAAAAAATCTATTGCAAAAAATAATAGAAAAATAGAAACAAAAACCTACAATTATAGTAGAAATTTCCCTCCACCAGCCCTGATAGTGGGCCATTGCTCCTAGGTCTAGTAGAAGGTGTAACCTCACAAAATTCTAAGCTAAATTATGAGATCAAATTAACCTAAAAGACTACAAAATAAATCTATCTAAATATATTGCACTTTATTGATAATTTGACTTGTTACAATAATTGTTGATTAATATTCTATTTTTTATTATATTTTAATGAGGGTAAAGAAGGAGTATTTATTTTAAATCTTTCACTTGTTCTACATAAATTTGAAACTAAAAATAGAAATGCTCTATTGTTGCTTGATTATTGTAATTTTGTAGTCAACAACTAACTTGTCTTGAATTAGGATAAAAATATATTATGGATAGATTCTTGTGTTTTTATACCTCTAAAGGAAGTGGAAGGTCTTAGAATAGGTCATACGAATATTCATGCATCATACCAAGTTACCAAATCACCCTTCCACCTTGGAAATTGGTTATAAGACAATTTTGCTTTTGCTGCAAGAATTCTTGCAACTGCTTTGGAACATGCGATTGATTATTTATTGTGTGTAAATGATCTAGAAATTGGTTTATGGGTTGATTTTTAGTGCTTGAACATATTCTTCATTATCTCATTTATGTTTATAAAACAAGTTTGACCTGAAATTTGGTGTGCAAGACCTTTTATGTTGGACTTTAAAGCTTGTTGTCAAGATGTTCTAGAGTAGAATATGTAGATTCTATTACAATAGGCTACCCGATCTAGAAATAGTGTATATTTGACTATCCAGGTGCCATGTCATCTTAAAAAACTTTCTAAGGGTGGGATAATTATTCAAAAACCTTGGCATGTTAGTTTTTCAAACTTACACTAAGATATCAATTTATATGCCTTATTTATGCCTACTAAATACTAAAAATCATGCAAAATTTATGACAAAAATGCAAGAAAAGTATCTAAATAGTAGAATAGTATTTATCATCATTTTATTATGCTAACATTAACATTATCATGCACAATAATCAAAGTACTTGGCATTATACTATAACATTTAGACAAAAATAGTAGTTTGTATGTATGATAACACTAAAATAATGAGACATTTTGAGGTCTCATCATTTCTCTGTTCAAGTATTTAATGGAGAAAATCTAGGCCCATCCATTATTTTCTTGAGAAACCAGTATTCAACTTTGCTTTGCTAGTAAAGCTTTGTTCATGTGTTCAATATTTCTCAACCCAAGAACTCTTACACTTTTCTTGGAGAACACTTGATCCTAGGAAATGATATGAAATATTTTTTTATCCTTTACCCTTGACCAAAGAAATGCTTTTTTGAAATTGTTCTAATTTTTTAGTGATTTTCCCTAGGATTTTAAAAATAGAAAGAGAGTATACTGAAAGTCTTTGAAGGGTAGATTTATATGGACCTTTTATGCTTGACTTAGAAGTTCTCCCTTCCATCGTACCAACTTTTTTTGCACCCTTTTTAAAAGTGGATTCCATAGATTTTTTTGATCCTTTCTTTGAACAAAGGCAAATATGAGTAAATAGAAGGGAATTCAAAAATGGTACATCCTAAGATTATAGCAATAGTTCTTTACCTATTATGAGGGGTATTAAGGAAAAACAACTAGTTTTTTTAAAAGTTATTATATTGCCCAATAGTCAGCTCATGGTCCTTCAAAATAACTTTGACTTTCTTGGTTTGAGGAATGGATGAGAAGGTAGAAAGGAGAGTATCATTAGCAAGTTGTTTATGGGTAATTAGCTTAATGGGAAAATTATGTTTAATACCTTCAATGGATTTGGAGATAGTTATAGCTTTTAGAGTTCTCTGAAGGGATTTGGTAAGAATAGTGAACAAGTAGAGGGAAAGAGGGTCACATTTCCTAATATATAAGGAGTTTCTAGAGTATCCTAAAACCTCACCATTAACAATGACCAAGAACATAGGGGTAGAGAAGAATTGTTTAATCAAAGATATTCATCTATTATAAAAATAAAATTTTAACACCTTTTCCAGAAATCTCATGGAGACTTTATCATATTCTTTACTCATGTAAAGTTTGAGAAACATTATTAGCCTTACCACTCTTACTAGTTGAATAAATTAGCTCATGGAATTTTATGATTCCATCCAAAATTCTCTCCCTAGAACAAATCCTATCTGATTGGAATCAATGATTCTAGGAAGGATCTGTTTGAGCTTATTAACCATAACTCTGGCCAAAATTTTATAAATAGTATTGCACAAGCTTATAGGTCTGAATTCCTTGAACTCCTTAGCTCTAAAACTCTTGGGGAGGAGGACCAAGAATATGGAATTAACTTCTCTTGGTAGGAAATATGATATTTGCACATCAGATATCGCTTCAATGATATCAACTCCTATAATGTGCAAGTAATTTTGAAAAGCAACATGGGAAAGCAATTCAAGCTTGACACTTTCTCACCAACCATAGAGAAAATATCCCCCTTGATTTCATCAAGCTCAAAGGGGGATATCAATGTTGAATTCATTTCTTCAAAAATAAGGTTGGAGATGTTGGTCAATAGTCTTCTTTCTACAATAAGATCACATTGAATTTTAGTACCCAACAAAGATTCAAATAATTTGACCACTTCATCCTTGATATCTTTTGGGTCCACTAGACTAGAGCCATCCTCTTTGATAATTTCTCTAATTTTGTTGTGACTTTTGTGTTTGACGATAGTCATATGAAAAAATGTATTATGATCACCATTTTTTAGCTAGAGCACCCTTGATATTTGTATCTAGAAGGACTCTTATCTTATCAAGGTATTATGAAATTATAAGAGAAGATATTTTTATTTTATTTTGTAAGCAAACTTGATTCTTGCATAGACTCAATTTTCTTCAACTACGATTTTAAATCCTCCTATTTTAAAAGGTTATCAAAAAATAATTTATTCCATGCTTTCAAATTGAACTTTATAAATTCAATATTTTTATAAAATTGGGAGATTAAAGGCCCTATGAATATTTTAAACCACCACCCCTCTATTTTGGGCTCCAAATCTTGATGATGGATTCACATCAATTCAAATATGAAGGGTCTTTTAATATTTGAGTTATTAGAGAGAATTTCCAGCACCAGAGGATTATGGTTTGATCCTATTTTGGGGAGGGAACTCAAGTAAGAATTTCCCAGCATATCCAAGCCACCCTTTGAGATCAAATTTATGTCAAGTCTTATCTGAACTAGCTGAGAAAATATATTTTATTGCCTATGTGTACTTGTTGCCTTACATCTTAAGGTCTAGCAGTTTAAAATTGTTAATAAAAGTAGAAAAATCTTCCATAGTTTTGGATATATAGAATTTCCTCATTTTTTATCCAATGGGTACAAGGGGGTATTGAAATCACCTACTAAAATTCAACACTCATTCAAAAATGAGTCCCTCATATGGCCAAGAATTGATGAAAGAGTATATTTTTCAACCATTTATTTAAAAAAATTAATCTTCTATTGTAAAACTTGCAATAAAAAATAATATTAACAATTTGGCTTGAAGAGGAAACCAAAAAAACATCAACTCTTCATGGGTCCCATAAAAAATGTATTCCCCTAGAAGAACCTTCGCCAAGGTTATGCATAGTGGCTAATCATTGTTAATTAATGAATATTTAGATTTTTGAAATTTGGAATTGGCTAATATTGGGGACCCTTGATCGGGGTCCATTAGCCCAAAATATTTGGGTGTAAAATATTTTGGGTAGATTCACCCTAATTTTATAATAATTGGACCATTTTAAGTTTAAATATCCAATATTACCCCTAATAATAGGGGACATTTTCACCTTGAAATTATAAAGAATTTTGGATTTTGAAACTAATTCATTCCATAATACATTTTAGGGCCAGCCCTTACGCATAACCTTGATCTTAGGCATGAATTACAACAAAATTATCCTCTTTTGACAAAGATTTCTTTATCATAAATAAATTATTCTCATCCAACTTAATTTCTTGAGGCAAATGAATATCTGGTGATAACTCCTTTCTCAAAAAGAAAACTAGTCTTTGTTTAGTGATACCATTGAGGCCTCGCACATTCCATGAAATAATTTTCATTTATAGGGTTTGAATGTTGAGCAAGGTGCAGTAACAGTATTGTCATTGTTGTCAACACAGACAGTTAGATCAGTTGATGTAGTGAACACAGTCATGATGCAGTGAATAGGAAGTTCAAAAGCTATTCAGAATATGCAACAGTATTGTCATTGTTGTCAACACAGTCAGATAGATCAGTTGATACAATGGACAGGAAGTTCAGATGCTCAAAAATTATTCAGATGCAATGGACAAGAAATTCAAAAGCAATTCAAAGTATGTACAGTGCTTTTCCAAGAAGATTGAAGTGACCCATTTGCAAAAGATCAAATAAAAAGACAAGTAAGAAAAGTGTCACGATTTCACGACATATACAGTAGGCAAGAAAAACTGTTACGATTTCACGACATGTTAGAAGAGAGAGAAGAAGAATGGAAAACTATCATGATTTTGTGACATGTTGGAAGAGAGAGAAGCAGGAAAAACTGTCACAATTTCGCGACATGTTGGCAGAGAAAAAGGCAAGTGGAAAAACTGTCACAATTTTGTGACATGTTGGCAGAGAAAAAGGTAAGTGGAAAAACTATCATGATTTTGTGACATGTTGGCAGAGAAAAAGGCAAGTGGAAAAACTGTCACGATTTCGTGACATGTTGGCAAAGAAAGAGAGCAAGTTGAAAAGTGTCGCGATTTCGTGACATGTCACATTTTCGTGACTTGAAGAGAGCAGGAAGGCAGAGAAGGAAAAGTGTCATGATTTCATGACATATTGCAAGGAAAGTTGTATGGATGAAAAAGTGTCACGATTTTGCAACAAGTCAGAAGACAAAGTGGAAGCAAGATAAAATGTCACGATTTTGCGACGTGCTGTAGAAGAGAGAGTCCAAAGTGTGAACTATCATGATTTTGTGATAGGTTTGAGGAGAGAGAAAGTAAAATGAGATCTGTCATGATTTTGTGACATGCTACAGAGTTCAAAGTGAGAATCATCATGATTTTGTGATAGGTTGCAAAGAAAACGTACGAAAGCTGAAAGCATCGTGATTTTGTGATAGGTTGCAAAGAAGACGTACGAAAGATGAAAGCATCGCGATTTCGTGATAGGTTGCCAAGAAAACATATGAAAGCTGAAAGCATCGCAATTTCATGATAGGTTGCAAAGAATATGTACGAAAGCTGAAAGCGTCATGATTTCGTGATAGGTTGCAAAGAAAATGTATGAAAGCTGAAAGCATCATGATTTTGTGACAGGTTGCAAAGAAGACGTACGAAAGCTGAAAGCATCATGATTTCATGACAGGTTGCAAAGAAGATGTACGAAAGCTGAAAGCGTCATGATTTCATGATAGGTTGAAGAGAAAGCAAACAGATGCAAAAAGTGTCATGATTTCACGACAGATTGAGATGGCAGCGTATGGTTGGAGAAAGTGTCACGATTTTGTGACAAAAATAGAAAGCAAGTATTCAACAGGAGAAGTGTCGTGATTTCATGATAGAAGGCAAGATGAGAAGTATGAAGGCAGAAGTGTCATGATTTCATGACAAAAGTAGAAATGAGGTCAACGAAGGGAGAAGTGTCACGATATCACGACAAAAGCAAAAGCTGATGCTGATAAAGACAAAAGAATCGCGATATCATGACAAGAGCTTAGTTGAAGTCAAAAAATGTAGAAGTGTCGTGATATCATGACAAAATCCAAAAGAATGCATACAGAGGGAAATGTGTCATGATATCATGACATGTTGTAGTTTTACGATAAAAGCTACAGAAGAGTTATAGAGGCAGTTGAAGCCGACAAAGTTAAATGTGAGCCGACGAAGATTAGGGTTTACAGTCGATGAAGTTTATGGTTGTGCAGCCGACTAAAGATTAAGGTTTTGATCTTGAAAATGTTGTTATAAAAGGTAGGCTATTTTGAAGAGTTGGTTGGTTGTGAAGTGCAACGTTCATAGACAGTGCATAGAGTGAGAAGTTTGATCGTAGAGAGCAAAGTGCGAAACTCAATTGTAGTGTGTAGAGTGCATTTCGTTGAATCATTCTAAGTGTGAAAGATCGCAAAGGAAGCAGAGTGCACAAAGGGGAGAAGAAAAACATTCGACAGTTTAGCAGCAGATTATGCGAAGTGATAGCACAGGGAGAGCAGAGTGTGCACAAGATGAAATAGTGAAACAGATCAGTCAGGGTCTGATTAAAGGCAAAGGTATCTCACTGTCATTCTTTTAAGTTTTAGATTTGAAGTCCAAGTTGGTGCTTGTCATAAGGGGTTGGTGCTCCTTACAGTTGGTGCTGACAATTTAGGGGTTGATGCTCCTTCTAGTTGGTGCTGGTAAATCAGGGGTTGGTGCTCCTTCTAGTGGGTGCTGGTAAACTATTTGTAAAAGTTGTTGCTTTGCAAAGGCTGGATTTGGATGGTAGTCCAAGTAGTAATTTTTGAGGAGTAGCCACATTGGTGAACCTCGTTAAAATATTGTGTTGTGTGATGCTCTCTTGCTGTTCTTGCTATATCTATTTATAAGTTTTAACTGCTACTATTTTTATAGCTATTATTTCTTAATTAAAAAGCTACACTGATTCACGCCCCCTCTCAGTGCCATTGTAAGTACAAAAATTGGTATCAGAGCAAGGTTCCCTTCAAAGGCTAAATCAGCTAGGGTTGATCTTGGATTAGTACGTAATGAGTAAGAAGAATAGATCTTCCTCAAAAAGGGCACCTCAATCAGTTACAGTTCCTGTAGAAGAGAAAATTGAACCAAAAGAGGTTGAAGGTTGTTTATCAAACAAAGCACCTTTGTTTGATAGAACAAATTACATGACCTAGAGAATCAGGATGCAGGCACATCTTTGTGCTTTGGTGTACTATGTATAGGATTCAGTAATCAATGAATGCACAATACCCATCACACCTTCAACCGATGCTGCTGGTAAGGATCTAGTTGAGAATAACTCAAAAGCAATGAATGCTCTCATGTGCGGATTAGTGGATAATGAACAGGTAAAGATTAAGAGTTGTAAAACTACAAAGGAAATATGGGACAAACTGAGGAGCATTCATGAAGGAAACAATGAGAACATAGAGATATATATGCTGAAAGCTAATGAAGTCCTAGAGGATGATTCTAAAAGAGAAACATAAAAGGAACATAAATGTGATGAAGAAGAAATTGATGCAAAAATAAATTTGAAAGAGGAATTAATTATAGCTTTGGATGAATTGAAGATCGAAAGAAAAAGGAATAAGGAAATCTCAAGAAAGCTAGAGGATGCAAATGAAATAATAACCAGTTTGAAAGTATAGGTGGAAGAATTCAAAAGGATTGAAGAAACTCTCAGGTCACAGATCAATGAGAAAGAGATTGGTTGCTGCAAACAAGAGGAAGAGATTGTTTCATTGAAGAAACAACTAGAAGAGGCCAATTCAAATCTCAAATTCGAGAAGAGCACAGAGTTGCTAGATAAAATGTTAAGGCAACAAAGAAGCTCCACGGCTAAGCTTGGTCTTGGATTTGAAGCTGAACAACCCTCGTCTTCCAAATATGTAGAAAAAGGAAAGTTCACAGTTGAAGGATCAAAGCGAGAAAAGTTTGAAGCTAAACAACCCTCATCTTCCAAATATGCAGAGAAGAAGAAGTTCAAGGTTGAAGCTAAATCTTCAAAAGGAATAAAGCATCAAAGAAGATCTATAAAAAAGCAACCACAGCAAAAGAGGTTCTCTCACTCTCACTCTTTTAATAATAATGCTTTTAATGGCTATTGTTCTAAATGCAACTGCTATGGTCACAAGGCAATTTATTGTGGACTGAAAAATAGATCAAAAAGTTATGCTGATAAAAACACATCTGCTTTCCTGAGTGAACGCCCTGTGCAATGTTTTAAATGTAATAGCCATGGGCACATAGCAAGGTGTTGTCCACGCACTTCTGTATCCAATCTAAGACAAGACCATAGATTTCATCATACACATAGAATGCAATGTAGACAGGGAATAAAACATGTGCAATGTTTTAAATGTAATGGTCAAGGGCACATAGCAAGGTTCTGTCCAAGCACTTATGTATCTAATCTAAGGCAAAACCCTAGATTTCATCAGACACAAAGAGGGCAACATAGACAGGGAACATATCATGTGCATAAAAGAAAAGAAAATAATCATCCATCAAGAATGCACAAGAGACAACCCTGCAAGAGAAATGTTCAAGCTCACGAACATGGGAAAAATAGGGAAGTAATTGAAAAACTCAAACCAATGTTCAGGAAAGTCTGGAGAAATGCAAAAGAAAGGAAATCATGTCTCCTTGGACTGAAGGAGGCTACTCCGCCATTGCTCTAAGCAACTCTAGGTGGCACATCCTCAGGGGGAGCAATATTAAAGTTTTATTTTAATGCTCCTATATATTTGTCTGGGTATCTGAGGATGAAAGACCAGTAGTCGGGTTATTGTTGTATAGTTGTCAAGTGTGTTGTCAGTTCATGTAGTTGTGTGTGGAAGTGTCGTGAAGGGTAGTGATTGAATTGAGAATCGTCACCATTGGTAGTATTGCTTATGTCATTATTGTTCTGTTGATGGTTCTTACTGCCACTTTTCATAGCTATGGATTATAACAGTTTAAATTGTTTCTGTTTAATGAAGGAATGCTTGCCCTAGCTATGTATTTGTGTTTCGATAATAGCAACATGTTTTTGTTCAACGCTTTGATGTGAATATTGTCATATCTTTCATGACACCTTGGTGAATATAATTAATTCACAGATAGTTTCATTTTAACTATTGATAAAATGCCAATCCAAGGATAAGAAGTATGAGGCTGAGTAAGGTGCACTATGGTTGGCCATAAAGTGTTTGACAAAATGTCTTCTTCTGATTTGCACAGTTGAAAGTAAGGTGTGATCTGCAGTAACTGTAGAAAACTTAGATCAGGTAGTAAATATAAAAAGGAATTTGGTTGTACTGTAGTACAATGTTTGATGCTTGCACAGAGTTGGCAGTAAAATTGCAGTGTTGGTATAGTGTTGGACAAAAGTTGGTGTAAATCCCAGTTTTTGGATATTGAAGATTGTTTATGCATTAAAATCATTGATGAGTTTTCTTTGGGTGAATGCATAATTCTGGTTGAATAAGAGGAAACATTTTGCACTAGGGTTTATGTTAAGTAAGTCTTGCTACTTGCATTGAGATGGTGAAACCCTTAGTTGGCTATTTTGATATTGATGGTTGAGTTGCTTTCATAAGAGGTTGTTTTGATCAAGTTAATGCTTTACTTGATACATGACTTGGGCTTACTCCATTGAGATTGATTTCAGCAAGTTATTCTTTGCATTGGTGATTTATGTTGGTGGCTGATTTGTTCAAATACCTTTGGAAGGAAAAGGATGTCTACTAGTTTCCTTTTCATGTAGTGATTGGTTGAATGCTTCAAGGTTACTCTTGAGTTGAATGATGTTGATTAAACCTTGTCTATAAGCATTGTTATTAAAGCCCTAATTGGTTGAGAAAAGGTATTTGTTGTGGAAATAACATGAGTATCATTGTTATATGAGTTATTGCATGGTTGGCAATTGTTGGGTTGTGTTTCATGTTCTTGAGAAAAGCATACTACATCTATCTTATTCTTTTGAGATTGAGATTGAGATTGGGATTTAAGTATAGAACATATTGAGTCTCTAAAAATTCTCTTTATGCTTCTATGAGGTTGATGAATCACATTGGGTCTCTAACAATTCTCTTTGTGGGTTCATGCTAAGCAAGTTTTTCTTGATGAACTTGTGAGCTGATTTGGACAGGGTCTAGTGAGGACTTGTGAGCTGATTTGGACAAGTTCTATGTGAGCTTTTAAAGTAGGTTCTTAGTGAGCCTATGATAGAGTACAGAGGATAGAGTCTCAATGGATAGAGATCCAGCAGCCAACACAGTTGAAGATAGATCTGAGTGAGGATTCTTCAAGTGGACAAGTTTGAGATTGCAGAGCAACAGAGGGTTGAGGCTCAGAAGACAGTGTGAACTGAAGTGGTCACATATTCCCAAGAATAGTCTAAGAATTGACTAGCTATCGGGATCAAATTCTCAATGGGAGCATTTATGCATTTGTTTATCTTATTGCTCATATTTATGATTTTGGCTAACAGTAATAATTTTTGCCTGAGAATGTTGTGCATGGACTCAGGGGGAGTCTGCAGTAGCCCTTTGGTATTATTGTCAAAGGGGGAGAAGAGTTACAGGTAATTGCATGTGTGTTGACAACAATTCCAAAGGGGGATATTGTTGAGCAAGGTGTAGTAACAATATTGTCATTGTTGTCAACACAAAAAATTAGATCAGTTGATGCAGTGAACACAGTCATGATGCAGTGAATAGGAAGTTTAGAAGCTATTTAGAATATGCAACAGTATTGTCATTATTGTCAACACAGTTAGATAGATCAGTTGATACAATGGACAGGAATTTCAGATGCTCAAAAATTATTCAGATGCAGTGGACAGGAAATTTAGAAGCAATTCAAAGTATGTACAGTGCTTTTCCAAGAAGATTGAAGTGACCCATTTGCAAAAGATCAAAGAAAAAGACAAGTAAGAAAAGTGTCGCGATATCATGACATATACAGCAGGCAAGAAAAACTGTCATGATTTCATGACATGTTAGAAGATAGAGAAGAAGCAGGGAAAACTTTCACGATTTCATGACATGTTGGAAGAGAGAGAAGAAGCAGGAAAAACTATCACGATTTCATGACATGTTGGCAGAGAAAAAGGTAAGTGGAAAAACTATCGCGATTTCACAACACGTTGGCAGAGAAAAAGGCAAGTGGAAAAACTGTCATGATTTCATGACATGTTGGCAGAGAAAAATGCAAGTGGAAAAACTATCGTGATTTTGTGACATGTTGGCAAAGAAAGAGAGCAAGTTGAAAAGTGTCACGATTTCGCGACATGTTGCATTTTCATGACTTGAAGAGAGCAGGAAGGCAGAGAAGGAAAAGTGTCACGATTTCATGACATACTGCAAGGAAAGTTGTACGGATGAAAAAGTGTCCCGATTTCATGACAAGTCAGAAGACAAAGTGGAAGCAAGATAAAATGTCACGATTTCGCAACGTGCTGCAGAAGAGAGTCCAAAGTGTGAACTATCACAATTTCATGACAAGTTCAAGGAGAGAGAAAGTAAAATTAGATCTATCATGATTTCATGACATGCTACAGAGTTCAAAGTGAGAACCATCATGATTTCATGACAGTTTGCAAAGAAAACGTATGAAAGCTGAAAGCATCACAATTTCGTGATAGGTTGTAAAGAAGATGTACGAAAGCTAAAAGCATCACATTTTCATGATAGGTTGCAAAGAAAATGTACAAAAGCTGAAAGCATCGTGATTTCATGACAGGTTGCAAAGAAAACGTATGAAAGCTGAAAGCGTCACGATTTCATGATAGGTTGCAAAGAAAACGTACGAAATCTAAAAGCATCGCGATTTCGCGACAGGTTGCAAAGAAGACGTACGAAAGCTAAAAGCATCATGATTTTGTGATAGGTTGCAAAGAAGATGTACGGAAGATGAAAGCATCATGATTTCATGATAGGTTGAAGAGAAAGCAAATAGATGCAAAAAGTGTCATGATTTCGTGACAAATTGAGATGGCAGCGTACGATTGGAGAAAGTGTCACGATTTTGTGACAAAAATAGAAAGCAGGTCTTCAATATAAGTGTCATGATTTTATGACAAAAGCCAAGATGAGAAGTACAGAGGTAGAAGTGTTGCAATTTCATGACAAAAGCAGAAAGGAGGTTGACGAAGGGAGAAGTGTCGCGATATCGCGACAAAAGCAAAAGTTGATGCTGACAAAGACAGAAGTGTCACGATATCACGACAAGAGCTTAGTTGAAGTCAAAAAAGGCAAAAGTGTCACGATATCATGACAAAAGCCAAAAGAAAGTGTACAGAGGCAAAGGTGTCACGATATCATGACATGTTGTAGTTTTGCGACAAAAGCTACAAAAGAGTTACAAAGGTAGTTGAAGCCGACAAAGTTAAATATGAGCCGACAAAGATTAGGGTTTGTAGCAAATGAAGTTTAGGGTTGTGTATCCTACTAAATATTAAGGTTTTGATCTTGAAAATTTTGTTATAAAAGGTAGGCTATTTTGAAGAGTTGGTTGGTGGTGAAGTGCGACGTTCGCAGATAGTGCGTAGAGTGAGAAGTTCGATCACAGAGAGAAGAGTGCAAAATTTGATTGTAGTGTGCAAAGTGCATTTCGTCGAATCATTCTAAGTGTGAAAGATCACAAAGGAAGCAGAGTGCACAAAGGGGAGAAGACGAGTGTTCGACAGTTTAGCAATAGATTATGTGAAGTGATATCACAGGGAGAGCAGAGTGCGCACAAGATGAAATAGTGAAGTAGATCAGTCAAGGTCTAGTTAAAAGCAAAGGTATCTCACTATCATTATTTTAAGTTTCAAATTTGAAGTCCAAGTTGGTGCTTGGCATAAGGGGTTGGTGCTCCTTCCAGTTGGTTCTGGCAATTTAGGGGTTGATGCTCCTTCTAGATGGTGCTGGTAAATCAGGGGTTGGTGCTCCTTTCTGTTGGGTCAGATAAAATCAGGGGTTGGTGCTCCTACCAGTGGGTGCTGGTAAACTATTTGTAAAAGTTGTTTCTTTGCAAAGGCTAGATTTGGATGGTAGTCCAAGCAGTCATTTTTGAGGAGTAGCCATATTGGTGAACCTCGTTAAAATCTTGCGTTGTGTGATTCTCTCTTGCTATTCTTGTTATATCTGTTTATAAGTTTTAACTGCTGCTATTTTTAGAGCTGTTATTTCTTGATTAAAAAGCTACACTGATTCACCCCCCTCTCAGTGCCATTGTTATTTTTATAAATATATTTTAGGGCCAGCCCTTATGCATAACCTTGATCTTAGGCATGACTTACAACAAAATTATCCTCTTTCGACAAAGAGTTCTTTATCATAAATAAATTATTCTCATCCAACTTAATTTCTTGAGTCAAAAGAATATCTGGTGATAACTCCTTTCTCAAAAATAAAACTAGTCTTTGTTTAGTGATACCATTGAGGCCTCGCACATTCCATGAAATAATTTTCATTTATAGGTTTTGAAATGTTTTTTGCAACCACTAAATTTATCCAGGAGATGAGTCCTTGTGTTTTAAGTGAGGAAAGTATTCTCCATCTAAAAATTACTACCCTCAAGCTTTAGAACCATTTGGGAACTGTTAGTAATGTCTATTTTTGTAGCATGCTTTCTTAGGTCTTTATTTGGTATTTTTATAGCTTTTTATGAACCCCAACATCCACACTCCCTTTCTTTTTGAGTTCTGGTCATAACTCAAGGGGTCATAGACCCACTTCCCATGGATCTTTTTTGTTTTTAACGGGACCTTAAATATTTTTGTAGGATCATGCTAGGAAAATTAGGCTCCATTACGCCAAAATTAATCCCCTTGGAAGGAGAATCTTGCTCAAGGGAAAACAAAATGCCAAAAGGGAGGAGGATCCCATTGAGAGGCAACCAAACTTGGCCCCATTAAAAAAAGGGGGTTCTTTAATTTTATTTGAAGGATATAGAACTAAAGCTAAGAATTCAAAGAGGTTACCCAAGTAAATTAGATAATAAAAATTTAGGACCAAAATTTGGGTATGTAGACACCAAAACAACACCAATCCGATTATGTGACTACAAACACTGATTGAGTTGACACACACAGCCCCCAAAGGTTAAACATTGGTCCTAACCACTCTCACAGCATTTTTGGAAGGTTAGAGGTCAATTTGGCACCTTTCAGGCACTCTACTCCTTATTTGTTCCACCTAGGGACGACTACAAACTGGTATTCATTCCACCCAGGGATGATTAGCAGTATTCACTCCAGGGTGGGGCGAATAGCAGGTTTGATGGGCAAAAGGTCAAATATCGACAAATGGCAGCCCAGATCCACCACTTAACTCCTCCTTCATTACATGGGAGTGCGAGTGAGCGTTTTGGAGTGCTAGAGGCAATTATAGAGGCAGTCATGGAGCCCTTAATTAGGGAGGAATCTTCTTCCCCCTGGGAAGGCATGATTGCCAAGTGGCACCTCTACATACTCATACACAAATACCGTCAGGTCTATAAAATAGTGAGTCTTCTCACCCCAAAGATATAAAGAGAAGGAGAATTTTGAGCAACAAAGTGCTACCATTTTGCGTACTCACTTTTGATTGTGCCTTTCACATCCTTGATCTCTCTTTTGGAAGGGAGGTCATTGGGTGGTTATTGGAAGCGCAATCCGAACCCCAAACCCAAAATTTGGCCATAGTATCCCACCCAAATTTGTCGAAAACACCCCAAAAGAGGTTTTGGACCCATCCCAAGTGGATTGGTGCCAAAATCGGGCCCCAAACGGTGGGCATCCTGCCCCGGGCACCCCCTGCACTCTTGTAGTCCTAATCGCCCCACCCCGGAGCGATTAGAAATATGTAGTATATTTTAGTTATGTTATTTTTGCATTTTATTCTAGGTTGCTTAGATAGGCTTGCATTCAAATTTCATGTAATTTTGAGTAGTTTTGATCATGTTTTTGTTATTTCTCGCTTTCACTAACATGCAGGTAGCATCATCAAATTCCTGGTGATAGAGGCCGAATTGGCAAAATATGACCTTCTGGGTCTTTCCAAAATACCCCATTTTACCTAACCCCCAACTTTGTAGGTGATTTAGAGCCTCCCGGATGGGACATTTGGGATAGTGCTTTTTGACATTTTGTTGTAGGTCTAATTGTCCCACCCTAGAGCGATTAGAAATCTATGGTGAATTTTTTGACTGTTCTTTTTGTAGTGCCTTCTCGGTGATGTTTTCATGCCTCTGTCAAGTTTTTAGCTCATTTTGATCTATTCTAGTTGTCGTTTTATTTATTTTTTGCATGTACTAATCTTAGGCTTGGGGATTGCATGTTTCATTTCATCCGCAGGTGCTACTGATTGTTTTCTATTTCCTTGAACGCAAGATATCGACATCGGAGGAGCAGAAAATAATCAAAGACCCTTTCACGCAAGCGGCGGTAATGTTTGGTCCACCCATTTTACATGTGGGCACGTGGAAGAAGGCATACCACCCACGGTGTAACGAAACCTTATTTAATGCTCCTAGCCCCTGAAAAGGGAGGAGACGTGTTGTAACCAAGATTTAAATAAAATTAATAAAAATGGTTGTATTCCATATTTTCTTTCTATATGGTTTCAATTCATTTATGTTTCTCTCCTTTCATGCATTTTTAATTCTTAGGATTTAGCGTCATATTTGGCTTCACTTGCATCGCACTTGGTGTTTCATTTTTGCTTTTGTATCCTCGTGCTTTCAATGGCAATCATGGTGGGACCCTATACTCTATTTTTGAGATCAAACTTCTAATCAAAAATTGCTTGTTTTTTCTTGGAGGTACCAATTTTTCAAACGTTGTACTGTTGTTCGTTTCGGTCTATGACAAGTACAGAGATGGAATTCGTCTTACCCAGGGATGAATGGGCATTCGCCCCACCCTATGACGAATACAATTTTGTTATTCATCCCACCCAAGGATGAATAGCTCTCTATGTAGTTTCAAGTCAAAAATTCAGAGGCATACGATTTGGGCAGAGAAGAGGTAGGGTCCTAAACACCTTCTATCATTTTTTGCTTTATGTTTTCTATTTTTTGGTTATCTGTTGGAGTAGGAGAGTTTTTTAATGATTTTTGTCTTCATTTATGCAAATTAAAAATAACCCCACACACCACGTGGTAATTTAAACACCAAGTATTTGGTCATAAAACCCCAGCCCTTGACCAAGACCAATGGTGGATTTCATCACCACCTTGGCTTGAATTTTTGCATCCATAACCCCGATCACTACTGTTGCTAGATGTAAATCTTGAAGAAATTTGACCGAGTGTAGCTGGGGTGATTCCCAGTGCATGAGGATAAGTCTTCTATGGTAGGTGTCAAAAATAAGGGGATCCCCCTTCCGTACCGCCTATGTTCCATGTACCATTCTGCTCTCACGTACCAATAGTTTCCCTCACGTAAGGGTGGGTATATTGAGAGGTTTGGTATAACGGCTTGGCAATGGTATATCGAAGGGGCAACCATTTTGGGAGACATAAGAGACATCATATTGCATATACAACAACACGTTCTTTACAAAGCTTTCAAAACAAAAATCAAAACACACTAAACCAGATTTAGGGTGCACTTTTAATCTATAAACGAGATAATCACTTCTTTGATTGTGTGTTTCCCTTTGTTTAGTGTAGAATAATAAAAAAAAATCATAAAAAAGATAAAACCCTACGTAGATTGTAGAGAGACACCACCATGGTGTACACCCGTAGCCAAGCCCAATCATGGGCAGGAGTTGCGAAGAGTGTACAAGGGGGTACAAGTCACCTCTGCTATAGCCCCAAGGACTTGCTCATACCACCTTGGTGGCCCAACCCACAAGATAGTCCACACCATGCCATTTCAGAATGGGACTATAGAGGCACCCCTTCGAGGGGCACTCCCATTCAACAAAGACCCTTTAGAAAGGAATCCCTACATGTGGTACTCAATATAAATGGGAAGGCTCCCTTAGACGCTCGGTATGAGTGGCCATCATGCAATGAAGCACAAGAATAGCATAGGGTCCATAAGGAGAGGCCACATGATTATGTCATCCCTCCTCTACCCCTCATCATTGTTAGGAATAACAAGCCAAATCCAGAGCACAAGGCTCTTCAGACAGGGCAAGCCAAATCTACCCGTCCCTTTCACATATACAAAAGGGAGCACAAGGAAGACCATTACATTCCTCAAGAGCAATACACAACATGGGAGCAATGCACTTCCGCACCTGCTATCTACCAGAATCACCTACTAAGGCTAGAACCTCGAGTGAATGCCACCAACCTCGATAGAGGAAAGTGACCTATAGAGATCTCGGATCATCACGACCGAGATAAATACATAGGAGAGGCATCTAGGCCCCCTAGACCTAAGACGATGGAACAAATTGACTTGGAATTTTCCAAACATGCCACCCGCCAAGCACAAATCACGTAGCTTGAGCAAGAACAACAATAGTTGGAGCACCTGTATCGCCTTAGCAAAGAGCGCATTCAGCGTCAAACAGATGAGCTGCTCCATAACACTATGCCTGAGAGGGTTCCAACCCCTCGCACCCAAAGAGTAGAACTATATGAGAGGTGCAACCCCTTGGTGCGAGACAGGTCCCCACGACCTTACCAAGTGTTGCCTTCGAGACCTCCTAGACCTGAGCGGGAGGCCACTCCTAGGAACAATGATGGGCACCCTCCGTGGGGACCCACCCATGTTTATAGGTCTCACCTAGAAAATCCTCAAGAAGCCTATGAGGAGTATGAGCAAGAAGAAGAGTGGTCAAAAATGCCCTACCAAGGTAGAGGGGGTGCTATCCGGCCACCCCTCCATAGGCCTCAAGTTTCCCACAACCCACAATGGGAACTAACCAAGGAGGAAGAGATCAAATCTTTCGATGCATATAAAGCACTGCTAGAGTGCTTAGAGTTTGTGGAGACCAAGACTTTTGGGCCCCAAAAGCCCACTTTATGCCAACTTCGTAGTCACCCAGTGCATCCGTCAGTGCTAGCACCCCCATACCCTAAACACTTTAAGCTACCCTAGTTGGCAATCTTTAGAGGTGAAGAGGATGCCCAAGAGCATGTGACTAGATTCCTGAGCCAATGCTTTGGCATTCAGGACAATGATGCTTTGTTGTTAAGAACATTTATAACCATGTTCGTAGGCCCTGCCTCGGATTGGTTCACTCAATTGCCAAAGCACAACATCAGTAACTTAGATCAGCTAGTGGATACGTTCCTCGAGTGCTTCACCTTCAACACCAAGAAGAAGGCGTCGCTAAGTGACCTAGCCAACCTCAGGCAGTATGAGGAAGAAACCATGGCAGCCTATGGGAATCGGTGGAGGACGTTGCTTTCAAAGCTACCCTACCTCCCTCCTATGGTCGACCTTACCCAAATGTTCTCAAAGAGCTGTTTGAGATCGATCTCCATGCTATTGCAGCTGCAACAATATGCCACTTTAGAGGAAGCTCTAGTGTAAGCTAGAATCATTGAGGAGATCAAGATTCAAGATGGTGAGATTACCAAGCCAAAGAAGAAAGAATGGCCTAAAAATGCCAAGATAGGGACCATGCAACCGAAACCCGCCACGGTCAATCATGTTGTTATAAACGTACCTAAGCCTGCACAAGCAACATAGCCCCAAAAGGCTAACTATCAGGCGGTCCCTCTTGATAGTTATGAAAGGGAAAACCATCGATAAGATCAAAATCAGCAGCGTCGCCCTAGGCGATAATTTACACCCTTTATAGAGTCTAAAGACTCCTTGTTTGACTGCTTGTTAGCGAAAAACTTGATGAACTTTCTAGAGAGTCGACCTGTAGACCCCAATGCACCAAAAACCAAGGGTTATAGGGAAGACTTGTACTGTAAGTTTCACCGATAGAAGGGACATGATCTTTATGTGTGTTGGAAGTTCAAAATCTTCGTGCAAGACCTAATCGACAACAAGACGCTAGTGGTGGATAATCCAGTAGCGCCAAACAACCAACATATGGAGGTCTTCAAAGACCCCCTGCCTACCCATGATGCGCAGGCAAAGACCCTACAAGTCAATGAGGTGACACAGAATTGCCCCATGCAGGGGTATGTAGGGATGATCAGTATAGTGACTCGAAACAAAAGGTACCCGAGCACAGCTGCCCCCGCGGTAGCTACAGGAGAGGTGCCAACAATGTCACAACCGCAACAGCACCCTACGCAACCTCCTCCGCCTAGACCAACAACCACAATTTAGACCAAACTCACCCATAGTTTGAGGACCACGTCGGCTAGGATCTCCATCTACGAGCTCATACAACAATCATCACCCCATCAAGAAGCTCTAATGGAGATACTTAAAGCCATCGAGTTGTAGCCCCACAAAGCAAACTCTTTCAAAAAATTCGTAGGACATGTCAAATGATGCATCCAGCCAGTTATCACCTTTAGAGAGGACAAATTGAAATTAGTGACTGGTGACATGGTGGATCCACCCCTGCACGTCATTGCGTGGGTCAACGGGATTCCGTATAAGAGGGTGTTGGTGGACACTGGCTCATCCAGTAATATCATTATAACAACGACATTGAAACATTTGAAGTTGCCAGCATCTCACATCGTGGCCTCCACCTACACTCTGCGAGCATTCAATGATGTGATATGCTCGACAGTTGGCACAATCGTCCTACCCATCCAAGTGGGACAAAAGAATATTCCTACATTGTGCCACATCTTGGAGGGTGAGATGGCTTATAACATTTTGCTAGGCCGGCCATGGATCAGGGACATGAAGTGTGTCCCTTCAATAGCCCACCAATGCTTAAAGTATACATTTGAAGGGCAGGTGCATGTAGTCCCGGTGGACTTAGAACCCTTCAAATATTGCAATATAGTGCAGTTGATGCCACAATCGACCCTTCCATCAACACATTTGGATTTTTAGTTGAATCCATCTAAACAGGGTTCGATTCCACATACACCCCCATTGTTAAGTCCATCAAATCCCCAGTCGGGTCCATCTTCATCATCTAGTCCTTCACCAACGATGCCACCTACAGTGGCCACACCCAAGGACAATGGGAAGAAACCCCTGGAAGAGGCACTGCCATCAGTCTCAACCATTTCTATCAAAGAAATGCCTAGCCGAATGGAAGTCGAGACGCCTAGTTCACCTAACATGGAGTGGACTCAGGAAGAACTCCCATTCCCTCCCCCTCAACCACCAACAATCACTGTTGAGATGGCCAATACGGGCCTGGGGGAGTATCTGGTGTGAAACATTGTAGCAACGCCCGCACTGGAGTCCATGCAAGACATGGGGAGACCTCGCCTCCCCATAGGCACTATTGTTCCTCTAGGCTACCCACAAAACCAGAAAAACTTTGTATATGGGGGCCTTGATAATGGCATTGAACCTTACATGCAAGAAGACGAAGATGAAGAGCCCTTTGCTGAAGACGTCAACTATTTGTCCAACCCAGATTTCACTTTGAGATATCTTGGCCAATGCAATTGGCATGGATATGGGTTAGGCAGATATGAGCAAGGAGTGCACGTTCTTTGCCAACCAAGATATCAGATGCCATACGACAAGTCAGGAGTAGGGTTCAATCACCCCCTACCCTTAGACATCTTGGTAGAGAACATGCAAGGCCTAGGGATAGGCAACAAGGATGGGTTGGCATTAGATCCATATGCCAATCCTAACACAACATATACATTGGGGGATTATCTCCCATTGTCGGCAACCAACCTTGTTGACCTTCGCAACCCCTTCCCTTTGATCAAGAAAGGAGAAAGCTCGAGAGCTCACCTACAAGGGGGATATAGACAAGGTCAGGAAGGATCTTCAGAAGATGAGTCAGAATATGAGGTAGCACCATGGGACCCCTTCGAATCGGATAGCAATCACTCACAAGTGACCCCCATGGATGATTATCAAGAAAGCCTCTTGGCAATGTTCCCTTTGGATGCTCCAATCGAGCAAGTGCCACCTCAAGAAAATTAGGTTCCCCCATAGAGAGTGAAACAACCCCGATGGGGCCAGATCAATTTTCTCGAGCAGGATGAGCCTCACGCATCGCAAATAGTTGTTGGAACCAACGAAGGCCTTTGGATCTCCGATAGTGATTATGAAGATGAAACTGAGATGGCATATCTCAATCACATGTGGTAGATGTAGCAACAATACCCCTTGGATATTGATGACATGTTCGAACAACTAAACATAGGGCCAAGGCATAGGTGGCACCTAAACCTAGCAAAATTGGACCAAGTGTTGCATCCACCACTTTGGGCATACAAAGAGCACCTTCCGCCCAGAGACCCTATAGCGAGATCAGTGCTGAGGGTAGACCCTATCATCCTCTCCGCACATAGGGCCGATCCATTCATGCCAATACCTCCAGAGCCAGATCCAGAGCACAAATATCATCAAGGATGTCCGAGTCACCACACCCGTGGTAATGGAGACCAAAATCATTTCATCAACATGATCTCCATTGACTTAACCGCCCCCATCCACAATCCGGCCGATCCAGCAAAGTCATTATATCTAGACATAGATGCCATAGACTGGGATCACGTCAATTCACCACCATCCCCATCAGAGTACTGGCCTTGCGGTGAGATGCTTCATTTCACCCCAGGACCAACTCAGGATATCTTCCATGCTAAAGAGGGACCCAAAGTTCCTAACGTAGATCTAAATTCAGCGAATGATATCCACTTGATCCCAACTCCACACCAGTTGGAGGATGGGTCCCACATGTCAGTTGAGGAGATGACTGATGTAGACATCGGCTCTGATCCAATGAATCCATAGATAATCAAGTTGGGGGTAAGCCTATCCCTCGAAGAGCAAGCCGACTACATTGCCCTTCTCAAAGAAAAGAAGGAGGTTTTTGCATGGTCCTACAAAGACATGTCGGGGCTAGATCCATAGCTAGTCATGCATAATATAATGCTTGATCCGAAAGTCAAGCCAATTAAGAAAAAACTACGTAAGATGCACCCAATAGTGGCCTTAATGGTCAAAGACAAATTGCAAAAGTTGTTGGATGCACAGTTTGTCATCTACGTGGATTACCCACCATGGATGTCCAACATGGTGCCCATCAAAAATCCTGATGGGAGGATTCACATATGCACTAATTTTTGAGATCTAAACAAAGCGAGTCCTAAGGATGATTTCCCCTTGCCTAGCATCGACGCATTGGTAGATGCTACAGCGGGCCATGAAATGCTTTCCCTCATGGATGGTTTCTTGGGATACAATCATATTCGTATCAATCCCGAGGACCAACTAAAAATGGCGTTCACAATGCCTTGGGGGACATTTTGTTATAAGGTCATGCCCTTTGGCCTTAAAAATGTTGGCACCACCTACCAACATGCCATGACATACATCTTCCATGATCACATGCATAAAACTTTGGAAGATTACATGGATGATTTGTTGGACAAATCTCTTTTGCGCCCAGATAATCTCGGTGACTTAAGCAAGATCCTCGATCACCTCATCAAACACAAAGTCAGACTGAACCCCAAGAAGTGCATATTTGGCATCACATCTGGAAAGCTCTTGGGTTTCATAGTCTCAAAGTGAGGCATCGAGGTGGACCCAAACAAAGTCAATGCAATCCTTGAAATGCTTCCCCCAACTACCATCAAGCAGCTCAGAAGCCTACAGGGAAAGGTCGCATCAATCAAGCGCTTCATAGCACAACTATCTGACAAGTGTCGACCCATGAATAAATTATTGCACAAGGGGGTAGCATTTCATTGGGATGACGAGTGCCAATTAGCCTTCAACGACATTAAACAATACTTGGCTTCACCACCAGTATTGGCACCACCTAGACTAGGAGTGTCATTCTACTTATACATCTCAACTATTGAGGTGGCACTGGGTGCCATGCTAGCCCAGAAAAATGAACTACACAAAGAATAGGCTACTTACTATCTTAGCCACACCTTGGTTAGTTATGAACTTAACTATGCATACGTTGAGAAGCTCTGCTTGGCAGTGGTGTTTGCTACCAAAAAGCTACGCCATTACATGCTGAGCAACATGATGTATGTTGTGTCTAAGGAGAATCCATTACGGTACATGATGAGTCATACTTATCATAGTAGCCGCACGGTGAAATGGATCATGTTGTTGATGAAGTTTGACATCGAGTTCATTGGACAAAAATCCATCAAATGTCAAGTCATCTCCGATCAACTAGCAGAGGCTCCTCTCGAAGATGATCACCCTCTAACCATAGAACTACCCGATGATGGGGTCCTCCATGTCTCAGAATCACTAGATTCTGATAAGCCTGAGTCATAGGCAGACATAACCCTATTTTTTTATGGTTCTAAATGTGAGAAAGGGGGTGGCATGGGAATCATATTATTCACACCGCAAGGGGCTTCAATGCCTCTATCATTTAAATTAGATTTCTTGTGCACCAAAAACAATGCATAATACGAAGCCTTGCTCATAGGTCTTTAGACAACAATCACCATGAACATCAAATGATTGAACATCTTTGGTGATTCGTTGTTAATTTTCAACCAAGTCAAATGGGTATTCCAATGTAAATGCCTAGTTCTACAGGCCTACAAAGCCCTTGTGGATAAATTCCTGGAAAATCTTGAATGGTACGACATCGAGGCACTCCCTCGATCATCGAATCATTTTGTAGACACTATGGCCTCCTTGGGGTCACTAATCCTGCAAGAAATTTCTGGTGATATGACAACCATTCAAGTCAAAACACTATCGCAATCCGTGATGGAGCGTGCAAGCTTTGACTTAACGCCAGGAATCCACCTGATCCAGATTGAACCGTCCCTGGACAAGTTCTCTCAAATCCATGATTGTCTGAATCACGCCAACTAGGGGTCCTTGTTCTCCCCTACTCCCCTTAATAGCAACACAACGCTATTCTTACAAGTTCTTTCCCACTCAGCTTTTGCTAGGGATGAAATTCAAGAGGGATTGGTTGTTCATACTATCGAGGTTTTCGATCAGAAGGATTGGTATACACCCATACGAGATTACCTCAAGCTAGGTAACCTCCCACCTGGATTGACGCATGCCACGAAATGATCATTCAAGCAGAAAGTGGCAAAACATGTCTTGCTAGGAGACATTTTGTACCGTCATAGCTACGAAGGAATCCTCCTTCGTTTCTTGGACCAACAAGAGTCCACTTGGGCGATCACCCAAGCGCACGATGGTACATGTGGTGGCCACTTCAGCGGTATAGCCATCACAAAGTGCATTCTTCGCATGGGCTATTATTGGCCATATTTAGAGCAAGATTGTTGTGCGTATGTAAGGAAGTGCGTGAAGTGTCAACACCATGCTAATTTGACACACATACCTTCTCAGGCCTTGCATCCAATCCAATCAGCTTGGTCATTCTCGCAGTGGGGCTTAGATCTAATCAGAAAGATCTCCCCTGCATCGTCGGGTCATCACACATTCATCATAATGGCCACAGAGTACTTCACCAAGTGGGTGGAAGCAATTTCGCTTACCTCTACGACTGGAACCCACATTTTGGAGTTCATTTTACATAACATCATATGTCATTTTGGTATTCCATCCAAGATAATCTTAGATAATGGGACGCCATTCAAGAACAAAGATATGCATGCTTTGACCACCAAGTACAAAATTTAGCACAATTTTTTGACACCCTATTATTCACAGGCAAATGGGCAAGTAGAGGCATCAAACAAAATGCTAGTCGCTATCCTCAAAAATACGGTCGTAGATAGTCATAAGGATTGGCACATTCAAATCCCGCTTGCCTTGTGGGCTTATCGCACTAGCATTCGGATGCCCACTGGGGCAACTCCATTTTTTTGGTGTATGGCTCTGAGGCAATCATGCCTCTAGAGTTGGAAATACCTTCCCTGTGCATATCAATGCAAGAGTTCATCGATGATGACACTACGTGGCAAGCCTAGTTAGACCAACTTACGTTGCTTGATGAACGATGCGTCAATGCTCTCGAGCATTTACGTATCTATCAAGAGTGACTTAAGAAAGCATACAACATGAAGGTTCACCTGAGGGAATTTCAGGTTGGTGACTTGGTCTTAAAAGAGAACCAACAAAATTCTAACTTGTCACCCCATCTAAGGGACAAGTTCACGATAGAAACTGGTTAGCACCTGGAACATACCGGCTCGCTTCTCTTGACGAAATCAAGGAACTCAAACCCTTGAACATCAGTCATTTGCGGCCATTCCATATTTAAAAGAGCCATAGCCCAAACCAAAAGCTCCAAGGATTCCCACAATCGCTTGGTCAAACCCCCCAAAACACCCCAAAGGTACCCATAATCCCTTTGGTCAAACCAAAAGCTCCAAGGATTCCCACAATCGCTTGGTCAAACCCCCCCAAAATGCCCCAAAGGTACCCATAATCCCTTTGGTCAAACCAAAAGCTCCAAGGATTCTCACAATCACTTGGTCAACCCCTAAACGCCCCAAAGGCACCCATAATCCCTTTGGTCAAACCAAAAGCTCCAAGGATTCTCACAATCGCTTGGTCACCCAAAAATGCCCCAAAGGTACCCATCATCCCTTTGGTCAAACCAAAAGCTCCAAGGGTTCCCACAATCGCTTGGTCAAAAACAAGAAAATTCAAAAACAATAAAATCATCAAAAATAACAAAAATTTGCATCTCATTTCCATGCATACTCAAAATCATCACAACAATAAAAAACTCTTTTGCATCTCATTTTTATACTCACAAAAATTCAATCGAAAACACAAAAATATAAGCTGCATAAGCATCACAACCATACATTGCATATTTGTTGATCATACAAAGTCAAATGCACCATAGACTGTAATTACTCGGCAAATCCATCATTTTCCACATTTCTCCACTCTATAAACAGTCCATCAAAAATAAAAGCCATTCACATATTTTTGCCATATCATAGTCAGTTGTCTTCTACTGTATCAAGAGATTTTGTCATTCAGCTATCATTAGCTTTCTAGCCAAATACTGTACAAAGTCAGACATATTTTACAAAGGTAGAGTCCTACTTGGATCACACATCGTTACGTAGAATCCTGACACAAGTTAAAACACATAAAAATTCCCAAGTTGTGTGAATGAAAGATGAAACCTACAAAGAAATCCAGGATATCATCTAGTGAAAAGGTTATCTTGCTCATTCCCCTATGCGAATGACCCCAAGAATGCTGAGAGTTGGCAAAAGGACAAGCATCTTCCCTACCCAATTCCCCAAGAATCCCAAGTTCTCAAAAAGTTGCAAAACATCAAAAATTTGCAAAATTCAATACTACAAAGTTAGACATCAAATCCCACAAAGTGCATACATCAAATAGCATAGGCAATAGTGATTCTCATCACTCCATATTCAAATCCCTTGCTCAAAAGAAAAAAACAAAAATAAAAAGTGATTTTTATCACTACAAAAGAGCAAGTATCCCAATACAATTGAAGAAAAGAAGGGAGTCGAACTTGAATCCCTAGAACTCTCAGCATTCAGAAGGTCATGAGGTGCACCTCAGTATCGGTTTGGTGGATAGCCTATCGGTCACTAGTGGAAAACCTCCCGCATGATGATATATCTATCACATTAAATTGTGTGCAGATCAATGTTTGCATGTGGATGAGCTAGCTCATGGTATCCTAGATAGCACCATAGATTAATCTGACTAAATACAAAAAAGGAGTTAGTGGAGCTAATTAGGTGATCCTCAGTACAGGTTTGGTTGACAACCTATCTGGCACTAGCGGTATCCTGACAAATACCACATAAACAAGCTCAATTGCACACACAGGGATGTGAAATAACTTGGTCAAAGACAAGTCGGATTCATACCTTGTTCAAAAGTCTTGTAAGATAAAAATATAGTCTTGGCTAGTTAGTTAAAACATCTGAGTCTCAGAAAACCTTAATTACATTCTACAACCAACTGTGATATCTTTCATCCTTGCATCGCCATCAAAAAATACAAAAAACATGTATACATCAAAAGTCATTTACCACAACAATCGCCTAAGAAAAAAAGCCATAAGTTCTAAACAGTCTATGGTGCCACCGCCAAAAATCACAAATTCAATTCATCCATTCCATTTGCATATCATATAAATTAGAAACATTAGCATTCATCACAACATATCCATACATAATATAAATTAACATGCATCCATAAAACATCAGTCACTATGCATAAAATCAAATCACAACACGTGCATAAACAAAAGAAAGTCATATGTATATATATACCATCAAAAATGCCCGCAGGATACAATAAACCGGTCCTCTGACCTCACAAAAAGGCAAAAGCTCAAAAACCCCCAAGCCTAGGGCGTTGGCCACCATGATCACGCAGGATCGGTGCGACGGGAACTACCCCTCATGGTGTGGGTCCTATGGGACCCCTTAGGGTGGCTGTTGCTAGCCCTCGCATCACGCCTACTACCACCTCCCTCATCTAGTCACCGATATCGAGAGGATGCTGACTACTCAGTATCGCTCCCTCTCGTGTGGCACGATGATCTGCCTCCACTAACCGTAGGATCCGCCCATCAAGGCGGATAATCTCTGCCTCTAGCTCAAACTGATTTCGAATCAAGTCCATCTCCCACTGACGAAACATCACCAAGTTATCATTGACCTATTCCAACTGCATCCACAGGAGATCCATCTCCCACGCAGCATCTGTATCCCCATCCCATCGATGATACGCAGCAAATGCATTCTCCCTCTCTACCAACTATGTCCATAATATCCCTCTCCTACAGTGCATCCCCGAGCTCCTCATCCCATCTCTAGAGAAGCCCCTCCAATCACGCTATTTTAGCATGCAACCCTGCCTCCATATCCTCTGGGACTGCCTGAGGCATCGACATCTTCGAAATGGAAGCTTGCCCCGGCTCCCACTACTCCGGGATGTCCTACATTTTTGGATGCTCTTGAACCTCAAAATCCCCACCCACCTCATCCACCTCCACCATGTCTGCATCATCCAACGGAGCCCCCCAACCCTCTCCTGGTGCCTCTACACCCTCCTCCTGTTGCTACCACCTCTGGACCCCCTAGAGGCCCCTCACCTCGCCACCACCACAATGTCCACCACTGCTCATACTCAGTAGTAGCCCCAATGTTGTCCATGTCTAGGACGTCAATCATGGTATCCGCCTCCTCCCCTAACGGTGCGATGATCGGCCAGTCTAGTGTTCTCTCATCACCCCGATGCCGATAGATCAAGGGCTCCCCAGGAAACCCATGGGGCACCCCAAACTATCGAGTCACCTGAACGTATGGGAAATACTCCTGCTCGATCCTTTGTCGCCCGATCAACCATCTCCCCCTGCGCACCCGTCGGAGCCACTCCCCAGCCTCAGGCCAAGATGGACAATCCCGGTATGGCCGCCAGACTACCTCCTAAGGAGCAAGCCACGAGAAAGCATCGACATAGTGCCCTACAACACTTGCCCATCATCGACTATGCCCCTTCTTTGACCTATGCCACAATGCTGCATACCCTATTTCTCTATCAACCATCTCCGCTTGAGTCATCCACGACAACCCCACCGACCTCTCCACAGCTATGTGCTGCCATGCCTAGCACTGCAATAGGTAACTGCATCCAATACCCTTTCACCTCCAATAATGGATCTCATACAACTCATCATACAGCTATGCTAGTAGTGTCTAACCCCATATCATAATTAAGGGATCTGTGGTCAGACACTCCACCAACCTAAAGATCACCTCCAACAGGTTCCACTAAAGAGTCAAGCAAAAACATGTTGGAAATGAGGATCATCAGTAATACGTGCCTCACTCCCAACACGCCCCTCTCTAGCCACCATCGTACCAAAATGCCACCAATCTGGCAGTCACCCTCTGCCCTCTCCACTGGGATGTCCACACCCAACTCCTCCCCATGCCTAAAGCATCACATTAGTATAGTTGTTCACTGATCACGTGTCATTGTCCTAATCGGTAGCCCATCTATCTGATAGACATCCTCCAGAGTCACTGTCATCTCCCCTGTTGGGATATGGAAGGTATTGGTGTAGGGATCCCATAGGTTGATCAGCGCGGTTAGGTACGCCCAATCCCCCACCATCGGCTCTAGCCGCATCACATGCTTGAGCCCAAGGGCATCAAGCCATTCCCAATCCGCCAAAGTCAATGCCCCTCGGGCATCAGAGAACACCGTCGGCTGACGGTACCGACTCTTAATCACCTGAAACACAAAAACAACAAAAACATTAAAAACATGATAAACTATACAACAATAACATGAATATACAACAATGCATAAAAAAAAATGTGTACAACTAAAAATGTACAAATAACAAGCAACAAAATTTAAAAAAAAAAAAACAACATAGTTTGTCAGCACTTCGGTTTTTTTTAACTTTAAGTCTACAACTGACAGATAAAAAACAAAAATAAATACAAAAAATTCAAAAACATCAGTTTGTCAGTACCTAGGGTTTTTAACTCTACGTTTAAACTGATAAATAAAAACAAAAAAATAAATAAAAAAAATAGTTTGTCAGCACTTAGGTTTTTTAACTTTAAGTCTACAACTGACAGATAAAAAACAAAAATAAATACAAAAAATTAAAAAACAACAGTTTTTCGGTACCTAGGGTTTTTAACTCTACGTTTAAACTGATAAATAAAAACAAAAAAAATCAAAAAAATAGTTTGTCAGCACTTAGGTTTTTTAACTTTAGAGTCTACAACTGACAGATAAAAAAACAAACAAAAATTTAAAAAAAATCACATTTGTCAGTACCTAAAGTTTTTTGACTTTAAGTTTCAACTGATAGATAAACAAATAAAAAAAAAAAAAAACAAATTCAAAATCAAAAAATAGTTAGTCAGTACCTAGGGTTTTCATTAAACTAGGGTTTCTAAATGTATGTTTAAACTGACAAACGCAAAATAATAGCAATTTAAAAAAAAAAAACTAGGGTTTTGCTCTCAGTTTACCCTAGGATTTTAGTTTAAAAACAAAATTTTAGATTAAAACAATTTTTCTAAGCTAGGGTTTTTTCGTTCAGTTTACCCTAGGGTTTTAGTTTAACAACAACAACAACAAAAAAACAAACAAACAAAAAAAACAAGAAATGACAAAACCTAGGGCTTAAGTTTAACCTAGGGTTATAGTTTTAGTTTTTGTCAATTCTTTTAGCCTAGAGTCTTACCTTATTTTAAAAAGGAAAAACAACTTGTAAAATAAATTACGGTTCTTTAAATGTAAAATAAAACACAAGCTAACCAAAATGAGAAGGAGCACTTACCGGTCTTGCTTCGGCTCTGCCACTCGATCCGGTTCATGAACTCATGGCATCGGGAAAAATTTGACAGCGCTTCGCTTTGTAGACTCACCCTCCTCCTCCTCACAGCTCCAAATCGCCAAAAAAATTGAATGCAAATGAGCCCAAACCCTAGTTTTGGCCCTTAAATAGGCTTTTAGGCATGTAATCGTTCCACCCTGGGATGAGCACTCTAGTTAGTGCTCGTCCCACCCTGGGATGATTACAAAACTGGTATTCGTCCCACCCAGGGACGATTACAGAGCAAAAATTTCAAAAACAACAAAAACTGCACACAATGCACAAAAACAAGCAATAAAATTGTCCAATAAGAGTGCTTTTGCACTTGACATTTCGGGAATGCAAAATAGGCGTCGGGGTCACAAATCCTCACTATCCTACTCCCTAAGAAGGCTACCATAGCTAGACCACTCCATGGGAGGACGGCTTATCGAGAATTTCAACCCCAAACGACATCCCAAAAAGGGTCCAAACCCACCCAAAAATAGCAATAATATTGTCGAACAAGGCACATTTGTGCCTCTGCTTCTTGGCATGCAAAATAGATGTTGGGGTCAAAAATCCTCACTATACTACTCCCTAAGATGACTACCATAGATGGACCGCTCCACGGGAGGACGACTTGTCAAGAATTTCAACCCCAATCGGCATCCCAAAAAGGGTCCAAACCCACCCAAAAATAGTAATAACATTGTCGAACAAGGTGCATTTGCGCCTCTGCTTATTGGCATGCAAAACAGACATCGAGGTCACAAATCCTCACTATCCTACTCCCTAAGAAGGCTACCATAGCCGGACCGCTCCATGGGAGGACGGATTATCAAGAATTTCAACCCCAAACGACATCACCAAAAGGGTTAACACCCACCAAAAATAGGTCTAAATGTTGGGAAACTGCACACACATCCAAAGATAAACAACTGAAAGGCACCCTTACACAAGTCATCTTGGGTCAAGCGACTCATCTCTTTTCTCATGTAGGTCATTCCCTCATCGATTCGTCGCTTGAGGGGGTAGTCACACTTAGTCACCAATCAACAAATACACACCCAATTAAGGAAATGCCATGCATTCGAAGAATCATTGACAAAGACAATCACGCCCTTGCTTGGGGCAGCAAATAAGCAATAATCACAAGTTGATCAAACAATTGGCATTCATGAATCATGAACTCAAGGTTCCCATAGACAAAAGGGTGTGCCCTTTGCCTATTCATGATTGATCAATGTCCAAGATCAAGTAACACCTCATCAAAAAAGGTTAACACTTGAATTGAGTTCCTTAGCTCATCAAAAGCAAGGATTCAAGAATGCATACCCTTTCCATACTTGGGGCATCAAAATTTGGTTAGGTTATTGAGAAACCCTAATCATTAGTGCTTTGGTTATCTATTTTTGCTTAGCATCGTGCCACGCATAGCGCATCCCAAAAAGGGGCATCTATAGACACCAAAACAACACCAATCCGATTATGTGACTGCAAACACTAATCGAGTTGACACACATAGCCCCCAGGGTAGCCCCTAGAGGTTAAACAGTGGTCCTAACCACTCTCATAGTAGTTTTGGAAGGTCAAAGGTCAATTTGGCACCTTTTAGGCACTTTGCTCCTTATTCGTTCCACCCAGGGATGACTACAAACTGGTATTCGTTCCACCAGGGACGATTAGTAGTATTCGCTCCAAGGTGGGGCGAATAGCAGGTTTGATGGGCAAAAGGTCAAATCTTGACAAATGGTAGCCCAGATCCACCACTTAACTCCTCCTTCATTGTATGGGAGTGAGAGTGAGCATTTTGGAGGGCTAGAGGCAGTTATAGAGGTAGTCATGGAGCCCTTAATCAGGGAGGAATCTTCTCCCCCCTAGGAATGCATGATTGCCAAGTGGCGCCTCTGCATGCTCATACATAGAGACCGTCAGGTCTATAAAATGGTGAGTCTTCTCACCCCAAAGATATACAGAGAAGGAGCATTTTGAGCAATGAAGTGTTGTCATTTTTGTTGCAAGTATGAAAAGGTTTAAGTTGTAAATGGCTTAGAAAAAGCTCCTTCTAAGCCCTAAAGTGTGAATTCTCCCTCATTTTGTCGGCAAGTTTGTTTTATTTTTTTCCTAATTTCCTCCTATCTTCCTCCTATATTCCCTCCTCCTTATCCCTCCGTTAATCCTTCTTCCCCCTTATCCCTCCAACTCCCTTATCCCTCCTTATCCCTTCTTATCCTCCATTTTCCCCTTATCTCTCCTTTGCCGACTTTCTTCCTATTCCCTACTTATTTATACACTTGAATTTGTAATGGTTAAGGTTGACGAGGGGTGCAAATAAAGTATTTAATTTTTTCTGTGATTATTATTTGTTTTTCATTGCATTTGATTGGCCCTCGATCTACACTGGTATCAGAGCATGTAGAGGCACCCTCGATCTATTGGCCAATCAAATGTAGTAAAAAACAAATAATAATCATAGAAAAATTAAATACTTTATTTGCACCCCTCGTCAACCTTGACCATTACAAATTCAAGTGTATAAATAAGTAGGGAATAGGAAGAAAGTCGGAAAAGGAGAGATAAGGGGAAAATGGAGGATAAGAAGGGATAAGGAGGGATAAGGGAGTTGGAGGGATAAGGGGGAAGAAGGATTAACGGAGGGATAAGGAGGAGGGAATATAGGAGGAAGATAGGAGGAAATTAGGGAAAAAATAAAACAAACTTGCCGACAAAATTTGCCGACAAAATGAGGGAGAATTCACACTTTAGGGCTTAGAAGGAGCTTTTTCTAAGCCATTTACAACTTAACCCTTTTCATAATTGCAACACTCTCCCCCTTAAAGTTGAGAGGACTGACTACACAGTCTCTCAGCTTTACAAATTGAGCTTTAGTCATCACCTTGGTGAAGATGTCTGCAACATTCTCCAAAGTGTGACAGTATTGAAGCTCAAAAATTTCATGTTCCACCATATCTCTGATGAAGTGATACTTCATATCAAAATGCTTTGTTCTGCTATGGTGGACAGGATTATATGCCAACTGAATGGCACTGATGTTGTCGCAGTAGATTCTAGTCGGACCACTTTGCTATTCTCCAATCTCTTCTAGTACTTTCCTTAGCTACAAAGATTGAGTACTAGCATAAGTAACCACTATATACTCAGCTTCTGTTGAAGATAGCGCTACTACTGTCTACTTTTTTCAACTCCAAGTTATTAGTCCTGATCCTAGACTAAAATAGTTTCTCGATGTTGATTTCCTGTCATCAATATTGCTACCCCAATCACTATCATCGAAGCCTACAAGCTTGATAGTGTTGCATTTATGGTATTGGATTCCAAATCCAATGTACCTTTTACATATCTTAAAATTCTCTTAGTCGCCTTCAAATGCAGCTCAAATGGGTTAGCCATAAATCTAGAAACAAGAGATACAACATACTGAATATCTGGTCTGGTGTTGGTGAGAAACATCAAACTCCCAACCATGCTTCTGAAAGTGGTCACATCAACTTTTGGTTCTCCATCATCTTTGCTTAATTGGATCCCATGTCCAACTAGAGTTGCAATCGGTTTGCAATGCTCCATAGCAAACTTCTTGATCATATCCTGAGCATACTTATGTTGACAGATGAAGATCCCTGTATCTGACTGATGAACCTCCATTCCAAGGTAATAGTGCATTAATCCAAGATCTTTCATCTCAAACTACGTCATCATGGAGTGTTTGAACTCCCTGTTCATTTTTCCATTACTACCCATAAAAATGAGATCATCCACATACAAACAAACTATGAGGATGTCTTTACCTTGCTTTAGGTAGTAGAGTGTGGGTTCATTTTTACTCCTGGTGAACCCATATTCTTTGAAGTACCCATCAATGCATGAGTACCAAGCTCTTGGTGCCTGTTTGAGACCATAGAGTGCTTTCTTCAATCTGTAAACAAGGTGTTATTTACCTTGCACTTCAAATCCCTGTGGTTGCTCAACATACACTTCTTCTGTCAAGTAACCATTGAGAAATGCACTCTTGACATCCATGTGTTGGACTTTCCATCCTTTGTGTGCAGCTAAGGCAAGAACTGCTTCGATTGTCTCCTCGTCTGCGCTACAGGAGCAAAAGTCTCTTCATAATCTATTCCATATTTCTGAGTAAAACCCTTTGCCACTAATCTTTCCTTGTGCTTCTCAATGCTTCCATCAGCATTAAACTTGGTCTTGAAGATCCATTTACAGCCAACACATTTATTTCCTTTCGAAAGCTTCACGAGCTCCCAAGTGTTGTTGTTTTTTATAGAGGTTATCTCCTCTTTCATGGCATCTTGCCAAATATTCTGAGTACATGCCTTCTCATAACTAGAAGGTTCAATTTGTGCACTAGTTAACAAAGCATAGTTAACTTGATCTCCCCTAGGTTCCTGCTGGGTTTCATCATCACCATACAAGTGCATACATTCTAATCTATGTAAAACAGATTCCATTTCACTAGCTTGACTCCTAGTATATCTTCTTGAAAAAAATTTATCCAACATCTGAGATGATGAATGATACTGTAAAGTTCTCTTACCTTTGGATGGAACATCAATATCCATTGGTGAGGAACTTACTGATCTTTGTGGAGAAGGACTTGGTGAAGTAGTTGAATCAGAATATGGACTTGGTGGATGTGTGGGTGGAGACTGCTTTCCTTTTTGTGGGAGCTACGGTTGCACCTGCTGAGCAACTATATCAGTGGCTTCAACATCACTGAATATTTGGGGCTTACCCCACTCTCCCCTTTCATCAAAAATCACATCCCTTGAAACCACTATTTTCTTAGTTGTAGGATTATAGAGTCTATAACCCTTTGTGTTTTCATAGTAGCCTACAAAAATGCAAGCTTGACTCTTTGGATTCAACTTCTTTCTTAGCTCATCAGGAATGTGAGCATATGCCAATGAACCAAATACTCTGAAATACTTCACATTTGGTTTCTTACCATACCAGGCTTGGTAAGGTGTCTTCCCTTTCAAACTTGAAGTAGGACTTCTGTTCAAAATGTGAACACTAGTCCTTGTTGCATCTCCCCAATATGCATTACTCAAATGCTTTGTTTGAAGCATTGACCTTGCCATATCCACAAGTATGAATTTTGAGCAACGAAGTGTTGTCATTTTTGTTGCAAGTATGAAAAGGGTTAAGCTGTAAATGGCTTAGAAAAAGCTCCTTCTAAGCCCTAAAGTGTGAATTCTCCCTCATTTTGTCGGCAAATTTTGTCGGCAAGTTTGTTTTATTTTTTCCCTAATTTCCTCCTATCTTCCTCCTATATTCCCTCCTCCTTATCCCTCCGTTAATCCTTATTCCCCCTTATCCCTCCAACTCCCTTATCCCTCATTATCCCTTCTTATCCTCCATTTTCCCCTTATCTCTCCTTTGCCGACTTTCTTCCTATTCCCTACTTATTTATACACTTGAATTTGTAATGGTCAAGGTTGACGAGGGATGCAAATAAAGTATTTAATTTTTTTGTGATTATTATTTTTTTTTCACTGCATTTGATTGGACCTCGATCTACACTGGTATCAGAGCATGCATGATTGAGGAATCTTCTCCTCCCTAGGAATGCATGATTGCCAAGTGGCGCCTCTTCATGATCATACATAGAGACCGTCAGGTCTATAAAATGGTGAGTCTTCTCACCCCAAAGATATACAGAGAAGGAGCATTTTGAGCAACGAAGTGTTGTCATTTTGTGTACTCACTTTTGATTGTGCCTTTCACATCCTTGATCTCTCTTTTGGAAGGGAGGTCATTGGGTGGTTATTGGAAGCACAATCCAGACCCCAAACCCGACATTTGGCCACAGTATCCTTCCCAAATTTGTCTACAACACCCCACAAGAGGTTTTGGACCCATCCCAAGTGGATTTGTGCTAAAATCTAGCCCCAAACGGTGGGCGTCCTGCCCTCGGGTGCCCCCCACACTATTGCAGTCCTAATCGCCCCACCCTGGAGTGATTAGAAATCTGTAGTAGATTTTAGTTCTGTTCTTTTTGCATTTTATTCTAGGTTTCTTAGATAGGCTTGCATTCAAATTTCATGTAATTCTGAGCATTTTTTATCATGTTTTTGTTATTTCTTACTTTCGCTAACATGCAGGTAGCATCATCAAATTCTTGATGATAAATGTCAAATTGGAAAAATCTAACCTTTTGGGTCTTTCCAAAATACCCCATTTTACCTAACCCCAAATTTGTAGGTGATTTGGAGCCTTTTGAATGGGACATTTGGGGTAGTGCTTTCTAACATTTTGTTGTAGGTCTAATTGTCCCACCTTGGAGCGATTAGAAATTCATGGTGAATGTCCTGACTATTCTTTTTGTAGTACCTTCTCGGTGATCTTTTCATGCCTCTGTCAAGTTTTTAGCTCATTTTGATCTATTCTAGTTGTCGTTTTATTTATTTTTTGCATGCACTAATCTTAGGCTTGGGGATTGCATGTTTCATTTCATCCATAGGTGGTACTAATTATTTTCTATTTCCTTTAATGCAAGATCTTGACACTGGAGGAGCAGCAAAGAATCAAAGACCCTTCCATGCAAGCAATGACAACGTTTGGTCCGCCCATTTTACATGTGGGCATGCGAAAGAAGGAATACCACCCACGGTGTAACGAAACCTTATTTAATGCTCCTAGCCCCTAAAAAGTGAGGAGATGTGTTGTAACCGAGCTTTAAAGAAAATTAATAAAAGGGGATGTATTCCATATTTGCTTTCTATCTGGTTTCGATTCATTTATGTTTCTCTCCTTTCATGCATTTTCAATTCATAGGATTTAGCGTCATCTTTGTATTCGCTTGCATTGCACTTGGTATTTTCTTTTTGCTTTCGTATCCTCATGCTTTTAGGGTATACCTAAATCACTGGGTTTTAGAGAGCTAGAGTTTCTTTTATCATAGAAATCACTTCATTTTACTAGCAACCATCAACTAGAGTACCAAAGGATCTTTCGGGATGAATTCCTGATGAAGTTCTAGCAAGATTTTGGTCTACTTAAATCTTCTTCTTTTTTTCCACCCAAAATTTCATACCCTAAAAATCCTTGTTTGAGTAACCACTAAGAGCATGATCATATTTTGGTATTCTATGCAAAACATTAGTTTTTCTCTTACTCAAAGGGTTGGTTTTGAGAGCCATAATCAGATATGACCTCAATATATTATGGGATGATTTGTTATTATATGATTTAATAAGTATGTTTCTCTCAAAATATTGGATGGTGGTAATATCATCCCTTAATATTTAGTTCTTATAAAATTCTTTCTTAAATTAATTTATTTTAAAATATGCAATTACTATAGCTTAGGCTAAATCTTTCTATAAATATTTCAATGTTGTTTTAATATTTATATTTGCTTTGTATCGCTTAATAGAGTTTTTAAAACAAATAAATTAACTAATAAAAAAGTAAAAATATTTTAATATTATTGTATTGTCTACAAACAAAAAAAATAACTTATAAGATTCATGTATTTTGCTAATTTAAAGACTTCACCTTGCAAAATTTTGCTCATAGAAGCATTCCTCAAACACTTAAAACTCCTCCCCCTTATCACTTGTGTCCCTTTCATCATAACAAAAAAGTACACAAGGATTTGAGGACCTCCTTAGTGCAATGCTCAAAGCAACTCAAATGAGCATATCCTTCAAGAAACAAACCTCTAATTTGCTGAAGAAATTTAAAATTTAATATGAGAATGATGAAGCTAAAGAGGCTCCTAATTATGTTCAAGGTTCACTCATGTTTTCGGTAAACCTTTAGAGTTCATAGTGTAGAGCCCTTTCCATGGTTTTCTCTTTTATAAAAAGGTTCGGGGAACCTTTAAAAATCTCTTCTTTCAATCAATTAATTTAAAAAATTAATAATGTTTAAAAAATAAATTATAATTTCTAAATAATTAAAGATAATAAATTCAAATATATATTATTATATTTAATTAATGTAATAATAATTTTAAAGCCTACGTTATTAACTTGGACTAAGCCAAAACAACCAATAGTAATGTAGATAATTGTATAAATATATTAAATATTTTTTTCCCATGTAAAAAAATATTTTATATAACCATAAATATCTAAATTTAATTATTAAATAAAGATAATTCATTCATAAACGTAGTAAATATGAATATTTTAGTTCATTTTCAATGTGCTTTATTTGGAATCATTAACCTTATTTTTTTAGCTTATAAAATTATAATTCCCATAAAATTTTACATAGTGAATTATTACCTCATCTCAAGAATTTTATATTTAAATCACAAAATAAACTAAAAAAGAACAACCTATCTTTTTATTAATAAAATATATCTAATATAAAATTAAAAAAAACAAATATCCATATTAAATTATTATATAGCTTTTATATTTTATTCGTTACATTCTATTGAATAAATATAAAAATATTACCTTTATAATAGGTTAAAAGTTATGACCAAAATTTATTTAAAAAAATATTGTAGTAATATAATATTAATGTAAAGCTTTAATAAACTCTCCTTAATAAAAAAAATATATAAATCATATTTAAAATTTGAAATTAATTAAATTCATTTTTTATATATTTAAATAATATAAATTTATTTTATAGTTAAAATTAATTATTTTTATAATAATTATATGCTTGAATACGATAAAACTTGTCAATTATGTGTCATGCTAAAAAGTAACACTTAACAAGGATGCCACTTAATTTGGGTTCAATCTCCAAAACAAACGTAAGAAGTATTGTTCAAAAAGTAACACCTAACACTCACATATTACATACTTAACTTTTAGTTTTTATTTTATTTTTTTAATTTATAAATTTTATACATAAACAACCACAAATAGAAAGTCGTTATTTATTATTATTATTATTTCAAATTATGAGATTTATGCACTAAATTTTTATAAGTAGAAGGATATTTTTTAAAATGTAATATCAATACTAACCTTTTAAACTTATTACAAGCTGAAGTGGATAGTCATTTATAGCTAGTAAATTAAAAATTTTCTATTTTGAATTTTTATTTTAATGCAAAATTAAAAAGATTTGCATTAAAAGAGATAATTTTACGAACCTTACACTTAAAGATTGACTGCTTAAAAAGTCAATTCACATTGTATAATCAAACTTTAACCATTGAAACAAATTAAAAAGCAAAAGCACCACGATATACATACAATATATATTATATTATATGTGTAATTGTGCTACGATACATCCGAGGATTACTACAATACATACATGCTTCTTAAAATGAGGATTCAGAATGGGAACACTATAGCATACATTGTAATGCAGGATTACTTGACGAAGCATATGCCCTACGAATAATTATTGAATATAGTCACACCTTTAGGTTACTAAGAAGAGGCAAATAGAGGCTAAGGAGACCACTGAGGCTGTAATATTTTATTTAGTAGGAAGCCTGGCAGGAATACGGACATACATATACAGCCACAACTTCAGTAGTAGATATCGGTATTGCCGTAAAAGAAGAAAGAAGAAAGAGGAGGAGAAAGAGAAAGAGAAAGAGGGGTTGGAGCTGGAGATCGAGAAGTAATCAATGGAACTTCATCACTTAAATGTAGGCGAAGTAGGTGGCGGTCGAGTAAAACTTATGCAGGTGGAGGAGACAAAGTGGGAATGATGGTTCCCAGAAGTGGTGGTGCAGTAGACCTGGCGACGGGTGGAGGAGACCGACCAGGAAAGGTGGTTCGAGGTAGCGGAGGAAAGGTAAAAAGAGGGGATCTAGGTAGCGGAAAAAGAGGACGTCCAAATTGGAGGAGTTTCCGATTCATAGCTATTTCTGTCTTTGTTCCGTTTGTATTCCCAACGAATACAAGAAGAAACAATATGACACCAAATTTTGCTATTATTGATGACGCACCCATTGCTGTTCTTCCCCACAAACCCTCTCTTACTAATTCTGCTCTACTCAGTTCGCAAACGTGTAGATCAATGATTGAGAGCAAAACAAAACATCGAGTGTACTTATACACGTAAATTTCTCCATGGAAGATGTATTATTATTGGCGGCGCTTTATTCGCAAATCGACTCCCAACCTACCATGTGTATTAATGCTAACGGTGCTTTATTGGCACATATCGACTACCTACTGTATCTACAATACCAACCCACCATGTTTATTAATACTGGCGGTGCATTATTAGCACATTTCGGCTACTTACTTTATCTACTATAGCTATATACCATGTGTACTATACTTACTGAACACGAGATGAGAAAGCTACTATTAGCTAAATATCTTGAATTCGTGTGATCCCATCCATATATATATATATATATATATATGCATTTTTAAAGAGTTAAGCAAGTTGCAGGTCATAAAGGAAGCATTTGTGCAACGAGTGATCACGCCGAATGGTTTGTTGTTCGAATATTTACGATTTCGAAAGCTTTCCAAACGCAATTGGTCTGTAATAAAATGAGCTAAATATTTTGAATTCGTGTGATCCCATCCATATATATATATAGGCATTTTTAAAGAGTTAAGAAAGTTGCAGGTCATAAAGAAGCATTTCTTCAACGAGTGATCACGCCGAATGGTTTGTTGTTCGAATATTTACGATTTCGAAAGCTTTCCAAACCCAATTGGTCTGTAATAAAATGATTACCGCTCTCATGAACTGAGGACTGCAGAGAAATTTGATAAATAGCTTTCTACATTATTGGAGTCACATGTAGCTGTCTCTTTTCCTTGCAGCATACAATAAATAAAATGGCAATGCCCACAAATAAGCACCACTTGTTAACCAATATGGCAATGCCAACAAATAAGCACCACTTGTTAACCAATTGTTATCTAAGTCTTTAATGAATGTGGAGGACAATCTGTTTCTTTTAATTTAATTAGAAGACAACCACAATTCCATTGCACATTTATATGTTCTTGGTTTCAGAACCAGAAACGTGTATTTATAATTTATTTTTAATGTAGCATGTATTTCTGGTTAGACATAATAATTTTGACATTGTTATTTTATTTTATTTTATTATATATATATATATATATTTTTTTTTTTTTTTTTGAGATCATTTTTTTTTATTGGTAGAAAAGATTTTGAAAGGGTCCCTGAACCTTGTACAAACACCACCTGAAAGAGAAACCAGGAAACAAAGGGAAAACCTCCCAATAATCAAACAAATCAACAGGAGTTAAATTAGAACAACAAAAACCAACCGAACAAAGAGATATGCTGAGAAAACAAACTAGACAAAACAGACAGGACCTGAGAAGACCAACCTTAGCAAAAAGACATGCAAAGCGATCAACCAACTTATTGCGGTATAGGACCACCATATTTTTCCTTCTCCATGGGAAGGATAACTTGAAAGGTCTCGGACTTACTAGCAATAATAGCTTTTGAAATCCTAATAGTGTTATCGAGGCCGATAAGGGCCTTCGATTAAGACTGGTAGATGTTCTCCAACATCTCAGTAAGAATCTCAGAAGAATCACATTTGGAAGTGGCCATCGCTCTCGCATCCGCTATGGATTGGTCCAACACAGGGATGGTGCTCTTAGAGGTGAGCTGCTTAAGGCTCTTATGTTTCCCACCAGCGTTCCTCTTGCTTTTGTGATTGTTGGTGCGGCTTTGCATCACCACATCAACCTCAGTGAGCTCTTTCTTAGTGCACATGAATGGGTTTGAATCCATATTGTTAAATATCTTCTACAACATATGGTCGTAAATGATCAAGAACAACCCTTGGTGTTTAATCTGGGAATCCTCCCTTTTCTGGTAGTTCTCAAATAAAACCTCAATAGATTATCTCAAATACTCAGGAACGTTGACCTCTTTAACATCCCAGAGCCTGTTGAGAAAATCCAGATGGAAACTTCTCAACGGTTCATCCACGTTATCCACCATAATGTACTGCATAATTGGGATCAGAGCCCTGAACTAAGGATCTGGAAGCTTCTCGTGGATGATGCCTTTGTTGTCTCTCGTAAATTTCTTCCATCTATCCATGAAATATTTTAGCTCATCTTGAATGGTATGATTATCTCTATGGAGCTTGAAGCCCTCATTGGGAACCTTGGTAATCTCTGCTAACAGGTTGACAAAGACGGTAAATTTCATTCCCCTAACCAGGACTTGGCCATTGACCCAAGTGTTGCAAAAATATTTGGTGATTGCATCATCATGCCCCCTAAATTTCTTAAGGAAGGGAATGAAGCCATGGTTGAAGAAGATTTTTTGGATATCTTCCTCCAAATTGAGAGTGACAGGTTCAATGATGGCCATCATAGGTAGAGGGAAGTAATTACGGGTAGAGGGGACTCACTAAATAAGACTTCAAGTAGAGAAATTTTGAGGCACCTGAGGAGATTGATATCATTGGAGTTAAAGGACAGTTCAGAGTAGTCACATGGGGGCTTAAGCCAATTTTGGTTCCAATGCTTTATCGGGATGAAAATAATATGGAATTTGGTGAGGATAATGGTGTGTTTGGTGGAAACTTGAAGGTGGGGATTTTCGCCTGTGATTGGTTGACTTGGAAGAAAAACACTAACGTTGGCTCCATTATTGGAAAGGATTAGAGACACAAATGGTAAGGGGTGCCAAGTCATAAGGACCTTGATGCTGATAGGATGGAACACTGCAAACGGTTCCAACACACATAGCAAAGGGTGTTGGGGTTCTTACTATCGAAAAAGGCCCAAGTGCAAATATTAATGATAACCAAGGATATGATGACTTCCTAAACTGAAGTGAAGAGTCCTATGATGTGGCAATCATCGAAGCTAGCATGAATGGCTAGATACAAAGAGGGGGATGTGCTGTGATGATGATTAATAATCTTAGTTTGGAAGTTGTGATCACAGGGGGATTGAGGGAAGGTCTGGTGAGTTAAACTGTAGCATTCAGGTCTGGGAATGACAAATTCCCTAGTTCCAAATCGAGACCCGTGCTGCCACCAAATGGAACCCATTCTATAGTATTCGCCTCTATTTAACTGACAGTTTGCCATCAAATATTGGCCATAAGGCTTGGTGTTGCTGATGTGGTTATGATGATATGGTTTTGTAGTCCTTCCCGGGAGACTGTGCAACTTGGAGAAAGTGATACGTGGCAAGGACATGGAAACCACTATGGAAGAAGCATTTTACTTGGCATAGTGGCCCACAATCTTGGATAAGCAACCCTTAGGAACCAATTGAAGCTTGTATGTCACCATGGGGAAATTAAAGAGTACAGACATCACGTTTGGAAGAATCAGTTCTTAGGTTATGAGAAAAGGAATTCCTCCACACCTGAATAGTGGTTTCACGTACACCCATATTTGTGAGCCAATCTATCGCTTTGTTCCCTTCCCAGTATTGGTGTTGAATGATGATGTATGTATATTTGGTTATGAGATATTTGCATTCCTGTAGAATGTTTGTCAAAGACCAGGGAGGGTTAGCATTACCTCTGATAAATTTAATAATGTAGATAGAGTCCCCTTCTACGATCAAATGGTCAATGCTCATTTTTTCAATGAGCTGGATACTTTGGAAAATACCTCTAGCTTCGGCCATTTTATTCGTTTGAGTCTACAAGTTTTTTGCAAAGGTGAGTAATATTTTTCCCTCACTGTGTCCCTGAGGATGCCTCCCCCATCGATGTTACCAAAATTCCCTTTTGCTGTCCTGTCGAAGTTGAGCTTGAGACACCCTGACGGTGGGGGAATCCACCTTATAGATGACCTATTGACAAAAACAAGAGGTGCACTGAAAACATTAGTATTACAAGTTTATAACATATATGCTTTATTAATATTATAAGTTTATAGTATTATAAGTGCTTGGTGCTTAATATTATTTAAATTTAATTTTTTTTAATGTCAAAAAATCTAATAAATTAAATTAATATTATTTTTATTAATAATTTATGTTAAAAAATAAATATAAAAATAGTTATTCAATATAAAGAGGGGAATAGTTATCTAGTAGGAAACAAAGGATCGATTGCAACTCTTGTGCTCCATAAATTTATTAAAAAAAAAGTTTCTATATAACTATTAGTATTCTTAGAATCAAATAGGCAATTATTATAATATTTGTTCAAAGTTATACAACTTGAACAAATATGATTTTATTAAGATTATAAAATGGCAAATAAATCTTTTATTAAATAGTGAATCCATACGTTATTCTAGCATGTTGAAATACATAGTATTAGTTAACATTAATTATTTAATTTTTTAGTACAAAATATATTTTCAAATATCTCAGCCTAGTCAATCCAACCCTTCTTATCAATAGTTTTTTTTATCTGTACAATATCAAGTGTTTTGTATATTAAATAAATTATTTATCTCTTTAAATAATTGAATATATGTGAATCTAATATATACTATACATTTTAATATGTGGTGGCACAAAGGAAAAATTCATCTATTGGTGTGTAGAGAAAAAAAAAAGTTATGTTTTAGAGTTGTGTAAAAAAATAGGGTAGAACAACATTTTTCTCATAAGAATACAATTTTTTTATAGTTAATGTAAATGTAAATAATATAAAAAAGAAAAGTTCTATGTATATCCTTTAAAACCTTCAAAGAATAAGATTATTTTGTTTGGCATAAGGAAAGCAAAGGGCAGTATTCTATCAAGGTCGACTACTCTCTTCTAGATAGGGAATTGAGTTTGTTCTTGGTAAAGAATGTATGGATAAAATGTCTAATTCTTAAAATCTCACTTTTTTTTTGGGTAGTAGTTCAAAATAAAATTTTGACCATAGATAATCTTTGCAAAAGAGGTTTTAATATTGTTAACAGGTTTCCCTAGTGTGAGAAAGCTAGTGAGACAATTTATCATTTATTTCTTGAATGTGATTTTCTTATAATGTGTTCTATCTTATCCTTAATAAGTTCTTAGTTTCTTGGGTCCTACCAAAAAATTTAGTAGATGTCTACCTCTAGTGGACTTCTCCTTTCAAAAGTAAGTATTTGGAATCCTTATGGCAACTCTATCTCCCTCACCTCCTTTGGGGTTTGTGGCATGAATGGAATAACATAATTTAAAAGGAGAAAAAATAGAAAGTGTCCTCCAATAGATCTAAAATTGAAAGTGTAATCTTGGAGAACCTTAAGATAGTGAATCTCAAGGAGGATATAGTGCAACAACAAGAGTTTCTATTGTGTAGAGAATGAGGTATTCTAGTCTAATCCCATTAACTCAAATAGTGACCATCTAGGGATGAGGTGAAATGAAATTTCCCTCCCCTAAATCAATGAATCTCAAATTTGATGGAGAGATAAAGGGAAATTTGAGTCTAGTTGGTGAAGGTGGTGTGGTGAATATGGGGAGATCATTCTAGCCTATGGACAGCCCTTCAACTATCAAACTAATAACTTTGCTAAGACCAAAGCTTTTCTAGTAGGAACCCAACTCCTATTGTAGCTAGAAGTGGAAAATGTGCTCATTGAAGGGGATTCTTTGAATGTAATCAAATTATTGAAAGAATAACAAAAACCAAGCTAGAATGTTGTTGATATGATGTTGGAGAGCAAAATGGATCTTAGGATATTAAATAATGTAGTGATTCAGTATGTGTATAGAGAAGATAATGGGGCAACCAATTTTATGGTAAAACAAAGAGTAAACTTGGATAATAAAAGGATTTGATAATTTATTCCCCCTTTTTATTAGATATAATATAGATTGAGAAGATTGAGAATAAGCACATGTTAGTAGGTGGGAATAAATTATTCCAACTATGAAGTTAATGATGAGAATTAATATCCAAGAGATATATCCAAATGGTCCATCCATGATGACATTAACAAAAATATTGATTTTCCCAAGTCAAATAGATGCCAAGGTTCCAATTGGACATTTGGAGGTAGATCAAGATGTTTAGGATGGTCATTCTCCTTTTCATCTATATTTTCTATTATGTCCTAGTTGTGATGATGTTCTTTTTATCTTTAAGGTAGATAATAATAGTTTGCTTAATATCAATACTTTTTTGGTCAATGTTGTTGTTGTAGGCGTAATTTATAGAGTAGGTATTGTAGGTTTTCATATTAATTGTTGATTGGTTGTAGTTTTTGTTCCAGTAATGGATTTGAAGAATATCTTAAGGAGATTTTATATGGGTTTGAGGACCCCCAAAATCCTATTAACTTAATGAAAAATAATAATGCATATGCTTCATATGTAAGGTGCTTCATGTGGCAAGATGAAAGAAACTCTGTTATAATCTAGTGAAAGAATTATGGAGAAAATATGAAAAGAGGAACTTAGTAGAATGTCAAAGAAAGAAAAAATACTACAAATGAAGATGACAAAATATGAGGAGAAAAAATGAAAGAAAAAAAAATCAAGAAGAGATAACCTTTAATACAAACCTAAGTTTTGTGGGTATTCCTTATTCAATTTTTTCACATCTGATTATGATAAAATTTTCATGTGCAAATTCACTAAAGATTTGAATGAGCAATGCTTCACAATGGGTCTTGTCCTTTATCTTACTTCAACCTTATCTCTTGCTGATCTAGATGATAATCCACTATTTATTAGCCTACTACAAAAGTTGAATATTATGCTACCAATGAGGTGGATCCTTATGAATTTGGAGTAGGTGGATGTTCCTCAATATTACCTAGTGAGTCCTCAATATGATAATAATAACACCATCATCTTGTTTTCAAATCAATGTTTCATCAATGAGCCAAGCACATCCAGATTTAGATGCACTATTTACAAAGGTTTTATCTACATGGGATACTTGATCTAGTTCTTCTGGACTTAGAAAAGTAAGTAACAAATATCCTAACCAAGGTCACATTAGATGTTTCTTTTAGGTAATTCTTGTCTATTAAGGTATCTCATATCCTTTAAAGGAACTTTAAAATTTACCATAAATATTCAAGAAATTATAAGTTAAAAGGATGTCTAAATTATTGACTCTTATTTATACAAAATATAAAGAATGTATGTCTTCTAAAATAAACAAACATATCTAAAAATTTAATTATATATATATATATATATATATATATAGTTTGCGTTACTAGAGAGATTGTAATGTGTTATATTTTTTCATATTTTTGTGGATTCGAATCATACTCTTTGCTACCACTATAACCTTCAGTTGTGTCGAGTAAACAACATACCCTTCAGTTGTTGTATGAGACCTCATGGATTAGAACCATGGTCTCCACCCTCCCAAGAAAGTGATTTGAGCAACATGCTAGAACCTTTAGCCTTATATAATTTTTTTAAATAACAATAATATTTAAAATTAATTAGTCTAGGAAAGAGAGTGCAATAGTTTGTGGTTTGGCTCTTCTTCAAGAAGTCCAAGGTTCAAACCGCAACATGTGCTTGTCTATGTGTTACTACCATGTTGATAAGAGTAGCTCTCACCCTTACTAGGGTCATGGCTTGGACGGACTCCTCAACCCCTATGCATTGATAGTAGTGGTTTACCACATTACCCAATTCCAAAAAAAAAATAAGAAATAAAGTTTATATATATTAAATAATGTTTTTCATTAAACTTTTAACTGACTACTCCAATCCAAAATAAATTTTAAATAATAATAATAATAATAATATCATTATTAATATTGTTTTTGATTAAACATTTTAGCTAATCACCATTTACCGATCTGCGATCTGTGCCCCGTCATATAGATAACACTCAGGTGTTGGGAAGTATAACCATGATAACCAACATAATCATTCATGTTCTCTTTCCTATCGTTACCTAATGACCTATATGACGTCTATTTATAACAATAAGCAACAAATCAAAAAGAACAATGAGTGTATGAGCCATTCATGGCTTTTGACAGTATGACGTGGGGATGAGTAAAAGACAATGGTGCCCTGTGCGTAGACGTGCACTACTCATTATTCGAGACAACAACATTGCTAAAAAGCAAAGCTCATATTATTGCAAAGGAATGTTCAGCACTTACAGAAGCTTGAATGACCCTGATACCCTCAAAGAAACTCGCTTGCATTAGAGAAGGTGCATCCTCTACAGTGGCTAGTCCAGTTTGACTACATTGATCTTTTTCCTAAGCGAATAGTCTACATTCACTATTGATAGCCATTGTATAGTTGCCCCAAGAAGTAATTTGCACAACCATTCGTCTGCAAGGCCTTTCACTTCGACAGCTTTGAACTTATTTTGAAACGAGTCATGTCCCAGCTGCTTATATTTACCTCTTTCTCAAGTACAAAACTATTGAACTGTGCTCCATTTCTATTATTGCCAACTGCTCTTATATTCCAATGAAATTTTGTGCCTTTGTACCTGCCGATAAGTCTAATGCTAAGACTCCATGATTTCTGTTAGTTGTTGGTAAAGATTCATAAATTTGTAGTTCCTATGACTACGACGATGTTCGAATCATTCTTTTCCTTGAATGAAGCAGATTGGGCTGAAAAAGCCACTGCTTCCATTTTGTCATCCCAAAAATGAGTCCTTTCTCGTTTGTACTGTCCCTGCTATGTATGTCAAAGGCAACGGAGTAAAACTTCTCGAAAAGAATAACGAACTTTGCATATCTTTGAAGAGTTTTAGGCATTGATAGTTTTTGACCTGTTTCTCTGACGTCTTTCTATTTGAAGCTTTGACCAATTACATTTTTAACGTTCTCACATAATTATCTCACATTTGTTTCCATGTACCTCCAGCATACTACCAAAGATCTATGGAGGCAGAAAATGGTCCACCATGAATGCAGCCCATGAATAAACTTCTGACAACATTTAAGGAACTTCATCTCTGACACGACTAACAATCTCCATGGGGAAATCCTCCTACCAAACAAAAAATCCTTGGGATGAAACACCCAGATTCACCAATAAATCAGCCATCGCATTGCCCTCTTTGAGCACGTGCTCAAACGCCACATTATCAAAGGAGCGGGAGTTCCAAATCATTTCATTAATAATATTAGACACCTTCCAACTAGGTTGATAGACCCCTTTAAGCATATTAATCACTAACAAAGAGTCACCTTCGATTATTGCATTACGGATACCAAGATTTTTTAAATGCATCACACCAACAAAGGTAGCCCATGCTTCTGCAAAAATGGAAGATTGAGTACCAAGATAGTCTGCAAAGGCTAGAATAAGATCACCATTACTATCTTGTATCACTCCTCCTACCCCAACAAGGCCAGGATTCCCTTTAGAAGCTCCATCAAAGTTTAATTTAAACTAGTTTGTAGGTGATGGGGACCAACGAACATGCCTTCTCGGGTTAGGGGCAGGTGGAGGCCGAGCCAACAACACAAAACCTAACCATTCCTCGAGCCTAGCTTCGCTCGAGGAGTGAGCCTGAGGAGAGTTCAAATTTTTGAATGCTGATGAAACATTCTCCACTGCCTTCCAAAGAATTCTAAAACTAACATGCTCTAGATTACTCTCCATGTCTTTGAACACTCTAGCATTACATTCCTTCCAAACCCCCAAAGCACATGAGGAAGAAGGAACTTCTAGAAACATTTAAGCCTCGAGGAGGCAAATGAAGATCTCCACTGAGAAACACAATCAAAAATTGAATTTGGCAGCACCCATGCAACACCCAACCATGAAAGAATAAATGAGAGCACCTCCTAAAATCCCTGGCATCTGAGTAACAAATGAGAAGTTGATTCCCAATCCTTCTTACACAAAAAACATCTGTTGACCAAGATTAAACCTCTTTTAAGGAGATTTTCCAACGTGAGAAATTTGTTCTGCACCGCCAACCAATAAAACATGTTGATCTTCGACGTTAAGTTCTTAAGCTAGATTAAATTCACTGGGAAATGACCAACCAGATCAGAACACAATAGCTCATATGCTGACTTGACTATGTAGGAACCCTTGTTGTCCCCACCCCATACCAACCGGTCATCTACATCTTCTTGATGCACCACAATCAACCTCAACTCCTCCAATAGATATCTCCATAGATGTATGTCCAAATCATACCTTAATCTTGGGAGGGGATTGGACCAATATTTTCTACCATTACAAATTACCAAAAAACCACCACCTTTTGAAGGCCACCAATTCGAGAATGCTAAATTAAAGCCCCAAACCTCTGATCTTCAATAAGTGGTCGATCCCTGATCCACTGGTCTTCCCAAAAATTCATTGTCTTACCATCACCAATGACCCATCTACAATTGGAATTAAGAAAATCATGGGACTTAATCAGACTATTCCAAAACGTTGACCCCCCACTTGGGAGAAAGTTTGATAAAAAAGAAATAAAATTATATTTGGCCTTCAAAATACTGCACCACAGGCGGTTGGTGTTAGAAGCCAACTTCCAGCCAAGCTTAGCTACCAATGCCTTATTCATCATAGCAATATTCTTCAAGTTCAAACCACCCTCCTTATTTCTTCTGCACACCTGCTCCCAAGAGACAAGATGAAATTTCCCTTTCATCTCTAGACCAACCCACAAAAAAGCTTTGCAAATACTGTCAAGCTTTGCTACCACCTTGCCAGGGAGATGGAAAAGGGATAAAAAATAAATCGGGATGCTTTGCAGAGTACTTTGGACCAACACAACTTTCCCTGCCTGACTAAGGAGGACCCCTTTCCAAGAGGCCAATTTTCTTTGGACTCTTTCAACCATCGACATCCAAAGTGATTCCTTCATACGACCAAAAAAAGAGGGAGACCCAAATAGGTAGCTAGCAGAGTTGCTATCCTGCAATTCAAAATATTAGCAATCTTTCTCTACCGAGCCTCTAGGGTATTAAAAAAAAATATATTACTTTTCTCAAAGCTAATTTGCTGCCCAACTGCCTTCTCATAGCAGTCTAAGAGAGACTTGATGTCCCTAGCATGGATCACTGAAGCAACACAAGAAAGAAGAGTATCATCAACAAATTTTTGATGGGAAATCAGAGGGTAAGGTAAATCTAGACGAAGTCCAAACTCACTACTTCTTTGAGAGATCAATCTCCCAAGAGCTTCCACCATCAAAATGAACAAGAAGGGAGATAATGGATCTCCTTGCCGAATACCATGATTGGACTTGAAAAATCCTATTGAAGATCCATTTATAAGGACTGAAAACTAGGTCATGGAGACACAAGCCTCAACCAATCCAATCCAAGAGTCATCAAAGCCAAACATTTTCAAAACACTGAGCAAAAAGGGCCACGAAACCCTATCGTAAGCTTTGTTAATATCCAACTTTAAGAAAAAATCCGCTCTACCACTTTTCTTAACAAAGTGTAAAAGCTCATGAATAACAATTGCACCATCCAAGATCTGTCTCTAGGGAATGAATGCACTTTGAGCATTATCAATCAGAATTGGGAGCATCGACTTCAACCTATTAACCATGACTTTGGACAAAATATTGTAAACCGAATTACACAAGCTAATTGGCCTGAAATCGTTGAAATAGTATGTCGAATATTTCTTAGGAACAAGGGCCAATAGGGTGGAGTTCATAGCCTTAGGAATCACCAAGGAACATTGAGATTCTCTAATCATTGAGCAGATATCATTACCACAAATATGCCAGAACCTCTGAAAGAAATCTAGAGGAAACCCATCCAGGCCTGGTACTTTGAGAGGGCTCATAGAATTTAATGCTTTAAATATTTCATCATCCGAGAAAGGAGCCAAAAGCCCAACATTCATATCATCTGAAACCAATCTTGGAATGGACTCTAACATAAAATTCTTTGCAGCACAATCATGGCCTAGAACAGAGCACAACAGGGTTGAGAAGAAGTCCATGACCTCTTCCCTAATTTTTAGAATATCATATGAGACACTCCCATCACCCAATTTGATCTCTCTAATTCTATTTTACCCTCTCCTACGTAGGGTAGAGGTATGGAAGTACCATGAATTTTGGTCACCCTATTTTAACCATAATTCCCTGGAATTTTGCTTCCAATGAAGCTCTTCCTTTGCCTGGTTATTATGAAGAGCAGAAAGCAGGGATCTCTCCTCCCTGAGCAACTCATCAGAGCAGCCCCTGGAATCCATTTCTAATTCAATACGGTCAATCCGCTCCACTAGTCTCTCCTTTTCTCTGAAGATATTACCAAAGGTAAACTTATTCCATAGTTTAAGTTTGACTCTTAAATTCCTCAATTTATTGGTCAATTTAACCATTCCTTCACTAGAGACATCTTCCTACCACCACTCCTTCAAACGGGCTTCAAAGTCAGGGTGGGAACACCACATCATCTCAAATCTGAATGGTCATGGTAGGAATGGTAATCCATTAGGAACTTCGAGCCATAGTGGATTGTGGTCGGACCTAATCCTCGAAAGAGTAGACAATGAAGCATCTCCAAAAAGGCTAACAGTGGAATTAGAAACAAAAATCTTGTCCAATCGGCTCAAGATAAGATTAGCACCCGACCTTCGATTGCTCTAGGTAAATTTTGATCTTTTCAAATCCAAGTCCCGAAGGCCTACCGAGTTGATAAAATCAGAAAAATCATTTAGAATCCTTACGTCCACTCCATTGCCACCTCTCTTCTCTAATGGATACAAAGGAGAATTGAAATCTCCAACAACAACCCAAGATTCTTCCCGAAAGGTGTCTCTCATATCAAGCAATAGCTGCCAAAACTTACGTCTATCAGAATAAGAGTTTGGGGCATAAATGTTTGACATCACCCACCTTCTATGGGTAGCTTTACACCAAAACAAAATATTAATCACCCTGTTAGAGGATGAGATGATATGACCATCATACTTTGAGGAGTCCCAATAGAAAAGCAATCCCCCTACTGAGCCTGATGCCTTGCTGGCCATGAACCCAAAATTCTTCCACACAATATTATGAACTACCTCCCAAGATGAAGCTTCCAACTTCAATTCTTGAATACACAAAAAATTAGGCCCTCTCTCCCTTCTTAGAGAAGCTAATAACATTTTCTTCGAGGAGCTATTGAGCCCTCTTACGTTCCATGAGCAAATATTCATGGGAAAAGTTAGAAGGAGAGTTTCTTGCCCACCCCACCAACTTGAGGGGATCTGCAACTACCTAGATTTAGTTTCCTATCACCATTTTCCTCCCCCACAACTAGGCGGGCCTGCCCACCATTTGTGATTGCATCCTCCATTAACTTATTCCTACTAGCTTTGCTCGGAGGTCTGCTTGGCTTTTTTGCCATTCTAATGTCAATACCCTTTCTATGCTGGCTCCTAGTTTTTAGGCCAGGAAAACCTTTTTCCAAAACAATTTTAGGAGAAGCCATAGGGCTTCCTAATCCACTGGATGGAGACGTGATGAGCTCCTTGGGAGAAGATAAATATTTTTTGGCCTTCAGAGTAGAAAAATCCAAGTCCTTAACCAAATAAATTGCCTTAGATGCATCCATCTCAAGGCAGTCAAACAAATTCCTGAGCAAAATGGCAACCTCCTTCTCCAATGGCTCCGACCGGAGAACCACCTCCAAATTGCTATGGGGTTCCTCCATAGGAGATTTAGCTTTGCTAGACTTAGCAGACCGAGGAGAGGCCTCAGACATCCCCATTGCTGCACTCTTCAACTTAGGAGGGGAACCCAATCCTTTATCCTTAGGGGGACCCTGAGGTTTCTTACACCATAACTTTTGCTTCTTAAACATAGATCTAACTCTTGAAATATCATCATGAGATTTTGGGTGCTTGGACTGTTGAGTAGAAGGCTTTTGAGAGACCTTTTGAGGGTAGGAATTCTAATGATGCCCCCCAACCCACACACTGCAAGGCATCAACTTTTTTTCATAGACCATCGGCTGAGACCAACAACCAAGATGAGAGACTAGCTCTACCAAGTTTGGGAGCTTTTTTTGATATCAACCAAAAGACACATTCTAACAAACTATCACCTGTCATATGAGAGAGACAATGAGTCGAAGGAGACAAAGTCTCCAATCAACTTTACCACAACCTTAAACACGTCTTCATGCCAAAGAAAGGTGGGGAATTTAGGAAAATGCACCCATATAGGGACCAAATTTACCCGCTGCAAATTTGGATTAAAGTCTGAGCCCCACCTCCTCAGGAAGAGGCCATGCTTTTTGAAGAACCAGGGGCCACCTTCCAAAATCTTCCTTGAGTCAACTTCACAAGAGAGCCTGATTAGAAAAAAATTTGGGGAAGATAAGCAAGATCCAAAGAACCACATGGTTTCCATCTTGCTAACACCCATATTTTAAGCACATCAAGGTCTGGCCTTCCCCCTATAAACTTGCCAATGAGGTCAAATGAGCCTTTCTCCAGTAGAGAATTCACCATACTATTAGGAATACGGATTTGAAAGGACCCAACCACAACCTCACAAGGGCCAAAATCATCCTTGTAACTCCAGCTAGCCACCACCTCGACATAGGAGAGGGAGGGCAAGGATGTCTTAATACCAATCACCCCATATCTGACCTTTCCTAGGTCCCAGGAGGTAAACGAACCCTGATCGCTCGACTTACCTTCCCAAAATGGGTCTTCCAAATTGATTTTTGAAACCTTCAAGGAATCAACCTTAGCTCCATCATACCACATATTTTATAATTGAACACTCATAGCTCACCCAACTCTAAAACACCACTCACTCGACTCTGTAATACTGATCACTCAACCTGTATGTTATAGTTAATATTTTTTACCATTAATATCTTTTTTTGATACTACTAAGAAAAATAATATTTTGAAAGGGACACCACAACATTTTGCAAACTACCCTACCACAAAGATATCTAGAAGAGCAAACCACCAAAAGCAACCAAAGAAACAATAGAGTCACACCTAAACACAAAAAGGAAAAACAAATACGAAATCGAGCAATGAGAGAATCGAGAAAGTTTTACAACATAAAATCAATCTCATGGGAAATTTTACTAGACATTTGAGCAACCTCCTCATCATAATCTAACAACATTTTTATAAAAATCTGCACCACACGTTACTTAACATCAATCAACTTCAGGCTGTACAAAACTGCACTCTTCCTCATAAAGGCCTCCTTGGAGCATAAACATCAACCACCATTTTATCCTTAATTAAATCCCTAGGACGAACCTCAACATCATATAGGTGGGATAAGGGAGAAGATTCTAGCTCATCCCACTTTTTACCTATCAAACACATCGATTTGTGGGTGCCACTTCCTTTCACCAGGATAACAGAAGGAGGATCCCCCACCATAGGTGAGGCCATGGGAAAAACTAGAGATCTTAACAACCTCATCACTAGAGCTCTTCACCACTTTTACCCTCACACCTTTAGTAGAAATGTGAATTTTTCAAGAGATCTTATTTTGACCAGAGCCCAATGAAACCACCATCCTTCAGAATAGATTTAACCTCCTCATCAATATTTAAAGAAATAGGATCCACTTAAGATTTAACATGTCTTGTCTTAGGCCCATACAAATTATCTTTCCCTATTTTCAATTTGAACACAACTTCCTCACTTCTTAACACCACACTCCTCCACACCAATGAACCAAAGGAGGCAACAATTGAGAAAATAGAAAATCACATAATGCCCCATAACAATCTTGAGAAAATATAGGCACCCACCAATAACACAAGCATAGTTGTGCCACCCAAGCAAACCACAAAATTCAGTGATGCAAGATACCCATGAACATCGAGAAGAACCAAGGAAGAAATAAAACTTCTCCACACAAACTCCAAAGAGAAGAGAATGCACAAAATGTAGCGTAGAATTTCAACTATGATATGGAGCACAAAATACTAGGGCTCAAACAAAAAGAGCATAGACATCCTTCTACTCTTACCAATAGAAAACCATTTTTGAGAAGCAATAAGGAAAAGACCATCCATTGTGCACCAATTCAAGAAACCCCTCCACATGCCACCATCTGGGCTAGAGACAATGGGGCTCAATATAGGTGTAAAATTACCAAAAATGATCACCAAGAATGACAATACAAAGGCAATGACATAGAAGAGAACCACCATACACAAGTAAATAAGCTAAAGCCAGTAATAATTAGCCAAATACACATGCCAAGAGGGGATTAAAAATTACTTGGATAATCACCCCACATCAATTCCAAAGGAGAAACCATGACCACCTAATAAGCCTAATAATAGATACAAAAGAGGTAGTCTAGAACCAATTTGTAAACTAAGGTAAGCACCCCATACCAATAATGTACAAAAATATTTATAGGATGGAACAAGGACAGGGCACTGACATAAAAAGGAATTCCAATAGAAGATAGGAAGCTTTGGGACAAATATGGATGCCAACAAGGAAGGGGAAAAAATATTCAAAATTCAAAATTTTAAAATAAACAAACCTCGTTAGGCCCAATATATAGATGACAACCACCACCTTGCACTTCAACCAACAATTCTGGTTGCACCACAATAGTCCCAACCACAACGATTGAAGGCTAGCCTCTTGAAAAAAGTTTTGGGATCTCATTATTGCCACAATGAATAATATCGTAAGAAAATTTCCTCTGCTAAACAAAATATCCCTAATGAGAAGCACCAAGATTCACCATCAAGCCCACCACTGTAATACCTTCCCTAAATATGTGCACAATTAATACATTATCCATGGATCGAATAATCCCTATGACTTCATAAATCAGGTTGACCACCTTCCAACTAACCTGAAAAGTCTCCTTCTTCATATTTATGACAATTAAATAGTCTCCTTGAGTGATAGCTTTTCAAATTTCCAAATCCTTAATCAAAGACACACATAAAAAAGTAAATCTTGCTTTGACAAACTGGGAAGATTGGACACCGAGGTTTTCAACAAAAGCAAGAATAAGTCTACCACTGCTATGACGAACGACCCCTGCCACTCTTGGGTTTACCATTCATATCATGGTTATTGTACATGAATTTATATATTTTAAGAACAAGTTTTTAAATTTTAAATTTAATGCTATTTGATGTTGAATTACATAGTTATTTTATATTTTAAAAGGAAAAAATTAGACTTTTTTACTTTTATAAATTTTATTTTTTTATATGTGATTGATATATGTTTCACCCACATTATATTATATTATTATTATATAGTAGTATTACAACAATTTATTAATTATGCATTTTTTTCCCTCATTGAAAATAAAGTAATATAACTCGTTGAACTAATGCCATTATAATTATTTTTTTTAAAAACTAAAATTTTTAGTATATTAAACTTTTGTTTTATAAATTTTAAGTTTGTTTCTTTGCTAATTAAATTTATTTATTTATTTATTCAAAGTTATTAAATTAAAATTTTAGATTTTCTCATGGTGAAACATTTTTATTTTACAACTTTTCAAAATAATATTTAATTGTCTAGAAAATAATTTCTATAGGAAGACACTATTATTAAAATATCAAAACACTGCATTTGTTGTTAAATCAATTAAACCATATCCATATTGTCCTTTCATAAAACTTATTCTTCGTTTCTTTTTTTTATCAAATATATTCTTCATCTTCCTCAAATTATTATGTTTCTACAATCACTTTTTACAATCATTTTTAATAAGTTTTGAATTCTTAATTGACCAATTTCCTTCTAAAATTTGAGTTTCACCAAAACACGAAGACCAACATGAAAATGAATACCAACATCATGATTCACTAAATTAGATTCTACCCAATTTATTCTCTATAGATATGATCACATTTGCATGAGTCTACCTCCATTCATCAACAATAATACCATTTTTAAATCTAAATCCCACATTATTTTTATTGATAGCATTAAAGATACATTGTAAACAACCATCAATTGAAATATTTGTCATGCTTTTTCAATTGGAATTTTTATCCCTATAAGAATTGTCCTAGCCTTCACATATTTGTTACTTAAAATTCTATATAATTCTAAGTGACAGAAATTTTACCTTCAATATTTTGAAACACTCACATCCACCAACTTTTCCCATGGTTTTTTTGGAAGCACTATCAAGCAATTTTCTTTTTTTTAAACTCCAATGTCATAGTCAACCCTTTTATTTATATTAATATGCTATAAACAAGAGTCTAGAAACTCTTTTTCAACACTTGATATATCTTATGATAAGCACCATGTCTATAAACATTATATAAGAGGTAATAATTTGGTTCTAAACTTTGGCATGATTTTGAGATTTATGTTTAAAAATTAAAATTTTCCTTTTAAGCTATAAATTCCAGTAAATAATTAGTAAATAATGGTAGGACCAATCCTCTACAAAATATATAATCCTTTAGCTTTGAAATAATTAATCTAACATGTCATAAACTCATTTATTATTTATGGATCTATTTATAATATTTTCACATTTTTTAATTGTAAAGAAAAGGATAATGAAGATGTAAATTGTATAATATTTTTAGATCCTTCTCATAAAATATAGACCTAAAGGTCCATAATATCATCTTATTTATAGAATAATTCCTATATGAATTTTGATTTCGATTTGTTAACAAAAGGAATGTGGAAGCCTTGAGGAGGGTCTCTTGCAACTAAATATTTTTCCATAAAATTTTTTAAGAAGTAGAAAATATTGATTACTTGACATACTCACATTCCATATTAACTAAGTATCCACAATCCTTTTATAAATTATAAATAAAATCATACCTTTGTATATACATAGGAAAAAACTCTTAAAGCATTTTTTGAAGCTCATCTATTATTTGCACGAGTTGTTCTCCTTCAACTATATCAGTAATAGAAATTCATTACTTGAAGTTGTTCACATTAATATAGTATTTGACCTTTGGACCTTTGCAAGTTAGACATTCTAAAGCCAATGGTTTCCATTTTGAATCAAATATAAGAATATAAGATTTCAATAGGCATCAAACTAAAAAATTACAATTTAATATCTTTATTAATCAATTACTAACTATGTCATATGAAGTTTATTTTTGGAGATTCTTTACCTAGGATTCATTTCTTAAATAATTTTATTGCATCAACATAAACTACATATTTTTGAAGTAAGATTTTCTCCATATCATTTTTTATTATCTTTGAATTATCTCCAACCTTGTTTTTCCCTTGAGGCCAATCTCATAAGTATGCAATTATGAAAGTATATATGTCTAAAATATTTTTTTTATAAAAAGTATACCATTTACAAAATATAAAACTCAAATTTTCCTCACATCCTTTCCAAAGAAAATATATCTAAATTTTATCAAATTTGGATGGTAATATTTTTAAGCTCTAGCCTTCCAACCATGTTTACAAACTTACCTTTCTAGCCTATCAAAGAAGATTTCATTCTATCTAAAATTGAGTCCCAAAGCTCATTATTATTTGCCTTAGTATGAAAAGAAATATCCAAATAGTTTGATGGAAAACTTCTAATATAAACCCTAAAATAGCCATAATAATCTATTGTAAACCTAAGGTAGTGTTAATGAAGTAGATATTGGATTTTGTAGTATTAACCAAATTTCCAATAACCTTCTCATAGAAGTATAATACTAATTTAAAATCCACTGGATCATCAACCAATGGATGACTAAAAATAAATGTTTCATCAACAAATATTTATATTCCCATTCAAATATTTATATTTTGAACAAAATTTTACATTCATAATCCTTCAAAATTTACTTCATCCCGCCATAGCATAACCATCTTGAAGAAATTAGGACCTTAGAGGCATATATAATGAAAGTGAAATGGATTTTTATGGCCATGACTAAGTAAATAACATCTCAAGCAAATAGGGTTATGATATAATCATACATGCAATAATTTTTTCGAAGATTTTACATATTATCATTGCAACCATGAGTTGCATATCAAAACTCTATCCAATAATTTTGCTATATTATTTTACCCAATGCATCTATTATCCCATGTATATTAAAAACTAGAAGGAGTAGCATCCCAAAGGTATTTACTATTTACAAATAAAATAAACATTACATTGATTTAGATAATCTAGATGTATCTTACATAGTTTCAATTATCATTTTATGTGACAGAAGTATGCTAATATTATTCAAAAATAATTCATGTGGAGAAACTATTGTTGGAGCACATACATTTACAATCCTAATTTTGTTATTTTCCTCTTTTCTACAAAATAGACCACTAGGATAATTGTATTTTGCTTCTAGAAGTTATCCATCCCATATTGATGCAACAACTTTAAAAACTTTTATAGAAGAATTTTTCAAATAATCTCCCATATTTCAATTCCTTTTGAATGTACCCTTACATTCACCACTAATTAATTTTTTCTTTAAGCTAAAATAAAATTAAGACTATAATAATATATCAATTTCTTTATCTCTTTTTTTATATGTATCTTATCTATACCCTCAATATTCCATGATACCATTTACATCACCACTATTTATTTTTATTTGCATGCCAAGTACCATTTCCTATTAACACTAATGATATTTGTTTTGAATTTTTGAAATCAATATTCCTTTAAGTTTATTTTTTCTTTTTGCCTGCTTTAAATGTCTTCATCTCATTTTTCCATTCCCACCAAAACTTTTCTCTTCATGGATCTCTTCAATTTTTTCATGTTGTTCATAATGAAAATTATCTTCTACAAAATTTGGTTTCCCTAGAGAACCTAAAATTCAAGAAATAGCCTCACACACACTTTCTTCATTATGTTCTCTCCAAAACCCAAGTACAAGGATGGAACTCCATAGTAATTATTTTCTATTATAGTTACTTTCTTATGCTATCCGAAAAAACCCTAAATTTCCATGAATATCCTCCATAAATATTTCTTTATTTTATTGCTCTTGAAACCCTAAAGTACAAGGGATACACTCTATACTATATTCTTTTTATTGCAAGGAGATTATTTTATATTATTTTATGAAAACGAAGATGATTTACCAAGGTTAAACTTGATCTCTCTTACCTTGTTTGCTTTAATAACTAACTCATTTTACTTTACACCTTTAACTCCTGAAATTGAACTTATAATGTGCTTCATCATCCTTTATGATATTATTTGTCTTCTAATGGTTGATTTGACCAAATTATAATGACATTAACCGTTGATGATGTAGACGGAATTTATTTACCATTTTTTGGAAGAGGAAAATCCTTGAATTGGCATAGGTTCTACCATGATATTATATTGATTAATATTTAAGTTTGTATCATGATAACATCCTCATAAAATACAATATGTTCAAAATACAGATTGTGGTTCCAACTATTTGTGTGTTGTGTACCAAATAAGTTGAGTGCATGGACCACCTATTTGGAACTTGTGATTTTTTTGAGATATCCTAAATATGTTATTGATAGAAGTTAATGTTTCTTGGGTCATTCTAATCAGGATTTAGAAACAATGGTACTTAGGACGCAATATTTTTTGGCAAAAATACCTTCCACATATTTGTTGGGGGATTTGGTTGGAAAGAAAGAAATGAGTGTTCAAAAATAAAACTGATGGAATAGTTGAGGTTTATGCTAGGATAAGAATAGCCTTCTTGGAGGATTGTATTAAAAACATTGTCTACCAGGAAAATCTTGCAATGTGCCTCTCTAGAGGAAAAATATATCTTAAATATGAAAATCAATAAGGTGAGACTAGATACTAGATGTGAACATCCTCACAAATATTGGTTAAAAATTAATTTTTATGGGGCTATGAAAGGCAATCCAAGTCATGCGCTGGTGGGGGCCTTATCAGGAATGAAAAAGGTCAAGGAATGATTGTATATGCTGAGGATCTAGGAATTACCACAAATCATCAAGTTGAAGCAAGGGTAATGCTTATAGGCCTATGAATTGTGGTGAATTTGGGCCTTAGGAGAATTTTTATTGAGGGAGATTCAAAAAATATTATAACTTCCCTTCAAAAGAGGGAGCTAAATAATTCTGGTATTTTCCAAATAATTATAGATGCAAGGACTATTTTGGAAAACCTAGAATAAAGTCAAATTAAACATATTTATAGATATAGAAACAAATTTATTGATAAGATGATGAATATGGTGGTTAGATATAAAAATTTCATAGTCTAGTCATACATCCCCATGGAATTGAAAGAGTTATAAGAATCGATAATGAAGCTAGCAGATAAAGAGGGCAGAGTAAAGAATAATACTTATTGGAATCATGTGATGAAGGATTTGAGCACATTAAACTATATTGCTATTAGCAGTTTTTTTATTAGTCATGTGAAGCATTGAGTACTTCGTAAGCCTTGTCAAATATGAGGATAGCAGGATGGATATTTTTTAGCTTTTCCATAAGTAGATTTAGCCCAGGTTTGTTTATTTTACTAAAAGAAGGCTATCTTTCATTTGTATGATCTTATCTTATTTTTTACTATATATCTTTCAAGCTCTTTGTAAAGGGTCAGAACCCTCCAACTACCTTTTTTTATCAATATAAAAAAAATCCTCATTTTTTTCTATCATTTTCACTTTGTAATATCTTGATATATGTGTAGTCTGAGAACATTTGCAATGCTAATATGTAATTATTTTCATATTCCAATTGTTATTCTCTATATTTATATTTAATACTATTCGATTTTGATATATGTTTTGAAAGACCCAAATATTCATGGCAACACATTTTTGGGTATATAGAAGTTACCTTTGATCTCACTCCTTGATGAAGTAATCTTAGATTATTATGAATATTGAATTGTCTTTATCTCCATAGTTAAATTCCCATTGCATGGTCTTAGATATAATGTATCTCTATTTTCTAAACCATGGGCAACATCCATTAATTTATCATTTATTTCTTAACTATATAAGATGATAACAAAAGTCCTTTCAAAAGAAGAGTGATGGAATATTTTAAATTCAATCTCCATTTCTATTTGATCCAATTTTGAATATTTAAAAAACCTTACCACTATCCATTAGATATACATATTAACATTACCTTTGCTTCTAAGAATTATTATATCATGCTCGATCGCCTCTTGCTTAATAACCAATTATATTTAATATCTAATCTGTTGGTAATAGTTACCATAGATTCACTTTGTATCTTGTCCTTGGATAGCCCATCCATACTTCTATCTAGAGCATACTTACTTCTATTTAGAATTTTAAAAATAACTTTATTACCATTCTACTTAGGTCTTCATCACATGAATAGTTTTTGAATTCCCCTAATGATTTGGAATAATAAAACAAGATGCTGACTCCTTTCTTGCACTTTATTTCTTGATCACTCATGTTTCCTATTGACACTCACAACATTTTCTTACCTTCTAATATAAGAAAATATGAGGCTCATTGTTGGTTTGATATTGCTCTAGGTTCATACTCCTAGTGGCTTACAATCACTTCCAATGTGGATTCTCTTTATCTAAATTAGACTTTTAATTAATATTCAAATGCATATTTCATTTTATTAATTAATTAATTTATGCTTTTATCATTTTTTAGCATTTTTATTAATTATATATATATATATATATATTATTTTGTTATATGATTCATTATTTGAACTAATTTATTTTGAATAAATATTTTACTATAGATGTTAGTATAAAAAATGTACTACTAAAATATTACATGAAATTACTAATCTTAGAAAGTTTATAGAAGAGAAATATAATCAAATCAAATTTCTTATGTATGAGAATTTGAGCATACAAAAAATCCTACCAATTTTGGATAAAAGCAAAAACAACCAAAATAAAGTATAAATAGTGGTTTTTAAAGTGTATAAAATGCTCCAATTTTTTATAATATTAGTATGTCTATGCAATAAGTTCGATAAAAAATGTAAACAAGTGGAATAAAATTTAACGGTGTTGATGTCATCCTTCAAAAGTCCTAATTATATTAAGGTTAATCCAAAAATGGTTATGGTAAAAGTGTCTTGGGTGGCTATTTTGGTAATTTCCATCTGTAATAAAATATTTTTATCATGGTTGGTTCTTTTGTTTCACCCATGTAGACAAGGGCTATTTATCTAGTGTTATTTGGATTGGCCATAGGTTAAGCCAAAATTGGGGATTATTTTACTTGCTATTTTAATTGTTGTTGTTGATCCTAAGGGTAATTCTAAGCAAGACTGGGCAATAAGTTTTGTTGTTGATTTTGATACCTATATTTTCATTGGTATGATTAATAATACAGTCCCTATTATTGTCCCTATATTTATGTATGCATCCATAGTGGTTAATTCCATTGTTGATTCATCCATCCAAGTTGAGACCATTCCTAATATGATGTCCATGGTGACTGATTCCAAGGTTGTGGTTTTAAATTAGACCATGGCATAGTCCAAGGATTATTTTCCCAATTTATGAAAAATCGAGAAGCATTTTGGTATGGGTGTTGAGGGAATTACCCCCTTGTCTTGGTACTACAAAGTTAAGTTCTTATGTAGGTTGAGACTATTTCTCTAAGATATTCTTAAGTTCTAGTAATAATTGAAATTTATATAGGATATCCTTTGTCATAAATGTTGCATATAAAAGATATGGAAGTTTTGTTCGAAGGACACTCATGTAAAGCATGTTTATTCCTACATCTAGGACAATAAATGGATAAATGTTTAGTAGATTTGGTCTTTGTATTTAATTCACTTAATGTCATCTTTATATGCACTAGGATGTCTTTTTTAATATTAGAAAACTCTTCCATAAATTCTTTCAAATAATGTGTGTTATTGCTAGTTTTTTTTTATGGTTTTAGCACCATTCCATCATATCGAGAGAGAGAGATAGAGAGAGAGAGAGAGAAAAGAAATATATATTATTGAGAATGAAGTGATACATTCAGATGGAGGTGTATGGCTCTTTACATAGGAATATAATTTCCTTCTCCAACACACTAGCTAGCTATAAAAGGAGACATCTTGCACATTGATACTTGTGCAATTATTACATTTCTTGGAGTAACTAGCTAACTTCCTCATGAAGTAATCTCTTGTACATTACATAACCAAATAATGTAATATACTCTAACATCCTATGTATTAAATTATTTAGTATGATGTTCTCTTGGATTGCATAGATGTTTTTTGAATTTTTAAAACTTGATTCTTCCAAGTGCTTTCATAAACATGTCTACAAGATGATCTTCTGTAAAGAGATACTTGAGTATGATATTATGGTTCTAAAAATATTCTCTAATAAAATGACATTGAACTTTAATGTGTTTGGTATTTTCATGTATAATTTAATTTTTTATTAATTTGAGTGCTCCTTGATTATCATAGAATATCATCGTTGGAGTTTGTCTGATCCCCATATCTGATAATATGTAATGTAACCATAAATATTCATAAATGGTATCTTCTTTTTACTCTATATTCTGCTTCTATTGATGATTGTGCCACTATATGTTGTTTCTTAATGTACCAAGATATGGGTCATGACCCGAGATAGAAGATATACCATGAGGTATATTTCCTATCATCAATAGATCCTGCATAATATGAGTCTTAGTATCCTTGTAGGGAAAAATATTTGTAATTCTTTAAATAGGTTAGTCCATAATAAATAGTTTTTTAACATATTGTAATATTCTTTTGGTAGTTTTCCAATGACTTTCTCTAGGTTCTTGCATGAATCATGAAAGATAATTTACTGCAAATGCTATGTCTAGTCAACTATTCACTAGGTATAAAAGACTTCCAATTAACTAGAGATACATAGTTACTGAGACCAATGATGTTTCATCATTTTTGTACAATTGGATCCCTTGTTTCATTGGTGTATCTTTAGACTTACATTCTTTCATTCTATGCTTTTCGAGCAAGGATTATTCATAATTTGATTGAGTGATAGTTATATTATCCTTTGCTTGATGAATCTCTAGACCAAGACAAGAGTTCATAAGACCTAGATCTATAATTTCAAATACTTTTCTAGATCCCCTTTGATGTCACTTATTATTTTTTTAGAACTTATAGTAATTACTATATCATGTACATATACTATGAGAATGAGTATGTCATTTCCAATTTTCTTGGTGTATAAACTAGGATATGATGTGCTTATTTTGAAGTTATGATGTAATAAGTGATTTTTGATCTTTATATTCCATACTCTAGGAGTTTATTTAAAACCATTAAGAGATTTTTTTAATTTGTATACCTTAATTTCTTGTCCCTTGATGATGAATCCTTATGGTTGTGACATGTGGACTTTTTCTTCCAAGTTACCATTAAGGAAGGAAATTTTTGCATCCATATGATGAAGTTTCCAACCATAATGAGCTACTACTGTACAAACTATTATGATGGTATTCATTCTAGCCATTGTTGCAAATGTTTCTTCATAATTAATTCCTTCTATTTGAGTATATCTTTTGGCTACTAGTCGAGATTTGTATTTATCATGTATTCCACCTACCTTGTATTTGATTTTATAAATCCATTTGCAACCTACTATTTTTTTCCTAGAGGTAATTTTACTAGATCCCATATCTTATTCTTTTTAAGTGAAGTATATTCAGATTCCATAGCTACTTTCCAATGTGATTCATTCAGTACTTAAAGTGTCGATGATGGTTCCACTATATTTCCAAGCATTCCTCTATTCATTCTGGTCAAAATTTGATTTTGAGGTCTAGTAGTGGTAATATCTAGCATTCTTTCTAGATTTTATTCTCTAAGAGTATCTCTGAGCCATTTTAATTCTCTCCTAAGAGGTATTGTAGATGTATCTATATCTTATTCTTAAGATTTTGATTTTGAATCCTCACTTGGTGTGTCTTTATTTGAAGGATTTAGAATAATTTATGTATCATTACTAGTCTTTTCTATATCAATCTTGATATTTTCATAAAAAAATACATCTATATTAATGTAAAATTTCATTGTGCATGGATCCAGTATTTTGTACCTTGTAGATTCATTGTCATAACTGACAAATATTCCTACCATGGTTTTTTCATTTAACTTTGTTATTTTTTATTTTGGGTTATGCATGTAATATTTACACCAAAAATGTTTAGTTTTCCTATATTTGGATCTTGTCCTGACCCTGCTTCTTTTGGTGTAGTGTGTTTGAGTATTCTTGTAGGTAATCTATTTTATATCTAGACTATTTTCTGTACTACTTCTACCCAATATTTATAATCAAGTTGAGCCTCTTTCAACATGCATCTTACCATTTCCATTATTGATATATTTCTTCTTTCTGTAATTCCATTTTGATGAGGTGAATATGTTGTAGTAATATATCTTTTAATTTCATTTTATTCTAAAAATGAATCAAACTCTTTTAAAATAAATTCTCCTTCTCTATCTGAGCGAAGTGCTTTAGAGTATTTTTTTATTCCTTCTCTATTTGAAACTTGAATTTCTTGAAATGACTAAATGCTTCTTATTTGTACTTCATGAAATGCACCTACATTTTTCTGGTGTGATCATCAATAAATAATTGAAATTACTTATGTTCTCCAATACTGTTGATTTTCATTGGTCCACATAAATTTGTATATATTATTTCCAAGGGTTTTTGAGCCCTATATTGATGGATTCAAAGAGAGCTATGTGTTATTTTTCTACTAAAAATTCTAAATGTATAGTAGCTTCTAAATAAAAATTAGGTATTCCTTCAACCATTTGATACTTGAATACTTCTTTTATTGAGGAATCACTGGTATGTCATAATCGCTTATGCCATAAATCTTATATTTTGACTAAAAAACTGAGTGTGTAGCAATATCTAGAACAAATAGACCATTTCTATAAGATAGTGATGCTATTATTTTTCCTTGTTTAGAAATGTGACATTCTTACCTTTCAGTGAAGACTTTAAACTCAAAAGTTATATTTTGGTCCATGAGTTGAGAGACTGAAAGAAAATTAGTAGTTAATCCAGGGACATATAATACATTCTTGATTATCCATTTTACTTCTTTTAAGTTTATTGAGATGTTCCTGATTCCCTTCACCCCATATGTTTTGGTATATTCTACAACAATTGGTTTCTTGTTTAAATTATTTAGGGAATTGAACCAATGAATATTTTAGTCATGTACTTACTTTCCCCTGAGTCTATATACCAATAATCCATGATATTTCTTTATAAGGATCAAATAACTAGGACCTTGTTGAATTCCTTGTCTCCCTAGTGATTTTGGATATGCTAAGTTATAGATAAAGTGCTTTTGATAATGATGGTTCAATTTTAGGTTGATTTTGTAAATTTTTGTAAGTAGCAAAAACCAATTTCTTTTACACTTTATTGCTCCTATTGAAATTAAGAACTTTATAATTTGATGAGGTTTTAATAGTTGAATTTATTTTATCCCTTTTATGTGTTTTGATACAAGTATACCAATTAATTTCCAACTCTTGATTTTCCTTAATAAACCTTATTTTATAGCCATTAATAATTGAATATTTCTAATTTCCAATTATCTACTTTGATGTAGTATTCCTTATAACTCCCCAATATGGAATATATTAGAAAACAATAATATTTGCAATTCTAACTTTTCAAGTAGAAACCCTTACTTATCCTATGTTTTTTTTTTTTAATTTACATGGTGGAATCGATAGCCGCCATGAATCCAGGTAGGCTGTCCAACTTTTATGGCCGCCACAATATTCTGTGTTGTCCGCATCAGAAGCTGCCACACAGATCTTCACACAGTCCGCCCCTATCCTATGTTTTAATATTGCAAATATTAGGCTATTTATATATTTTCCCTTTAGATATTTTTTTCAAGTATGGTTGATTTATTTTCATGTTTCAACCTTATATTATACCTTATGACTCCTTATTAATGAAAGCAAATTTGATAAATAAAAAACCTTACCTTTAGTGTTGTACTCCCTACATATTTGGCCTAGATTTCAGATGTATATGATAGTCCTCTTTAATGTATTTTCCTTAGGTATTATAGCTTATGGTGTACATTGATTTTTCCTTTCGTTTGGACATTTGGATGATGGAGCTTCAAACCTGGACTTTTGAACTCCTTTGAAAATCCTGACCAGATATTTTAATGCTCTTCATTTCTCTTCGATATTACAACTCTAGTGACTATGAATATGCTCTATGTATTTTTTATCTCCTTGGTCTTTGACACATTTAATAGAAGGAGAATATTGATATGTGTGACAAGTGTCATGGTGGTTATCTTTGAGCACTTGAGGGAAGAGAAAATGCTTAGTGGCACTTGTAATTTTCTACTAAATAGATGTTACAATATTGGATTAGAGCTCACACCTTCTTGATGACACCAACCTTCTTCCTTGTAATTATTTATTGGTCAAAATTACAACATATGGGTGCTCGTGTAGGAAATGTTAATGTTTCCTTCTAGGTGATAAGTTTCACCTTCCTTTGTGCATGATATTTCTATATAACACTTATTCAATTTATCTTTACAATTTCCTTATTATCAATGCAATACAACTAACTCTTTCTTTATTCAACAATGCTTGGAATGAGTTGGTTCCAACTAGAGTAGAGAGCAGTGCCTTTGGAGTCTTAGAGGTAGGATTCGACATCGATCTTGAAGTCTTCAAGCAATGCTATGGGGAAGTTTGAAGTAGTTCATCGATGCTCCTTGGACATACATCCAATGTGATATTTTATACCTTATTTTTCAACCTGTTATGAAATTATTTTTTAGATAATGTTACCCTTGAATATAATGCTCCTCCTTTCTTTGTATTGTCATTTATTTTCTTGCAGGTTCGGTTTTCCAAATCATAGAAGATATGAGCCTTTTGAAAGGCTTTATTACCTTGTGTGAAGTGTTTTATTATACGACTACCTTGGGTTACTTTACCCTAATAATATTGTACCTTTGAGGCACTTAAAATATTACCCTTTTTCTTGCATATGGCAGATTAGAAATGTAAAAAATATTGTATATAAAATACTTTTTTGCACCTCCTTTTTACAATCTATTTTTTCTTGGTTTTATGATAACTTGTTTTTAGCTAATTGCATATTTTGAGGTTGTCTCCTTTATTAGACATCTCTCTTCTTTTGCTTGGATATTTTTCTAATGAACCTAAGCTTGTAACCACGTAGATAGAAGCTTATTTTTTTACAAGTAATTTTTACACATTTTTTTTGTAAATAGCCTTGAGTGCACTTTGAATATTGAGACTCACCAAGTCTCAATTTGAATCTTCTATTGTTGATTTTAATGGTGGATTTATTCTCCACTTCTTGGAGGAATTAGGTATGATTTTGGTGGCTTCTTTGGGCCACGAAATGTTGTAGGTTCTGTGTACCAAATGGTGTCTCTAGAAACTTTTATTAATCTACTCATTTTTGTGCTCTTGATCCTTAAAAATCAACAAACATAATCTAACCATTTTTTAAGAGTAACTAGTATAGTGCTAATGGATTAATCATGCACTTAATAGTAACAATAATCTAACCTTATTGCTCTTGTAAATGCACTTAATAATATTTAATATTTTTATTTTTCTAGAATTGAAATAATAGAGAAGTAAAATGTTGGAATTTAAAAATATAGAAATATGAAATGCTTGGAAAGTTAAATGCTACTAAACTGAAACAATGAAATAGAAGTAATATGCTAAAAATAGAAATGGAATGCTAAAATAAGAATGTTTTGACAAAAATAGAAAATACAAGAATAAGTGGAAATTAGCTAGATATGAAGGATACAAAACATAAACAAGAGAAAACATGAGAAAATAGGGGAGAAATAGGATGTTTAATCTATTGCAAGGAATGATAAAAAAATAGCAATAAAAATCTACAATTATAGTACAAATTTCCCTCCACCAACCTTTAGAGTGGTCCCTTTCTCCTAAGTCCAACAAAAGATGTAAACTCACCAAATCCTAAGCTAAATTACAATATCAAATTAACATGAAAGACTACAAAATAAATTGGTCTAAAAATACTACACTTTATTGACTATTTGACTTGTTACAACAATTGTTGACTAATTTATAGGTTTCTATTCTATTTTCTTATTATATTTTTACAAAGGAAGACAATGAGTATTTATATTAAATCTCTCACTTGTCTTACTTATATTTAAAACTAAATATAGAAATGCTCTATTGTTGCTTGATCCCTACAATTTTATAGTCAATAGCTAACTTATCCTAAATTAGGATAAAAATATATTATGGATAGATTATTTTGTTTTTATACCTCCAAAGTATGTGGAAGATATTAGAATAGGTCCTAGGAATATTCATGCTTCATCCCAAGTCACTAGCTTGCCCTTCCTCCTTGGAAATTGGTTAGAAGCTAATTTGACAAGAATTCCTATAACTGGTCTAGAACATGTGGTTGATTATGTGTTATGTGCAAATTTTCTAGTAATTGGTTTTTGGGTTGATCTTTGGTGCATGGACATATTCTTCCTTATATCCTTTATGTTTAAAAAATAATGTTGACCTCCAATTTGGCATGTAAAACCCATTATGTAAGACTTTGCATCTTGTTGCTCAAAGGTTTCAAAGAAGAACCTACGGGTTTTATTTAAATAGGCTGCATAGTCTAAAATTGGTGTAGATTTGACTATTTACATACCATGCCATATTAAAACACTTTCTACGGGTGGGATAATTATTCAAAAATGTTGGCATGTTATTTTTTTAAAGTTACACTAAGACCTTCATTCCTAATGCTCTTTTCTATGTCTTATGCCTACTAATTACTATAAATCATGCAAAATTTATGATTGAAATGTAAGAAAAGTATCTAAATAGCATAATAGTATTTATCATCACTTTAATATGCTAACATTAACATTATCATGTACAATAATCAAACTACTTGGCATTACATTATAACATTTAGATAAAAATGGGAGTTTGTATGTATGATAACACTAAAATAATGAGAAATTTTGGTATCTCATAAATCCCCTATTCAAGTGTTTAACAGATATAATCTGGTCTCATCCATTATTTTCTTGAGAAACTAGTTTCCAGCTTTGTTTCACTAGTAAATATTTTTTCATATGTTTAATATTTCACAATCCAATGTCTCCTACACTTTTCTTGGAGCACACTTGGTACTAGGAAACAAGATAGAATGTTTTTTTATCCTCTTCCCCTAACCAAAGAAAGCTTTTTGAAATTGTTCTCATTTTTGAGTGATTTTATCTAGGATTTTAAAAATAAAAAGAAAGTATACCATAAGGATTTTAAGGGTAGATTTGACAAGATGGAACTTTCCTTCTTGACTTAGAAGTGCTCCATTCCATCCTACCAACTTCTTTTGTACCCTTTCCAAAAGTGGATTCCATAGTTCTTCTTTGATCCTTCCTTTGAACAAAGGCAACCCTAAGTAAATAGAGGAGAATTCAATAATGGTAGATCCTAGGATTTCATAAACATACCTCTACATATTAGAAGGGGTATTAAGGAAAAACAACTCACTTTTCAAAAATTTAATATATTTCATATCAATTAACTCATATTCCTTCAAAATAACTTTGATTTTCTTGGATTGAGGAATGGAGGAGAAGGTAGAAAGGAGTGTATTATTAGCAAATTGTTGATGGATAATTGGCTCAATGGGAGAAGCAGGTTTATGGCCTTATTTGAAAATAGCTATAACTTTCAAAACTCTCCCAAGGGCTTTGACAAGAATAATTAATAAGTAGGGGAAAGAGAGTCACCTTACCTAAGACCTCTAGAGTTTCTAAAGTACCCTAAAACCTCACCATTAAAAATGACTAAGAACATAGGGGTAGAGAAGTATTATTTAATCAAGGAGATCCATATATTATAAAAACCAAATTTAAACAACACCTTCATAAGAAATCCCAAGGAGACTCTATCATATGCTTTACTCATATCAATTTTGAGAGATATTCTAGTTTACCACCCTTATCAACTGAATGAATTAGATCACGAACTTTTATGATTTCATCAAAAATTTGCCTTCTTGGAACAAAGCCCCCCTGATTGGAACCAATGATTATGAGAAGGATCTATTTGAGCCTATTAGCCATAGCTTTGGACAAAATATTGTAAATAATGTTGAAAGACTTATAGGTCTAAATTCTTTGAACTACTTAGCTTTATAACTCTTGGAAATGAGGATCAAGAATGTGGAATTAAATTCTCTTTGTAGGAAATAGGATCTTTGCACATCAAATATTTACTTCAATGACATTAGCTCCTAAATGTGCAAATACATTTTAAAAAATAACATAGGAAATCCATTTGGACCTGACACTTTCTCATGAACTATAGAGAAAGTAGCCCCCTTGATTTTGTTAGAATAAGTAATTATTTTCTTAAGTTCTACTAGGATAGACTTACTTGAGTTTCCACTCCTTCATGAGTTAGGTGAACTATCAGTTATAGTCTACATCAGATTTGATGAGTTTTTGTAATCCAACAACTCTCAATGATCAACTTTGTTATTTATAAAAAGTTGATCCAATAGCTCTCAATGACCAACATTGTTATTAATACAAAGTTGATCCATGGAATAATCAATCAGTTCTATTTTATTTCTTCAAATATTGTAATGCTTTGTAGTTATAATAATAGGAAATTCTAACATGGTACCAGAGCAGGATATCTTTTGCTAGGTATTCTCTCTTCAAGGCAGCCTATCGAACCGGTTCTTACTCTCTTATCTTTTTTTTTTTTTTTTTTAAATAGATAGGTTTTATATCTATTGTAGATTGTTTTTTTTATATCCGCAATTTTTGTTGAGGAATTTGCTTATGGTAATATCTAAATAAATATTGTTTTACCTTGTTATGCAAATACTCTCCTCATTTTTTCTACAATTTCATGTGTCCTCCTCGTATGCCTATATTTTATTTTATTTCTCCATATCGAACGCAGCTCGCTTCGGCTCCATTTAGCCATAACTGTGTATCACTCAAAAGTGGAGACTAAATATTCGTAGACATTAATATTTTTGTGGGCAATATAATTTTTTTAATTGAAGTTTGGATTTCGTTATATCTTCATTTTATCTTTAGTTAGAGGAAGCAATGATCCTCACCTCAAAATAGAATGGACTTTTGGTCTAATTTTAAATAGACCAAAGTCCATTTATTTTTTTAGAAATGTGGTTTTTGGCCACTACTTATATTGGTGTGCATAGAGACTACATCTCATAAAATGGACATTTTCTTAATTAAATATCAATCATTCAAAGATCTTGTGATTTCCAAATATTTATTCAACTCGAACTTCTTCCATTTTTTTATCCTTCGACGCTCAGGAAGAACTTCAGTTTTTTTTGTTATATAATCATCTTAACAATGTTTGAATAATATTATTCTCTTGTTTTGAATAGTGTTTCTTAATTTAAGCATTATACTAATGATTTTTTAGTGGTGCCTATCATGTTCTGTCCTTTGAGGATATCTGCAATGCGCCATAGATGGATATTCAACAGAACTGATTTTGTGCTTTGTGTTAGTTATTTTTGATGCCTAAGGTCTTCAATTTTAAAGGAATATCTCTGTGTGTGGTGCCATTACCTTCCTCTCATATTCCAGAAAGCCTCTCTTCTCACCGTCTTATCTACTACTATGGGCATCTTCCTTGTGTTTTGCATACACAACCACAAGAGACTCTTTGCTAAAACAAATATTGTGTAGACACCAAAACAGCACCAATCCGATTATGTGACTGCAAACACTGATCGCTTTGACAAACACAGCCCCCAGGGCAGCCCTCAGAGGTCAAACAGTGGTCCTAACCACTTTCATAGCAATTTTGTAAGGTCAAGAAGCAATTTGGCACATTTAAGCACTTTGTCCAGTATTCGTCTCACCCAGGGACGAATACTAACTGGGATTCGTCTCACCCAGGGACGAATTCTAAAATCGTCTCTGGTCAGGACGAATTCCAGGTTAAACGGGCAAAAAGAAAAATGCCGCCAAGTGGCAGCCAGGGACAGTCAATTATTGACCCCTGCCATGCATGCGCGTGCAGGTGGGTAGGTTGGCAGTTGAATGGACTGTCACAAGGGCAGTCATGGAAGCCCAAGTCAGGGAGGAGTCTCCTCCCCCTTGGGAAGGCATGGCCGCCACATGGCATCCCTGCATGCCCCTCCAAAGAGACCCCATGGGTCTATAAAATGGTGGCCTTTCCCACCCCAAAGAAGAGAGATTGGAGGCGATTTCAAGCAACGAAGTGTTGTCCAATTGAACACCCACATTTGCACCTTTTTCAATTCACCTTCTCACATCCACTAATCTCTTTCGCAAGGGAGGTTATTGGGTGGCTTTTGGAAGCGTGAATTCAACCCAAATCCAGCATTTGACCACTTTATACCACCAATTTGCCGACACCCCAATCCTAAGAGGTTTTGGGCCCATCCCTAGTGGATTGGCGCCGAAATCAAGTGCCAACGGTGGGAGGCCCACTTGGGCACCCCCTGCATTTTCGAAGTTTTGTTCTAAAAGCATTCTAGAATACTAGTTCATGTTGCATTTCATTTTATTCGGTTTAATTAACTCATAGCTATATTTCCATGATGTTTTGATTAGATTTCACCATGCTTTTTGTCGCCTTGTGTTCCTTCTAACTTGCAGGTAGCGACATCGAATTCCTAAGGATAGAAGCCAAATTGGGAGAATCCGACCATCTGGGTCATCCCAAAATGGCCCCAATTACATAACCCCTCTGTTTGTAGGTGTTTTGGAGGTCCCGGGGTTCGACATTGGAGCGGCAGCAACTCGGCGCTTTAACATAGTGGAATTCGTCTCACCCGGGGACGAATAACAGTAGAATTCGTCCTGCCCAGGGACGAATTCCAGTCGAGGGCAGATTGGCTGACTGTTTCAATGGCAGTGGCCCTCTGGTGATGTCTTCTATCTTTTGTCAAGTTTTTAGGTCATTTAGGTTTACTTTATTCACTGTTTCAGATAGCTGTTCGTATGCATCTTTTATCAATTTCAAAGCATGAATTTTCCTTCTTATCACAGGTGCTACTAACGCTTTGTCTGTCTCTTTGATTGCAGGAGGAACAACAAGAAGTGAGGATTTACCAACAACAGCGGCGGCAACACCTTGGCCCGTCCATTTTGCATGTGGGCATGCGGAAGGAGAACACTTACCAAGATTGTAACCGAATCCATTTAACGCTCCTAGCCCCTAAAAAGGGAGGAGGCAATTTTGTAACCATGGTTATCAAGTTTAATAAAAGGGCTGTGACTTCTCTCTAAATCCTTGTAACTCGTTTCGATCTATTTGCCTCTTTCGTTTAATGCATTTCTTGTTTTAGGGCTTAGGCGCTGTTTTGATTTGAATGCATCAAAGTAGTTGTTCTTTCTAAAAAAGCTTTCGAAATCTCGTGCTTTCAGTGGCGATCACGGTGGGACTCTGTCCCCTAATTTTTAGATCAAATAACTGATCCCTTTTGTGTTTTTGTGCTTGACAGGTACAAGTTTTTAACACAGACTGCTATTCGTCTCTTACTGCGACGAATACCTGACTGTAATTCGTCTGACCCTGAGACGAATTTTAAATTCGTCTCTGGCAGGGACGAATTCTGTCTGTAATTCGTCTCACAGAGGGACGAATTCCTGTCTGTGAATTTTCAGAACAGAAGATCAAAAACAGCAAGTTCAGGCAGAAAAGAGGTAAAGTTCTAAACTGTCTTTGTCATTGTTTTTTGATTTTTTGCTTTCAATTTTGTCAATTCTTGCGTGCTTAAAGAAAATAGTGGTTGATTGCATGTTTCATTTTTGTAAGTAAAATAAACCACACACACGGCACGTGGCACATTTTAAACCAAGGAGCTGGTCGTAAGACCCCAACCCTTGAGCAAGACCAACGGTGGGTTCATCACCACCTTGGCTTAGCTTTGCATCCATTTCCCCGATTGTCACTGTTGTTAGGCGTAAATCCTGACGAAAGCTGACCGAGTGTCAGCTGGGGTGATTCCCATGCGCGCGAGGATAAGTCTTCTATGGTAGGTGTCATTAACAGGACAATCCCCCTTCCGTACCGCCTATGTTCCACGTACCATCTGCTCTCACGTACCTATAGTTTCCCTCTCGTAAGGGCGGGTATATAGAGAGGTTGGTATATCGGTCCGGAAATGGTATATTGAAGGGGCGACCATTTATGGGAGTCATATGAGCCAACATTATGCATTTGAACGTTCTTCCAAACTTGCAAAAACAACATAAAACATCAAAATGCACTAAACCAGTTTAGGACACACTATTAATCCTTAAAAGAGATAATCACGATTTTTTGTATGTGTGTGTTCATTTCTGCTTAGTGTAAACAAAAAGATAAATCATCATAAACGAGATAAAATCTGCTTAGATAGTAGAGAAGCACCACAATGGTGTACACCCGTAGCCAAGCCCAATCAAGGGCGGACGCTGCGGAAGGTGCACAAAGAGAGGGCGCTGGTCGCCTTCGCTTTAGCCCTGAGGATTTGGCCATACCGCCTTGGCGGTCTGGCCTACAAGAAAGTCCACATCAGGCCACTTCAAAAAGGACCTATTGGGAACCTCCTCATTGGGGTATGCCCATTCAACACAGCCCCTTTCGGGAAGATGCTTTACATGTAGATCTTAATGTAAGTAGACAACCGCCTCTCGAGGCTAGATCTGAATGGCCGCAGCGCGATGAAGCGCTAGAGAGGCATAGTGTCCATGAGGAGAGACAGCGTGAATACGCTACCTCTTCTTTGCCTCACATTCGAACAGAAAGACAAAATCCAGAGCGTAGGGCTCTTTACACAGGGCGAGCCAACTCCGCCCGCCCCTTTCAAACCCATGAAAGGGAGTACGAGGAAAGCCATCGCATTCCTCGAGGACAACAAACAACGCGGGAACCTTGCGTCTCCGCACCCGCTAGGTATCATGATCATACATCGAGGCCACAGCCTCAAGTAAATGTCGCCTACCTCGACAGAGGGAAACAACCCATTGAAATTTTAGATCATCAAGATCAAGGCAAACACGTAGGAAAAACATTTAAGCCTCCTGAGCAAAAGAGGGCAGATCAGATTGACCCGGCAGTCGCCAGACATGCCGCTCGCCAAGCCCGAATCTCGTAGCTTGAGCAGGGTCATCAGGAGTTAGAGTACCTATACCGCTTGAATAAAGAGCGTATGCAGCGCGAAGTGGATGAGTTACGCTATAAACTACCTGAGAGGGCACCAACCCCTCGCACCCAAAGAGCCGAACAGTATGAGAGGCATAATCCGTTGGTGCATGACAGGTCTCCACGACCTCGTCAAGCTTTGCCTCCGAGACCTTATAGACCCGAGAGGGAGGCTACTCCCTGAAACAATGAAGGGTACCCTCAGCGGGGACTCGATCAGGGTCATAGGCCTCGCCCGGAGACTCCTCAAGAATTTTATGAGGAGTACGAACCAGAAATAGAACGGGTTGAAACGCCCCATCAAGGCGAGAGGGCTGCCACTCGGCCACCCCCCCATAGGCCTCCAGTCTCCCATAACTCACAACGGGAGCAAACAAAAGAGGAAGAAATAAAAGCTTTCGATGCATACAAGGCGCTATTAGAGCGTTTGGAGTCTGTGGAGACAAAAGCTTATGGGCATCAAAAACCCACGTTGCGTCAACTCCGTAGTCATCCAGTGCATCCCTCAGTGCCTACACCTCTTTACCCCGAACACTTCAAGTTGCCTCAATTGGCAATTTTTAAAGGTGAAGAGGACGCACAAGAACATGTCACAAGGTTCCTAAGTCAATGCTTCGGCATCCAAGATAATGATGCATTGTTGCTTAGAACTTTCATAACCACATTCGTAGGCCCTGCCTCGGATTGGTTCACACAACTACCCAAACACAGTATAAACAACTTAGATCAATTAGTAGATGCGTTTCTTGAACGCTTTGCCTTCAACACAAGAAAGAAGGCATCACTTAGTGATCTGGCCAGCCTCAAGCAATATGAGGAAGAAACAATGGCAGCATACGGGAATCGATGGAGGGCTTTGCTTTCTAAGCTACCCTACCATCCCCCTATGTCTGATCTAACACAGATGTTTGCACGGAGTTGCTTAAAATCAATCTCTGGTCTATTGTTGCTGCAGCAATACGACAGCTTAGAAGAGGCTTTGGCGCAAGCCAGAGTTATAGAAGAGATTAAGATAGGCGAAGGCGCAATCGCCAAGCCTAAAAAGAAAGAGTGGAATAAAACCACTAAGATCGGGAATACGCAATCACAACCCGTTGCGGTTAACCAAGTTGCGATAAACATTCCCAAGCCTGTACAAGAAATGCAGCCCCAAAAGGCTAATTACCAGGCAGTGCCTCCTAGTTATGAAAAAGATAATAAGAAACAGGAGCAGAATCAGCAGCGTCGCCCTCGGTGACAATTCACCCCTTACACAGAGTCTAGGGACTCCTTATTTGACCGCTTGTCAGCGGCAAACTTAGTCACCCTTCCAGAGATTCAAACTATAGACCCTAATGCTCCCAAGCCTAAGGGATATAGAGAGGAATTGTATTGTAGATTCCATAGGAGAAGGGGACATGATTTAAATGGATGCTTGGAAATTTAAAGGATTAATCCAAGATCTGATCGACAACAGAACATTGGCCGTGGACAACCCCATAGCGCCAAATAATCAACAAATGGGGGTATTCAAGGACCCTTTGCCTGCCCACGAGGCACAGGCAAAACCTCTCCAGATTAACGAGGTGCGACAGAATCTTCCCATGCAAGGATTTGTGGGAATGATTAGCATAGTGACACGGAACAAAAAGTACCCAGCAGTTTCCCCAGAGGTAGCTACGAGGGAAGTTCCAACGACGTCGCAGCCTTAGCAATGCCCTGTGCAAGTACCTCCGCCTAGACCCGAGGTCACGATACGGACCAAACTCACGCAGAGTTTGCGGACCACATCGGCTAGGCTATCCATTTACGAGCTTATTCAACAGTCAGCACCTCATAGAGAAGCTCTTATGGAAATATTAAAAGCCATCGAATTACAGCCTCACGAAGCAAATTCTTTCAACAACTTCGTGGGACATGTGAAGAGATGTACGGAGCCGGTCATCACCTTCAGAGAAGATGAAGTCAAAGCAATATCGAATGACACGGCAGATCCACCCCTGCACGTTGTTGCGCGGGTCAACGGGATCCCGTACAAGAGAGTTCTGGTAGATATCGGCTCGTCCAGTAACATCATTACCACTGCAGCACTAAAACATTTAAAGCTGCCGACCTCTCATATCACAGCCTCCACGTACACACTGCGAGCTTTCAACGATGCAATATGCTCGACAGTCGGCACAGTTGTTCTACCTGTCCGGGTAGGACAAAAGACAATACCAACATTGTGCCATGTGTTGGAAGGCGAGATGGCCTACAATATATTGCTAGGGCGGCCTTGGATCAGGGACATGAAGTGTGTCCCTTCGATCGCTCACCAGTGCTTAAAGTATGCTTTTGAAGGAGAAATACATGTAGTCCCGATGGACTTAGAACCCTTCAAGTATTGCAATGCGGTGCAACTAATGCCTCAATCGACCCTCCCTTCAACACATTTGGATTTCCAGCTAAATCCATCGAAACAGGGTCCAACACTGTAGGCACCACTGGTGACCAAAACACCAAAATCCCAGCCAGGTGAATCCTCATCATCTGCTCCTTCATTACCAATGCCACCTGTCATGGCTAAATAGAAGGACAAGGGAAAACAGATCATGGAAGAGGCTCAGCCCCTAGAAGAGGGTTTGCCCATAATTTCAGCGGTATCAACAAAGGAAACACCTAGCACTACGGAAGCTGAGATTCCTAAACCACCAAACATGGAATGGACTCAGGAAGGACTCCCGTTCCCTCCCTCCCAAGCATCAACAATCACTGTTGAAATGGCCAGCATGGGCCTGGGGGAGTATTTAGTGCAGAATGTTGTGGCAACGCCCGCATTAGAGTCAGTACAAGATATGGGGAGACCTCGCCTTCCCATAGGAACAGTTGTTCCTCTAGGTCACCCACCCAACCAGACAAATTTTGTGTATGGGGGCCTTGATCATGGTCTGGAACCATGCAAGCAAAAGGAAGCAGACGAAGAGCCTTTTGTTGAAAACATCAACTATCTATCAAACCCAGACTTTGCCCTAAAATATCTTGGCCAATGCAATTGGCATGGATACGGGCTAGGAAGATATGAGCAAGGGATGCGAGTCCTTTGCCAACCAAGATATCAGATGCCATATGATAAGTCAGGAGTAGGGTTCAACCACCCCCTGCCCTTAGACATCTTGGTCAAAAATATGCAAGGCCTAGAAATAGGCAACAAGGGGGGATTGGCACCAGATCTTTATGCCAACCCGAATACAGAATATACATTGGGAGACTACCTCCCATGGTCAACAAACACCCTTGGCAATAGCAGTAATCCCTCTCCTTTGCTAGAGAGAGGTGAAAGTTCGGACATTAATCCCCACAGAGAACATCAACGGCTTTCGGACATCTTTTTGAAGCTATTCCCCTTAGAAGTTCCAGTTGAATCAATACAGTGTCAAGAGAATCAGGTCCCTCCACCAAGAGTGGAACAACCGCAATGGGACCAGATTAACTTACTGGAACAAGGAGAGTCCTCAACGTCGCAAGTAATAGTTTCTGAAGAGAATGAACATTTTTGGGCCTCCGAAAGTGATTCAGAAGATGAGACTGAGATGGACTATCTCAGACATGCGCGACGGCATTACCGCCCTTTAACTCATGAAGATCTGATGGGACAGATGGGCATAAGGTTAGGGCATGAATGGTGGGTAGACCCAGCGAGGTGGGACCAAGTGTTGGATCCATGGCTCCAAATTCCCGATGAGCACCGTCCACCTCGAGACCCTATCATGACAACAGTGCCGAGGGAAGACCCTGTCCTCCTTTTCGCACATAGGGCCGATCCGTTCGTGCCCGTTCCCCTAGAGCCAGATCCAGAGTATAGGGAGCATCTAAAAGAATCAAGTTATCATACCCACGGTAATGGAGACCAAATTCATGCCATCCACATGATCTCCATTGATTTGACCGCACCCATCCGCAATCCGGCCGATCCAGCATGGTCATTGCATCTAGACATAGATGCCATCGACTGGGATCGCGTCAATTCACCTTTATCACCATCAAAGTACTGGCATTTCGGTGAAATGCCTCATTTTACCCCAAGGACAACTCCGGATATTTTTTAGGCTGAAGAGGAACCCGAGGTTCCCAATGCAGATCTAAATTCAGCTAATGATATCCATTTGATCCCGACTCCACATCAGTTGGAGGACGGATCCCACATGTCAGTCGAGGAGACGACTGATGTAGATATCGGCATAGATCCAATGAATCCATAGATTCTAAAGCTGGGGGTAAGTCTTTCCCCCGAAGAGCAAGCCGACTACATTGCCCTTCTCAAAGAGAAGAAGGAGGTTTTTGCATGGTCGTATAAAGATATGCCAGGACTAGACCCGTGACTAGTCACGCATAATTTAACGCTTGATCCGACAATCAAGCCTGTAAAGCAAAAACTACGTAAGATGCACCCAACAGTGGCCTTAATGGTCAAAGATGAATTGCAAAAGCTGTTGGATGCATAGTTTGTCATCTGCGTGGATTATCCGCCATGGCTGTCCAACATGGTTCCCGTCAAGAAGCCCGACGGGAGGATTCGCATATGCACCGATTTTTGAGATCTAAACAAAGCGAGTCCTAAGGATGATTTCCCCTTGCCGAGCATCGACGCGTTGGTAGACGCTACAACAGGTCACGAAATGCTCTCCCTAATGGATGGTTTCTCAGGATACAATCAAATTCGTATCAATCCTGAGGACCAACTAAAAACGGCGTTCACAACGCCTTGGGGGACATTTTGTTATAAGGTCATGCCTTTTGGCCTTAAAAACGCTGGCGCTACCTACCAACGTGCCATGACATATATCTTCCATGATTACATGCACAAAACTTTGGAAGATTACATGGATGATTTGTTAGCCAAGTCTCTCTTGCGCTCAAATCATATCGGTGACTTAAGCAAGATCCTCGATCGCCTCATGGAACATAAAGTTAGACTAAACCCCAAGAAGTGCGTCTTTGGCGTCACATCTGGAAAACTCTTGGGTTTCATAGTCTCAAAACGAGGAATCGAGGTGGACCCAAAGAAAGTCAAGGCAATCCTTGAAATGGTTCCCCCAACTACAATCAAGCAGCTCAGAAGTCTACTGGGAAAGGTCGCGTCGATTAAACGCTTCATAGCGCAATTATCTGACAAATGCCGACCCATGAACAAATTATTGCACAAGGGGGTTACATTTCATTGGGATGACGAGTGCCAGTCAGCCTTTGACGAGATCAAACAATACCTGGTTTCGTTGCCAGTATTGGCACCACCTAGACCAGGAGTGTCGTTCTACTTATACATCTCAGCCTGCGAGGTGGCACTGGGCGCCATGCTAGCCCAGAAGAATGAACTTCACAAGGAACAGGGCTACTTACTATCTTAGCCGCACCCCGGTCGAGTTATGAACTTAACTATGCATACGTTGAGAAACTGCTGCTGGCGGTGGTGTTTGCTACCAAAAAGCTACGCCACTACATGCTTGAGCAACACTACGTATGTTGTGTCTAAGGAGAATCCATTGCGATACATGATGAGTCGTACTTATCATAGTAGTCGCACGGCGAAATGGATCATGTTGTTGATGGAATTTGACATAGAGTTTATTGGACAAAAATCTATCAAAGGACAAGTCATAGCCGATCAACTAGCAGAGGCTCCTCTTGAAGACGATCAGCCTCTGGTCATAGAACTACCCGATGATGGGGTCTTCCATGTCTCAGAATCGCCGGATTCCGAAGAGCACTGAGTCACGAGCCGACATAACCCTATTCTTCGATGGTTCTAAATGTGAGCAAGGTGGTGGCATGGGAATTGTATTCTTCACACCGCAGGGTGCTCCAATGCCCTTGTCATTTAAATTAAACTTCCCGTGCACCAATAACAATGCAGAGTATGAAGCCTTGCTCCTAGGTCTTCAGACAACAATCGCCATGAACATCAAATGACTGAATATCTTTGGTGATTCGTTGTTAATAGTCAATCAAGTCAAAGGGGTATATCAATGCAAATGCCCGAGTCCTACGAAGGCTTATAAAGCCCTCGTGGACAAATTCCTGGCAAAACTTGAGTGGTATGACATCGAGGCACTCCCTCGATCATCGAATCATTTTGCGGACACAATGGCCTCCTTGGGGTCACTAATTCTGCAAGACCTTTCCGGTGATATGACAACCATTCAAGTCAAAACCTTATCGCAATCCGTGATGGAGCGTGCAAGTTCAGACTTGACGCCAGGAATCCACATGATCCAGATTGAACCATCCTCGGATAAGTTCTCTCGAATCCGAGATCATCTGAAACGTGCCAACTGGGGGTCCTTGTTCTCCCCTACTCCCATTAATAGCAACACAATGCTATTCTTACAAGTTCTATCCCATTCAGCGTTTGCTAGGGATGAACTTCAAGAGGGATTGGTTGTTCATACTGTCGAGGTTTCTGATCAACAGGACTGGTATTTACCCATCCGAGACTACCTCAAGTTAGGTAATCTCCCACTTGGATTGACTCATGCCGCAAAATGAGCACTCAAGCAGAAAGCGGCTAAGTATGTCTTGATAGGAGACATTTTGTATCGTCGCAGCTACGAAGGAATCCTCCTTCGTTGCTTGGACCAGCAAGAGTCCACTTGGGCGGTCGCCCAAGCGCACGATGGTACATGTGGTGGCCACTTCGGTGGTATGGCCATTGCAAAGCGCATTCTTCGCATGGGCTATTATTGGCCATCTTTAGAGCGAGATTGTTGCACCTATGTCAAGAAGTGCGTGAAGTGTCAACATCATGCCAATTTGATGCACGTACCTTCTCAGGCCTTGCAGACAGTCCAATATGCTTGGCCATTCTCGCAGTGGGGCTTCGATCTAATTGGAAAGATCTCCCCTGCGTCGTCGGGCCGTCACACGTTTATCATAACGGCCACAGAATATTTTACCAAATGGGTGGAAGCAATTCCGCTTACCTCTATGACGGGACCCCGCATTGTGGAGTTCATTTTGCATAACATCATATGTCATTTTGGTATTCCATCCAAAATAGTCTCGGATAATGGGACGCCTTTCAAGAACAAAGACGTGCATGCTTTGACCACAAAGTACAAGATTCAGCACAGCTTTTCAACTCCCTATTATCCGTAGGCGAATGGGCAAGCAGAGGCGTCAAACAAAATGCTAGTTGCCATCCTTAAAAATACCGTCATAGACAGTCATAAGGATTGGCACATTCAAATCCCACTTGCCCTATGGGCCTATCGCACTAGCATTCGGACACCCACTGGGGCCACTCCATTTTCGCTCGTGTATGGCTCCGAGGCAGTCATGCCTCTAGAGTTGGAGATTCCTTCCCTGCGCATATCAATGCAAGAGTTCATCGATGATGACTCTGCGCGGTAGGCCCGGTTAGACCAGCTTACGTTGCTCGACGAACGACGCGTTAATGCTCTCGAGCATTTACGTATTTATCAAGAGCGACTTAAGAAAGCTTACAACATGAAAGTTCACCTGAGGGACTTTCGGGTTGGGGATTTGGTTTTGAAGGAAAACCAGCAAAATTCCAGTTTGCCATCCCACCTAAGGGACAAGTTTGCGGCAAATTGGTTAGGTCCATATGTCATTGATAGCAAAATAGGACCCGGGACATACCGGCTAGCTTCTCTTGACGGTATCAAGGAAAAAGAACCTTTGAATATCAGTCATTTGCGACCATTTCATATCTAAGAGAGCTATATCCCAAAACGCTCCAAGGATTCCTAAAAATCACTTGGTCAATCCCAAAAATGCTCCAAGGATCTCTAAAATCGCTTGGTCAATCCCAAAACGCTCCAAGGATTTCCACAATCGCTTGGTCAAAAATCAAGAAAATTCAAAAACAACAAAAATCACCAAAAACAACAAAAAATTTGCATCTCATTTCTAGGCATACTCAAATTCATCAATAGAGAGCTCTTCTCGCACTTCATCTTCATATTCACAAAAATCAATCCATCAAAAATACAAAAATACATAGCTGCATCAAAGCATTGCATCCATACATTGCATATTTGTGGTCGTATAGGTCAAAGGCACCATAGGCTGTAATTGCTCTGCTAGTCCATCTTGTTCCACATTGTTCCATCTTACAAAAACAACAAAAATGCCATGCGTTACTTTTACCACACTAGAATCAGTGGTCTTTTAATGTATCAAGAGTTTTCGTGATTCAGTCATCATTTTACTCTTTAGCCATGTAATGTATCAAGTCAGACAGATTTTACGAAGGTAGAGTCATACTTGAAATACACCTTGTTACGTAACATCCCAACACAAATTAAAACACATAAAACAATTCCTAAGTTGTGTGAACGAAAGATGAAACTTGCACAGTAATCCAGGTCACCATAAGCGAAACGGTTATCTTGCTCATCCCCCTGTGCGAATGACCCCAAGAATGCTGAGAGTTGGCAAAAGGACAAGCATCCTCCCTACCCAATTCCCTAAGAATCCCTAAGTTCTCAATAGTTGCAAAACATCAAAAATTTGCAAAAACGTCAAAAATCCAAAATTTGACATCCTACAGTGCACACATCAAACGGCACAAACGATAGTGATTTTCGTCACTCCATATCCCCAATCCCTTGCTCAAAAGAAAAACAAATCAAAATAAACAGTGATCTTATCACTACAAACGAGCAAGTATCCCAATACAATTGAAGAAAAGAAGGGAGTTGAACTTGAATCCTTGGAACTCTCGAGCATTCTAACGAGTCATGAGGCAAGCCTCGATATCGGTTTGGTTGATAGCCTATCGGTCACTGGCGGTAAACTTCTCGCATGACGATATATCTATCGCATTAACTTGTGTATAGATCAATATTTGCATGTGGATGAGCTAGCTTATGGCATCCTGGATAACACCGCAGACTAATCTAACTACATACAACAAAGGAGTTAGTGGAGCTAATTAGGTGATCCTCAGTACAAGTTCGGTTGAAAGCCCATCTGGACTTGGCGGTATCCGACAAATACCACATAAATGAACTCAATTGCACACACAGGGATGTGAAATAGCTTGGTCAAAAACAAGTCCGATTCATACCTTGTTCAAAAGTCTTGTAAGATAAAGTACAGTCGTGGCTAGTGAGTCAAAACCGTTTGAGTCTCAGAAAACCTTAGCTACATTTCTAAACCAACTGCGCTACTTTTCATCTGTACAATACCATCAGAAAATACAAAAAGAGAAAACCACATGTATACATACAAGAGTCATACATCATAGCAATCGCCTAAAAGCGAAATAAAGAGCGTCTTAAACAGTCTATGGTGCCATAACCAATCATCACAAAATTCCATTCATCCATTTTGCATATCACATAAAAATCAAAAACATTTGCATTCATCATAACATCTGCATTCATCAAAATAAATAAACATACATACATCAATAGTCATTAGCCATCATGCATAACAAAAATCAAATCATCACATGTACACAACCAAAATAAAACCGGTATATATATATATATCGTCAAAAAAAAAATGCCCGTAGGCTACAAAACTGGTCATCAGACCCCGCAATCATATAAACAAAACCTAACCTAAGGCGTCAACCACCATGATCACGCAGGATCGGTGCGACGGGAACTACCCCCCGTGGTGTGGGTCCTCTGGGACCCTGTAGGGCGGCTACTACTAGCCCCCGCATCACGCCTGCTATCGCCTCCCTCATCCAATCGCCTGCGACGAGATGATGCTGACTGCTCAGTCGCACTATCCCTCGTTCGGCGTGAAGATCCACTGCCCGAGGGCTCAGGTAGCCGCCCACCAAGGCGGATGACCTCCCTCTCCAAGTCTAGCCGGTGTCGGAACCACTCTGCCTCCCGTCGATGGTAGTAAGATACCGCATCATCGCGCTGTGCCAGAACCCTCTCCCGCTTTGCTAGCTGGGCCCGTAGGAGATCCCTCTCCTGCAGTGCGTCCCCCAACTCCAGATCCCGTATCCGTAGCAGCTCTGTCAGTCATGCATTTTTAGCGCGTATCTCAGACTCCATCTCCTCTGTATCAGCCTGACGTACAGGACTCTCTGGAACAGCAGCCTGCTCTGGCTCCCACTGCTCCTCCACATCCTGCATGTCCGGTTGATCCGGAGCGCCCAAATCTACATCCTCGTCTCCCACATCAACCATGTCCGCATCATCCAGCGGACCTCCCCAATCATCCCCTGCTGCCTCAGCACCCTCCACTGCCGCCTCTGCGCCTCCTAGTGGCCCCTCTCCTCTCCATCGCCGCAGCACCCACCACGAGTCATACTCAGTGGTAGTCCCGACGTCATCTACGTCCGGGACATCAATCACCGCATCTGACTCCTCGCCCAATGGCGCGGTGACCGGTGGATCTAGAGCCCTCTCATCTCCCCGATGTCGATAGACCACGGGCTCACCAGGAAACCCCTGGCGCACCCCAAACTGTCGGGTAACCCGACCATAAGAGAATAACTCATGCTCGGTCCCGTGTCGCCCAGTCAACCACCGCTCCCTACGTACCCGTCGGAGCCACTCTCCAGCCTTCGGCCAGGCTGGACAGTCCCGATAAGGGCGCCAAACCACATCCCCTAGAGTGAGCCAAGAGAAGGCATCAGTATAGTGCTCTACGACACCTGCCCATCGCCGACTCTACCCCTGCTCCGCAGACCACCGCCACAGAGCTGCATAGCCTATCTCCTCATCCTCCATCACCGCCCGAGTCGTCCATGGTAACCCGGTTGGCCTCTCAACTGCTATGTGCTGCCAACCCTAGCACTACAGCAGATAGCTACAGCTGACCCCCTTTCGCTGCCGACAGCGGACCCCGTACAGCTCCCCATAAAGCTACGCCAACAGTGTCTGTCCCCATCTCAAAATCAATGGTGCCTCTATCGGGCACTCTACCAACTGCCATACCAAATCCAGCAGGTTCCACGGGAACCTCGCGCCTGACGAGTCAGGTAGTAGCATGTTAGAAATGAGGCCCATCAAGAATGCGTGCCTCACTCCTAACACCCCCCTCTCCTGCCACCATCCAACCAAAATCCCGCCGGCTGGCGAGTCCACCTCGGTTGTCTCCACCGGGTTCGCTACACCCGGCCGCTCCCCATGCCCAAAGCATCTCGTCAGTACGACGATCCCGCTGATCACGCGGTGATGTCCTGATAGGTAGTCCATCTATCGGAATCCGAAGCAACCGATAGACATCCTCTAGAGTCACAGTCATCTCCCCTGTCGGGAGATGAAAGGTGTTGGTCCGCGGATCCCAGAGCTTGATCAAGGCCGTTAGATAGGCCTGATCCGGGACCACAGGCTCCAGTCGAGCCACCTGCTTGAGCCCAAGGGCATCAAGCCATTCCCAGTCATCATCAGACAGTGCTCCCCATGCCTCAATAAAAGTAGCAGGTACACGGTACCGGCTCCTAACCTGCAAAAGAAAATAATTCAACAAAAAAAAAATTAATTAAAATCATAGAAAAAGAAAACTGTACAAAAAAAAACAACAAACTTACAACTTTAAAAACAAAAATAAACTCTAGGAGGCACTTACAGGTTTCGCTTCGGCTCCGCCGCTCGAACCAATTTGTGCACTCATGATGGCAAGAAAAATTTCAGCAGCGCTTCGCTTCGCAGAATTACCTCCTCCTCCTAGAGCTCCAAAATCGCAAGAAAAATTTGACACAAATGAGCCCAAAATCAAGTTTTGGCCCTTAAATAGGCCTTTTGAGCTGGAATTCATCCTTGACTGGGACGAGCGCTCTGGTTAGCGCTCGTCCCACCCAGGGACGAATTCTACAGCTGGAATTCGTCCCACCCTGGGACGAATTCAGGCCAAAAACTTCAAAAACATCAAAAAATGAACAAAAATGCACTAAAAACCAACAATAAATTTGCCCGATAAGAGTGTTGTTGCACTTGACATCCCGGGCATACAAAATAGACGTTGGGGTCATAAATTGTCATTATCCTAATCCCTAAGAAGGCTACTTTAGCCGGACCGCTCCACGGGAAGACGGATTTTTGCCAATTTCAGCTCCAGACAGCGTCGCAAAAAGGGTTAACACCCACCAAAAATAGGTCCAAATGTTGGAAAAATTGCACATGCTTAACGATAAACCATCTAAAGGCACCCTTGCACAAGTCATCTTGGGTCAAGCGACTCGTCGCTTTTCTCACGAAGGTCATTCCCTCATCGATTCGTCGCTTGAGGGGGTAGTCACACTTAGTCACCAATCAACAAGCACACACCCAATTAAGGAAAACGACATGCATTCAAAGAATCATTGACAAAGACAATTACGCTCCTGCTTGGGGCGGTAAACAAGCAACAATCAAATTGATCAAACACTTGGCATTCGTGAATCATGAACACAAGGTTCCCCTGTGGACAAAAGGTTGCGCCCTTTGCCTAATCATGATTGATCAATGTCCAAGCTCAAGTCACACCTCACCAAAATAGGTTAATACTTGAAATCAAATTCCTTAGCTCGTCAGAAGCAAGGATTCAAGAATGCATGCCCTTTCCATGCTTGGGGCATCAAAAGTTGGTTAGGTTACCAAGAAACCCTAATCATTAGTGCTTTGGCTATCTATTTTTGCTCGACGCTGCGCCATGCACAGCGCATCCCAAAAAGGGGCATCTGTAGACACCAAAACAGCACCAATCCGATTATGTGACTGCAAACACTGATCGCTTTGACAAACACAGCCCCCAGGGCAGCCCTCAGAGGTCAAACAGTGGTCCTAACCACTTTCATAAGCAATTTTGTAAGGTCAAGAAGCAATTTGGCACATTTAAGCACTTTGTCCAGTATTCGTCTCACCCAGGGACGAATACTAACTGGGATTCGTCTCACCCAGGGACGAATTCTAAAATCGTCTCTGGTCAGGACGAATTCCAGGTTAAATGGGCAAAAAGAAAAATGGACATTTTACTAATTAAATATCAATCATTCGAAGATCTTGTGATTTCCAAATATTTATTCAACTCGAACTTCTTCCATTTTTTTATCTTTCGATGCTCAGGAAGAACTTCAATTTTTTTTGTTATATAATTATCTTAACAATGTTTGAATAATATTATTCTCTTTTTATGAATAGTGTTTCTTCATTTAAGCATTATAATAATGATTTTTTAGTGGTGCCTATCATGTTTTGTCCTTTGAGGATATCTGCAAGTGCGCCATAGATGGATATTCAACAGAACTGATTTTGTGCTTTGTGTTAGTTATTTTTGATGCCTAAGGTCTTCAATTTTAAAGGAATATCTCTATGTGTGGTGCCATTACCTTTCTCTCATATTCCAGAAAGCCTCTCTTCTCACCGTATTATCTACTACTACGGGCATCTTCCCTGTGTTTTGCATACACAACCACAAGAGACTCTTTGCTAAAACAAATATTGTAACATCCTCATTCTTGAGAGCCTCTCTAGTGTGTGCCTTTCTAGCATATTTTGAGACCCTTATCTTCTGAGCATATCCTCTGCGTATTACGATGTCTTCCCTACGTATTGTAATCACAACAAAAGGTGGTATTAATTTATTTAATTTTTTATAAAGTTCACTTGCTTTATTAACCTTTCAAGTGCAGTGATAAGAAGCAAACCTTTAAAAGTTCATGTTTTTTGAAGCTCCGATCCAGATTATCATGGATGTCGACCCTTCATGTATCGTTATAAAATTTTATGTTTCTAACATACTCAAATCTCAGTGCAGCGAAACATAGCCTTTCAAATCTCCTTCCTCGCTGCCCATTGGTGTCACTTTTTCGTTGAAATATGCAACATCAATATTTCTTCGCTGCCTCTTGTCCTCTATCTAACGTCAATTAAATTTCAACTCAGATCTGCTACTTTTTTTTAATATAAAAATATACATATGATCTCTGTTTAAATTTGTAGCCTTCAAAATTTTCTATGATTTTCTTCCCGACCTCTAATTGGCCCAAATATATAATCTCTATAATATAATTTTTTTGTGGGGTTTTATAGGTGCCATTTTACACCTATCATAGCATTGAGGGGGGTTGTTATTGCGTCAATATTTACATCTTTTATTTTTTCTTCATTACCTTTATTATAAGTCATTTGTTTATAAATCTTGGTAATGAAATATAAGTGAGGATAATTGATTTCAAATTACATTCCTTAATACATTAAATATCTTAAATAATTTTTTTTTTTTCTTTCTTTTATTCCTTCTTAAAGCAAATCTCTATATTAAATAAACTTACTTTGTTCTAATTAACTTTCTTTCCAAAGTTCTTCAATATTATATAGATATTTTTTTAGTGGATGAAAGTGAGGATATATCATTAAAATATATTATTTCATTAATTCCTTGCTTGCAATAGGTCTCTATATTAATGAACTTATTTTGATTAATTTTTTACAAAGAGTTTCTTAATTTATATAAAAAAAAAATTGATGAAGGAATTTAAGTGAGGATATCTCTTTAATTAGCCCTTGTTAATCTATTTTATTCTTAATTCATTATTCCTTTCTTAAAAAATTCTAAAGAGCAATATATTAAATCAACTATGCACCTATATTGGAAATTATAAATAACTTATAGTTTCCCTCACATAAGGGCGGGTTATTAAGATAACCAATATAGGAGTATGGCTGATTAAAAGCCTATGTTCCAAGTATCAAATATACTCAATACTTATAGTTTCCCTCTCGTAAGGGCAGGTATTTGAGGAGAAAATATATATAGGCCTGGCATATTTGTTCTCATTAGCCTAAGATTAATATCAAATCTCCTCAAAATTACTTATAGTTTCCCTCTTGTTAGGGTAGGTATTTTGAGATATTTGGTGTTTCTTAAAAGCTTATGTTCACTAATATCCATTGCATTCTCTAAATTAAAGTTAAAGGGGGGAAGTTTGGGTTCACTTCAATTTTCTTTGGCAAAATGAATTCAATGAATACAATTGATCCTCTCACTGCTCGTAACTACCATACATGGAAACCAAAAAATTAAATCTCACTTCTCAAAAAGGGCTCACATAGCTATTAGAAGAAAAGAAACCTGAGTTTGAAAAATAATATGAATTTTTTTTTCATAAAGGGAAGATGTATGAAACAATGGGTATTATAAGCTCTAATGTAAATGAAAGTTTATGGTTTCACATTACAGATTGTAAAACTCCTTATGAAATTTGGTAGAAACTAAAGAACTTGTTTTGGAAAGTAGATCAAATAATATCAATGCAACTAGAAGTAGAATTAACAACATATATCCCTTGAATACTTAAGCAATATTGTTGACTTTCTCATCAAATTCAAAGAAGTACTCACTCAATACAAAGGAATTGGGAAGAATAAAACTGAAGAATAATGCATTTATGTAATTCTTTCTAAACTAAATGGTGTATTTCTGATGTAGGAGCATCCGAGGGCAGCAGAGCAATCCTGCACCAACCAAATTTGTCTAAGTGTTTTTGCAAAGAAAAAAAAAAAGGGAAAGAAGCTAAGGCCGACGGAGGGTCACGAAATCGTGACATGTCGCGATTTCACGACATGTCACGAAATCACGACCAAATCAAGAAGCAGGTCTACGGTGGACGAAGGGTCGCGAAATCATGACATGTCACGAAATTGCAGCCAAAACCAAGGCAGAGGCTACAACGAATGGAGGGTTGCGAAATCGTGACCAAAGACCAGAGACAGAGGCTAAGGCGAATGGAGGGTCGCAAAATCATGACATGTCACGAAATCACAGTCGCAACGAAAACAGAGGCTATGATAGTGCGGAGGGTCACAAAATCATGACCGCAATGAAAGCAGAGGCTACGACAGTGTGGAGGGTCGTGAAATTGTGACCAAAGAGAAAGCAGGGGCTATGATAGTATGGAGGTCGCAAAATCATGACCATAGCTTCAGGACGAAGGCGTAGTAGAAGGACGTCGAGATATCGTGACATGTCACGATATCACGACCAAAACAGAATAAAGGGGGCACATTAGAAATACATCGTGATATTGCAACAGGGCGTATTTTTGCGTCGAAATATGAGCCGAAGATGAAGAGGTGAAAAGTGACACATGTCGAATACCTAGGCGATGAAGTGACACGGGGAGGCAAAACGAAAGGTTCTAGGAGAGGAAACGTAGGGCCGCCAGCTGGAAATGGAGCGCCACCTAAGAACCTTTAAAAAGGGAAACAAAGGCATGCACAAAGGATGGAAAAAAATTGCTAAAACGAGAAGATAATCTCGTGGTATTTCCAGATTGGAGAAGCTCGAAAAAGTCGCAATTCCTTTGCGACTTATGGATAATCGGCTGTGACTGTAATATTCGGCTGCATGTGAATAAAATAAAACTGTTCTCTTTTTCTCTATGAATATGGTGATGTGACTGTAATATTCGGTTGCATGAAAATAAAATAAAACTATTTTCTTTTTCTCTGTGATTTTGGCTCTCGATCAAGTGGTATCAGAGCGAGTGATTCTGAGTGTGCAAACAGACGCCGAACGTGAGGCAGTTTGCACCAGGATCTGTGGAAGGATTCTGAGAAGAGAGAACGGGAGTGCTTGAGTAGTGTAATAGAGAAATCATGAGCAGGATGCCTCCAAAAAGAAATCGTGGTCACGGGAGAAATGTGGCGCAGGATGAAGATTTCAGAGCGTTGCAGAGACAAGTGCAAGCCCTGCAGGAAGAATTGCGAAAAAGGACCGAACCTAAGGGAGAAGAACAGAGTGACGATGAAGCCTGGGAAACTGAGGGTCCATCAGATGATGAAGATGCATTGGATCCTTCTGAAGCTAGACTGTTGAAAGCTCTATCTCGGGCCGGGAAGAGACCAAAGTTTGATGTCTCTACATACTACGGGCACCTCAACCCGGAAGAGTTGATTGACTGGATCAACGATATGGAGGAATACTTTGAGTATGAGGAGGTGGCGGATCCAGGACCGGATAAAATTTGCAAAAACAAAATTAAAAGGCCATGCTAGTTTATGGTGGAAAGGAATACAACTCGAAAGAAATAAAAATGGAAAGGAGAAAATAACCAGATGGGACCGAATGGTGGAGAAGCTGAAGAGACAATTTATTCTCACAGATTACGAGTTGGACTTGTTGAGGAGAATGTAGAGTCTGAGGCAAGCAGGCAAGTCTGTCCAAGAATACACAGAAGAATTCTACAAGATCTCCATCAGAACTGGCCATTCAGGGGCTAATAAGGAGAAAGTAGCCAGATACATCAACGGGTTGAGAATGAACATTCAGGAAGAGCTCAGCTTGATCAGAATAGCCACCATAGAAGATGCATACCAGTTGGCCTTGAAGGTAGAAGAGAAACTAAATAGAAGATTCGAAGGCAACTAGAGAGGAAGGGATCGTGGTGGAAGAACCGGTGGAAGAACCGATGGAGGAAATTACCGAGACCAGAAGAAGACTGGGGAAACAAGCAAACCCCAGGAACAGAAAAAGGAGAATACCTACCGCCCGCGTGATCAGAACAATGACTACCAGAGAGGAAGAGGTAGACCTGGACGTGGGTATGAAATAGGGGTATTCAATGGAACCTGTTTCCGATGTGGAGAAGAAGGACACCGGTCATACGAATGTCCTCAACACCAAGAAAGGACGGACAAGAGACCTGAGGGTCATGCCAGAGCTGTTGTGGCAGATGAAGGTGCAGAGTCAGAACACTCTAAAGAAGTAGAAGGAGGAGAAGTGTTGATGATGAGAAGAACACTGTTGAATGAGGAAAAAGAACTAGAACAGAGGAAGAGCCTATTTCGCACAAGGTGCAAATGTGCAGGGAAGGTCTGTAATGTTATCATTGATAATGGTAGCACAGACAACCTAGTTTCAGAAGAGATGGTTAATAAGTTGAATTTGGGGAAGAGGAAGCACCTGCATCCATATCGGATTGCATGGTTGTAAAAAGACCACGATCACTTGTCAGTGAACAGTGCTTGGTCAAATTTCACATTGGGAATTATCAAGATGAGGTCCTATGTGATGTATTGCCGATGGATGCTTGCCATTTGTTGTTGGGAAGACCATGGCAATTTGATGGACGTGCGGTGCACGATGGGCATGCAAATACGTACTCTCTAACGAAGGATGGAGTACGTCACAAATTGAAGCCACTGAAGGAAGTGGATGAGAAAGTGTGCAGTAGTGCCAGAATCTACTGGTGGATGGAAGACGAGTTTTTGGATGGTCTGAAGAGGGATTCAATGTGTTATGCATTAATCCCTACTGTTAAGAAAGAACAGTACACAGATGTTCCAGTAGAGGCCGAACACCTGTTAGAAGAATTTCCAGGACATCATATCAGATAATGTGCCTGAGGGTTTACCACCAATGAGGAAGATCAGTCACCATATTGATTTGGTACATGGATCTAGTTTACCCAACAAGGCAGCCCACAGAATGACTCCTGTGGAAAGTGAGGAGCTGAGCAGGCAAGTCCATGAGTTGTTGAAAAAGGGACTGATTCGAGAAAGCTTGAGTCCATGTGCGGTACCTACAGTACTAGCACCAAAGAAGGATGGGGAGTGGAGGATGTGTACGGACTCCCGAGCTATAAACAAGATCACCATAAAATACAGATTTCCATTACCCATGATGGATGATATTATGGACTATTTGAGTGGAGCCAAGTACTTCACCAAGATTGACCTGAAGAGTGGCTACCATCAGATTCGGATCAGAGAAGGAGATGAGTGGAAAACTGCTTTCAAAACCAGAGAAGGTTTGTATGAGTGGTTGGTCATGCCATTTGGGCTAACCAATGCACCAAGCACATTCATGCGGTTGATGAATGAAGTGTTGAAGGAGTTCTTAGGCAAGTTTGTTATTGTCTATTTGGATGACATTTTGATATTCAACAGAACCCTGGAAGAGCACCTGATGCATATCAGGAGGGTTTTTGAGAAGCTGAGGGAAGAACAGTTGTTGATCAACTTGAAGAAGTGCAATTTTGTGAAGAAGGAGTTGGTATACCTGGGATTTGTCATCTCAGTTGAAGGTCTGAAAATGGACCCAAAAAAGGTGAGGGCTATCATTGAATGGCCTACTCCAAGAAGCACTTTTGAAGTGAGATCATTTCATGGTTTAGCCGGTTTTACAGGAAATTCATCAAAAATTTCAGCAGTATTTGTGCACCCCTTACAGAAACAATGAGAGGGGATAGGAAAGACTTTAAGTGGACCTTGGGAGCTGACAAAAGCTTTGATATGTTGAAGAAGAAGGTCACTGAGCAACCTATTTTAGCACTTCCAGATTTTAATAAGGTATTTCAGGTAGACTGTGATGCCAGTGGTAGTGCCATTGGAGTTGTCTTTGAGTCAAGAAGGTAAGCATGTTGCTTACTTCAGTGAGAAACTCAATGATGCCAGGAAAAAGTATTCAGTGTATGATCAAGAATTCTATGCCATAGTTCAGTCCCTGAAGAAGTGGAGACATTATTTGCTGCCAAAAGAGTTTGTGTTATATACTGATCATCAGGCCTTACAGTATATAAATAGCCAGGGAAAACTGAACCAGAGGCACTTGAAGTGGGTTGAGTTTCTCCAAAGCTATACCTTTGTGTTAAAGCACAGAAGCGGAAAATCAAACAGAGTTGCAGATGCCTTAAGTAGAAGGCAGAATTTGCTGATGGAAATGACAGTGGAAGTGGTAGGATTCGAAGAACTGAAGGGCCTGTACCCTGAAGATCCTGATTTTGCAGAAGCCTGGACGGCTTGCTCGGCACTTGTTACTGTGGACAGGACAAAATGGTTGGATTTTCTAATCCAAGATGGAATGTTGTTCAGAGGAAGTAAATTATGCATTCCAAGGAGTTCCATGCGGGAAAACTTAGTCAAAGAGAAACACAGCGGAGGACTGGCTGGACATTTTGGTCGGGATAAGACCATTGCCCTGGTGAGTGAGAACTATTACTGGCCGCAACTATAGCAGGATGTGAACAAGTTTGTGCAAAGTTGTAGAATCTGCCAAATGGCAAAAGGAGTGAGGCAGAACACAGGATTATATCAGTCGTTACCTATACTTGAGAGGCCATGGGAGGACATCGGCATGGATTTCATTCTTGGGTTGCCGAGAACACGAGAGGGAAATGACTCTGTGTTTGTGGTGGTTGACAGATTCTCCAAGATGGCACATTTTATTCCCTACCAGAAAACAAGTGACGCGGTTCACATTGCAGGGTTATTTTTCAAGGAAGTGGTACGACTTCACGGTCTACCAAAAAGCATAGTTTTTGACAGAGATACAAAGTTTGTTGGGTATTTTTGGAGAACATTGTGGAAGAAGTTGAAGACGGATCTGAAGTTCAGTTCTGCATACCACCCATAGACTGATGGACAGACAGAGGTGGTAAATAGAAGTCTGGGTAATTTGTTAAGATGCTTGATAGCAGATAAACCCAAGGGATGGGATTTGGTTTTGCCGCAAGTGGAATTTGCATACAACAATTCTGTCAACAAGAGTACAAACAAATCTCCATTCCAAGTCATATATGGAAACAGCCCAAGAAATGTTTTTGAGCTGAGGAAATTAGATAAAGGAGAAAAGTGCAATGCTGAGGCTGAGGAATTTGCGAAACAGATGAAAAGCCTGCATGAAGAAGTAAAGAAACAAATTACAAAAATGAATACTCAGTACAAGACAAGAGCAGACCAAAAGAGGCGGTTCAAAGAGTTCGAAGTGGGAGATGAGGTCATGGTCCATCTCAGAAAAGAAAGGTTTCCAGCCAAAACTTATAACAAATTGAAGATGAAGAAATTTGGGCCTTGTAGAATACTGGAAAAACGGGAGTCAGGCAATGCATATAAAGTGGAATTGCCAAGTGGGCTTGACATTTCACCTATTTTTAACATATCAGATTTAGTGAAATACCATGAAGGGGATAGTAGTGAGGCACCATGTGCAGAGTTGTGGAGTATTCCAGCATCTACTCCAACCACAGATGAGATAGAGGAAATACTGGACACAAGAGAAGGCAGAAGTACCAGAAACAGATAGTATTTTGAATATTTGGTCAAGTGGAAGGGCAGACCGGTAGAAGATGCAACTTGGTTGTCTAAAACGGAGGTTGACCGCTAGGGTCTCCCTCCAACAGTTCAGAAGTGAGGATCACTTCTCAATCTACCCCGGGTGTCTGATGCAGGAGCATCCGAGGGCAGCAGAGCAATCCTGCACCAACCAAATTTGTCTAAGTGTTTTTGCAAAGAAAAAAAAAAGGGAAAGAAGCTACGGCCGACGGAGGGTCGCGAAATCGCGACCAAATCAAGAAGCAGGTCTTCGACGGACGAAGGGTCGCGAAATCGTGACATGTCATGATTTCGTGACATGTCACGAAATCATGGCCAAAACCAAGGCAGAGGCTACGACGGACGGAGGGTCACGAAATCGTGACATGTCACGATTTCGTGACATGTCACGAAATCGCGACCAAAACCAGAGATAGAGGCTAAGGTGGACGGAGGGTCGCGAAATCGTGACCGCAATGAAAACAGAGGCTACGACAGTGCGGAGGGTCACGAAATCATGACCGCAACGAAAGCAGAGGCTACGGCAGTGCGGAGGGTCACGAAATCGTGACATGTCGTGATTTCGTGACATGTCATGAAATCGTGACCAAAGAGAAAGCAGGGGCTACGATAGTACGGAGGTCACGAAATCGCGACCACAGCTTAAGGACGAAGGCGCAGTAGAAGGACGTCGCGATATCGTGACATGTCGCGATATCGCGACCAAAACAGAAGAAAGGGGGCACGTTAGAAATACGTCGCGATATCGCGACAGGGCGTATTTTCGTGCCGAAAGACGAGCCGAAGACGAAGAGGCAGAAAGTGACACGTGTCGAATACCTGGGCGATGAAGCGACACGGGGAGGCGAAACGAAAGGTTATGGGAGAGGAAACGTAGGGCCGCCAGCTGGAAATGGAGTGCCACCTAAGAACCTTTAAAAAGGGAAACAAAGGCATGCACAAAGGATGGAAAAAAATTGCTAAAACGATAAGATAATCTCGTGGTATTTCCAGATTGGAGAAGCTCAAAAAAGTCGCAATTCCTTTGCGACTTATGGATAATCGGCTGTGACTGTAATATTCGGCTGCATGTGAATAAAATAAAACTGTTCTCTTTTTCTCTGTGAATATGGTGATGTGACTGTAATATTCGGCTGCATGAAAATAAAATAAAACTGTTTTCTTTTTCTCTGTGATTTTGGCTCTCGATCAATTTCAAATCTTTGCAACCACCTTTCTATCTAAAAAATATGCTCTTGGTGCAACTTTTAAAATGCTCTCCTTAGAAGAATTTTGTGATAGACTAACTAAGGAAAAAACAAAACTTGCAAAATATGATATCTCTTCATATTCCTCAAAAGCCTTAGGAGCCTCCACCTCTACTAAAGAAAAATTCAAAAATAAAGAAAGCAATCCCATAACTTGTACTCACTACAAAAATAATGGCCATTCTGCAAACAAATGTTGGAAAAGATTACAACAACTAGAGGTAACTATGAAGGATCAAAATATAGAAAATAAAAACTAGATAGGAAAATCCCTAAATGTTCAAGGTAAGACCACCAATACTTCATATAATTACTTGGTCCTATATTCTAGAGCAACTCATCACATGATTGCTTCAGATGAGTCATTCTCTTCTATCTCCTCAAGTTCAACATGTAGCATAGAAGTTGATGACTCTTCTTTTATTCCAATAAAAGTAAAGGGTAACATAACCATTTATGGTGGCTCTATAAATAATTTTCTCTATGTTACAAATATTGCAACAAATCTCCTCTCCATCTATCAGATTTGTACTTATGGAAAGGGGAAAACTATTTTCTTCTCTCCAACAGGAGTTGAGATAAGAGACTTTCAAGACCCCCACTCTCTTATAGCCAAAGGAGATATTGATCACAACACTCACCTGTTTCACTTCAAAGGATTTAAAAATCCAAAAGGGGCCTCCTATTTTTTGGCTCATGGAGATCTTGAAAGCAAAATTGGGCATGAAATATTTGGTCATCTCAGTTATAACTACCTAAAGGAATTGAAACCCCATGAAATGGTAACAAGTTTATCTCAAGTCTCTTTTATTGATGGAGTATGTCCTAGATGTGCTCTTGGAAAGCAAATTCAAGATCCTTTCCACCCAAGTGGTTCTCTAAAATCCTCATCCCCTCTAGAGTTAATCCATAGTGACTTGATGTTTTCCTAGAGTCTTATTTCAAAGGAGAAAAAATATGCTCTAACTTTCATTGATGAATTTTCTAGAAGAAATTGGGTCTACTTCCTAAAATACAAAAGTGATGTTCTATCCCACTTCAAAATCTTCAAAACCTTAGTTGAAAATCAGGCCTCTTGAAACATCAAGTAAATTTGCATAGATAATGGGGGGGAATACTGTAGTAATAAGTTATTAATATTTCTATCAAGTCATGGCACCATTCATCAGTATTATGTCTCCCATAATCTATAGAAAAATGGCATTGCAGAGAGAAAAAACTAAACATTGAAGGAAACGGTAAATTGTATGCTCTATTCAAGAGATCTTCCAAAAGGTTTTTGGATAGAAGCTATTAATTATGCAAACTATATTTAAAACCACACACCTCATAAAGCTCTTGACCATTTAAATCCTAAAGAAGCATGGATTGGCTCAATATTGGATATCTCCTTCTTCAATATTTTTGGGTGTACTACTTTGGTGCACATCCCAAAGAAGAAAAGTAAGGATCAAGATAAGAAAAGAAAAAAACTCATATTTATTGGTTATTGTGGGGAAATGAAAGCATACAGGCTCCTTAATCCCACAACTCATGAGATATTTTTTCATAGGAATGTCCAATTTGATGAAACATTCCCTTAGAAATATCCTCACTATCCTCTTCCTCTATTGAGCCTTCTCCTATAGTAGAACCTCAATATAATGAAGAACCAACTTTAGAGATTAATTTAGAGATTGATGATCAATATGAGGAACCTATAACTCCAACTCAAATTCTTTCCAGTCCTTCTATTCCTTCTACTATGCCCAAATGAGCCATCACCATTGTTAAAGAAACTACTCCTTACATCCAAAATCTTCCATCATCTAGATTAACCAAATCCATAAGCACTAGTCTTGTCTGTCAGTATATTTTATCTAATCCTCAATCCTTCAAAGAAGCAACTTGTATTAAAGAATGGGAAGATGCCATAGAAAACGAATTCTCTTCATTAATCAAAAACAAAACTTAGGATTTAGTTCCCCTACCTAAAGGAAGAAAATTAGTTCGTTGTAAATGGATTTACAAAACAAAATTTGACAAACACAAAGCTCACCTAGTAGCCAAAGGTTTCTCTTAAATTGAATGAATTGATTATGCTGAAACCTTTGCCCCAGTTGCCAAATAGATTATGTTAGAATAGTTCTTGCTCTAGATGCTTTCCAAAAGTGGCATGTCTTTGAAATAGATGTAAAAAGTGCTTTCTTACATGGGGAATTAAAGGAATATATATTCATGGAACAACCTTCTAGTTTCACCCAAGACTCCTCTCTTGTTTGTAGGCTAAAGAAGTCTCAATATGACCTCAAACAAGCTCCTATATTTTTGTATTAAAATATGGCCTCCTTATTTTTTTCCTTGGGTTTTTATCATTGTGAGTCTGATAACATAATCTACATTTGGAGATATGAAGTAAAAATCACTATACTTATTCTATATTTCACTCACATTCAGACTATAAAAGACTCCCTCTCTAAAAAATTTGATATGGTTGATCTGGGTCTAGCTCATTACTTTCTTGGGATCCAAATAAATCAAAAATATGTAGGAATTTCATTGTGTCAATAAAAATACACTCTAGATCTTCTTCAAAGGTTTAAAATTACAGATTGCAAACCTTCTCCTACACCTTTTTATTCTGGAGTCAATCTAAGTACTTCTTGCACATTCCCTCTATCTGATGCAACTGTATACCATCAGATTATAGGTAGTCTGATATATCTTACTCATACTCATCTAGATATAGCTTATGTTGTTCGCTTAGTATCCAGATTCTCACATCAACCTCATTTATGTCACTGGCAAGTAGCAAAAATAATCCTCCGCTACTTGCAACGAAATACTCACTTTGGTATATTATATGAGGGAAAATACATGGATATCATTGGCTACACAGATTCATATTGGGCAGGTCCAGTAGAAGATGAATGTTCAACTTTTGGTTATGTCTTTTATCTTGGTTCTTCGTCAATTGCTTGGTTATACAAAAAACAACAAGTAGTGACCTTATCATCTATAGAGGCAGAATACAAGGTAGCAATTTTAGCAAGTTAGAAAGCTCTTTGGCTTTATCATATTCTGAGAGAATTTGATTTTTACCATGACAAACCTATTACTCTTTGGTGTGAAAATCAGAGTATAATTCATACTGCACGTAATCCAATTTAGCATTAGCGCACCAAGAATATTGAGATACACATGCACTTCATTCAATAACATATTCAGAATAGGGACATATACTTGGACTATATTCCAACTAAAAATCAAGTTGCAGACATCTTCACCAAGTCATTTCCTTCTCCGTATTACATATAGTTGTGAGAGAAACTTGGAGTATTATAGCTACATTGAAATAGAGGTCTTTCACCTCTCCTTTTATTACTATATTCTTTGGATGATGGTTTTTCTCCATGTGGTTTTTTTGTATCATCTCTCCCTTACATATTATACATGAGTACCTCATCAGGCCATTTGTTATTAAGGATAGTATTCGCCATCCAAAGAAATACCTCTTTATTTCATAGCAGATGGTTTTTTCCATGTGATTTTTTCACCATATTTCATATATATTGTAAATGAGTACCTCATCAGGCCATGTTGTCGGGACTCACCTTTTTTTTTTATTAAGCAGACAATATTCGCAAATCGAATACATGCCTCTTCCTTTTTTATTTTTTGATAGATGGTTTTTCCCATGGGGTTTTTACCATATCTTCATAAAAGAAATAATTGTACATGAGTACCTCATCAGGCTCTGTTATCGGGACTCATTTGCATAATACATCCCTAGTATCACTTAAGGGAGGTGTTATAATAAGTAATTATTCTCTTAAGTTATAATAGGATATACTTACTTGAGTTTCCACTCCTTCACCAATCATATGGACTCTCAGTTATAGTCTACATCAGATTTGATAAGTTTTTGTAATCCAATAACTCTCAATGATCAACTTTGTTATTTATACAAAATTGATCCAACGACTCTCAATGATCAACTTTGTTATTTATACAAAGTTGATCCATGGAATATAAATTAGTTCTATTTTATTTCTTCAAATATTGTAATACTTTTTAGTTCTACTCTTGGGAAATTCTATCAGATTTCAGCAGACTCAAAGGGAGATATGAGTATGGAATTCATTTCTTAAAAAATAAGGTTGGGAATGTTGGCCAATAGTTTTATTTTTGTAGTAGGATCACACTAACTTTTGAAACCCAATAAAGATTCAAATAATTTCACCATTTCATCCTTGATATCTTTTGTGAATTTTGTGTTTGAGGGTAGTTGTATGAAAATATTGTATTATCATCATCATTTTTTAGCCATAGCACCCTTGATCAGTGTCTCTATAAGTACTCTTATCTTATCAAAGTATTATGGAATTCTAAGAGTAGATAATATTATTTACTTATGAGATCCTAATTAAACAAGTCTAATTCTAGAAAAGACTCAATTTCCTTCAACTACTATTTCAAATCTTCCTCTATTTATTAAGGTGATCAAAAATTGATTTATCCTATGCTTTTAGATTGATTTTTACAAATTTGATCTTTTTATAAAGTTGGAATATTAAAGGTCCTAAGAATATTTTAGACCATAATTACTCTATTTTGGGCTCCAGCTCTTGATCATGCATCCATATCAATTCAAATATGAAGGATCTTTTAATATTTGATTTGCTTGAGAGAATTTCCAATACCAAGGGGTTGTGATTCGACCCTATTTTGGAGAGGAAACTAAATGAGGAATTTTCTAGCATATCCAAGCCACCCTTTGAGATAAAAAATATATCAAGTCTTATTTGAATTAGTTGAGAACCAGATATTTTGTTGCTCCATGTGTACTTTTTTTCCTACAACACGAGGTCTAGCAGTTCAAAATTATTAAAAAAAAGGAAAAAATACTTCATACTTTTAGATATTATATATTTTTTTCTTTTTTATCCAAGGAGTACAAGGGGATATTGAAATCAATTACTAGAATTCAACACTTATTCAAAAAATAGCCCCTCATCTATCCAAGAATTGACCAAATAGTGTTAGAATTTCACAATAATAGATATGCAAAGTATTACACAAAATATGAAGAGAAGAGTGGAACTGATTGATTTATCTCTAGGATCAACTCTGTATAAATAGCAGAGTTGATCATTGAGAGCCGTTGGATTACAACAACTCATCAAACCTGATGAAGACACCACTGAGAGTTCTCTTGACACATGGAGGAGTGGAAACTCAAGTGTGTATCCTAGTGAAACTTAAGAGAATATTCACTTATTCTAACACCCCCCTTAAGTGATACTAGGGGAGATTTTACAAATGAGTCCCAGCAATGAGGCCTGATTAGGTACTCATGTACAATATAGATAGTTGGTGGAAAAAACCCCTATGGGGAAAAACCAACTATCACCCCTTTGTTTTGAAATGATGGTAAAAACCCAGTGGGAAAAGCCATCAATCAAAAGCAAAGAAGTATGAAAGAGGCTTGTCTTTGGATGGCGAAGATTGTCCTCTTTAACAAATAAAATATGAGTCCCGACAAGAAGGCTTGATGAGGTACTCATGTACAATATAGTGAGAGGTGGAAGACCTCTTTGTCAATGCAGTTGTAACACTCCAAGTTTTTCTCGCAACTGAAGGTAACGCGGAGAAGGAAATGACTTGGTGAAGATGTCTGCAAGTTGATTCTCTATCGAAATATATTCCAAGTGTATATCCCCATTTTGAATATGTTTCCTGATGAAGTGCATGTGGATCTCAATGTGTTTGGTGCGTTGATGCTCAACTGGATTGCATGCAATATGAATTGTGCTTTGATTGTCACACCAAAGAGTTATAGGCCCTTTATGGAAGAAACCAAATTCTTTGAGAATTTGATGAAGCCAAAGGGCTTCCTGACTAGCTGAAACTGTTGCTCTGTATTTTGCCTCTATAGAAGATAATGCTACTATTTGTTATTTCTTGCATAACTAGGCTATTGGTGAAGAACCAAGGCATAAAATATATCCAGAGGTAGAACATATGTCATCTATTGATCCTACCCAATCTGAATCTATATAGCCAATGATATCCATGGAGTCTCCCTTATAGATGAGCCCAAAGTGTGTAGTACCCTACAAATAATGAAGAATTCTTTTAGCTGCTTGCCAATGACTGAAATGAGGGTTATGAGAGAACCTGGATATGAGCCCAATAGCATAGGAGATATCAGGGTGAGTATGAGTAAGGTATAACAGACTACCTACAAGTTGATGGTATAGAGTAGCATCACAAGGAGGGGATGAGCAGGAAGTACTGAGATGAATGCTAGATTGAAAGGGGGTAGGAGAAGGTTTGCAATCTATCATTTTAAAATTTTGAAGGAGATCTTGGGTGTACTTTTGTTGACATAAGGTGATTCCTGCTTTATTTTGTTTTATTTGAATTCCAAGGAAGAAATGAGCTAGACCTAGATCAGCCATTTCAATTTTTTTAGAGAGGGAGTCTTTTATATTTTGAATGTGAGTGAGGTTACTACCAGTGAGAAGAAGATCATCAACATAAAGAACAAGAATGGTGATATTTCCTTTACTTCTCCAAATGTAAACTGTATTGTCAGACTCACAATGAGAAAAACCTGTTGAAAGAAGGAAGGAGTCCATATTTTCATACCAAGCTCTAGGGGCTTGTTTGAGGCCATATAGAGATTTTTTAAGCCGACAAACAAGAGAGGAGTCTTGAGTAAAACCAGTGGGTTGTTCCATGAATATTTCTTCTTTTAAATTTCCATGTAAAAAGGCACTTTTTACATCCATTTGATAGACTGGCCATTTATGGGAAGCGGCCAAAGCAAGAACCAATCTAACAGAATCCATTTTAGCAATAGGAGCAAAGGTTTCTGTATAATCAATACCCTCTATTTGAGAAAAACCTTTGGCTACAAGACGAGCCTTGTGTTTATCTATTTCTCCATTAGGCCCATATTTGGTTTTGAAGATCCATTTACAACGAACTAATTTTCTTCCCTTAGGTAAGGGAACTAAATCCCAAGTATCATTTTTGATCAAGGAAGAAAATTTGTTATCCATGGCATCTTCCCATTCTTTTATACCTGAGGCTTCTTTGAAGGATTGAGGATCAGAGGAAATGGATTGACATACAAGACTAGTACCTATGGGGTTGGATGATCTGTTTGAAGGAAGATTTTGAATGTAGGGAGTAGCTTCTTTAACAATGGTGCGGGCCCATTTTGGCATAGAAGAAGGAGTTGAAGGAGTTGAAAGACATTGAGAAGGAGTTACGAGGTTCTTCATCTTGATTATCAATAACCAAATTAACTTCAAGGGTTGGCTCTTCATAATATTGAGGTTCTACTATAGGAGAAGGCTCAATGGAGGAAGAGGCCTTTGGAGGATCTTTTTGAGGGAATGTTTCATCAAATTGGACATTCCTATGAAAGAATACCTCATGAGTTGAGGGATCAAGAAGCCTGTATGCTTTCAATTCTTCACAATAACCGACAAAGATGAGCTTTCTGCTTTTCTTATCAAGAGCCTTCCTTTTCTTCTTTGGGATGTGAGCCCAAGCAGTACATCCAAAAATATTGAAATTGGAAACATCTGGTTTTAAGCCAGACCATGCTTCTTCAGGGGTTATTTGGTCAAGAGCTTTATGAGGTGTGCGATTTTGAATATAATTTGCATAGTTAATAGCCTCTGCCCAAAAAACTTTTGGAAGATCTCTTGAATGGAGCATACAATTAGCCATCTCTTTTAATGTCTAGTTTTTCCTTTCTGCAATGCCATTTTGTTGAGGATTATGGGAGACAGAATGTTGATGTATTATACCATGATTAGAAAGAAATATGGAGAACTCATTACTGCAGTATTCCCCCCATTATCAGTATGAATCTTCTTGATTTTGCAAGAAGCCTGATTTTCAACTAAGGCTTTAAAGACTTTAAAGTGGGATAACACATCACTTTTATATTTGAGGAAGTAGACCCAGGACCTTCTAGAAAAATCATCAATAAAGGTAAGAGCATACTTTGCTCCTTTGAAATATGTTTCAGGAAAGGTCATTAAGTCACTATGGATTAAATCTAGAGGAGATGAGGTTTTTAGAGAACTACTTGGGTGGAAAGGATCTTGATGTTGCTTTCCAAGAGCACATCCAGGACAAACCCCATCACTAGAAGAGACTTGGGGTAATCCTTTAACCATATTATGGGTGCACAAATCCTTTAGGTAGTTATAATTAAGATGACCAAACCTTTCATGCCAAATTTGACTTTCAAGATTACTATGAGCCACAAAACAGGAGGCTCCTTCTAGATTTTGAAAGCCTTTGAAGTGGAAAATATGAGATTTATGATCAATATTCCCTTTAGCTACAAGAGAATGAGGGAGTTGAAAATATCTTATCTCAACTCCTGTTGGGGAGAAGAGAACAATTTTCCCATTTCCAGAAGTACAAATTTGATAAATGGATAGGAGATTGGTGGCAATGTCTGGAACATAGAGAACATTGTTTATAGAGCCACCATCAATGGTTATATCCCCTTTCCCTTTGACAGGGATGAAGGAAGAGTCACCTACTTCTATGCTATGAGTAGAGCTAGAGGAGATAGAAGAGAAAGACTTGTCTGAAGCAGTCATGTGATGAGTTGCTCCAGAATCTAGGACCCAATAATTAGAGGAAGAATTGGAGGTTTTTCCTTGAACATTAAGGGCTTTTCCTATTTGCTTATTATTTTCTATCTTTTGATCCTTTATAGCTGCCTCTAGTTGTTGTAATATTTTCCAGCATTTGTTAGCAGAGTGACCATTCTTTTTACAGTGAGTACAGGTAATGGGAGTCTTTTCCTTCTTTTTGAATTTTTCTTTAGAGGAGGTGGAGGCTACTAAGGCTTTTGAAGAAGAAGAAGAGATTTCATATCTAGCAAGTTTGGTTTCTTCCCTAGTTAATCTATCACAAAATTCTTCTAAAGAGGGCATTTTAAAGGTTGCACCAAGAGCATCTTTAGTAGATATGAAGGTGGTTGCAAAAATTTTAAAAACACCATTTAGCTTAGAAAGGATTAGATAAATGTATTCTTCTTCTGTCTTAGTCTTCCCACTACCTTTGTATTGAGTGAGGACTTCTTTGAACTTAGTGAGGAAATCAATAATACTACTAAAATCTTCAGGAGATAAAGAAGTTAGTTTGGCTTCTAGTTGCATTGATCTCATCTGATCTACTTTCCCAAACAAGGTTTTTAGTTTCTCCCAACTTTCATGAGGAGTTTTGCAATCTGTAATATGAAACCACAAGCTTTCATGAACATTGGTGCTAATAATACCCATAGTTTCATGCATTTTTCCTTTATGAACAAATATTTCATATTCTTTATCAAATTCTGGTTGCTTTTCTTCTAATAAATGAGTAAGACCTTTTTGAGAGATGAGATTTAAAATTTTAGGTTTCCAAGTGTGAAAATTATGAGGGGTGAGAGGCTCAATTGAATTCATTTTTGAAGATTTAAATTACCAATACTCCCCCTTTAAAACTTCAAAAAAGGAAATAATTTTTGTGTTTAAGAAAAATGAAGTTGTTCAATATATAGAAAACTCAAATATACCCGCCCTTACGAGAGGGAAACTATAAGTATAATGAGGCCTAATATTGTTTGCTTTATGTTTTGGAAAGACCCAAAAGGTCATATTTTTCCAATTCGGCCTCTATTGCCAGGAATTTGATGATGCTACCTGCATGTTAGCAAAAGCGGGAAATGAAAAAAACATGATCAAAAAAGCTCAAAATGATATGAAATTTGAATGACAACCTATCTAAGAAACATAGAATCAGATGCAAAAGTAACATAAAGGAAATCTGCTACAAATTTGTAATCGCTCCGGGGCGGGATGATTAGGACTGCAGCAGTGTGTGGGGTGCCCGGGAGCAGGACACCCACCGTTTAGGGTTCGATTTTGGCACCAATCCACTTGGTATGGGTCCAAAACCTCTTGTGGGGTGTTTTCAAAAAATTTAGGTGGGATACTATGGCCAAATGTCAATTTTGGGGTCTGGATTGTGCTTCCAATAACCACCCAATGACCTCCCTTCCAAAAGAGAGATCAAGGATGTGAAAGGCACAATCAAAAGTGAGTATGCAAAATAGCAACACTTCATTACTCAAAATTCTCATTTCTTGTATATTTTTTGGGTGAGAAGACTCACCATTTTATAGACCTGACGGTCTCTTTGGATGAGCATGCAGAGGTGCCACTTGGAAATCATGCCTTCCTAGGGGGAGAAGATTCCTCCTTGATTAGGGGCTCCATGACTGCCCCTGTAACTGCCTCTAGTGCTCAAAAACGGTCACTCACACTCCCATGCAATGAAGGAAGAGTTAAATGGTGGACCTAAGCTGCCATTTGTCAATATTTGACTTTTTTCCTATCAAACCTGCTATTCACCCCACCTTGGAGCGAATACTGCTAATCGTCCCTGGGTGGAACGAATACCAGTTTGTAATCGTCCCTGGGTGGAACGAGTAGAGAGCAGAGTGCCTAAAAGGTGCCAAATTGATCTCTAACCTTTCAAAACTACTATGTGAGTGGTTAGGACCACTTTTTAACCTCTAGGGGCTGCCCTAGGGGCTGTGTGTGTCAATGCGATGAGTGTTTGCAGTCACATAATCAGATTGGTGCTATTTTGGTGTCTCTAGATGCCCCTTTTTGGAAAGCACTATGCGTGGCGCAATGCTGAGCAAAAATAGATAACCAAAGCACTAATTATTAGGGTTTCTAAGTAACCTAATAAAATTTTGATGCCCCAAGTATGGAAATGGCATGCATTATTGAATCCTTGCTTCTGACGAGCTAAGTAACTTAATTCAAGTGTTAACCTTTTTTCGATGAGGTGTTACTTGAGCTTGGACATCGATCAATCATGAATAGGCAAAGGGTGCAACATTTTTTTTGTGGGAACCTTGAGTTCATGATTCATGAATGCCAATTGTTTGATCAGCTTGTGATTATTGCTTGTTTGTTGCCCCAAGCAGGGGCATGATTGTCTTTGTCAATGATTCTTTGAATGCATGCCATTTCCTTAATTGGGTGTGTATTTGTTGATTGGTGACTAAGTGTGACTACCCCATCAAGTGACAAATTGATGAGGGAATTACCGAAATGAGAAAAGTGATGAGTCGCTTGACCCAAGATGACTGGTGTAAGGGTGCCTTTTAGTTGTTTTCCATTTAATGCTTGAGCAGTTTCCCAACATTTTGACCTATTTTGGGGTGGGTGTTAACCCTTTTTGGGATGTCGATTGGGGATGAAATTCTTGACAATCCATACTCCTGTGGAGCGGTTTGGATATGGTAGCCTTATTAGGAATAGGATAGTGAGGATTTGTGACCCCGACGTCTATTTTGCATGCTCAAAATGTAGAGGAGCAAAGGTGCCTTGCTCGACAAAGTTATTGCTATTGTTTGGTGGGTTTGGACCCTTTTTGGGACGTCGTTTGGGGATGAAATTATCGACAATCCGTCCTCCCATGGAGTGGTCCAGCTATGGTAGCATTCTTAGGGAATAGGATAGTAAGGATTTGTGACCCCGACGTCTGTTGTGCATGCCCGAAATGTCAAGTGCAAATGCACTCTTATTGGACAATTTTATTGCTTGCTTTTGTGCATTTTGGTGTAGTTTTTTGCTATTTTTGCTCTGTAATCATCCCTGGATGGGACGAATACTAGTTTGGTAATCGTACCAAGGTGGGACGAGCACTAACGAGAGCACTCATCCCAGGGGGAAATGATTACAGGCCTAAAATCCTATTTAAGGGCCAAAACTAGGGTTTGGTCTCATTTGCATTCAATTTTTCTAGTGATTTGGAGTTGTGAGGAAGAGGAGATCGAGTCTGCGAAGTGAAGCACCATCGAATTTTTCCTGACGCCATGAGTTCATGAACTAGATAGAGCGGCGGAGCAGAAGTGATACCGATAAGTGCTTCTTCTCGTTTAGTTAGCTTGTGTTTTATTTTACAGTTTTAAAATCGTAATTTATTTTAAATTTGTTTTTCCGTTTAAACTAAGGTAAAACCCGAGGCTAAAAAGAAATGTTTTTTATTTTTTGTTTTGTATTTTTGTTAAGGTTATAAGAAACCCTAGGTTTAAATGCGATGTTTTTATTTTTTTTAAACTAAAACCCTAGGTTAAACTGAGAGCAAAACCCTAGCTTTAGAAAAATTGTTTTTATTTTGATTTTTGTATTTTTGTTAATTTTAGTTATAAACCCGAGGTTAACGAAAAACTATGATTTTGATTTTGATCTTTTTGTTTTTATTTATCAGTTTAAACGTAGAGTGAAAAACCCTAGGTACTGACAAACTGTGGTTTTTGATTTTTTTTGTTTTTAGTTATCAGTTTAAACATAGAGTTAAAAACCCTAGGTACTGACAATTTTTTTTTTGTTTTTAGTTATCAGTTTAAACGTATAGTTAAAAACACTAGTTACTGACAAACTGTTTGTTTTTTGAATTTTTTGTTTGCTTTTTTTATCTGTGAATTATAGACTTAAATTTAAAAAACCTAAGTGCTGACAAATTATTTTTTGATTTTTTGTGTTTTTATTTATGAGTTTAAACGTAGAGTTAAAAACCCTAGGTACTGACAAACTATTTTTTGATTTTGAATTTGTTTTTGTTTTTTGTTGGTTTTTAGCTGTACAATTATTTTATTTTATTTTTTTTATGCATTGCTATATATTCATGTTATTGTTGTACAATTTATCATGATTTTAATGTTTTTGTTGTTTTTGTGTTTCAGGTGATTGAGAGCTGGTACCGTCAGCCGACCATGTTCTCTAACGCTCGGGTGGCGTTGAATTTGGCGGATTGGGAATGGCTTGAAACCCTTGGGCTCAAGCATGTGACGTGGCTAGAGCCTATGGTGGGGGATTAGGCATACCTGACCACGCTGATCAACCTATGGGATCCCTGCACCAATACCTTCCATCTCCCAATAGGGGAGATGACGGTGACTCTAGAGGATGTCTATCAGATTCTACGAATTTTGATAGATGGGCTACCTATCAGGACGACGCTGCATGATCAGTGGACAACTATAATGACACGATGCTTCGGGCATGGGGAGGAGTTGGGTGTGGACAGCCCAGTGGAGAGGGCAAAGGGCGACTACCATATTGGTGGCATTTTGGTACGATGGTGGCTAGAGAGGGGCATGTTGGGAGTGAGGCATGCATTACTAATGAGCCTCATTTCCAACATGCTGCTGCCCAACTCTTCGGGTGTGAGGTTCTTGTGGAACCTGCTAGAGGTGGTCTTTAGGTTGGTGGAGTGTCCGAACACAGAGCCCCTAATTATGAGATGGGGTCAGACACTGTTGGCATAGCTCTACGATGAGTTGTACAAGGTCCACTGTCGGAGGCGGAAGGGTATTGGATGTAGTTACTTGTTGTAGTGCTGGGCTTGGCAGCACATATCTATGGAGAGGCCGGTGTGGTTGCCATGGATGACTCGATTAGATATGGTAGACATAGAGATCGGGTATGGGGCACTGTGGCACCTATCAGAGGAGCGAGGGCACAGTCGGTGGTGGGTAGGTGTCATGGAGCACTATGCTGATGCTTTCTCATGGCTTGCTCCTAGGGAGGTAGTCTGACGGCCATACCTGGATTGTCCAGCTTGGCCTGAGGCTGGGGAGTGGCTCCGATGGGATCGTTGGGGGAGGTGGTTGATCAAGGGGCATGGGACCGACCAGGAGTATTTTCTGTACGTTCGGGTGACGCAACAGTTTGGGGTGTGCCAGGGATTGCCTAGCAAGCCCTTGATATATTGAAATTAGGGCAATGAGAGGATACTAGACTGGTGGGTCATTGAGCCGCTGCATGAGGATTCAGATACAGGTATTGACGTCCCAAACGTGGATGACATTGAGGTTACTGTTGATTACGAGCAGTGGTGGACATTTGTGGTGGTGAGGTGAGGGGCCTCTAGGGGGTCCAAAGGCGGTAGTAGCAGGCAAGGAGGGTGCGGAGGCACCAGGAGAGGGTTGGGGGGCTTCGTTGGATGATGCGAACATGGTGGAGGTTGATGAGGTGGGTGAGAATTTTTGGGTTCAAGAGCAGTCAAATATGCAAGACGTCCCAGAGTAGTGGGAGCTGGAGCAGGCTGCCATTCTAGAGATGTCGATACCTTAAGATTTCCTAGAGGATATAGAGGTGAGGTTGCGCATTGAGATAGCGTGATTGGAGGGGCTACTCCAAATACAGGATGAGGAGCATGGGTGCAGCTGGCAGAGAGGGAGAAAAAATTCGTTGCTTACCGTTGGTGGTATGGGGATATAGATGCTACACGAGAGATGGATCTCCTATGGACGTAGCTAGCGTAGCACGATGAGAACTTGGTGACGGTTCATCAATGGGAGATGGACTTGATTCAGCATCAATTTGAGCTGGAGGTGGAGATTATCCACCTCGGTGGGCGGATCCCTATAGTTAGTGGAGGTGGATTGTTGCACCGCACGAGAGGGAGCTATACTGAGTACTTAGCATCCTCTTGGTGTAGGCGACTGAATGAGGGATGTGCTAGTAGGCATGATTCATGGGCTAGCAATAGCCACCCTAAGGGGTCCCATAGGACCCACACCATGGGGGGTAGTTCTTGTCGCACCGATCCTACATGATCATGGTGGTCGATGCCGTAGGCTTGGGGGTTTTTGAGCTTTTACCTTTTTGCGAGGTCAGAGGACCGATTTATTGTAGCCTGCGGGCATTTTTGATGATGATATATATATATATATATATATATATATATATATATATCGGATGACTTTCTTTTTTTTTCCATTTAATGCTTGAGCAGTTTCCCAACATTTTGACCTATTTTGGGGTGGGTGTTAACCCTTTTTGGGATGTCAATTAGGGATGAAATTCTTGACAATTCGTCCTCTCGTGGAGCAGTCCGGATATGGTAGGCTTCTTAGGGAATAGGATAGTGAGGATTTGTTACCCCAACGTCTATTTTGCATGCTCAAAATGCAGAGGAGCAAAGGCACCTTTCTCGACAAAGTTATTGCTATTGTTTGGTGGGTTTGGACCCATTTTGGGACGTCGTTTGGGGATGAAATTATCGACAATCTGTCCTCCCATAGAGTGGTCCAGCTATGGTAGAATTCTTAGGGAATAGGATAGTGAGGATTTGTGACCCCGACGTCTATTGTGCATGCCCAGAATGTCAAGTGTAAAAGAACTCTTATTGGACAATTTTATTGCTTGCTTTTGTGCATTTTGGTGTAGTTTTTTGCTATTTTTGCTCTGTAATCATCCCTGGGTGGGACGAATACTAGTTTGGTAATCGTACTAGGGTGGGATGAGCGCTAACGAGAGCAATCATCCCAGGGGGAAACGATTACAGGCCTAAAAGCCTATTTAAGGGCCAAAACTAGGGTTTGGGCTCATTTGCATTCAATTTTTCTGGTGATTTGGAGCTGTGAGGAGGAGGAGGTCGAGTCTGCGAAGTGAAGCACTGTCAAATTTTTCCCGACGCCATGAGTTCATGAACCAGATCGAGTGTAAGAGTAGAAGCGATACTGATAAGTGCTTCTTCTCGTTTAGTTAGCTTGTGTTTTATTTTATAGTTTTTAATCGTAATTTATTTTAAATTTATTTTTCTATTTAAAATAAAGTGAAACCTGAGGCTAAAAAAGAAATGTTTTTTATTTTTTGTTTTGTATTTTTGTTAAGGTTATAAGAAACCCTAGGTTTAAATGTGATGTTTTTATTTTTTTAAAACTAAAACCCTAGGTTAAACTGAGAGCAAAACCCTAGCTTTAGAAAAATTGTTTTTATTTTGATTTTTGTATTTTTGTTAATTTCAGTTATAAACCCGAGGTTAACGAAAAACTATGATTTTGATTTTGATATTTTTGTTTTTATTTATCAGTTTAAACATAGAGTGAAAAACCCTAGGTACTGACAAACTGTGGTTTTTGATTTTTTTTGTTTTTAGTTATCAGTTTAAACGTAGAGTTAAAAACCCTAGGTACTGACAATTTTTTTTTTTAGTTATCAGTTTAAACGTATAGTTAAAAACACTAGTTACTGACAAACTGTTTGTTTTTTGAATTTTTTGTTTGTTTGTTTTTATCTGTCAGTTGTAGACTTAAAGTTAAAAAACCTAAGTGCTGACAAACTATTTTTTGATTTTTTGTGTTTTTATTTATCAGTTTAAACGTAGAGTTAAAAACCCTAGGTACTGACAAACTATTTTTTGATTTTGAATTTGTTTTTTTTTTTTGTTGGTTTTTAGCTGTACAGTTTTTTATTTTTATTTTTTTTATGCATTGCTATATATTCATGTTATTGTTGTACAATTTATCATGTTTTTAATGTTTTTGTTGTTTTTGTGTTTCAGGTGATTAAGAGCTGGTACCGTCAGCCGACCATGTTCTCTAACACTTGGGGGGTGTTGAATTTGGCGGATTGGGAATGGCTTGACGCCCTTGGGCTCAAGCATGTGATGTCTCTAGAGCCTATGGTGGGGGATCAGGCATACCTGACCATGCTGATCAACTTATGGGATCCCCGCACCAATACCTTCCATATCCCAACAAGGGATATGATAGTGACTCTGGAGGATGTCTATCAGATTCTACGAATTCTAATAGATGGGCTACCTATCAAGACGACGTCGCATGATCAGTGGACAGCTATAATGATGCGATGCTTCGGGCATGGGGAAGAGTTGGGTGTGGACAACCTAGTTGATAGGGCAAAGGGTGACTACCATATTGGTGGCATTTTGGTACGATAGTGGCTAGAGAGGGGCGTGTTGGGATTGATGCATGCATTACTGATGAGCCTAATTTCCAACATGCTACTACCCAACTCTTCAGGCGTGAGGTTCTCATGGAACTTACTAGAGATGGTCTTCAGGTTGGTGGAGTGTCCGAACACAGAGCCCCTGATTATGAGATGGGGTCAGACACTGCTGACACACCTCTATGATGAGTTGTACGAGGTCCACTATCGGAGGTGGAAGGGTATTGGATGTAGTTACCTATTGCAGTGCTGGGCTTGGTAGCACATATCTATGGAGAGGCCGGTGTGGTTGCCATGGATGACTCGATCAGAGATGGTAGATAGAGAGATTGGGTATGGGGCACTGTGGCACCTATTAGAGAAGTGAGGGCACAGTCGACGATGGGTAGGTGTCGTGGAGCACTATGCTGATGCTTTCTCATGGCTTGCTCCTGGGGAGGTAGTCTGGCAGCCATACCTAGATTGTCTAGCTTGGCCTGAGGCTGGGGAGTGGCTCTGGTAGGTTCATTGGGGGAGGTGGCTGATCAGGCGACACGAGACCAAGCAGGAGTATTTCTTGTATGTTCGGGTGACGTGACAGTTTGGGGTGCACCAGGGATTTCCTAGGGAGCCCTTGATATATCGATATCAGGGCAATGAGAGGATACTAGACTGGTCGGTCATTGAGCCGCTGCATGAGGATTCAGATACAGGGATTGACGTCCTAGATGTGGATGACATCGAGGTTACTGCTGAGTACGAGCAGTGGTGGACTTTTTTGTGGTGGTGAGGTGAGGGGCCTCTAGGGGGTCCAGAGGCGGTAGCAGCAAGCAAGGAGGGTGCGGAGGCACCAGGAGAGGATTGGGGGGCTCTGCTGGATGATGCGAACATGGTGGAGGTTGATGAGGTGGGTGATAATTTTGGGGTTCAAGAGCAGTCAGAGATGCAAGACGTCCCAGAGTAGTGGGAGCTGAAGCAGGCCGCCATTCTAGAGATGTCGATGCCTTATTGTTTCTTGGAGGATACAAAGGCAGGGTTGCACATTGAGATAGCGCGATTGGAGGGGATACTCCAAATATAGGATGAGGAGCATGGGGATGCACTACAAGAGAGGGATCTCCTATGGATGTAGCTACCAGAGATGGAGAACGCATTCGCTGCTTATCGATGGTGGTATGGGGATACAGATGCTACACGGGAGATGGATCTCCTATGGATGTAGCTGGCATAGCACGATGAGAAATTGGTGATGATTCATCAATGGGAGATGGACTTGACTCAGCATTAGTTTGAGCTGGAGGTGGAGATTATCCACCTCGGTGGGCGGATACCTATAGTTAGTGGAGGTGGATCGTTGCACCACATGAGAGGGAGTGATACTGAGTAGTCAGCATCCTCTTGGTGCAAGTGACTGAATGAGGGAGGTGCTAGTAGGCATGATTTAGGGGATAGCAGTAGCCACCCTAAGGGGTCCCATAGGAACCACACCATATAAGGTAGTTCCTATCACACCGATCCTACATGATCATGGTGGCCGATGCCCTAGGCTTGGGGTTTTTGAGCTTTTACCTTTTTGCGAGGTCAGAGGACCGGTTTATTATAGCTTGCGGGCATTTTTTATGATATATATATATATATATATATATATATATATATATATATATATATATATATATATATATATGACTTTATTTTGTTTTCCATTTAATGCTTGAGCAGTTTCCCAACATTTTGACCTATTTTGGGGTGGGTGTTAACCCTTTTTGGGATGTCGATTGGGGATGAAATTCTTGACAATCCGTCCTCCCGTGGAGCGGTCCGGATATGGTAGCCTTCTTAGGGAATAGGATAGTGAGGATTTGTGACCCCGACATCTATTTTGCATGCTCGAAATGCAGATGAGCAAAGGCGCCTTGCTCGACAATGTTATTGCTATTGTTTGGTGGGTTTGGAACCTTTTTGGGATGTCATTTGGGGATGAAATTATCGACAATCCGTCCTCCCATGGAGTGTTCTGGCTATGGTAGCATTCTTAGGGAATAGGATAGTGATGATTTGTGACCTCGACATCTGTTGTGCATGCCCAAAATGTCAAGTGCAAAAGCACTCTTATTGGACAATTTTATTGCTTGCTTTTGTGCATTTTGGTGTAGTTTTTTGCTATTTTTGCTCTATAATCATCCCTAGGTGGGACGAATACTAGTTTGGTAATCATACCAGGGTGGGACGAGCGCTAACGAGAGCACTCATCCCAGGGGGAAACGATTATAGGCCTAAAAGCCTATTTAAGGGCCAAAACTAGGGTTTGGGCTCATTTGCATTCAATTTTTCTAGTGATTTGGAGCTGTGAGGAGGAGGAGGTCGAGTCTGTGAAGTGAAGCACTATCGAATTTTTCCTAATGCCATGAGTTCACAAACCAGATCGAGCGGCAGAGCAGAAATGATACCGATAAGTGCTTCTTCTCATTTAGTTAGCTTGTGTTTTATTTTATAGTTTTTAATCGTAATTTATTTTAAATTTGTTTTTCCATTTAAACTAAAGTAAAACCCGAGGCTAAAAAAGAAATGTTTTTTATTTTTTGTCTTGTAATTTTGTTAAGGTTATAAGAAACCCTAAGTTTAAATGCGATGTTTTTATTTTTTTAAAACTAAAACCCTAGGTTAAACTGAGAGAAAAACCCTAGCTTTAGAAAAAATGTTTTTATTTTGATTTTTTTATTTTTGTTAATTTCAGTTATAAACCCGAGGTTAACAAAAAACTATGATTTTGATTTTGATATTTTTGTTTTTATTTATCAGTTTAAACGTAGAGTTAAAAACCCTAGGTACTGACAAACTGTGGTTTTTGAATTTTTTTGTTTTTAGTTATCAGTTTAAACGTAGAGTTAAAAACCCTAGGTACTGACAATTTTTTTTTTTTGTTTTTAGTTATCAGTTTAAATGTATAGTTAAAAACACTAGTTATTGACAAACTGTTTGTTTTTTGAATTTTTTGTTTATTTTTTTTATCTGTCAGTTTTAGACTTAAAGTTAAAAAACCTAAGTGCTGACAAACTATTTTTTGTTTTTTTGTGTTTTTATTTATGAGTTTAAACGTAGAGTTAAAAACCCTAGGTACTGACAAACTATTTTTTGATTTTGAATTTGTTTTTGTTTTTTGTTGGTTTTTAGCTGTACAATTTTTTGTTTTTATTTTTTTTATGCATTGCTATATATTCATGTTATTTTTGTACAATTTATCATGTTTTTGTTGTTTTTGTGTTTCAGGTGATTAAGAGCTGGTACCGTCAGCCGTCCGTGTTCTCTAACACCCGGGGGGCGTTGAATTTGGTAGATTGGGAATGGCTTGATGCCCTTGGGATCAAGCATGTGATGTGGCTAGAGCCTATGGTGGGGGATCGGGCATACCTGACCACACTAATCAACCTATGGGATCCTCGCACCAATACCTTCCATATTCCAACAGGGGAGATGACAGTGACTCTAGAGGATGTCTATTGGATTCTATGAATTCTGATAGATGGGCTACCTATCAGGACGATGTCGCATGATCAGTGGATAGCTATAATGATGCGATGCTTCAGGCATGGGGAGGAATTGGGTGTGGACAGCCTAGTGGAGAGGGCAAAGGGCGACTACCATATTGGTGGCATTTTGGTATGATGATGGCTAGAGAGGGGCGTGTTGGGATTGAGGCATGCATTACTGATGAGCCTCATTTCCAACATGTTGTTGCCTGACTCTTCGGGCACAAGGTTCTCATGGAACCTGCTAGAGGTGGTCTTCAGGTTGGTGGAGTGTCCGAACACAGAGCCCCTGATTATGAGATGGGGTCAGACACTGCTGGCACAACTCTATGATGGGTTGTACGAGGTCCACTGCCAGAGGCGGAAGGGTATTGGATGTAGTTATCTATTGCAGTGCTGGGCTTGGCAGAACATATATGTGGAGAGGCCAATGTGGTTGCCATGGATGACTCGATCGAAGATGGTAGACAGAGAGATCGGGTATGGGGCACTGTGGCACTTGTCAGAGGAGCGAGGGCACAGTCGGCAGTGGGCAGGTGTCATGGAGCACTATGCTGATGCTTTCTCATGGATTGCTCCTAGGGAGGTAGTCTGGAGGCCATACCTGGATTGTCCATCTTGGCATGAGGCTGGGGAGTGGCTCTGGTGGGTTTGTTGGGGGAGGTGGCTGATCAGGTAGCACAGGATTGAGTAGGAGTATTTCCTGTATGTCCGGGTGATGCGATAGTTTGGGGTGCACCAAGGATTGCCTAGGGAGCCCTTGATATATCGACATCGAGGCAATGAGAGGATACTAGACTGGTAGGTCATTAAGCCACTGCATGAGGATTTTGGTATAGGGATTGATGTCCCAGACATGGATAACATTGAGGTTACTGCTGAGTATGAGCAGTGGTGGAAATTTTTGTGGTGGTGAGGTGAGGGGCCTCTAGGGGGTCCAAAGGCGACAGCAGCAGGCAGGGAGGGTGCGGAGGCACCAGGAGAGGGTTGGGGGGCTCCGTTGGATGATGCAAACATGGTGGAGGTTGATGAGGTGGGTGATAATTTTAAGGTTCAAGAGCAGTCGGAGATGCAAGACGTCCCAGAGTAGTGGGAGCCGGAGCAGGATGTCGTTCTAGAGATGTCGATGCCTTAATATTTCCTAGAGGATACAGAGGTGGGGTTGCGCATTGAGATAGCATGATTGGAGGGGCTACTCCAAATACAATATGAGGAGCATGGGGATGCACTACAAGAGAGGGATATCCTATGGATGCAGCTGGCAGAGAGGGAGAACACATTCACTACTTATCGCTGGTGGTATGGGGATACAGATGCTACACGGGAGATGGATCTCCTATGGACGTAGCTGGTGTAGCATGACGAGAACTTGGCGATGGTTCATCAATGGGAGATGGACTTGATTCAACATCAGTTTGAGCTGGAGGTGGAGATTATCCACCTCGGTGGGCGGATCCCTATAGTTAGTGGAGGTGGATCGTTGCACCGCACGAGAGGGAGCGATATTGAGTAGTCAGAATCCTCTTGGTGTAGGCGACTGAATGAGGGAGGCGCTAGTAGGCGTGATTTAGGGGCTAGCAGTAGCCACCCTAAGGGGTCCCATAGGACCCACACCACGGGGGGTAGTTCCTATCACACCGATCCTACATGATCATGGTGGCCGATGCCCTAGGCTTGGGGGTTTTTGAGCTTTTACATTTTTGCGAGGTGAGAGGACCGGTTTATTGTAGCCTACGGGCATTTTTGATGATATATATATATACAGATGACTTTATTTTGTTTATACACGTGTTGTGATTTGATTTTATGCACAGTGACTGATGTTTGATGGATGCATTTTAATTTATATTATGTATGGATACGTTGTGATGAATGCTAATGTTTCTAATTTATATGATATGCAAATGGAATGGATGAATTGATTTGTGATTTTTGGCGGTGGCACCATAGACTATTTATAACTTATGGCTTTTTGTCCTAGGCGATTGCTGTGGTAAATGAATTTTTATGTATACATGTTATTTTTTGTATTTTTTGATGGTGATGCCAAGATGAAAAGATATCACAGTTGGTTTAGAATGTAGTTAAGGTTTTCTGAGACTCAGATGTTTTAACTAACTAGCCATGACTATACTTTTATCTTACAAGAATTTTGAACAAGGTATGAATCCGACGTGTCTTTGACCAAGTTATTTCACATCCCTGTGTGTGAAATTGAGTTCGTTTATGTGGTTTTTGTCAGGATACTTCCAGTGCCAGATAGGTTGTCAACCAAACTTGTACTGAGGATCACCTAATTAGCTCCACTAACTCCTTTATTGTATTTAGTCAGATTAATCTGCAATGCTATCTAGGATACCATAAGCTATCTCATCCACATGCAAACATTGATCTGCACACAAGTTAATGTGACAGATATATCATCATGCAGGAGGTTTACCACCAGTGACCGATAGGTTATCCACCAAACCAATACTGAGGTTTACCTCATGACCTTTTGAATGCTGAGAGTTCCAGGGATTCAAGTTTGACTCTCTTATTTTCTTCAATTGTATTGGGATACTTGCTCTTCTATAGTGATAAAAATCACTATTTATTTTTGTTTTTGTTTCTTTTTAACAAGGGATTTGAATTTTGAGTGATTAAAATCACTATTGCCTGTGCTATTTTATGTATGCACTTTGTGGGATTTGATGTCAAACTTTGTAGTATTGACTTTTGTAAAAATTTTATGTTTTGCAACTTTTTGAGAACTTGGGATTCTTGGGGAATTGGGTAGGGAAGATGCTTGTCCTTTTTCCAACTCTCAACATTTTTGGGGTCATTCGCATAGGGGGATGAGCAAGATAACCTTTTCACTAGATGGTATCCTGGATTGCTTTATAGATTTTCATCTTTTGTTTACACAACTTGGGAATTTTTATGTGTTTTAACTTGTGTTGGGATGCTACGTAACAAGGTGTGATCCAAGTAGAACTCTACCTTTGTAAAATCTATCTGACTTTGTACAATATTTGGCTAGAAAGCTAATGACAGTTGAATGAAGAAAACTCTTGATACATTTAGAAGACAACTGACTATGATAGGGTGAAAATATGTGAATGGCATTTATTTTTGATGGACTGTTTATAGAGTGGAGAAATGTGGAAAAATGATGGATTTCTCGAGTAATTACAGTCTATGGTGCCTTTGACTTGTATGACCAACAAATATGCAATTTATGGATGTGATGCTTAATGCAGCTATTATTTTTGTGTTTTCGATGGATTGATTTTTGTGAGTATGAAGATGAGATGCAAAAGAATTCTTTATTTTTGTGATGATTTTTAGTATGCATGGAAATGAGATGCAAATTTTTGTTATTTTTGATGATTTTATTGTTTTTGAATTTTCTTATTTTTGACCAAGCGATTATGGGAGCCCTTGGAGCTTTTGGTTTGACCAAATGGATGATGGGTACCTTTGGGGCGTTTGGTTTGACCAAAGGGCTTGTGGGCACCTTTGGGGCGTTTGGTTTGACCAAAGGGCTTATGGGCACCTTTGGGGAATTTTTGGGTGACCAAGCGATTGAGAGAATCCTTAGGGCTTTTGGTGGTGACCAAGTGGATTATGGGTACCTTTGTGGCATTTAGGGGTTGACCAAGCAATTGTGGGAATCCTTGGAGCTTTTGGTTTGACCAAAGGGATTATGGGTACCTTTGGGGCGTTTAGGGGTTGACCAAGCGATTGTGGGAATCCTTGGAGATTTTGGGGGTTGACCAAGTGATTGTGGGAATCCTTGGAGCTTTTGGTTTGACCAAAGGGATTATGGGTACCTTTGGGGCATTTGGTTGGACCAAAGGGTTTGTGGGCACCTTTGGGGAATTTTTGGGTTACCAAGCGATTGTGAGGATCCTTGGTGCTTTTGGTTTGACCAAAGGGATTATGGGTATCTTTGGGGCATTTAGGGGTTGACCAAGCAATTGTGGGAATCCTTGGAGCTTTTGGTTTGACCAAAGGGTTTGTGGGCACCTTTGGGGCATTTGGTTTGACCAAAGGGCTTGTGGGCACCTTTGGGGCATTTGGTTTGACCAAAGGGCTTGTGGGCACCTTTGGGGCATTTTTGGGTGACCAAGCGATTATGAGAATCCTTGGGACTTTTGGTGGTGACCAAGTGGATTATGGGTACCTTTGGGGCATTTAGGGGTTGACCAAGCGATTGTGGGAATCCTTGGAGCTTTTGGTTTGACCAAAGGGATTATGGGTACCTTTGGGGCATTTAGGGGTTGACCAAGTGATTGTGGGAATCCTTGGAGATTTTGGGGGTTGACCAAGTGATTATGGGAATCCTTGGAGCTTTTGGTTTGACCAAAGGGATTATGGGTACCTTTGGGGCATTTTTTTGGACCAAAGGGTTTGTGGGCACCTTTGGGGCATTTTTGGGTGACCAAGTGATTGTGAGAATCCTTGGGGCTTTTGGTTTGACCAAAGGGATTATGGGTACCTTTGGGGCATTTAGGGGTTGACCAAGTGATTGTGGGAATCCTTGGAGCTTTTGGTTTGACCAAAGGGATTATGGGTACCTTGGGGCTTTTGGTTTGACCAACGGGTTTATGGACACCTTTGGGGAATTTTGGGGGGGGGGTTTGACCAAGCGATTGTGGGAATCCTTGGAGATTTTGGTTTGGGCTATGGATATCTTAGATATGGAATGGCCTCAAATGACTGATGTTCAAGGGTTCTAGTTCCTTTATTTCATCAAGAGAGGCGAGTCGGTATGTTCCAAGTCCTATTTTACTGTCAATCACATAAGGACCTAACCAGTTTACCGTGAACTTGTCCCTTAGATGGGGTGGCAAATTAGATTTCTATTGGTTCTCTTTTAAGACCAAGTCACCAACCTAAAAGTCCCTCAGGTGAACCTTCATGTTGTATGCTTTCTTAAGTCGCTCTTGATAGATACACAAATGCTCAAGAGCATTGACGTGTCGTTCATCAAGCAATGTAATTTGGTATAACTGGGACTGCTGCACAGTGTCATCATCGATGAACTCTTGCATTGATATGTGCAAGGAATGTATTTCCAACTCTAGATGCATAACTGCCTTAGAGCCATACACCAACAAAAATGGATTTTCCCTAGTGGGCGTCTGGATGCTAGTACGATAAGACCATAGAGCAAGTGGATTTGAATGTGCCAATCCTTATGACTATCTACGACTATATTTTTGAGGATGGTGACTAGCATTTTTTTTAACGCCTCTGCTTGCCCATTTGCCTGCGGATAATAGGGTGTCAAAAAAATGTGCTAAATTTTGCACTTTATGGTCAAAGCACGCATGTCTTTATTCTTAAATGATGTCCCATTATCCGAGATGATCTTGGATGGAATACCAAAATGACATATGATGTTATGTAAAATAAACTCCATAATGCGGGGTCCAATCGTAGAGGTAAGCGAAATTGCTTCCACCCACTTTGTGAAGTACTCTATGGCCGTTATGATGAACGTGTGATGACCTAACAATGTAGAGATCTTTCCAATTAGATCTAAGCCCCACTGCAAAAATGACCAAGCTGATTGGATCGACTGCAAGGCCTGAGAAGGTACATGTGTCAAATTTGCATGGTGTTGACACTTCATGCACTTCCTTACATATGCACAACAATCTCACTCTAAAGATGGCCAATAATAGCCCATGCGGAGAATGCTCTTTACGATGGCCATATCGCTAAAGTGGCCACCGCATGTACCATTGTGCGCTTGGGTGATCGCCCAAGTGGAATCCTACTGGTCCAAGCAACGAAGGAGGATTCCTTCATAGCTACGACGGTACAAAATGTCTCCTAACAAGACATGTTTTTTTTGCTTTCTGCTTGAATGATCATTTCATGGCATGCGTCAATCCAAGTGGGAGGTTACCTAACTTGAGGTAATCTCGTATGGGCTTGTACCAATCCTGCTAATCAAAAACCTCGATAGCATGAACAACCAATATTTCTTGAAGGTCATCCCTAGAAAAATTTGAGCAGGAAAGAACTTGTAAAAATAGCATTGTGTTGCTATTAAGTGGAGTAGGGGAGAACAAGGACCCCTAGTTAGCATGATTCAGATAATCATGGATTCGAGAGAACTTGTCTGGGGACGGTTCAATCTGGATCAGGTGGATTCTTGGTGTTAAGTCAGAGCTTGCACACTCCATCACAGGTTGCAATAGTGTTTTGACTTGAATGGTTGTCATATCACCAGAAATGTCTTGCGAGATTAGTGACCCCAAGGAGGCCATAGTGTTCACAAAATGATTCGATGATCGAGGGAGTGCCTCGATGTCGTACCATTCAAGATTTGCTAGGAATTTGTCCACAAGGGCTTTGTAGGCCTGTAGAACTAGGCATTTACATTGGAATACCCCTTTGACTTGGTTGATAATTAATAGTGAATCACCAAAGATGTTCAATCATTTGATGTTCATGGTGATTGTTGTTTGAAGACCTATGAGCAAGGCTTCGTATTCGGCATTGTTGTTGGTGCACGAGAAATCTAATTTAAATTATAGAGGAATTGGAGCCCCTTGTGGTGTGAAGAATACAATTCCCGTGTCACCTCCTTGCTCACATTTAGAAACATTGAAAAATAGGGTTATGTCGGCCTGTGACGCAGGATCATAAAAATCTAGAAATTTTGAGACATGGAATACCCCATCATCAGGTAGTTCGATGGTTAGAGGCTGATCATCTTCAAGAGTATCACCTACTAGTTGATCGGTTATGACTTGACTTTTGATGGACTTCTATCCAATGAACTTGATGTCAAACTCTATCAACAACATGATCCATTTTTCCGTGCAGCTACTATGATAAGTACGACTCATCATGTACCACAATGGATTCTCCTTAGACACAACATACATTATGTTGCTCAACATGTAATGGCGTAGCTTTTTGGTAGCAAAAACCACTGCCAAGTAGAGCTTCTCAATGTATGCATAGTTAAGTTCATAACTGACCAGGGTGTGGCTAAGATAGTAAGTAGCCTATTCTTTGTGTAGTTCATTTTTTGGGCTAGCATGGCACCCAATGCCACCTCAGTAGCTGAGATGTTTAAGTAGAACAACATTCTTGGTCTAGGTGGTGCCAATATTGGTGGCGAAGCCAAGTATTGTTTAATATTATCGAAGGCTGACTAGAACTCATCATCCCAGTGAAATGCTACCCCCTTGTGCAATAATTTATTCATGGGGCAGCACTTTTCAGATAGCTACGCTATGAAGTGCTTGATTGATGTGACCTTTCCCTATAGGATTCTGATCTACTTGATGGTAGTTGGGGGAAGCATTTCAAGGATTGCCTTGACTTTTTTTGGGTCCACCTCGATGCCTCACTTTGAGACTATGAAACCCAAGATTTTTCTAGATGTGATGCCAAATACACACTTCTTGGGATTCAGTCTGACTTTATGTTCCATGAGGTGATCGAGGATCTTGCTTAAGTCATCGAGATGATCTGGGTGCAAAAGAGATTTGGCCAATAAATCATCCATGTAATCTTCCAAAGTTTTATGCATGTGATCATGGAAGATGTATGTCATGGCATGTTGGTAGGTGGCACCAGCATTTTTAAGGCCAAAGGGCATGACCTTATAACAAAATGTCCCCCAAGGCATTGTGAATGCCATTTTTAGTTGGTCCTCGAGATTGATACGAATTTTATTGTATCCCGAGAAACCATCCATGAGGGATAGCATTTTGTGGCCCGTTGTAGCGTCTACCAATGCATCGATGCTAGGCAAGGGAAAATCATCCTAGGACTCGCTTTATTTAGATCTTGAAAATTAGTGCATATGCAAATCCTCCCATCATGCTTTTTGATGGGCACCATGTTGGACAACCATGGTGGGTAATCCACATAGATGACAAATAGTGCATCCAACAACTTTTGCAATTCATATTTGACCATTAGGGCCACTGTTGGGTGCATCTTACATAGTTTTTGCTTAACTGGCTTGACTGTCAAATCAAGTGTTAGATTATGTGTGACTAGCTACGGATCTAGCCCTGGCATGTATTTGTAGGACCATGCAAAAACCTCCTTTTCTTTGAGAAGGGCAATGTATTCGGCTTGCTCTTCAAGGGATAGACTTACCCCTAGCTTAATGATCTATAGATTCATTGGATCAAAGTTGATGTCTACGTCAGTCGTCTCCTCGACTGACATGTGGGACCCGTCATCCAAATGGTGTGGATTTGGGATCAAGTGGATATCATTTGCTGAATTTAGATCATCATTAGGAACTTTGGGTCCCTCTTTAGCATGGAAGATATCCTGAGTTGGTCCTGGGGTGAAATGAAGCATCTCACCGCAAGGCCAGTACTCTGATGGGGATGGTGGTGAATTGACACAATCCTAGTCTATGGCATGTATGTCTAGATATAATGACTCTATTGGATTGGTTGGATTGTGGATGGGGGCGGTTAAGTCAATGGAGATCATTTTGATGAAATGATTTTGGTCTCCATTACCATGGGTGTGGTGAATCAGATATTTTGAATGATTTTTGTGCTCCGGATCTAGCTCTAGAGGTATTGGCATGAATGGATCGACCCTATGTGTGGAGAGGAGGATAGGGTATGCCCTTGACACTGATATCGCTATAGGGTCTCTAGGCGGAAGGTGCTCTCTATACGCCCAAAGTGGCAGATACAACACTTGGTCCAATTGTGTTGGGTTTAGGTGCCACCTATGCCTTGGCCCTATGTTTAGCTATTCGAACACGTCATCAATATCTAGGGGGTATTGTTGCTACATCTTCCACATGTGATTGAGATATGCCATCTTAGTTTCATATTCATAATCACTATCGAAGATCCAAAGGCCTTCATTGGTTCCAACAACTGTTTGCGACATGTGAGGCTCATCTTGCTCGAGCAAATTGATCTGGCCCCATCGAGGTTGTTTCGCTCTCTGCTAGGGGACTTGATTTTCTTGAGGTGGCACTTGCTCGATTGGAGTATCCAAAGGGAACATTGCCAAGATGCTTTCTTTATAATCATCCATGGGGGTCACTTGTGAGTGATTGCTATCCAATTCAAAGGTGATTGCTGTCAACGATGGGAGAAAATACCCCAATGTATATGTTGTGTTAGGATTGGCATATGGATCTAATGCCAACCCATCCTTGTTGCCTATCCCTAGGCCTTGCATGTTCTCTACCAAGATGTCAAGGGGTAGGGGGTGGTTGAACCCTACTCCTGACTTGTCGTATGGCATATGATATCTTGGTTGGCAAAGAACTCACACTCCTTGCTCATATCTACCTAACCCATATCCATGCCAATTGCATTGGCCAAGATATCTCAAAGAAAAATCTAGGTTGGAAAAATAGTTGACGTCTTCAGCAAAGGGCTCTTCAACTTTGTCCTCTTACATGTAAGGTTCGATGCCATTATCCAGGCCCCCATATAAAAAGTTTGTCTGGTTTGGTAGGTAGCCTAGAGGAACAATAATGCCTATGGGGAGGCGAGGTCTCCCCATGTCCTGCATGGACTCAAGTGCGAGCGTTGCTACAATGTTCCACACCAGATACTCCCCTAGGCCCGTAGTGGCCATCTCAATAGTTATTATTGGTGTTTGAGGAGGAGGGAATAGGAGTTCTTCCTGAGTCCACTCCATGTTAGGTGAACTAGGTGTCTCAACTTCCCTTCGGCTAGGCATCTCTTCAGTAGACATGGTTGAGACTGATGGCGGTTCCTCTTCCAGGGGGTTTCTTCCCATTGTCCTTCGGTGTGGCCACTGTAGGTGGCATTGTTGGTGAGGGACTAGATGATGAAGATGGACCAGGATGGGGATTTGATGGACTTAACAATAGGGATGTATGTAGAATCAGACCCTGTTTAGATGAATTCAACTAAAAATCCAAATGTGTTGATGGAAGGGTCGATTACAACATTAGCTGCACTGTATTGCAATACTTGAAGGGCTCCAAGTATTTCAGGACTACATGCACTTGCCCTTCAAATGTATACTTTAAGTACTGATGAGCTATCAAAGGGACACACTTCATGTCCCTGATCCATGGCCGACCCAGTAAGATGTTATAGGCCATCTCACCCTCCAAGATGTGGCACAATGTAGGTATAGTATTTTGTCCCACTTGGATGGGTAGGACAATTGTGCCAACTGTCGAGCATATTGCATCATTGAATGCTCGTAGTGTATAGGTGGAGGCCACTATGTGAGATGCGGGCAACTTCAGGTGCTTCAAGGCCACTGTTGTAATGATATTACTAGACGAGCCAGTGTCCACCAATACCCTCTTGTATGAAATCCCGTTGACCCGTGCGATGACATGCAGGGGTGGATCCGCCATGTCACCAGCCACTGATTTCAATTTGCCCTCTCGAAAGGTGATGACTGGCTCTGTGCATCATTTGAAATGTCCTACGAAGTTGTTGAAGGAGTTTTCTTCATGGGGCTACAACTCGATGGCTTTTAGTATCTCCATTAGAGCCTCCCGATGGGGCAATGATTGTTGTATGAGCTCATAGATGGAGAGCCTAGCCAATGTGGTCCTTAAACTTTGGGTGAGTTTGGTTCAAATCATGGCCACTGGTCTAAGCAGAGGAGGTTGCGTAAGGTGTTGTTGTAGTTATGACATTATTGGCACCTATCCTGTAGCTGCCACGGGGGTAGCTGTGCTCAGGTACATCTTTTTCTGAGTCACTATACTGATCATCCCTACATACCCCTACATGGGGCAGTTCTGTGTCACCTCATTGACTTGTAGGGTCTTTTCCTGCAAATCATGGGTAGGTAATGGGTCCTTAAAGACCTCCATTTGTTGGTTGCTTGGTGCCACAGGATTATCCATCGCTAATGTCTTTTTATCTATTAGGTCTTGCACCAAGCCTTTAAACTTTCAACATGCATTAAGGTCATGTCCCTTTCATATGTGGAACCTACAGTACAAGTCTTCCCTGTAGCCCTTAGGTTTTTGCGCATTGGGGTCTATGGGTTGACTCTCGATCAGGTTGATCAATTTTGTCATTGACAAGCGGTCAAACAGGGAGTCTCTAGATTCTGTGTAAGGTGTGAATTGTCGCCTAGGGCGATGTTGCTGATTTTTTTCTTGCCTCTAATTTTCTTTGTCATAACTGTTAAGAGGAACCACCTAATAGTTAGCATTTTGGGGCTATGTTTCTTGTGCAGGATTAGGGAAATTTATAGCAACATGATTGACCACAATGGGTTTCTATTGTGTGGTCCTTATTTTGGTGTTCTTAGACCATTCTTTCTTCTTTGGCTTGGCTATCTCGCCATCTAGAGTTGGCTTGCCCTGTCTGAAGAGCCTTGTGCTCTGGATTTGGCTTATTATTCCTAATAGTGATGGGGGGTAAATTATGGATGACATAATCATGTGGCCTCTCCTCATGGATCCTATGCTATTCTAGCACTTCATTGCATGGTGGCCACTCATACTAAGCATCTAAGTGAGCCTTCCCATTTATATTAAGTGCCACATGTAGGGACTCCTCCTGAAAGGGTATATGTTGGATGGGAGTGCCCCTCGAAGGGGTGCCTCTATAGTCCCATTCTAAAATGGCATGATGTGGACTATATTGTGGGTCGGGCCACCAAGGTGGTATGACTAAGTCCTTGGGGCTATAACAGAGGTGACTTGTACCCCCTTGTACACTCTTCGCATCTCCTACTCGTTATTGGGCTTGGCTACGAGTGTACACCATGGTGGTGTATCTCTACAATATACGTAGGATTTTATCTCTTTTTTTGATTTTTATGCTACACTAAATAGAAAATATCACACATAAAAAAAGCAATGATTATCTTGTTTAAAGATTAAAGGTGTGCCCTAAACCTAGTTTAGTGTGTTTTGATTTTTGTTTTGATAGTTTTGTAAAGAACGTTTTGTAGCAAATGCAATATGATGAATCTTATGACTCCCAAAAATGGTTGCCCCTTCGATATACCATTGCCAGGCCGTTATACCAAACCTCTCTATATACCCGCCCTTACGTGAGGGAAACTATTGGTACGTGAGAGCAGAATGGTACATGGAACATAGGTGGTATGGAAGGGGGATCGCCCTATTTTTGAAACCCACCATAGAATACTTATCCTCATGCTCTGGGAATCACCCTAGCTAAACTTGGTCAGATTTCATCAGGATTTATGTCTAGCAATAGTAGCGATCGGGGTTATGGATACAAAAATTCAAGCCAATGTGGTGATGAAATCCACCGTTGGTCTTGATCAAGGGCTAGGTTTTTATGACCAGCTCCTTGGTGTTTAAATTACCATGTGATGTGTGGGGTTCTTTTTATTTTGCATAAAAGAAAGGAAAAATGTAGTAAAAACTTTCCCTAAGCAAGCAAATAACCAGAAAATAGAAAACAGAAAACAAAAAATGACAGAAGGTGTTTAGGACCTCTACCTCTTCTCTGCCCAAATAGGATGCCTCTGAGTTTTTGTTCTGAAACTGCATAAAGAGATATTCATCCTTGGGTGGGATGAATAATAGATCTGTATTCATCACAGGGTGGGATGAATGCCCATTCACCCTAGGGTGGCACAAATTTTAGCTTTGTACTTCATCACAGATGGGAACGAACAACAGTCCAGCGTTTGAAAACTTGGTACCTGCAAGCAAAAAACAAACAATTTTTTTATCATATTTCTAATCTCAAAAATAAATGACAAGGTCCCACCATGATCGCCACTGAAAGCACGAGTATACGAAAACAAAAAAGAAATGCCAAGATGCGGTGTAAACGAAACTAAACTTAACGCTAAATCCTACGAACTGAAGTGCATGAAAGGAGAGAAACATAAAAACATTGAAACAAGGTATAAAAGTGAATATGGAATACAAATTTTTTTATTAATATGCTTTAGAACCCAGTTACAATCCGTCTCCTCCCTTTTTAGGGGCTAGGAGTGTTAAATATGTTCTTGTGACATCAACAGATGGTATTCCTTCTTTCGCATGCCCACATGTAGAATGGGTAGACCAAACATCACTGCCACTTGAATTGATGAGTCTTGACTCCTTTCTGCTCCTTTAATGTCGAGATCCTACATTCAAGGAAACAAAAAATAGTCAGTAGCACCTGTAGATAAAATGAAACATGCAATCCTCAAGCCTACGATTGGTGCATGCGAAAAATAAATAAAACGATAACTAAATAGCATCAAAATGATCTAAAAATTTAAAAGGAGCATGAGGACATTACCAGGAGGGCACTGCAAATGGAACAGTCAAAAAATTCACCATGGATTTCTAATCGCTCCGAGGTGGGACAATTAGACCTACAAAAAAATGTTAGAAAGCACTGTCCCAAATGTCACATCTGGGAGGCTCCAAATAACCTGTAAAGTTATGGGTTAGGTAAAATGGGGTATTTTGGAAAGACCCAGAAGGTCAGATTTTTCCAATTCAGCCTCTATCACCGGGAATTTTATGATGCTACCTGCATGTTAGCAAAAGCGGGAAATGACAAAAACATGATCAAAACAACTCAAAATGATGTGAATTTTGAATGAAAACCTATCTAAGCAACATAGAATCAGATGCAAAAATAACATAAAGGAAATTAGCTACAAATTTCTAATCACTCCGGGGTGGGGCGATTAGGACTACAACAGTGCGGGGGTCACCTGGGGGCAAGACACCCATCGTTAGGGGCCCGATTTCGAAACCAATCCACTTGGGATGTGTCCAAAACCTCTTGTGGGGTGTTTTCAACAAATTTTGTAGGATGTTATGGCCAAATTTTGGGTTTTGGTTATGGATTTGCACTTCCAATAATCACCCAATGCCCTTCCTTCCAAAAGAGATCGAGAATGTGAAAGGCACAAATAAAAAGGTGTGTATGCAAAATGGTAGCACTTCATTGCTAAAAATGCTCCTTCCTTATATATTTTTGGGGTGAGAAGACTCACCATTTTATAGACCTGACGATATATTTGGATGAGCATGCAGAGGCGCCACTTGGAAATCATGCCTTCCTAGGGGGGAGAATATTCCTCCCTAATTAGGGGCTCCATGACTACCCCTGTAACTACCTCTAGTGCTAAAAAATGCTCACTCACACTCCCATGCAATGAAGGAAGAGTTAAGTGGTGGATCTTAGCTACCATTTTTCAAGATTTGACTTTTTTCTCGTCAAACCTACTATTCACCCCACCCTGGAGTGAATACTGCTAATCGTCCCTGGGTGGAATGAATACCAATTTGTAATCATCCCTGGGTGGAACGAGTAGATATCAAAGTGCCTAAAAGGTGCCAAATTGACCTCTGACCTTCCAAAACTACTATGTGAGTGGTTAGGACCACTGTTTAACCTCTAGGGGCTGCCCTGGGGGCTGTGTGTGTCAATGCGATCAGTGTTTGCAGTCACATAATCGGATTGGTGTTGTTTTGGTATCTACAAAAGCTTTTCAATATATATTACTCAAATTACCCACCCTAACGAGAGGGAAACTATAAGTATAATTAGTTTTTAATATTGTTTGATTTGAGAGAGCAAAATCCTTTTATTCTTCACAATACCCACCCTTACTTGAGGGATACTGTAAGTAGAGAGAAGAATTTGGAAGGGTGTTGTCTTGATATGCAGGGAAACAATCAGTTTATTTTGTGTTTTCTCAAAAACTTGCCCTTACGAGAGGGAAACTATAAGTTAGAGAGATACCCAAAGAAACAGAATATAGAAAAATATTTTCCAGGACTTTATACCATTTGCCTCAAAAAACTCGCCCTTACGAGATGGAAACTATAAGTTTTTATAGGTACTGATACATGGAACATAGGCAAATGATATTTGAAAAAAGAAGGAATTATTTTGAAATCTTGTAAATTTAAATTAATGATTTTTTTTTTTTTTAAACACTTCAAAGAAAATGATGGGAGAAACAAAATTTTCTTTTAAAAAAAAATCTTATCTATGAAATAAACAAGGTTATAATGAACAAATATAATTTATAATTGCCAAAGAGAAAATTATTTGTATAAAATAGATGGGCCTCTTAAATGTTTTGAATTTTAATACTAAACTTGAGAAATTTTAAAGTGTTTATTAAATCAAATTAAAGACAAAGATAGCAATATTTTAAAGATGGGCCCCCCATTTTTGTATAAACCAATTTTAAGGTTTTAATGTGATTTTCTCTATGAAATTTAAATTAACATTTAAAAAATATAACCTTAGAAATTTACTTGAAATAAATAAAAGGCATAGATGAAGATAGACAAAAGAAAGCACACCCCCCCTTAAATGATGGACAAATTGAGTGCAAAAAATGCACTCACCCCATTCCCAAAAAAAACTTTTATTAAAAATTTACAATATGTATCATCTGTCATTTTTGTGGAGAGCCACAATAATTAATTTGAGACCTTACAAAAAATGTAGACAAAGGAACTTCAAAACACCACGATTCGAAGGAATCGAATGGTAACAAAAGAAAATATGAAAACAAAAATTTACAAACTTTCAGCCTGAAACAATAAGTGGCAAAAAGCGAAACTAGGGAACACAAAGAGAGGAAACCGTCGAGAGAGAGGTTGCTATGGTGTTACATTGACGAAAGAGATAACGATCAATCCTTAGCTCTCAAAACATGTAACCCTGTAAAAATTGTTAGATAAAATAGCCCTAGCTCTCTAAACACGTAACACTGCAAAAATTGTTAGATAAAATAAAAGAATGATAAAATTAAAACAATTTTCAATAAGCATTTTCAAAAGAAAGAAAACATTTTGGAAACCGTATGAAAGCAGTAAAATATTTCAAATAAATGTGTCGCTACTTGCACGAAAACAAAGAGATCTACATAATACGTTAAAAGGAGATGCCTCTTACTAAAGCATCGTATGGGTGAAAGTTAGAGTGCTTCCTAGATGAAGAGATAACCTACACAATACTACTAAAAGGAAGGAACACAATTTCACATTTTCTTTAGACAACAAAAAAAAAATCATAAAAAAATAATATTTTGAAATGAACTACAGGTAAATTGATATAAATATCGATTGAGAGAGAGAACATTGGTGGAAAATGACTCCAAGAGGAATAGTGAACCATACGGACAAATAGGAGACGTCTAAATTCAATTTTGAGTGCACCAGAGAGATTGTTACAAGTCCAATTAGTAACGAAACCAAGAACTCTTATTAATCCACCACAAATCCATAACTCAACATTAATTAATAATAGCGCCAATGAGAGCACTAGGCCCTGTCTAACGTCAATATTATGAATTTAATAATAATACAGAGTGCTAGAGAACTTTGAGGTCCAACATCAAGAGCGCCAGAGATCTTTGAGTTTAATAATGAGTGAGGGTTTTTTCCTCCACGAGCGAATAAAAGAAACTCAAAAAAAAAAATCTCTAAGATAACACTTGGAGTTAATCCAAGATTTTCGCTATAAGTATAAGCGGAAAAAAGGGATATAACTAGAAATGTGGTCCTCTAAGTGTTAGAATAACATGAATACATTGAGAAAAAAATAAATAAAAAAAATAAAGAGGTTATTTCCTTTCAAAAAAAGGTGAGAAAAGTGCCCTCACATAGGGTAAACCATGTGTTTTAAAGAAAGGAAATAACTAAATTTTCTTAAAAATTTTCTTCAAGCACGAATTCAATATAGATATGAAAGAATATGCAACATATATAAAAATAAATATGCTGAAAGAGTAAAAAAAATAACAATGGATAAAAGGAGACTAATGCAAACTTTGAAGTTAGATAGCCAAAAAAACATTATTCAAAGTAAATGAATCAGATCCTAGAACCTTCAAGAGAGAATACTAGCAAAATCTATCTTGCTTTGGTACCATGTTAGAATTTCACAATAATAAATATGCAAAGTATTACACAAAAGATGAAGAAAAGAGTGGAATTGATTGATTTATCTCTAGGATCAACTCTGTATAAGTAGCAGATTTTATCATTGAGAGTCGTTGGATTACAACAACTCATCAAACCTGATGAAGACACCACTGAGAGTTCTCTTGACACATGGAGGAGTGGAAACTCAAGTGTGTATCCTAGTGAAACTTAAGAGAATATTCTCTTATTCTAACAAAGAGTACCTCTTTTAGCCATAGAGTTAGGGGTATAAATGTTAGAAAGAACTCATATTCTATTGGAAAAATTACAGCAAAACATAATATTAATAATCTAGTTAGAAGAGGAATTCAAAAAATCATCAACTCTTGTTGGGTACCATAAACAAAGAAGTCCCTCAGAAGAACCTTGGGCATGACTTGTAGAAAAATTTACCTCTTTTCACAAAGAGTTCTTTATCCTAAATAAAAAATTCTCATCTAACTTAATTTCTTAAAGCAAAATAATATTTGGTGATAAGTCTAGCAATGGCGACGAAGGTGGGAGCAACTTTTGCAGCAAAGTTGTCAGGATTTACAAGCGGTGCTGGTTCTACCGCGTCTGGAGGGATCAACGGCCAAAGCGTTGTCAAGGGTCCGCTGTCTAGCCCACTCGGTGGGATTCTCGGTGAAGACCCTAACGACATGGTTAAACCGGTGGATGGTGATGGAAGCCGCTCTAAAACCATTAGGGTTTCTTCCTCTTCTCCTTCCAAAGCACCTCCTTGGTCTTTATCCTTTGCTGACAAAGTTCGGTCTTCGTCCAGCACTTTTTATTTCCAAACTCCTTTGTCCTTCTCTGTAATGGGCACTGAAGTCTCTTTCCCGCGTGAAGACATGGAGCCACTGATTTTCCAAGAGTCTCTCTCTCTCATCAAAAAATTTGTCGGAGCTCGGACTGATATTGAAACAATCTATGAGTGGGCTCTATCAAAATGGAAGCTTTGTCGAGCTACTTGGAGTTAGTGGTCTTCCCTAGGGGGTTTTTCATGATAAGGCTAAATAATGCCCTTGACACCCACCGCATCCTCACCGGAGGGCCATGGTTTTTCGGTCGCCGCAACCTATTTCTATGGAGATGGGGGGAAGACTTTGACCCCGATACTCAGTCTATCAATATCACACCGATTTGGGTCAAACTTCATGGGCTCCCCCCTAGTTCTTCTACAATGATGCACTCAAAGGCATCACTCAACCGATTGGAGATATGGTCGCCATCGACCCTACTACCCGAGCCAGAACCAGAATGACCTATGCTCGTGTTTGTGTCATGGCAAATCTGGACTCGGCTTTGCCTACCTGTATTGGTATCAACTACGGGAGCTACAGGAGACGTCAAGGAGTTGAGTACGAAAACAAGCCCGCTTTTTGCTTGGAGTGCAATACTCAGGGCCATCTGCTTTCTCAATGCCCTTCTCAAAAAAAAGAAATCCACAGTGATTCGAGCCGAAATATGGCTACTCAGATCCAGAATTTCCAAGAAAAGGCTCCTGCTCGAGGACATGGCCGATCTGTGGGCTCATCTAAGACCTCTACTTTAGTTCCAGTCAAACCCAACAAGGTAAGCGCTCAGCCTCCTCGCTCTAATCATTTTGCCCCCTTAAATAACCTGCACATTGGTGAGGACATTTTAGATGACCTACCCATAGACCTAACCGTCACGTCCACACCCATTTTGATCCAGTCCCCTTTGTCCAAAGGAAAGTCTGCAATGTCTGTTCCAAACTCACCCACCCATTTTCGGTCCTTCACACCTTCCTCTTCCCTTCCCACCCCCCCCTCCTAGAGCCCCCTTCCCCAACCCCTAGAGTTTGCTGCCCTATGCCCGCCTCCCCACTCTTCATCGCCCACACCCCTTTCTTCTCAAACCCCAAAGCCTGATGCTGAGGGGTCCAATCCCTTTGCTAACCAAACCCGCACTGAGGAGTCTCACCCTGGGGCTGACTCACTTTCCATCGACATCCAGTCACCCAATCCCGCACCCAAAGCTGACGTCAACAAAGACCAGAGGAGGGGACGACCATCAAATGCAAAAAAACTTTTCAAAGCAGCTGAGATCGAAATGGCTGATGACACAGAGCCTATCATCTTGGGCCCCACTTCCGACCACTCCAACACAACTCATCAAGACGAGGATGAAGTTAGACCCAAACTAACTTCGTCTCAAGGGAGAGGCAGAGGCCGCAAAGCAAACTCCAAATCGTCTCGATGAAGATCGTCTCCTGGAATGTCAGAGGCCTCAATGGGACTGCAAAACAGAGAACTATTAAAATAGTAAGGAAAAATCTAAAACCAAATATTATGTTCCTTCAAGAATCCAAACTAGATGAGAATAGCAGCATTCAAGTCTGCAAGCTAATCTAGGAAAAAACAACTTTGCCTTTTGTCCCTCCACAGGGGCCTTCGAGGGTCTCCTCTGTTTATGGGACCCGACAACCATTGAAGGGAGAGTTCTTTCAGTCTCAGACAGAACCATCAACATCCTATTTACTAATAAAGTCACTCACCTCCAGTGGATCGCCACCAATGTATATGGACCAAACAGTCCTCTTAACAGAAGACTGCTGTGGGATAACATTTCTGCAATGCGTAATAACTTTGAAGACTTTCCATGGATGTTATGTGGTGATTTTAATTCTCCCCTCCATTTGTATGATAAACAAGGAGGCAATCCGATCACCAACAGTTGCATAGAAGATTTCAGTGACTTTGTCAACCACAACGAGCTAATGGACATGCCGCTCCAAGGATCCAACTACACATGGAGCAAACGATGGAGATGAATCCAAAAAATCCAAATATGGCTAGATAGATTTCTCTTATCCAAAGAACTCATTCCTATTTTTGGTGATGCCAGGCTTCATAGCCACCCAAAAATTGGCTCCGACCACAATCCCTTAATTTTGGATTGTACACGACCCCAACAAATCTTCAAAACCCCTTTCAGGTTTGAAAAGATGTGGCTCACTCATCCAGATATAGGCCGGTGTATTCGCCAATGGTGGCAGCAGGATTTCTGTCCAAACCCTCTCACAAATCTGTTCCTCAAACTGAAAGCGGTCAAACTCAAGCTGAAATGCTGGAACAGGGATGTCTTCGGCAACCTCTTTAGCGAGAAAAAGCATCTAATGGATGAGCTGAAAAGAGTGGAAAATCTGATTCAGGGAGGAGATCTGAGGGCCGAAACTTTCCTTGAAGAAAAGAGCCTCCTCTCAAATTTTCACAATGCCTTGGCTAAGGAAGAGACATATTGGAGACAAAAATCCAGAAACCTCTGGCTCAAAGAAGGAGACACCAACACGAAGTTTTTCCATGCATCCACCATGCGTCACAGAGGCTCTAATAAAATCACTGAGCTGACCAAGGCTGATGGATCCATTGTCTCTGACATCCAAGCAATTAGACAGGAAGTTGTTTGCCACTTCCAGGAAATCTTAGGACCAAGCACTGGTTGCCATCCCCTCACCTCAAGCTCTCTGCTACAGAACATCCCAAAGATGGTGTCTAACAATGATAATGGAAAACTGCTTGAAAGCTTCACTGAAGATGAGATCAAAGAAGCTCTGTTCGCAATGGAACCTGATAAGGCCCCCGGACCCGATGGCTTCCCACCCCGGTTTTTTCAACACTTTTGGGAAATCGTGGGCCAAGATGTCATTGCTACAGTTAAATTCTTCTAGAGAGCCAAAAATATGCCAAGAGAGGCCAATTCCACTTTCATTGTTTTAATCCCCAAGTCCAACGATTGCGCTTCCCTTTCTGATTTCAGGCCGATCAGCCTCTGTAGTGTCATTTACAAACTTATCACCAAAGTTATGGCAAATAGGTTGAAAGCCATCCTTCCCTCCATCATCGACCAGTGCCAAGGGAGCTCGGTCAAAGGCAGACTCATCTCGGATGGAGTGATAACCATCCACGAACTGGCCCACTCGGCATCTAAAAATAAAAAACCCAGCATGTTCCTCAAGCTTGACATGAACAAGGCTTTTGACCGTGTTTCCTGGAAATTCCTGTTTGAAGTCCTGGAAAAGTTTGGGTTTCACAAAGAATGGATCAAGATGGTTCGCGAATGTATCTCGACTGCTTGGTTCTCTGTTCTAATCAATGGCTCACCCGTAGGTTTCTTCCAAAGTTTCAAAGGCATCCGTCAAGGGGACCCCCTGTCTCCCTTTCTCTTCATTATTTTGGCCGAAACCCTTGGAAGAACCCTTTCAGATGCCTGTAATAGGGGTCTTATTTTCGGGATCAAACCAGCCTCAACATCCAAAGCCATATCCCATCAACAGTTTGTTGATGACACTATTCTAACCTCTTATGCTTCCGTTCCCGAAGCAAAAATCATTAAGAACATTCTTGATTCTTATGAAGAGGCGGCTGGTCAGAAAGTCAATTATCATAAAAGCAAGTTGTACTTTCTCAATACCCCCACTCATAGACAAAATAGGATTGCTGAGATCCTTGGGTGCAACATTGGGAGTCTTCCAACTACTTATCTTGGATTACCGCTTTTCCACGGTAGATCTGTCTCGGCTATGTGGAACCCTATTTTAGATCGCCTCAACAAGAAACTAGCGGGGTGGAAAAGCTCAATGCTCAGCCAGGCAGCCAAAGCCACTCTGGTCCAAGCTTGCCTTCAAAGTATCCCCATTTTTTTCTTATCTATCTTCAAAGCTCCAACTACCATCTACCAAAAAATTGAACAAATTCAACGCAGATTCCTTTGGGCTGGAAACGAAAACAAGAATAAATTTTTGCTAGTCGCCTGGGATAGGGTCTGTTCCAAGAAAAAGGATGGAGGACTCGGATTTAGAGACATCAACCGGATGAACTTGGCCCTCATTGCCAAGCAGGCCTGGAGACTTACCATCAATGAAAAAGCCACATGGATTGATATCATTAAAGCTAAGTACCTTCATCAGTTTTCATTTCTTGGAGAGCACAACCTTCCTATCGGATCCCATTTTTGGAATGGCGTAATCAAAACAAGGAAAATCATCATGGAAGGCTTAAGGTGGTGTCTAGGAACTGGAACGACCATCCATTTTTGGGATGACCCGTGGATCCGTGATAAACCTCTCAGCCAAGATCCGCATCTTGCAGTGCTCAAGGCGACTACTGAAGCCACCTTTGGAGATAAGGTGTGTCACTTCATTACCCAAGGTCCTACAAGACGTAAATGGAAACACCTGGCTCTTAACGGGCCCAGGCATATCACCGAGGCTCTCAGGTGGTTACAAAACTTGTTGAGGACTTGCATCATCCCGAGCTCACACAAAGATGATTCCATGGTCTGGAACCTTGAAGAATCTAGAAATTTCACTGTCAAATCAGCTTACTACAGTCAAGAAACTCCCACAGATGGATGGGACTTATCAAATCAGGTCTGGGTTCCCAAGATCATTCCCAAGGTCAAATTATTTTGCTGGTTGGCCACCCAAAATAGAATCCTCACCATAGACAACTTGATAATCAGAGGGTTACTCATTCCCAATTGGTGTATCCTGTGCAAAAATGCCTGTGAGTCAATTTCGCATGTTTTTTTGGAATGCCCCTTCTCTTTAGCAGTCCTCAACCAGGTCCATATCACCTTTGGCATCTCCACAGCCCTCCCACCTTCCATTCCCCTCCTTATTAAGCAATGGCCCCGGCCTTTCAAGAGCAACCAACTAAAATTCATGTGGCAAGCTTGCCTTCACCTTTACCTGTGGCAGATATGGCTCGAGAGAAACGCCAAAATTTTCAAAAATCAAGCCACTGATAAGAAGATTATCATTGTCAAAATCTTGGCCCTATCTGCGGAGAATGCCTCTCTTGTTTCTTCTCCAACCCCCCCTCCTGGCTTAGAATCGGATCTAGCCAAACTTTTCAATCTGTCTAACATCTCTGTTATGCTTCGTAATTCTGTTGACAGGTCTGTCATCAAGTGGGTCTTACCACCTTCTGGGTGGCACAAGCTCAATTTCGATGGTGCGGCTAAAGGCAACCCAGGAGCGGCGGGTGGAGGAGGAATTCTCAGAAACCACAGGGGAGAAATAATTTTGGCCTTCGCCGAACTGGGAATTCAATCCAACAATATGGCAGAGGCTCGAGCTCTGTTCCAAAGTTTGATCCTCATGGAAGGGTTGACCATCAATAAACTTATCATCGAAGGAGACTCGTTGCACTGTATCAACTGCCTCAAAGGTACAACTAAGCCTCCCTGGTCCCTAGCTTCGATTTTCCAAGAATGCAAGGCTCTAGTTGGCAATTACCCAGAATTAGTCATTAAGCATCAGTATCGGGAAGGAAACAAAGCTGCGGACTGGCTTGCTAATAGGGGAGTCGATGAATCTGACATTCAAGTGTGGAGAGACTCCTTCCCCATTGGCCTAAGGAACGATCCTACAAGTTTCAATGTTTGCACAATGTGAGTTGTTGCTAGGGGGATTGGTATGGTCTGTTGATGCTCTAATGCAACATGTCGCGATATCGCGACACTTTTTCTTTCTTCTCTTTTGGCCGCGAAAATGCAACATGTCGCGATATCGCGACACTTTTCTCCTTTGGCCGCGAAATGCAACATGTCGCGATATCGCGACACTTTTCCCTCCTTTGGCCGTGACGATGCAACATGTCGCGATATCGCGACACTTTTTCCTCCTTTGGCCGCGCCGATGCAACTTGTCGCGATATCGCGACACTTTTTCTCTTTTGGCCGTGACGATGCAACATGTCGCGATATCGCGACACTTTTTCTCTTTTGGCCGCGACGATGCAACATGTCGCGATATCGCGACACTTTTTCTCCTTTGGCCGTGACGATGCAACATGTCGCGATATCGCGACACTTTTTCTTTCTTCTCTTTGGCCGCGAAAATGCAACATGTCGCGATATCGCGACACTTTTTCTTTCTTCTCCTTTGGCCGTGAAAATGCAACATGTCGCGATATCGCGACACTTTTTCTCTTTGGCCGCGACGATGCAACATGTCGCGATATCGTGACACTTTTTCTCCTTTGGCCGTGACGATGCAACATGTCGCGATATCGTGACACTTTTTCTCCTTTGGCCGCGATGATGCAACATGTCGCGATATCGCGACACTTTTTCTCCTTTGGCCGTGACGATGCAACATGTCGCGATATCGCGACACTTTTTCTCCTTTGGCCGCGACGATGCAACATGTCGCGATATCGCGACACTTTTTCTCCTTTGGCCGTGACGATGCAACATGTCGCGATATCGCGACACTTCTTTCTTCTCTTTTTGCCGCGAAAATGCAACATGTCGCGATATCGCGACACTTTTTCCTCCTTTGGCCGTGTCGATGCAACATGTCGCGATATCGTGACACTTTTTCTCCTTTGGCCGTAACGATGCAACATGTCGCGATATCGCGACACTTTTTCTCCTTTGGCCGTGAAGATGCAACATGTCGCGATATCGTGACACTTTTTCCTCCTTTGGCCGTGACGATGCAACATGTCGCGATATCGCGACACTTTTTCTCCTTTGGCCGCAACGATGCAACATGTCGCGATATCGCGACGCTTTTTCTCCTTTGGCCGCGAAGTTGCAACATGTCGCGATATCGCGACACTTTTTCTCCTTTGGCCTCGACGATGCAACATGTCGCGATATCGTGACACTTTTTCTCCTTTGGCCTCGACGATGCAACATGTCGCGATATCGCGACACTTTTTCTCCTTTGGCCTCGACGATGCAACATGTCGCGATATCGCGACACTTTTTCTCCTTTGGCCTCGACGATGCAACATGTCACGATATCGCGACACTTTTTCTCTTTGGTCGTGACGTTGCAACATGTCGCGATATCGCGACACTTTTTCTCCTTTGGCCGCGACGATGCAACATGTCACGATATCGCGACACTTTTTCCTCCTTTGGCCGCGATGATGCAACATGTCGCGATTTCGTGACACTTCTTCCTCCTTGCTTTCTCCCTTTGCTTTGGACCGTGAAAATGCAACATGTCGCGATATCGCGACACTTTTCTCCTTGTGGTGTTTTGCTTTTTCTTTGATCTTTAGCATTTGGGCCTCTTCGGTCTTCTTGGAAAACATGCAAAAAAGTTCTTCTAGTTGGTTCCTCTGGGCGCCTCTTCCTTAGGTAGCCCCTGCTATTTTTAGGCTTTCTCGTTCTGCTGCCGCCGTTCTTCCCCTTTGCCTCCCTCTTCGGAGGCCCACGGCTGGTTTGTACAAGGTTCAGGGACCTTTCAACACCCTTTCAACCAATCAAAAAAAAGTCCTTTCTCAAATAGGAAACTAGTCTTTGTTTGGTGAGACCATTGAGGCCTTGCACATTCCATGAAAAAAATTTCATTTATGAGGTTTTGAATGTTTCTTTCGACCACTAGATTTATAAAGAATATGAGTCCTTGTGTCTAAAGTGAAGGAAGCATTCTCCATCTGAACATTACTACCCTGAAGCTTTAGAACTATTTGGGACTTGTTAGCAATGTATTTTTTTGTAGCATGCTTCTTATTCGAACATCAACACTCCCTTTCTTTTAAGTTCTAGTCACAAGTCGAGGGGTCATAGACCCACATCCCATGGATATTTTTTTTTTTAGGGGGCTTAAATATTTTCGTAGGATCTTGCTAGGGGACTTAGGTTACATTAAACCAAAATTAATCCCCTTGGAAGGAGAATCTTCTTCAGGGACACTTGAAAATCTAGTAGGGGAGGGGGATCCCATTGGGAGGAAACCAGATTTGGACACATAAAAAATAGGGGTTTTCATTTCATCGAAAGGGTCTAGAACTAAATCTAAGCATTCAAAGGTGTTACCCTTAAGGAAATTAGATAATAAAGATTCAAGACCAAACTTTGGATATACATAAATTACTAGGTTTTAAAGAGCTATAATTTCTTCTATCGTAGGAACCACTTCATTTTTCCAGAAACCATCAATTGGATCACTAGAGGGTCTCTAGGGATAAATTCTTTATGATGTTCCAGAAAGCTTGTAGTCTACTAAAATATTTTTCTTTTTTTCCACCTAAAATTTCATACCCTAAAAATCCTTGTTTGGAAATCCACTAAGTGCATGACTATTTTTTTTACATCATAAGTAGAACATTGGTCTTTTCTTGTACTCAATGAGTTGGTTTCTAGAGCCTTAATTAGATATGAACTTAATAGATTATGGGAGGATTTATTATTATTATTATTAACATGGTGGAATCGGTAGCCGCCATAAATCTGGGTAAACTATCCAGCTTTTATGGCCACCACAGTATTCTGCATTGTCTGCCATGGAAGCTGTCACACAGATCTTTGTGCAGTCCGTACCTATAACCACCATGCCACAATCATTTTAAACATTTTACGTCGTTGAAAGCACCAGGAAAGAGACAAGTGTTCAGTCTGACGAGGTCCGAGATTTAAACCTTGGACCTCCACCCCCATTATGGGGTTTGGATGAACCAATTGATCTACACCTCGGACCTTGTTATTATATTATCTAATAAGTATATTTTTTTCAAAATATTGGATGGTGGTAATGTCATCTCTTAATATTTTTTTCTTATAAAATTCTTTTTTAACTTAATTTATTTTAAAATATGCAATTACTATAGCTTAAGCCTAATTTGTCAATAAATATTTTTAATTTTTTTAATATTTATATTTGCTTTTTGTCACTTAATAAAGTTTTCAAAAAAAATAAATTAATGAATAAAAAAGTAAAAATGTTTTAGTTTTATTATATTGTTTACAAATAAAAATAATGAAAAAAAAGTATAACTCATAAGCTTCTTATATTTTGTTGATTTAAGGACTCGCCCCTTCAAGGAAGCCACTCAAAGCAACACTCCCTAGGCACATAAAACTCCTCAAATAAAACTCCTCCCCTTGTCACTTGTGTCCCTTTCATCAAAAAGAAAGTTTACACAAAAATATTTGGGGTTTGTACTTATTTTTGACTCTGTGTGAGATGGGAACCACTGATCACGAGTTTCTAGTTTCATAGGTTGGGGTTTGTATTTCTTGTTGATTGGGCATGAGATAGAAACCACTGATGGATCAGGGTTCCTAGTTTCATAGGTTGGGGTTTGTACTTTAGGTTGGGGTTTGAACTTTTTATTGATCAGACATGAGATGAGAACCATCAATGGCTCGAGTCCATACTTTCATATTTGATCTGATGTATAATGAGAGGATTCAGAGTAGAATACTACCTTTGCAAAGGATTGGCTTCCCTCAAGGTTTGAACCTAAGTCTCTTCTTGGTAAGTGCCTAACCACACCTACACTTACCAATCCACCTAACCCCGGGCTTTTACAAAATTTTAAGTTAGTGTGAAAACCCTACAACCAACGCACATTGAGCAATCTCCTCCTAACCATGACATCTCCTAAAACCTAGAGCTATGCTTATTAATAAAAATATTAACCCAACCTTTGTGCCCCATTACATCATGGAGGCTCGAATTATAGACCTCGTATTCAATAAAGTCAGGTTGGCCTTCTCGACTAACCCCACTAACACCTATGTTTTGTTACATTCTATTCTATTGACTACATATAAAAATATTACCTTTTATAATATATTTACATATGTTTTACACGTTAAAAATTACAACAAAAATTATAATTAAAACGTAGTAATATAATATTATTGTAATAAATAATATTTAAATTATAAAATTAATTAATTTTTTTCAATATATAATATATTTTAATAATCTAAATTTATTTTATAAATAAAATTAATTATGTTTTTTTAATTTTATGCTTAAGGAAGGAAAAAAATGAATAAGATAAACTAGTCAATTATCTGCCATGCCAATAGTAACACCTAACACCCACGTTTTGCATCCTTGACATTTAATTCTAATTTTAACTTTTATTATTATTTTTATTTATAAATTTTATACATTAAACAGCCAGCCACAACAAACAGAAAGTCAGTTATTTATTTATTTATTTTCATATTTTTTACAAGTAGATAGATATTTTTTAAAATTTAATCTCAATACCAACCTTTTAAACCTATTACAAGCTGGAGTGGAGAGTCATTTATAACAAGTACTTAAAATTAAAATTTATAATTTTAACTTGAAAGTTTCCTATCTTGAATTTTTATTTTAATGCAAAATTAAAATGATTTGCATTAAAAGAGATAATTTTACGAATTTTACACGTAAAGATTGTCTGCCTTAAAAAGCCAATTCACATTGTATAATCTAAATTTAAACATTCAAACAAATTAAAAAGCAAAAGCACCACGTTATACAAACAATATATATTATATTATATATGTGTAATTGTGCTACGATACATCCGAGGATTCAGAATGGAACACTATAGCATACATTGTATTGCAGGATTACTTGACAAAGCATATACCCTACGAATAATTATTGACTATAGCCGCACCTTTAGGTTACTAAGAGGAGGCAGATAGAGGCTAAGGAGACCACTGAGGCTATAATCTTTTATTTAGTAGGAAACCTGGCAGGAATACGGACATACATATACAGCCACAACATCAGTAGTAAATATCAGTATTGCCATAGAAGAAGAAAGAGGAGGAGAAAGAGAGAGAAGGGTTGGAGCTGGAGATCGACAAGTAATCAATGGAACTTCATCACTTCAATGTGGGCGAAGTAGGTGGGGGTCGAGTAAAACTTATGCAGGTGGAGGAGACAAAGTGGGAATGATGGTTCCAACTAGTGGTGGTGCAGTAGACCTGGCCACGGGTGGAGGAGACCGACCAGGAAAGGTGGTTCGAGGTAGCGGAGGAAAGGTAAAAAGAGGGGATCTAGGTAGCGGAAAAAGAGGACGTCCAAATTGGAGGAGTTTCCGATTCATAGCTATTTCTGACTTTGTTCCGCTTGTATTCACAACGAATACAAGAAGAAACAATATAACACCAAATTTTGCTATTATTGATGACGCACCCATTGCTGTTCCTCCGCACACACTCTCTCTGACTAATTCTGCTCTACTCAGTTCGCAAACGTGTAGATCAATGATTGATAGCAAAACAAAACACCGAGTGTACTTATACACGTAAATTTCTCCGCCGAAAATGTATAATTACTGACGGTGCTTTATTCGCAAATCGAACCACCAATCTACCATGTGTATTAATGCTAACGATGCTTTATTGGCACATATCGACTACCTCCTGTATCTGCTATAGCAACCTACCATGGTTATTAATACTGGTTGTGTTTTATTAGCTCATGTCGACTACGTACCGTATCTACTATACCTACGTACCATGTGTAGCATACCTACTGAACATGAGACGAGAAAGCTACTATTCCTACCGAACATGAGATGAGGAAGCTACTATTGGCTAAATATCGTGAATTGGAAAATCATTAACATCCTTGAAGTTAGACATTCTCTTCAAGATTTCTGTCTTCAAAATCATTGAAGTCGCCCTTATAATTTTTGTCTTTCTTCTGTAAAAGCATCCAGGAGTGAGGGAGACCCCTGTGTCTCAGGGTTGGTACCCCCTGAGACACACTCAGCAGAAGTCAGACTATTATCTTTGTCTTTATTGAACATGTTTCAGGTTTAAACCTAAATCTCCTCTTAATAAACATCTAAAATCTTATCAATCCACTTAACCTTTTAAAAGGTTAAGTTGCAAGCCATCAAGGAAGTATTTCTGCAATCAGAGCGAATGGTTGGTTGTTCAAATTCATACGATGGAAAGATTTTCAAACCCAATTGGTCTGTTTTAAACCGAATACCACTCTCATGAACTGAGGGCTGCAGATAAAGTTGATAAATAACTTTCTACATTATGGTAGTTATTTTTCCTCGCAGCATACAATAAATAAAATGGCAATACCCGCAAATAAGCACCACCCGTTAAACAATAGTTAACTAGGTTTTTAATGAATGTGAAGACAATCTGTTTCTTTAGACAAACCACAATATGTTCTTGGTTTAAGAACCACAGTCGCACCGACATTGGTTACAACCGAACAAACGTGTATTTATAAGTTATTTTTAATGTAGCGTGTATTTCTTGTTAGCCCTAATAATATTGACATCATAATATATATTATATTAAGATAATACATTTATAACATCGGTAATCTTATTACAGTATGTTTTTAGATAATAAGTTTATAACATTATAATATTGTAGTAGTATTACTTTTAATTTTAAATTTTTTAATATTATTTAAATTTAAATTTATTAAATATTAAGAAATTTAATCAAGTTAATATTTTTTTGGTGAAAAAAAATCTAAACTTCTTGAATTCGTGTGATTGGAATTTTGTAAAAAGTTAAGCAAATTGTAAGTCATAAAGGAAGCATTTGTGCAACGAGCAATCAAACCGAATGGTTTGTTGCTAGAATAAAGACGATTTGGAAAGATGTCCAAACCCAATTGGTCTGTAATAAAATGAGGACCACTCTCATGAACAGAGGGCTAATTCGTGTGATGCCATCCATATATTTTGGAATTTTGTAAAAAGTTGAGCAAATTGCAGGTCATAAAGGAAGCATTTGCGCAATGACCATTCAAACCGAATGGTTTGTTGTTAGAATAAATACGATTTGGAAAGATTTCCAAACCGAATTGGTCTGTACTAAACTGAGTACCACTCTCATGAACTGAGGGCTACAGATAAAGTTGATTAATAGCTTTCTACATTATTGTAGTCACATGTAGCTGTCTCTTTTCCTTGCAGCATACAATATATAAAATGACAATGCCGACAAATAAGCACCACTCGTTACCCAATAGTTATCTAAGTCTTTAATGAATGTGAAGGACAATCTGTTTCTTTTAATTTAATTAGAAGACAACCACAATTCCGTTGGACATTTATATGTTCTTGGTTTCAGAACCATAGTCGCACCCACATTGGTTTCAACCGAACAAACGTGTATTTATAATTTATTTTTAATGTAGCCTGTATTTCTGGTTAGACATAGTTATTATATATATTATTAAAATAATAAGTTTATAACTTGTATGCCTTATTAAGATAATAAGTTTATAGTATTAAATATTATTTAAATTTAATTTTTTTTAATGTCAAACAATTTAATTAATTAAACTAATATTTCTCTTATTAATATTTTATATTAAAAAATAAATATAAAAATAATGATTAAGTAGGAAACAAAGAATAAATAGTGAAATAGTTATTTAGTAGGAAATAAAGGAACGATTGCAACTATTGTGCTCTATAAATTTATTAAAAAAATGGTTTCAATAGAGCCATTAGTATTCTTAGTAATCACGTAAGCAATTATTAATATATATATTTTTAAATTATACATCAGGGAAAAAATATGATGTTATTAAGGTAATAAAATGATAAATATATATTTTATCAATAATGAGTTTATACGTGATTCTAACATGTTGAAATGCATAATATTAGTTAACCTTACTTATTTACTTAATTATTTGAATCCAAAATCTATTTTCAAATATTTCATTGGAATTTACTTTTAAAGTTTAGTTTTAACCTTAATAAGAATTTATTGAGCCTATCCAATTCATCTCTTCTTTTCAAAGTGTTTAATATCCTTAGAATCTCATCAAGTGTCTTGTAGATTAAATAAATTATTGATCTCTTTGAATAATAATATATGTGAATTTAATATATATTACAAATCTTAATACGTGGTGGCACAAAGGAAAACTTCATCTATTGGTATGTAGAGTCAAAAAAATTATGTTTTAGTGTTGTTTAAAAAAAATAGGATACAACAACATATTTCTTATAAGAATACATTTTTTTTTTAAGTTATTGCAAATGTAAATAATCTACAAAAGAAAATTTAAGTTTGAAAGGTTATGATAAGATCCAAAGAAAATTTGTTAAGAGCTAACCTTCTCTATGTTTATTCTTTAAACCCTTCAAGAGAATAAGACTCCTTTGTTTGGTGTAAGGAAAGCAATGGATAATATTCTATCAAGATCGACTACTCTCTTCTAGATAGGGAAGGACTTAGCTGGTTCTTGGTAAAGAAATTATAGATAAAATGTCTAATTCCTAAAATCTTACTTTTCTTCAAAATAAAATTTTGACCATAGATAATATTTGCAAAAGAGATTTTAGTATTGTTAGCGGGTATCCCTAGTGTGAGAAAACTAGTGAGACAATTTATCATTTATTTTTGGAATGTAATTTATTTATAATATGTTCTATCTTATCCTTAATAAGTTTTTATTGTTAGGTGAGGAAGGGTTTCTATAGTTTTTATTGTTCAATAGGGGCCTATGCCCTACTACTAGTCCCTACTTCTTCCTTTTTTTGAGTAGTTTTGTAGGGGGTCTCTTCTTCCCAAGGCTCAAAAAACCTATTAAAATTTCTAGTATTTACTTTTAAATGGTGTTTACATACCATTTTAATTAGACCATAGTTATTGATTGATCCCTACCCCTCCTAATTTTTTTTACCATATAATATAGGGACTAGTGTAGATATACATGTATGTTTATCCTACGTTCAATATTTTCTTGGACCATATCTTAGGTGGGTCAATAACTTGATGTGATGGTTGGATAACATAACAAATTGACTTCCATAGGTTAGGTACTAAATTACCTAGGTGGGAACCTCATCCCATGGTTATGTTAAACTAGTCATTTTTACCTTCTTACATATTTAGTTACTAATTTGAATATGGGGTTTAGAATCCCCATTTTATTTAAAAGTATTCTCCATTTTTAGCAGTGTGGCTTTAAAAGCTTTAATTAACTCCATGCCCTTAGAAGAAAGATTATGAATTTGAATAATAAAATATGGGGTTACCTCAATATGAATTCCATTTATGGTTGATCGATTATTCGAAAGAGTGCAGGAGAAATATGCTACCAACCCTTATGAATGACCATCAAATTAAAAAAAATCTCCTCTAACCTACGTGTTGAATATTTTTAACTATTGGATGATGTCGTAAATCCTCAATGTTATCTGGTTTGGCTTCCACTTTTTTCCCCATATTGGTCTATCATGCATTCTATTCTAAATTCTATAATTTTTAAGATGTCTTATTAATATTTTTTGCAATGCTCCACTCAGTGTTTCAGTTGCACTCTATAATTTTTTACTATATTTTTTTTGCATCCTCTATCCTATGGTTATGCAACACAAGTTCAAGGTGTGTACATGTAATGATTACAATGCATCTAACTACAATATCATACTTGAGCAAGGTGAATTGCTCTAAAATATAGCAAAAAAACTATTCAAAAATATATACATAGATTTTGTGCACTTTCCATGCATCGATGGACACATGGCAAATGGTGAATTGGTTATAACAAAATTTTAAAAACTTGACATAGATAATGGTGGCAATTGGAAATAAGTCCCATGCATCATGTTCATAAGCGGTATTTCATGTGAGTAAATACGGGTAATAAATTTCCAAATTGATGGTCTTTGTTTTTCGAGTCAACCCTTAGGCTTTTAGAAACTTACAATACTACCACCCATGTTTTTGATGCCATATTTTTATTAAAATTATGTGATCACATGGTATGAGAGGTTCCTCAGGTGTAAAATCCAATGGTACATTTTGGATCATGATATCGTGACAAGGCTCCAATGGTTGGCATGTGTGGATTTTCAAACTTAGTAACATGCATATGTAGGTCATTGGATTTGATAGAAGTGTGGTGAACTATCAGAACCATTATGCACCATTTGATCAAGATATTAAGCCAATCATCCAAATATTTATATGTATTTTTGGATGCATGAAAAAAAGGTATTTTGAATATTTTTTGTGCATGCAAAAACTCAAACCCAACCAAACCTATGCAACTTGTCATTCCAGAGTATTTATCATTCTAGAGAATCTTTTTTATCCATTTTTTAATCTAGTGGAGTTGATTTTATTATAACAAATGATAGGATAGGATATCTTTTGAAGTGATCAATAGGGTATGTCAATTTTTGTCAATTTTATACTTAGTTATGCCAAGCATTCAATCACTATTCTTGCAATATCAAGGCTAATTAATAGTAAAGTGAAATAAATACACACCTGACTATCTTGAAAGGTTTCATGCACTGTGTAGATCATTTTGTTGATTTCTTAGGCTTTCTAAAATCTAAAAACACATTACATAAGTGCAATAATTAGAATTTTTACAATTATGAATATGCAAAAAAACAAACAAGCCAAAAATTGATTTTTATGTAAGCCTTAACTTAATAGCACCTTAGAAAGGTTTTCACTATTGAATTATTCTTTTTTTTTTTTTTTTGTTAGAAGAGGCTATCATTTTTTATTTTCAACATTCTTCATATATATATATATATATATATATATATATATATATATATATATATATATATATATATAGATAGATAGATAGATAGATAGATAGATAGATATTCAAGGATGTTATTATTCAAAATTTGTGCTATAAGAGGAAACCTCTTCTATCAAACATAGGTCAGACTATGTAAATTGTAGAGAAAACTCTTCATTTGTTAATGGATTATGGTACACTCATAAATTATATGCATTTACCACCATTTTTTTCCTTGAATCATTAATAGGAGAAATTTGAACTTCATTTTTGAACACTTCTTCAATCTGATATGGTCTAAGCCATCAAGTTTGTAACCTGCTAGGAAAATTAACATATTATGAATCAAAAAATAGTACCCAATCTCCTAGTTCATACCCGCTTCTCTTAATATGACTATCATTCATACTTTTTGCTATTATTAAATGACCTACATTTGGTGAATTACCTCCAATAGTTTATCTAATGTGCTTAATTGTGTAATTATCTCTTGATGTACCTATGATAACTCAATACCAACTTCTAAATATGCACGAAGTGTTAGTACCTCAATTTCAATTAGAAAATGAGGTTTCTTATCATAGACCAATTCATAAGGTGTAAATTTCATAATGGATTTCCACGTAGTGTTGTAAGTCTAAACGGCCTTGAGAAACCTATTCATATAATCCATCCTATGATAAGCCACTATATTTGTTAGAATATTCTCTAATTCCTCATTTGTGACTTCCACCTAACCATTTACTTGACGGTGATAAGGTGATGATTTCTTATGTTTAATTTCGTTCAATTCAGTAAATGCTTCTATAAATTTAGATGCAAATTGAGGTCCATGATATATAATAATAGATTATGGAGCACCAAATATTTGAAAAAAATGAGTGTATAGAAAATCAATGACCTTCTCTTTATGAGCATATTTAAAAGTACATACTTTGGTCCACTTTGTTACATAATCGGTGCACATAAGAATGTGTTGCTTTCATTCAAAAGGTGGGTCAATGGTTCTAATAAAATCTAATCCCCATTTCTAAAATGGTTCTAAAACCACTTGATATTGTAAAGGATTCCATTTCTAGTAGTTGGTTTACCCATTTTTTTGACATGAATCACAATATCATAGATACTTCTTTACATCCTTATGAAGTGAGGGCCAACAAAAAAATTATTTCCAAAAATTTTCTACTAGTGCATTTTACTTAATAATATACTAATGGTTCATAAAGACATGTTTGAAGAATTTCATAGACCTCATATTATTGAATACATCGATGTAATATAAATTCATGTCCATATTTAAGTAGTAGGCCATTGATACACTAAATTGATGAGTTTTGGTTTATCAATAATTATTTTTATCAAGGAGTAAAGTGAGAGGGAAATTTTCTATTGCTAGATAATTTGCAATATCAGCAAACCATGGTGATTGTGCTAAAATCACAAATAATGTCTCCTTAGAAAAATAGTCATTTAATGGTTCATCCTCTCCTATGATATTTAGTCTAGATAAAAATTCAATTACTACATTAGCTTTTCCTACTTTGTCTACTATAGTGATATCAAATTCTTGTAATAGTAACAACCATATTCTTATTCGACCACTGACCAATAGTTTTTTCATAAGGTATTTGATTGTAGCATGATTTATATGAACAAATACTTGATATCTTGTGATATAGTGATGAAACTTGTTAATGGTATATACTACTACTAAGAATTATTTTTAGTAGTAGTATAATTATTTTTAGTTCCTATTAAGTTTTTTGTAATGTAATAGATGTCATAATATTCTCCATTTTAAACTTGGTCTAAAGCTACTCCAATTGAAGTGTTATATGCATCAACTTGAATGTGAAATAGAGATTTCCAATTTGGACCGCATAACACAGGTATAGTAGTTAGTTTTTATTTTTAAAGTATTAAATACAATTTGATATTTTTTACATTAAAATTTTGAATCTTTAGTTAACAAATAAAACATAGGGTTTGCAATGGAACTAAAGTTCTTAATGAATTGATGATAAAAATTAATATGTACCAATAAAATTCTAACATCTATTTCTGTTGGGGGTGCAAGGTTCCTTTTGATAATATCAATCTTTTTAGAATCTACTTGTATTCCTCTAGATGAGATATGATGTTCAAGAAAAATCCTTTCATTCATCATCATAAAATATTTTTTAGTATTTAGGGATAGATTATAAGTTTCACTTAATATCAAAACCTTTTCAACATTTTCAAGAGTTTCATCAAATGTTTTACCACATACTATGAAATCATCCATGTAGATTTTGACATAATCATTGGTCAAGTCAAAGAATATAACAAGAACTTCTTTTTGGAAATTTCTTGGGTATTTCAAATTTCAAAAGGTAAAACCTTATAAGAAAATGTTCCCCATGGGTATCTAAAGGTAATTTTCTCTTGATCTTTAGGTATTTATTTCCAGTGAGCATGTCTAACACTTGATCTATGAATGTTAATGGAAAATGTTTTTTATGTGTAGCTTAGTTTATTTCTCTATACTCAACACACACCCACACATTTCCATTTTTCTTTGAAACAATAACCAATGGCAAAAACCATTGCCATTGAAAATGAGGTAGATGAATCCTACTTCTAGTAATTTCTCAATTTTATCTTTCACAATATCGCATAAAGCAATATATAATATCCATTGTGGTTGTCTTATAAGTTTAATATCCTCTTTGTACTCCCATGTGAAAGCATTGGAATGCTGACTCAATACATTAAATAAGTTTTCCTCCTAGTCATATGTCAACCAACTATTGATATTCAAAGACTATTATGGTTGTATTTAATTTTGGTTTGTACCAGGTTGTATCGAATTGATTCCTTAAAAATTGCTTACTAATGAGTTGAGTGGGCAATGGTGTGGTAAAAGAAAATTGAATATTCAAGTATTTTTATCAAAGGAAATTCTGTATGAAATTAAATTTGATATAGGACAATGAAAATATGAGAGAATATGATGATGTCATTCATGTGGTAAATTAAAAGAATTATCTTGTATTGGAAATAATAGTAATGGTTCAAGTTATTTTTCTTCATCCTACCATAGTAATCGGTTAACAATAACTAGTTCATCTTCAAGTCCTAAATCATACAAATTATTCATAGATATAGTCTCTTCTTCAAATATAACTCTCTCAAATGGATCTAGTTCTTTAGCATGATCTTTCACAACTATGGTCACTAATATGGAAATATTCCCTTCATTTTCTTTATTTGATTCATGAAAATATAGGTTACAAGTATAATTAATTGAAATTTTTATAGGAGGATATAGATATATTTTATTTGAGTCAATTCTATTTGAACTGGTCATATCTCCTTAACTACAATCAATGAAGGCAGTTATCATAGCAATCCAAGACCTCCCTAGAATTATTGGATAACCATTCATAATTTTTTGAGGTTGTAATACCAAAAAATTCAACTGGATATTCCCATGATGAAACTAATATAGAATTATTTTCTATTATTCCTTATTTTTTAGAAACTGACCTATCAACCATTTCTAATATTATGGACATAGGATGCTGAAAGCACTAGGATACGAAAACAAAAAGGAAATTGCTAAGTACGATGCGTGTAAAACCAAACTTAATGCTAAAAGCCTCTATATTGAAAAATGCATAAAAAGGAAGGACATAGACGAATCGATACAAGATAAAAGCAATATGGAATATGACCCTCTTTATTGATATGCTTTTAAAGTTGTGTTACAATACGTCTCCTTCCCTTTTAGGGGATAGGAGTGTCAAATATGTTTCTTGTCACATCCATGGATAGCAATCCTTCTTCTGCGTGCCCACATGTAATATGGGTGGACCAAAATGTCGTCGCCGCTTGTGTATATGAGTGTTGACTCCTTAATGCTCCTTTGATGTCAAAGAACTATGTTCAAGGAAACAAAAATATCAATAGCACCTGTAGATAGAATAGAACATGTATTTCCCAAGGCCTACTGTTAGTGTATGCATGAAAATATTAAACCGATAACCAAATAACATTAGAACAACCTAAAAATTTTATAGAAGCAATAAAAACTTACTAGGAAGCCACTGCAAAAGGAACATTTGAGAAATTCCTCATAGATTTGTATTCGCTCCGAGGCGGGACGAATAAACCTGCAACAAATTGTTAGAAAGCACCCTCTTCAATGTCCTATCCAGAAAGATCCAAATGACCTACAAAGTTGGGGTTAGATAATTGGTGGTATTTTGGGATGACCCAGATGGTCATATTTCTCCAATTTGGCCTCTATAATCTAGAATTTTATGGTGCTATCTACATGTTAGTGAAGGCGGGAAATGATAAAAGCATGATCAAAACTTGTCCAAATAACCTAAAATTTAAATGACAGCATATGTAAAGAACCTAGAATAAAATGCAAAAGAAAAATTAGAGAAATATGCCATATATTTCTATTCACTCTGGGATGGGGCGTTTAGAACTGCGACAATTTGGGGGGCGCCCGAGGGTAGGACGCCTACCATTTGGGACTATGTTTTGGCACAAATCCACTTGGGATAGGTCCAAAACCTCTTATGGGGTGTTTTAAAAAAAATTTGTGGGATATTGTGGCCAAATGTTTTGCTTTGATCTCCAGATTTGCCCTTCCAAGAATCACCCAATAACCTCCCTCCAAAAGGGAGATCAAGGATGTGAAAGGCACAAATAAAAAGGTATGTGTGTGGATGTAAAATTGCAGCACTTCATTGCTCAAAATGCTACCTCTCTCTCTATATTTTGGGTGAGAAAAATCACCAATTTATAGACCTAGGGTCTCTCTATTTGAATGCGCATGCGAGGGCACCACTGGAGTTGCATGTCCTATTTTGGGAAAAGTATTATTCCATGATTTAGAGTCTCCTTGCATGAGGCCTCCAAAAATTAAGGACATGCATGACTGAAGTCTCTCTCTTTGATTTGAAGTCGTTCCTTGCAATTGCATGGCCTGAAGTTGTAGTTAACTGGCGGACCTATCGAGGTTTGACTTTTTTTGCCAGTCAAACCTTCTATTCACCTCACCCTAGGATGAATGCTTAAATTTGTCCCTGGGTGGGACGAATGCTAGTTTGTAATCATCCTCCGAGTAGGGAGCAAAGTCCCAAAAGGTGCCAAATTGACCTTTTACCTTCCAAACTACTTTTGGGAGTGGTTAGGACCACTATTTAAACTCTGGGGGCTGCCCTAGGGGCTGTGTGTGTCAATGCGATCAGCGCTTGTTGTCACATAATCAGATTGGTGCTATTTTGGTGTCTACAGATGCCCATTTTTGGAAGGGTTAAGTTTGTATCTAATGAGGTGTCTACAGATGCCCATTGGCATCCTGTGTATTAAGCTTCAAACCAAGTTGTTGGGACTCATATTTCATTTTGTATAAAGAGGACAATCTTCGCCATATGAAGACAAGCCTCTCTTCTTCTCATAGTTGGTTTTTCCCCATAGGGATTTTTTCACCAACTATTTATTGTATTAAGAGGAAAATCTTTGCCATACGAAGACAAGCCTCTTACTTCCTTTTGATTGGTGGTTTTTCCCATTGGGTTTTAACATCTCTATAAAAAGAAGTCATTATACATGAGTACCTCATCAGGCCTTGTTGTTGGGACTCATTTTCAATAAGTGAAAGTAGGCAATCTTCTTTTGGTCATTATCATTGTCAAATACCTTAATCATGAGACAATGATTAGTTTTTTGTTTTTATTTTCAAAGCAAATTTGTATTTTCTCTTTATTCTCAGATAGGTTTGTTAGAGTTTGTACTACTAGTGTACTTTCATGATTATCATTTGGTTGATTGGGTGTTTGATGTTAGAATAAGTGAATATTCTCTTGAGTTCAACTAGGAGAGACACACTTGAGTTTCCACTCCTCCATGTGTTAGGAGAACTCTCAATGGTGTCTTCATCAGGTTTGATGAGTTGTTGTAATCTAATGACTCTCAATGATCAACTTTGCTATTTATACAAAGTTGATCCTTGGAATAAATCAATCATTTCTACTCTTCTCTTCATCTCTTGTAATACTTTGCATATCTATTGTGAAATTCTAACATTTGAAGTATTTTTAATATGTTTTTATAAATGCTTGAGATGATTGGAAATGCTAAAAGATATAAGAAGAAGCAAATAATGATTATCCATTGTCATGTTTAGTTGGTAGTTAGGAACAACTTGGAACTGATCAAACTTCTTAAAGTTATCACCATCATCAATGCTAATGCTTTAATAAGTATTCATAATATTTTGTTAAGTAAAAAGAGTGATAATGTTGATAATGAATTTGATGCTTAGAAATCAAATTTACATTTTTCTATAGTGTTTTCTGAATGCAACCATTCATAAAAAATTTTTGATGCATTGTTCACTTGTTATATGAACCTATTAAATGTGTTTTAGATAAATCATTAATAAAAATCAAGATTTTTTAAATTTTAAATATAATTTTAGCTTGACGGAGGATTTTATTGGTTTAAATTATTATCTTTTAAATTTTAAATTTTAATAGCAAAGGTTCAAATTAAGAACCATAGACCATTAAAACATTTAAAATAGAATAAAATATTTTTTTACTTAAAATTATTTAGTTTTTCATCCTTTTGTAAAGAATTTTTCATTCTCAATGAAAGTTGTAAAACTTAGTATTAAGTTAGATATTAAATTACCAAAAGAAAAAGAAAAAATGTTCGACCAACACTTTTGCATTAAAAAATATGTTAATTTTTTAAATAAAAAATAATATTACACAACTATGTTGGATAAGTCCTTTTTAACCTACCCGATGCTCATGTCAGATTGAGATTCTATTATTACTAATACTATTAGCTTCCCTTTTTACAACCATGGGACAAGTGTTCTTGAATTCATTGATGCTATGTGTATTGCTATTTTTTTTTCTATAATATTATATATAATTAAATAACCAAATTATAACCATAGTTCCATGGGATAATGCCACGATTCTTCTTTGGAAGGTTTAAGGTTCAAACTGCGGTGTGGGCGAATGTGTGAGGGGGTGGGTGTGTGGTGGTTGTGTATTAAATTCCCTATTGATAAGTATAGCTCTCGGCTTTAGAAAATGTCATGGTTGGAAGGAGACCACTCAACCCTTGGTACCTTGGTCATAAAGATTTCTCACATAATCAAAATCAAAAAATAAAAATAAATAAAAGTTCAAACCATTATATAAAAAATAAAAACTTTTAAATACTTTATCTTAAAATTTTCAAAACAAAATAAAATACATTAAATTATAATATCATAAAGATTAAAAATTACTTTTCTACTTTTCAACATCTTTCTTCCATGCGGCCTTATGCACTTAACATTTTGTGCAAATGCTAGTTTTCAGGCCAATGCTTATGAGCATCAGTTAAAGAAGTTAACGTAGTATATGATAGCTTTCCCTAACTGCATAGCTGATGACTTCAAACTAAATTCCATCTCAAGACATCGTAAGAATTACCATGTTTCTTTACCTCTTGGATGAAGTGTAGCGAGCAGACCATGTTTCATTACTAGTGACATCGTATATTTCGGAATCGCGCGGTGTCTATCGACAATCTTTACCCGATAGCGCACGAAAACGGAGGCCGCAACCCATTTCATCTGCCAGTAGGCAAACTCCCTTCCCGTACACCGCCGAGGTCCTCCGTTGAATACCGGAAACCTGAAATCCGACTCCCTCACAAACCTCTCGTTCTTGAGCCACCTTTCCGGCTTGAATTCGCGGCAGTCCTTCCCCCAGACGTTCTCCAGTCTTCCCGTCGCGTAAATCGAATAAATCAACTGAGTGTCTTTCTACAACTGAGAATTTATTCATTTTGTTGGCCGGAGAATTTATTCATTTTGTTGGGATATTTATGCAATTGACAACAGAAGAAGAGGTGGTATTAATGTGGGACAAAATTCTGCAATTGACAACATTGATGTCTACCAGAAGAAAAGGTGGTATTAATATGAAACGCAATTATTCCCAAATGTGATTTACAATAATTTTTTCCGATTTAAAAAAAAAACAATTATACTGGTGTAAATTATAACAATTAACATTTTAAATTATAATAATAAAAAGATTAAATTTTTAATTAAAATAAAAACTACGTAATGCCTATCTGAAAAGTGTAATTTACTAGAGTAAGAATAGACCACTTCTATGCCAGCGTGGAGTCCACTGCACGGTCTTGTAGCGCAAGGTGACAAAACATTCTTGAGCTCTGTAACTAGGAGCGAACGTATAAACATCCAACGGCAAACATTCAATCCTGTTGGGAAATACCTTTCCCCCCCCCCCTTTGATTTGGAATTAATGTTGACCGTTTCCTACTTGTCAACCGCACGCCTCTCTTTTATGAAGAAAACTTGATTTCACTGAACATGATTTTTATTTAATATTTTTTATATAATATTTCATACTTAATAAATTTAGTTATTATTCTCAACTATTAATAATCCTGAGATGACTCCGGTTTTACTCTAAGTGTTATATATTGTTTTTAGCTTTAAATCATGTAACCGAGAAACATTGAAAAGTAAAATAAAAATCCAAAGCTCTGGGTTTAAGAATAAATCTCTTCGCTTTTCCAACGATAATCGATTACTTGCAACTACCTCTTATTTTGAATAATAAACACATAAAACGGTGTAAATAATAATTTTTGAATTTCAAGAAGATTGGAATGTTAAGGAGTGGTATTGTGTTAATTTTTTACTACTTTATTAAAAAAATTATGTAAGTTAATGAAACAATTTTATTGTAATCTGATTCTTGATCTATACATTTCTTATTTCAATAAAAATTTTACTTTTTAAAAAAAATGTAAAAGAAAATTAAATATAATACAAATGAATAAATGGACGGATGGAGAGTCCACGAAGTTTACGAATCGAAAAAATAATTAACCTAGTTTAACTAGAATTGATTTTTTTTAAGTCGATTTAAAAGAAAACACCCTAGTAGGATTGATTATGACAAGATGGCAGGATTGAGAACTAATATAGAACACCCAATTGGCACCATCTGATTGCAGGAAAAAAAAAAAAAACTCAAATCCACGGGCTTTTGATCAAGAAAAACAAGAAATGGGAGAGCTTCTTGTGCATGACAACGCTGAGCGACATGATAGCTTTACAAGCACTGAACTTTTCCTATTAGCATAGGATTCCACGTTAAGGTTCTCTGGGAAAGCAAAGTGTTCAACACGGCAGCGTCAGACCTTTACCTAGGGCATGCAAACTGGAGTTTGATTGGCTCGTCGCCACGCTGGGAATTTAACGTTTTGCCGGTTAAAACGAAAGCATCGATGCAGACATTTATGTTCAAAGAAAAAAGTATGATAATTGTTTCGCATGATGGAGCTCTGTTATAGCTATCGTATAAGCCAAAGCGTAATGGTTTACTCTTACCTAGGCGCTGCCTACTAGGTTTGTACGGGCATGAGAGTTATAACTGATTTGGCATTGGAAATGTAGGTATTAGTGTTAGCATTCCATCTTATCGACTATGAACACCTATTTCTTTTATGCTCTTGATGCTCTTAAAGTAAATATAAGAATTAAATTTATGGAATGTTATAATTATTTTATTTTATTTTTTATTTTTTAAATTGTATGAGTTTACACATTTATATTTAATTTAAAGAATAAAATAAAATTTTGAAAATATATTTATAGGGATTAAAATCATAATTTTTATAACATTTTAAATATTATTTTGTCCTTAAAAATATATATATATATAAAAATTGTTCCATTAATTATATATAAATTTTTAATTATTTATTAAAATTTTAAATTTTATAGTTGTATATGCATATTTAATGTAAACTTTCAAATTTGAGGTATACACAAATAAAATTGTGAATATTTGTAACTTATAGGGATCAAAATTGCAAATTTTACAACTTTTAAAATGTTATTTTGTCCTTAAAAAAAGGTAAATATAAAAGTTGTCCTTCCCACAAAATTTAAGTTTTTATTTAAAGGTGCATCTCTCCGTGAAAATCATGGAATATAAACAGCTCATAATATTTGATCAATACATAAAATATTAAATATTGAATTACCTTGATCAATACATAAAATATTAAATATTGAATTACCTTGATCAATACATAAAATATTAAATATTGAATTACCTATCCTAGTATTAGTACCTATTAATTTTTATGTTTGTGGTTTGATGTAACTATAATTATTGGTGAATGTACCCTAATTTCTTCTCACTCAACATGATCATGGTTAAATATAAGTTTTGAATTCCTCTTATTGATGATTTATTTGATGAATTGTATGGTGCAAATATTTTTACCATTCTTGACTTGTGTTCTAGGTTTCATTAAATTAGGGTTAGAGATGAGGATATTCCTAAATTACATTTTGTATACATAAGGGTTATTATGAGGTCTTGGTCATATCATTTGGTCTTACTAATGTCCCTCTACTTTTCCAAGTTTACTGATTTCCATCTTTCACTCTCTTCTTTGTAAATTTATCTTGGTTTTCTTTGATGATATACTAATGTATTATAAGTCCTATGTTACCCATTTAATTCATGTTTAACAGGTGCTCCAAATTTTATAAAGGAACACTTATATGTCAACTAGTCCAAATTTTCCATTGATGTGTCTAATACATGGGACATATTGTACTTTATGAAGGTATCAAAGTGGACCCTAACAAGATCAAGATCATGTGGGATTGACCCTTGCATAAATATCTCAAGAATATTAGATAAATTTTAGGTCCTATAGGGTATCATAAGAAGTTTGTTAATAATTATGGAAAGAATGTAACTCCTCTAAAAACTCTCACCAATAAGGATACCTTTGTCTGGTCTGATGAGGCTATTAGGGTGTTCAATACCTTAAAAGAACCTATGTGCACCACCTATGTTTTATCTACTTTTGAATTTTATAACTCATTTTTCATTGAGTGTAATACTTTAGAAATAGGTATTGGGGTTGTTTTGATATAGGAAAGCCACATTGTAGCCTTTGAAAGTAATCAATTTGGCAATGTAACCATGGAATAAATTTGGTATTGAGTAAAACAAAAGGAAGTAAGATATTGTAATTTGCACTTATTTCTTTAAATGAAAAGAAGCAATGTGGACACTCAAATCTTATACAAAAAGTATAAATATATAAATAAATAAATAAAAGAAAGAAAGATATAGTAGAAACCTATAGACACTATAATGATGACTATATTATCTATAGAAAAGAATCACAACACTCCAATTCAATGAATGAAGTGGTATGGAGTGGTGGGGGTATTTATACCAATACCTAATCCCCAAATTACATAAATAAGTTTAACCTAATCTAACATAACAAAAGAACTTAAATAAGTTTAACCTAATCTAATATAACAAAAAAAAACTTTAAATTAATTACATAATCATAATAAAATTAACCATAATAATTAAAAAATAATAATAATTTTTTTAACCATTATAATAATAATAATTACACATATGAGGTTGAAGGGTGTGCAGTTTTGCGTATTGCACTTGCTTGGAAGACTTTAATATTAGAGCAATTATGATCGCTCGAAAAACTGTGCCGTATATATTGCGTAGATGTACAACGGATTTGTCGAAGAATGTATTCATTATGTTCGGATATCTACGTTTCCAACAACTACAAGCAGCAATTGACAGCATGAACGTACACAGCGAATAACGTATGTTTTTAATTAAAATCAGTTAAATTTTTTAATTATAATAATTTAAATTATAATTATTATAATTTAAAATATATTTTTATATTAAAATAAAAATGTTTAAATAACTATCTAATAACCTATTCGAAAGGTGTCATTTACTATTTAAAAAGCTATCTACTAACTGATTCTAAATTGATTTAAAAAGCTATCTACTAACTTACTCGAAATTAATATAAAAATAGACTACTCCTATCCCACAGTGGAGTCCACTGCACCGTCCTGTAGCGCAAGCTGACGAAACATTCGCGACCTCCGTAATTAAGGGCAAACGTATAAATTATCCAACGGTAAACATTCAATTGTGTTGATTTGCAATTAATGCTGATCGTTCCCTACGTCCTTTATGAAGCAAAGTAGGTCTCATTCCTGGGATTTGCGACTTGTCTTAAGATTTGTGGTCTGAGCTCGACCGGTCATAAGCGGGAAATCCTTAATTTTATGAGAAGACGACCCGCCGTCCTTAAAAAACGACCCATCTAGTCCTGCCCCATTTTCTTAAATGCACAAGGCTGGAATCTTATGTAGTTCTTTTTTCATATTTGGTTAATGGGTTTTATTTAGTAATATATTATTTTAATAAAATAATATTATTTTCAAAATCGAAAAATTTAATTTAATAATATATTAAAAATTGTGTATAGAGTAATGTCAAGTCCGAGAGTGCAAGGCATGTGTGGATGGTTCTTGTGTATGGATTGTGCACGGAGGTGGTAGTGAGTTGAATTTTGATGTCCTTTGCTTTTTGGTGTAAAAAGTGATTGGAGAGGATGATTGGTATTATGATTGCTCTTTGCTATGGGAAGTGTATGTGGAGGGTAGTTTGAGTTGTGTTTGATCTTGTGTATAAGTGCGTGGAGAAGGAGAAGACGGGAAGCCGAACTTAAATGCCTTCTTCTTTTTGGTGAGAGGAGTGCGGAGTGTTTGGAGAGGATGATTGGTATTGTGATTGCTTTTTGTACGAAGAGTGCTTCTTGTATGATGGGAGTGCATGTAGACGCTTCTTGTATAATGGGAGTGGAGTGCATGTAGAGGGCAACAAGTTGATTGTGAATATTTCTTCCTTTTATGTGACAAGTGTTTTGGTGGAGGGAGATAGGACATTGGGTGTGGGTATTTTGTTGGGTTCGAGGCTTATATGGTTAGTTAAGTTTAGGGTTAGGATTGTGAATCGAATCATGGAGAGGGATTCTCCATTTTATCATCAAGTACTCATTGTACATTATTTGTGGGGCCTGGCTTGACATGTGTGTTGTAGCCTTATGTTAGGCTTATAAGTATACCATGTTTGGTGGTGAAGTGTATGTTAGGCTTATAAGTATACCATGTTTGGTGGTGAAGTGTATGGTGGCATGTTCCATTCTTGTAGTATTTTGGATGATTGTCTTTGTAAATATTAATGAGAATACTTTGTTTTTTTTTAATATGTCTTTTAATGATGTGTGGATGTTTTTGTGGGTAAAATAAATTTATTGAATCATTTAACTCATTGAAAAATAAAACACAAAAATATACTCAAGAAAATAAAAAGGCATAATCATGGCTTTTGGTGAGTCTAGTCATCAAAGGTAGACTCAAGGAGAGAGCACGGTTCCAGCACAATTCTATCCCTAGCCTGGCTATATCCATAACAAAGACTTTGAAACTTTGAATAGAGGTCCAAGGTTCTAATCCTACGTTAGGTAGGGTTATACACCATGTTTGGATAACTAAAGTATGGTTAAAGATAACTATATATTTCATAAACAATATCCATCTCAATTGATTTATAAGGATAACTATATATTGAATAAACAAAGTCCATCTTATATGATCTATAACATGAAAAGCATTAAAATTATTTTATTTTTTTAACTTTTTATGCTTTGTAGTACACATTCTAAAGTTTACTTAAAATCACTTTAGAACCTAGATAATTATTTTATTGAAGAATAATTTTTTTGGTTAATTATAACATATTTTAAATTTATTATTTGTTTATATTTATCAAACATAATTTTATTATTAATTTTAATAATAATTTTTTATTTAATTATTTTAAATTAATATCACATTATTCCTATTATTACAACATCAATATAACTAACTATTTAACCGCTAATATCCCTACTCCACTAATATTTTATAAATAAAATTGAATTAAAAAACATATAATGTATTCTTTTTCATAAATAGATAGCCAATGATAAGTAGTTGAAACAAACAATAAGCAGTTGTAACCAAACCTTGAACGGTGTATGCAAAGTATAATTAAAATAAGAAGAGATTCACCTTTTCTTATGCTAAAATTTTATTTTTAATGATTTAAATATAATTTTTTTAATAAATATTATATTAATTTAAATATTCTAAGAATGACAATTTCATATTTATATATATATATATATATATATATATATATATAATATATATATATATTTGTTTGAAAGGGTTAAAACAAAAGTTCATCTTACATGTACATGTAAAGAGCATTGTGACCTTGGTGTGGCAAATACATATGAGTTTTGGTAAGTTTGTTATTGTAAAAACATTTTTGTTGGAAATATTTTGAATAAAAGTTTTGGTAAGTTTGCTATTGCAAAAACATTTTTGTTGGAAATATTTTGAATATAAAAATATTTAATTAAAAATAAAACTATAGTAAATATAAAAATAAAATTTATAAAAGTTTATAAGTTTGATAAATTATAATTATAATTTTTTATATTTACTTTTTTATTTTTTAAAGTTGTATAAATATATATAAATTTTTAAATGTAAAGATATACTACTTGCAAAAAAAAAAAATACAATTGTATTCTTTACAACCTTTTAAATTTTATTTGCCTTTTAAAAAATGGTGAATATTCAAATTAATTATTTTTTAATAAAATTTAAGTTTTCATTTAATCTTGAGATATATTTTTCAAAGTTATGAAATTTAAATAATTGAACCTATGCTATTTGATTAAAATAAATTTAATAAAAGAAATGATTAGATATAATATTTTAAAATAATTAAATCTTAAAAGTAACATATTAAATTTTAAAAGTAATTATTAATATAAAATAGAAATTTAATATTTTTTTAAATATTTTACTTGGAAAACCTAGACTATACTATTGGTATGATATAAACTTATTTAAAAAGTTAAGAAACTCTTATATCCCACTAATGATGCCACTACTTCAACCTAACCCAAAGATTATATTTATAAGAAAAATTAATGTACACATTTTTTATCTTTTGCAATTTGATTATTAAATAAAGTTTTAATTATTTTAAAAGTATATATAAAGAAAAACTTTCTTTTTAGCAATTCAAAGTAAGATTCTTATAGGAGAGAGTCTACAAAGAAGAGGATATTATGGGCCCTTCATATGTTCCTTATGTGAGAAGTATTTAGAAATGCCAGACCATGTACATCTTCATTGTTCATTTTATCACAACATTTGGGGATATTTCTTAAAAAATATGAAACTATATTCGGTAGCATGATCAACATTGAAAGAGTTGATAAAATATTGGATAAATCATTTCAAAGCTAAATAATTATGTATTATTTTGAGGATTGGCCCTGCTATTATTTGTTGAAATTTATAGCTTGAAAGGAATAATAGAATTTTTAAAAATAAATATCAAAATCATGCTCAAGTTTGGAACCCTATTAGTGCCTCTCTTGTTGAATGTCTACAAATATGGTGTTCATCATGGGAAGTCTCAATTGCATAAAAAGAGGTGCTACTAACTTTGCTACTGGATTTGAACATACATGGAAGAGTCATCTATGATGACAAAAAAATTAAATCAGAGGATCTACTTTGATCTATGGTCAAATGGAAATGTCCAAAAATTAGGTTCATGAAAATTAATTCTGATGGTGCTTCTAAAGGAAATCCAGAAAAAGCTGGTGGAGGTGGTGTTTTTAAAAATAATGAAGGTAAACTTCTCCTCACTTATTGAGAATCATATGGAACTTCAACTAATAGCTATGCAAGGCTAGGGAACTTCTTTCGGGGATTAAAATTACTTCAAAAAAATTATGGAAATATATTTCAATTGAGGGGGACTCACAAATCATCATTAATGCTATTAACAAAAATCGATGTGGAGGGTGAATAAAAAATAATATTATTGTTGATGTTCATCATCTATTACTAGAGATAATCTCCTAGACGTGTGAGCATATTCATAAAGAAGGAAATCTAGTAGTAGATAAATTATTGAATTATGGTGTTGATATTCATCTTGGTGAAATTCAAATTTTAGAAGGCAAATAGTCAAGTGATATTTTATGTCTCAATAAAAATGATGTCAATGAGTTGATTGTGAAAACATCACAATTTGAGGAAGTTGAAGAATATATTTAAGAGAAAAAAGAAAAAATAAACATGATAAAAATGTATGCTACAACAAATTTAATATTTTGGTATTTTTATGGGAGTGGCCCCAATAGAAGCCACATATAACCTATTAAAAAAGTATTTTTTTAAATATATGAGCTAATTTTTTTAGAGTTTATGTTTGATTTGATATAAAATGATTTTTTTAATTTATTAATTATCTATATATCTATATATGTATATATCTATATATACAAAGAGGAGGAGGTTTTTTCATATAGGGTTTATATATGAACATACATGTGAGAAAAAAATAATTATTTTTAAATTAAAATATTTGATAATTTATTAAAACTATATGTTATAATTAAATTTATACAAAGAACAATATTATAACAAATATTATATATATAGATAAAAAATGATGTCCAATGGACTTGAAGAAAGTAGAAAATGAGAGGCTTTACATTATAAATCAATTTTTCAATCAGGGTTATGCATAAGGGATCGACCCCAAAATGTATTTATAAAAAAATGGCGAATCAGTTTCAAAATCCAAGTGACTAGTGTCCAAACGCATGTAGAAGGCTCACTATTATTAGGGGTAACGTTGGAAATTTTAACTTAAAATGGTCAAATTATTATAAAATTAGGGCGAATCAATCCAAAAACAAATTTACATCGAGAAAGTTTTGGCTAATGGGCTCTGGTCAAGGGTCCCAAATATTAGCTAATTCTAAATTTTGAAAATCCAATTTTTAGCCATTTTGGCGATAAATAGCCGCTATGCATAACCCTATTTTCAATTATATGGGCATTCACCTCATAGATCTATAGGATCACTAGGAGATAGAAGGTTGAAATTATTTCAATACATGGACCTAGGAAAAGAATTCATTCTCCATGGCATCGTCCCATTATTTAATACCTGAGGCTTCTTTGAAGGATTGAGGATCAGAGGAAATAGACTGACAAAAAATACTAGTGCCTATGGGGTTGGATGATCTGGTTGATGGAATATTTTAGATGTAAGGATTAGCTTCTTTAATAATGGTGCTGCCCCATTTTGGCATAGTGGAAGGAGTGGAAGGAGTTAAAAGAAATTGAGTTGGAGTTACAGGTTCCTCATCTTGATTATCAATTACCAAGTTAACTTCAATAGTTGGCTCTTCATAATATTGAGGTTCTACTATAGGAGAAGTCTCAACGGAGGAAGAGGGTGTTTGAGGATATTTTTGAGGGAATGTTTCATCAAATTGGAAATTCCTATGAAAGAAGATCTCATGAGTTGAGGGATCAATAAGCCTGTAAGATTTCAATTATTCACAATAACCAACAAATATTGGCTTTTTGATTTTCTTATCTAGAGCCTTCATTTTTTTCTTTGGGATGTGAGCCCAAGAAGTACACCCAAAATCTTGAAGTAGGAAACATCTAGTTTTGATCCAGACCATGCTTCTTTAGGAGTTAAATGGTCAAGAGCTTTGCGAGGTGTACGATTTTGAATATAATTGGCACAGTTAATAGCTTCTGCCCAAAAAACTTTTGGAAGATATCTTGAATGGAGCATACAATTTGCCATTTCTTTTAATTTCTAGTTTTTGCTTTCTGTAATGCCATTTTTTTGAGGATTATGGGATACAAAATTTTGATGAATGATACCATGACTTGATAGAAAATATGAAGAACTCATTACTGGAGTATTCCCTCCATTATATGTGCGAATCTTATTGATTTTGCAAGATGCTTGATTTTCAACTAAGGCTTTAAAAACTTTAAAGTGGGATAGAACATCACTTTTATATTTCAGGATGTAGACATAGGATCTTCTAGAAAAATCATCAATAAAGGTTAGAGAATACTTTTCTCCTTTGAAATAAGGTTCTAAAAATGACATTAAGTTACTATGGATTAAATCTAGAGGGATGAGGCTTTTAGAGAACTACTTGGGTGGAAAGGATCTTGATGTTGCTTTTAGGACAAACTCCATCAATAGAAGAGACTTGGGGAAAACATGTTACCATATCATGGGTGCTCAAATCCTTTAGGTAGTTGTAACTAAGATGACCAAACCTTTCATGCCAAATTTAGATTTCAAGATCTCCATGAGCCACAAAATAGGAGGCTCCTTCTAGATTTTGGAAAATTTTGAAGTGAAATAGGCGAGAGTTATGATCAATATTTTCTTTGGCTATAAGAGAATTGGGATCTTGAAAGTCTCTTATCTCAACTCCTATTGGAGTGAAGAGAACAATTTTCCACTTTCTAGAAGAACAAATATGATAGACAAAGATGATATTTGTGGCAATGTTTGGAACATAGAGAAAATTATTTATAGAGCCACCATCAATGGTTATGTCCCCTTCTCCTTTTACAGGGATAAAGGGAGAGTCACCCACTTCTATGCTACAAGTAGAGCTAGAGGAGATAGAAGAAAAAGACTTATCTGAAGTAGTCATGTGATGAGTAGCTCCAGAATCTAAGACCCAGTAATTAGAGGAAGAATTGGAGGTTTTCCTTGAACATTAAGGGATTTTCCTATTTTCTTTTTACTATCTATCTTTTGATCCTTCATATTTGCCTCTAGTTGTTGTAATATTTTCCAGCATGTGTTTGCAAAGTAACCATTTTTTTGTAGTGAGTACAATTTATGGGGGTCTTTTCCTTCTTTTTGAATTTTTCTTTAGAAGAGGTGGAGGCTACTAAGGATTTTGAGGAATAGGAAGAAGAAGAGATTTCATATATAGCAAGTTTTTCTTCTTCCCTAGTTAATATATCACAAAATTCTTCTAAAGAAGGTATTTTAAAGGTTGCACCAAGAGCATATTTGGTAGATATAAAGGTGGTAGCAAAAAAATTAAAAATACCATTTAGCTTAGAAAGGATTAGATAAATGTATTCTTCTTCAGTCTTAGTCTTCCCACTACCTTTGTATTGAGTGAGGACTTCTTTGAACTTGGTGAGGAAGTCAACAATACTACTAAAATCTTCAAGAGACAAAGATGTTAGTTCTGCTTCTAGTTGCATTGATCTCATCTAATCTACTTTTCCAAACAAGGTCTTTAGTTTCTCCCAACTTTCATGAGGATTTTTGCAATATATAATGTGAAACCACAAAATTTCTGAAAGCACGAGATTCCGTGCGAAGGAAACACTAATTGCGATGCATTCAAAATCAAATACGCTTAAGTCCTAGAAATGTAAATTGCATGAAATGAAAGAAACGCATTGGAAGAGACACAAGCAAATGGAGAAAACACAGCCCTTTCATTAAAATTTCTTGATCTCTGTTACAAATATGCTTCCTCCCTTTTCAGGGGCTAGGAGCGTTAAAAGAATTTGACTACAATCGAGACTTAAGGTTCCTCTTTTCGTGTGCCCACACTTGAAATGGACGGGCCAAGATGATGCCGTCGCTGATGTCGATGAGTCTTTGACCTCTGCTGCTCCTCCTGTGAACAAAGAAACAATGAAGATGTCAGTAGCACCCGCTGCACATAAGAAGTGTTTGTTCTCTAAAATCGCCAAAAGATGCATGCAAACATTTGTCTGAAACAGTGAGTAAAATGACTCTAAATGACCTGAAAACCTGACAGAGGACAGAAAAAATCACCAGAAGGCCACTGCCACTAAGACAGTTGGCCAATCTACCTTCAACTAGAATTCGTCCCTAGGCAGGACGAATTCTGACTGCAATTCGTCCCTGGGTGGGACGAATTCTTTTGTGTTGGAAAAGCCGACCTGATGCTGCTCCAATGTCGAATCTCGAGACCTACAAAATGCCTGCAAATAGAGGGGTTATGTAATTGGGGCCATTTTGGGATGACCCAGATGGTCGGATTCTCCCAATTTGGCCTCTATCCTCAGGAATTTGATATCGCCACCTATAAGCTAGTGAAACAACAAAGCAACACAAAGCATGATAAAATCTGATCAGAATGTTATGAAATTGAAGGTATGAATTCACCAAATAGAATAACGCAAAATGCAACATGAAACAATAATCTAGAATGCTTTTGGAATAAAACTTAGAAAGTGCGGGGGTGCCCAAGTGGGCCTCCCACCGTTGGCACTTGATCTTGGCGCAAATCCACTAGGGATGGGCCCAAAACCTCTTAGGATTGGGATGTCTGCAAATTGGTGGTGTAAGATGGTCAAATTTTGGATTTGGGTTGGATCCATGCTTCCAAAAGCCACCCAATAACCTCTCTTGCAAAAGAGATTAGTGGATGTGAGAAGGTGAATCAAAGGGGATGCAAGTGGGTGTTCAACTCGGCAACACTTTGTTGCTTGAAATCTCCTTCAATCCGTCCTTTTGGGTGAGAAAAGTCCCACCTTTTATAGACCCATGGGGTCTCTTTTGAGAGGGAAGCATAAGCGCCATGTGTTGGTCATAGGTGCCATGTGGCGGTCATGTCTTCCCATGAGGGAGGGGAGTCCTCCATGACTTGGGCTTTCATAACTACCCTTGTGACAGTCCTCTAATGGCCTATTTGTCCACCCACACATGCATGCAAGGCAGGAGTCATCAACTGACTGTCCTGGGCTGCCACTTGGCGCCATTCTTCTTTTTGCCCGTTAAACTTGGAATTCGTCCCTGGGTGAGACGATTTCAGAATTCGTCCCTGGGTGAGACGAATCCCAATTAGTATTCGTCCCTGGGTGAGATGAATACTGAGAAAAGTGTCTAAATGTACCAAACTGCCTCTTGAACTTACAAAATTGCTATGAAAATGGTTAGGACCACTGTTTGACCTCTAAGGGCTGCCCTGTGGGCTGTGTTTGTCAAAGCGATCAGTGTTTACAGTCACATAATCGGATTGGTGCTATTTTGGTGTCTACAGATGCCCCTTTTTGGGATGCGCTGTGCATAGCGCAGCATCGAGCAAAAATAGATAACCAAAGCACTAATGATTAGGGTTTCTTGGTAACCTAACCAACTTTTGATGCCCCAAGCCTGGAAAGGGAATGCATTCTTGAATCCTTGCTTCTGACGAGCTAAGGAGTTTGATTTCAAGTGTTAACCTCTTTTGGTGAGGTGTGACTTGAACTTGGACATTGATCAGTCATGATTAGGCAAAGGGCGCAACCTTTTATCCTCAGGGGAACCTTGTGTTCATGATTCATGAAATGCCAAGTGTTTGATTGATTTGATTGTTGCTTGTTTATTGCCCCAAGCAGGGGCTTGATTGTCTTTGTCAATGATTCTTTGAATGCATGTCATTTTCCTTAATTGGGTGTGTGATTGTTGATTGGTGACTAAGTGTGACTACCCCCTCAAGCGACGAATTGATGAGGGAATGACCTTCATGAGAAAAGCGACGAGTCACTTGAACCAAGATGACTTGTGCAAGGGTGCCTTTAGATGGTTTATCGTTAAGCATGTGCAATTTTTCCAACATCTGGACCTATTTTTGGTGGGTGTTAACCCTTTTTGTGATGCCATAATGGGGTGAAATCGTCGACAACCCATCTTCCCGTGGAGCGGTCCGGCTATGATAGCCTTCTTGGGGAAGTAGGAGAGTGACAATTTGAACCCCGACATCGATTTTCTATGCCAAGAGGTTAAGTGTGAGAGCACTTGTGTCCGAAAATGCTTATTGCTTTGTTTTTATGTTGCATTTTTTGTTTTTTTTTGTTGTTTTTTTGTGACACCATTTGGGGATTAAATTTTTGAAAGTCCGTGTCCCGTGGAGCGGTCTGGCTATGATAGCCTTCTTAGGGAGTAGGATAGTGATAATTTTTGACTCCAGTGTCTATTTTGTATGCCCTGGATGTCAGGTGCAGCAGAACTCTTATCGGGAAAATTTATTGTCTGTTTTTAGTGCATTTTTTATCATTTTTGATGTTTTTGAAGTTCTGTCCTGAATTCGTCCCTGGGTGGGACGAATTCCAGCTGTAGAATTCGTCCCTGGGTGGGATGAGCGCTAACCAGAGTGCTCGTCCTAGTCAAGGATGAATTCCAGCTCATAGGTCTATTTAAGGGCCAAAACTTGAATTTGGGCTCATTTGTGTCATTTTTTTTCTTGCGATTTTGGAGCTCTGGGAGGAGGAGGTAATTCTGCGAAGCGAAGCGCTACTGGAATTCTCTCTGCCATCATGAGTGCACAAATTGGTTCGAGCGGCGGAGCCGAGGAGAAACCTGTAAGTGTCTTCTAGAATTTATTTTTGTTTAAATTTGCACATGTTTTATTTAATTGTTTTTGTGATGCTGTTTTTCAAAATGTGTTTTAAAACTTAAATCCTAAAACTGGATTGAAGATAACTACTTGAATTCTCTTTTTATGTTGTACAGTTCTTTTCCATGATTTTTAATTTTTTTTTGTTGAATTGTTTTCTTTTGCAGGTTAGGAGCCGGTACCGTGTACCTGCTACTTTTACTGAGGCGCGGGGTGCACTGACTGATGGTGACTGGGAATGGCTTGAGGCCCTTGGGCTCAAGAAGGTGGCTCGACTGGAGCCTGTGGTTCTGAATCATGCCTATCTGATGGCCCTGATCAAACTTTGGGATCCGCAGACCAATACCTTCCATCTCCCGACAGGGGAGATGACTGTGACTCTTGAGGATGTCTATCAGCTGCTTCAGATTTCGATAGATGGACTGCCTATTAGGACATCATCGTTCGATCAGTGAACTGCTATACTGACGAGGTGTTTTGGGAATGGGGAGCGGGTGGGTGTAGCAAACCCAGTTGAGACAGCCGAGGTGGACTACCAGGCTAGCGGGATATTGGTTGGTTGGTGGCATGAGAGGGGGGTGTTAGGAGTGAGGCACACATTCTTGATGGGCCTTATTTCTAACATGCTTCTCACTGATTCATCAGGCACGAGGTTCCCGTGGAACCTGCTGGATTTATTATGGCAGTTGGTAGAGTGCCCGATAGAGGCACCACTGATTTTGAGATGGGGACAGACATTGTTGGCACAGTTCATACGAGGAGTCAGTATGCGGTCCGCTGTCGGCGACGGAAGGGCGTCGCTTGTAGTTATCTCGTCGTAGTGTCTGGGGTTGGCGATGACATAGTAGTGGAGAGGCCAACCGGGTTACCATGGATGACTCGGGCAGCGATGGATGACACGGAGATAGGCTATGCAGTTTTGTGGCGATGGTATGCAAAGCAGGGGCAGAGTCGGCGATGGGCAGGTGCTGTAGAGCACTATATCGATGCCTTTTCTCGGCTCACTCCAGGGGAGGTGTTTTGGCACCCTTATTGGGACTGTCCAACCTGGCCAGAGGCTGGAGAGTGGCTTCGTCGGGTACGCAGGGAGCGATGGTTGACTGGGAGGCACTGGACGGAGCATGAGTTCTTTTCATACAACCGGGTTACACGACAGTTTGGGGTGCACCAGGGGTTGCCTGGTGAGCCCATGGTCTATCGACGGTGGGGAGATGAGAGGGATTTAGATCCACCGGTCACCGCACCATTGGGCAAGGAGTCAGATGCGGTTATTGACATCTCGGATGTAGATGACGTCGGGACTACCACTGAGTATGACTCGTGGTGGGTACTACGGCGGTGGAGAGGAGGGGCCACTGGGTGGCACGGAGGTAGCAGTGGAGGGTGCTGAGGCAGTAGGGGATGATTGGGGAGGTTCGTTGGATGATGCGGACATGTTGGATGTAGACTTGGACACTCCAGATCAGTCGAACATGCAAGATGTGGAGGAGCAGTGGGAGCCAGAGTAGGCTGTTGTTCCAGAGGGTCCTGTTCGTCAGGAAAACACAGAGGAGGTGGAGTCTGAGATACGCACTGAAAATGTGCGACTAACAGAGCTACTATGGATATGGGATCTGGAGTTGGGGGATGCAAGGTGGGAGAGGGATCTCATGCGGGCTCAACTAGTAGAGCGGGATAGGGTTCTGGCACAGCGCGATGATGCGGTGTCATACTATCATCGACGAGAGGCAGAGTGGTGTCGACACTGGATAGAGTTGGAGAGGGAGGTCATCCACCTTGGTGGGTGACTTCTTGAGCCCTCGGTCAGTGGATATTTGTGGCAGATGAGGGATAGTGTGACTGAGCAGTCAGCATCATCTCGTCGTCGACGATTAGATGAGGGAGGTGATAGCAGCCATGATGTAGGGGCTAGTAGTAGCCGCCCTGCAGGGTCCAATAGGACCGATACCACGGGGGGTAGTTCCCGTCACACCGATCCTGCGTGATCATGGTGGTCGATGCCTTAGGTTGGGTTTTTGGATATGATTGTGGGGTCTGAGGACCGATTTTGTAGCCTACGGGCATCTTTTTGATGATATATATATATATATATACCGGTTTTATTGTTGTTTTTTACATGTGATGATGTGATTTTTGTTATGCATGATGGCTAATGACTATGGATGTATGCATGTTTATTTATTTTGATGAATGCTTATGTTATGGTGAATGCAAATGTTTTTTATTTCTTTTTTATATGCAAAGTGAAACAAAAAATTTAACAGAGATTATGAAAATCCCTACCTCTTCTCTGCCTGGACCGGTTGCTTCTGAATTTCTGCTCTAAAAATCTACAGGCAGGAATTCGTCCCTCTGTCAGACGAATTTCGAACGAATTCGTCCCTCCGGAGATGAATTTGAATTCGTCTCGGTGGTTGGACGAATTGCAAGTAAAGAATTCGTCACAGTCAGAGACGAATAGCAGTCTGCAACAAAAAAAATGTACCTATCAAGCACAAAACACAAAAATTTAATCAGTTTTTGTGATTTTAAAAACCAGGGACAGAGTCCCACCATGATTGCCACTAAAAGCACGAGATTCCGGGCGAAGGAAACACTAATTGCGATGCATTCAAAATCAAATACGCTTAAGTCCTAGAAATGTAAATTGCATGAAATGAAAGAGACGCATTGGAAGAGACACAAGCAAATGGAGAAAACATAGCCCTTTCATTAAACTTTCTTGATCTCTGTTACAAATACGCCTCCTCCCTTTTCAGGGGCTAGGAGCGTTAAAAGAATTTGACTACAATCGAGACTTAAGGTTCCTCTTTCCGCGTGCCCACACTTGAAATGGGCGGGCCAAGATGATGCCGTCGCTGATGTCGATGAGTCCTTGACCTCTCGCTGCTCCTCCTGCGAACAAAGAAACAACGAAGATGTCGGTAGCACTCGCTGCACATAAGAAGTGTTTGTTCTCTAAAATCGCCAAAAGATGCATGCAAACATTTGTCTGAAACAAGTGAGTAAAATGACTCTAAATGACCTGAAAACCTGACAGAGGACAGAAAACATCACCAGAAGGCCACTGCCACTGAGACAGTCGGCCAATCTGCCTTCAACTGGAATTCGTCCCTGGGCAGGACGAATTTTGACTGCAATTCGTCCCTGGGTGGGACGAATTCTTCTGTGTTGGAAAAGCCGACCTGATGCTCGCTCCAATGTCGAATCCCGAGACCTGCAAAACGCCTCGCAAACAGAGGGGTTATGTAATTGGGGCCATTTTGGGATGACCCAGATGGTCGGATTCTCCCAATTTGGCCTCTATCCTCGGGAATTCGATATCGCCACCTGCAAGTTAGTAGGACAACAAAGCGACAAAAGGCATGATAAAATCTGATCAAAATGTTATGAAATTGAAGCTATGAGTTAACCAAATAGAATAACATGAGATGCAACCTGAAACAATAATCTAGAATGCTTTTGGAATAAAACTTAGAAAGTGCGGGGGTGCCCAAGTGGGCCTCCCACCGTTGGCACTTGATCTTGGCGCCAATCCACTAGGGATGGGCCCAAAACCTCTTAGGATTGGGATGTCTGCAAATTGGTGGTGTAAGGTGGTCAAATGTTGGATTTGGGTTGGATCCACGCTTCCAAAAGCCACCCAATAACCTCCCTTGCAAAAGAGATTAGTGGATGTGAGAAGGTGAATCAAAGGGGATGCAAGTGGGTGTTCAACTCGGCAGCACTTCGTTGCTTGAAATCTCCTTCAATCTGTCCTTTTGGGTGAGAAAAGTCCCACCTTTTATAGACCCATGGGGTCTCTTTTGAGAGGGAAGCATAAGTGCCATGTGTTGGTCATAGGTGCCATGTGGCAGTTCATGTCTTCCCATGAGGGAGGGGAGTCCTCCATGACTTGGGCTTTCATAATCGCCCTTGTGACAGTCCTCTAACGGCCTATCTGTCCACCCACACACGCGTGCGAGGCAGGAGTCATCAACCGACCGTCCCGGGGCTGCCACTTGGCACCATTCTTCTTTTTGCCCGTTAAACTTGGAATTCGTCCCTACCGGTGAGACGAATTCAGAATTCGTCCCTGGGTGAGACGAATTCCATTTAGTATTCGTCCCTGGGTGAGACGAATACCGAGCAAAGTGTCTAAATGTGCCAAATTGCCTCTTGACCTTACAAAATTGCTATGAAAGTGGTTAGGACCACTGTTTGACCTCCTGAGGGCTGCCCTGGGGGCTGTGTTTGTCAAAGCGATCAGTGTTTGCAGTCACATAATCGGATTGGTGCTGTTTTGGTGTCTACAGATGCCCCTTTTTGGGATGCGCTGTGCATAGCGCAGCGCCGAGCAAAAATAGATAACCAAAGCACTAATGATTAGGGTTTCTTGGTAACCTAACCAACTTTTGATGCCCCAAGCATGGAAAGGGCATGCATTCTTGAATCCTTGCTTCGACGAGCTAAGGAGTTTGATTTCAAGTGTTAACCTATTTTGGTGAGGTGTGACTTGAGCTTGGACATTGATCAGTCATGATTAGGCAAAGGGCGCAACCTTTTATCCTCAGGGGAACCTTGTGTTCATGATTCACGAAATGCCAAGTGTTTGATTGATTTGATTGTTGCTTGTTTACTGCCCCAAGCGGGAGCGTGATTGTCTTTGTCAATGATTCTTTGAATGCATGTCGTTTTCCTTAATTGGGTGTGTGATTGTTGATTGGTGACTAAGTGTGACTACCCCCTCAAGCGACGAATCGATGAGGGAATGACCTTCATGAGAAAAGCGACGAGTCGCTTGACCCAAGATGACTTGTGCAAGGGTGCCTTTAGATGTTTTACCGTTAAGCATGTGCAATTTTTCCAACATTTGGACCTGTTTTTGGTGGGTGTTAACCCTTTTGGTGATGCCATAATGGGGTGAAATCATCGAAAACCCATCTTCCCGTGGAGCGGTCCGGCTATGGTAGCCTTCTTGGGGAAGTAGGAGAGTGACAATTTGAACCCCGACATCGAATTTCTTTGCCTAGAGGTTAAGTGCAAGAGCACTTGTGTCCGGCAATGCTTATTGCTTTGTTTTTATGTTGCATTTATTTGTTGTTTTTGTTGTTTTTTTGTGACACCATTTGGGGATTAAATTATCAGAAATCCGTCTTCCCGTGGAGCGGTCCGGCTATGGTAGCCTTCTTAGGGAGTAGGATAGTGATAATTTTGTGACTCCAATGTCTATTTTGTATGCCCTGGATGTCAGGTGCAGTAGCACTCTTATCGGGCAAATTTATTGTCTATTTTTAGTGCATTTTTGATCATTTTTTGATGTTTTTGAAGTTTTGGCCTGAATTCGTCCCTGGGTGGGACGAATTCCAGCTATAGAATTCATCCCTGGGTGGGACGAGCGCTAACCAGAGTGCTCATCCTAGTCAAGGATGAATTCCAGCTCAAAGGCCTATTTAAGGGCCAAAACTTGAATTTGGGCTCATTTGTGTCATTTTTTTTCTTGCGATTTTGGAGCTCTGGGAGGAGGAGGTAATTCTGCGAAGCGAAGCGCTGCTGGAATTCTCTCTGCCATCATGAGTGCACAAACTGGTTCGAGCGGCGGAGCCGAGGCGAAACCTGTAAGTGTCTCCTAGAGTTTATTTTTGTTTAAATTTGCACTTGTTTTATTTAATTGTTTTTGTGATGCTGTTTTTCAAAATGTGTTTTAAAACTTAAATCCGAAACTGGATTGAAGACACTACTAAGATACTAGTACAATACAACGAAAAACCTTTAAAATTAAACAAAAAAAAAACATAATTTTTTTTTTTTTTTTTTTTTTTTTTTTTTTTTTTTTTTTTTATAAAAAAAAAATTTTTATTTGAATTTTTGTTTTTTATTGTCGTACGGTTCTTTTCCATGATTTTTAATTTTTTTTGTTGAATTGTTTTCTTTTGAGGTTAGGAGCCGGTACCGTGTACCTGCTGCTTTTACTGAGGCGCGGGGTGCACTGACTGATGATGATTGGGAATGGCTTGATGCCCTTGGGCTCAAGCAGGTGTCTCGACTGGAGCCTGTGGTCCCGGATCAGGCCTATCTGATGGCCCTGATCAAACTTTGGGATCCGCGGACCAACACGTTCCATCTCCCGACAGGGGAGATGACTGTGACTTTGGAGGATGTCTATCGGTTGCTTCGGATTTCGATAGATGGACTGCCCATTAGGACATCGTCGCGTGATCAACGGACTACTATACTATGAGATGCTTTGGGCATGGGGAGCGGGTGGGTGTAACGAACCCAGTGGAGACAGCTGAGGTGGACTGCCAGACTGGCGGGATTTTGGTTGGTTGGTGGCAGGAGAGGGGGGTGTTAGGAGTGAGGCACGCATTCTTGATGGGCCTCATTTCTAACATGCTTCTCCCTGATTCGTCAGGCATGAGGTTCCCGTGGAACCTGCTGGATTTGGTATGGCAGTTGGTAGAGTGCCCGATAGAGGCACCACTGATTTTGAGATGGGGACAGACATTGTTGGCACAGCTCTACGAGGAGTCGTATGGGGTCCGCTGTCGGTAGCGAAGGGGGTCGACTGCGATTATCTACTACGTAGTCTGGGGTTGGCAGCACATAGTAGTGGAGAGGCCGACCGGGTTACCATGGATGACTCGGGCAGCGATGGATGACATGGAGATAGGCTATGCAGTTTTGTGGCGGCGGTCTGTGGAGCAGGGGCAGAGTCGGCGATGGGCAGGTGCTGTAGAGCACTATACCGATGCCTTTTCTTGGCTCACTCCAGGGGAGGTGTTTTGGTGCCCTTATCGGGACTGTCCAGCCTGGCCAGAGGCTGGAGAGTGGCTCCGTCGGGTACGCAGGGAGCGGTGGTTGATCGGGAGGCACGGGACCGAGCATGAGTTCTTTTCATACAACCGGGTTACACGATAGTTTGGGGTGCGCCAGGGGTTTCCTGGTGAGCCCGTGGTCTATCGACGATGGGGAGATGAGAGGGATTTAGATCCACCGGTCACCGTGCCATTGGGCGAGGAGTCAGATGTGGTTATTGACGTCCCGGACGTAGATGACGTCGGGACTACCACTGAGTATGACTCGTGGTGGGTACTACGGTGATGGAGAGGAGAGGGGCCACTGGGAGGCACGGAGGCGGCAGTGGAGGGTGCTGAGGTAGCAGGGGATGATTGGGGAGGTCCATTGGATGATGCGGACATGTTGGATGTGGGGGATGAGGATGTAGACTTGGGTGCTCCGGATCAGCCGGACATGCAGGACGTGGAGGAGCAGTGGGAGCCAGAGCAGGCTGCTGTTCCAGAGGGTCCTGTTCGTCAGGAAGACATAGAGGAGGTGGAGTCTGAGATACGCGCTGAAAATGTGACTGATAGAGCTACTATGGATACGGGATCTGGAGTTGGGGGATGCGAGGCGGGAGAGGGATCTCCTGCGGGCTCAGCTGGTAGAGCGGGATAGGGTTCTGGCACAGTGTGATGATGCGGTGTCATACTATCATCGACGAGAGGTAGAGTGGTGTCGGCACCGGATAGACTTGGAGAGGGAGGTCATCCGCCTTGGTGGGTGACTTCCTGAGCCCTCGGTCAGTGGATCTTCACGGTGGATGAGGGATAGTGCGACTGAGCAGTCAGCATCATCTCGTCGTCGACGATTAGATGAGGGAGGCGGTAGCAGGCATGATGCGGGGGCTGGTAGTAGCCGCCCTGCAGGGTCCCATAGGACCCACACCATGGGGGGTAGTTCCCGTCGCACCGATCCTACGTGATCATGGTGGTCGACGCCTTAGGTTGGGTTTTTGGATATGATTGCGGGGTCTGAGGACCAGTTTTGTAGCCTGCGGGCATTTTTTTTGACGATATATATATATATATAACCGGTTTTATTGTGGTTTATTTACATGTGATGATCTGATTTTGGTTATGCATGATGGCTAATGACTATGGATGTATGCATGTTTATTTATTTTGATGAATGCTTATGTTATGATGAATGCAAATGTTTTTGATTTCTTATGTGATATGCAAAGTGAAATTGATGAATGATATTTGTGGTGATTGGTTATGGCACCATAGAGTCGTTTAAGACGCTCTTTAATTTGTTTTTAGGTGATTGCTATGATGTATGGCTCTTGTATGTATACATGTGGTTTTCTCTTTTTGTATTTTTTGATGGTATTGTAAGGATGAAAAGTAGCGCAGTTGGTTTAGAAATGTAGCTAAGGTTTTCTGAGACTCAGACGGTTTTAACTCACTAGCCACGATTGTACTTTGTCTTACAAGACTTTTGAACAAGGTATGAATCAGACTTGTTTTTGACCAAGCTATTTCACATCCCTGTGTGTGCAATTGAGTTCATTAATGTGGTATTTATCAGGATACCGCCAGTGCCAGATGGGCTTTCAACCGAACTTGTACTGAGGATCACCTAATTAGCTCCACTAACTCCTTTGTTGTATTTAGTTAGATTAATCTGCGGTGTTATCCAAGATGCCATAAGCTAGCTCATCCACATGCAAACATTGATCTGTACGCAAGTTAATGTGACAGATATATCATCATGCGAGAGGTTTACCGCCAGTTATCGATAGGCTATCAACCAAATCGGTACTGAGGCTTGCCTTATGACCTTTTAGAATGCTGAGAGTTCCAGGGATTCAAGTTCAACTCCCTTCTTTTCTTCAATTGTATTGGGATACTTGCTCGTTTGTAGTGATAAGATCACTATTTATTTTGATTTGTTTTTCTTTTGAGCAAGGGATTGGGGAGATGGAGTGATGAAAATCACTATCGTTTGTGCCGTTTGATTTGTGCACTGTATGATGTCAAATATTTGATTTTTGACGTTTTGCAAATTTTTGATGTTTTGCAACTATTGAGAACTAGGGATTCTTAGGGAATTGGGTAGGGAGGATGCTTGTCCTTTTGCCAACTCTCGACATTCTTGGGGTCATTCGCACAGGGGGATGAGCAAGATAACCGTTTCGCTTTTGGTGACCTGGATTACTGTGCAGGTTTCATCTTTCGTTCACACAACTTAGGAATTGTTTTATGTGTTTTAATTTGTGTTGGGATGTTACGTAACAAGGTGTATTTCAAGTGTAACTCTACCTTCGTAAAATCTGTTTGACTTGATACATTACATGGCTAAAGAGCAAAATGATGACTCAATCACGAAAACTCTTGATACATTAAAAGACCACTGACTCTAGTGTGGTAAAAGCCAATGCATGGTGTTTTTGTTGTTTTTGTAAAATGGAACAGTGTGGAACAAGATGGACTAGCAGAGCAATTACAGCCTATGGTGCCTTTGACCTATACGACCACAAATATGCAATGTATGGATGCAATGCTTAATGCAGCTACATATTTTTGTATTTTTGATGGATTGATTTTTGTGAATATGAATATGAGGTGCGAGAAGAGCTCTCGATTGATGAATTTGAGTATGCCTAGAAATGAGATGCAAATTTTTGTTGTTTTTGATTATTTTTTATTTTTGACCAAGTGATTGTGGACATCCTTGGAGCATTTTGGTGACCAAGTGATTGCGATAATCCTTGGAGCTTTTGGGGTGACCAAGTGATTGCGATAATCCTTGGAGCTTTTTGGGTGACCAAGTGATTGCGATAATCCTTGGAGCTTTTTGGGTGACCAAGTGATTGCGATAATCCTTGGAGCTTTTTGGGTGACCAAGTGATTGCGATAATCCTTGGAGCTTTTGGGGTGACCAAGTGATTGCGATAATCCTTGGAGCTTTTTGGGTGACCAAGTGATTGCGATAATCCTTGGAGCTTTTTGGGGTGACCAAGTGATTGCGATAATCCTTGGAGCTTTTTGGGTGACCAAGTGATTGCGATAATCCTTGGAGCTTTTTGGGTGACCAAGTGATTGCGATAATCCTTGGAGCTTTTTGGGTGACCAAGTGATTGCGATAATCCTTGGAGCTTTTTGGGTGACCAAGTGATTGCGATAATCCTTGGAGCTTTTTGGTTTGGATTATGGTTCTTCAAGGGATAGAGGTACCCCCAGCTTGATGGTCTTTGCGCTCTGGATCTGGCTCTAGAGGTATGGGCATGAATGGATCGGCCCTATGCACGGATAGGAGGACGGGGTCTTCCCTTGGTACTGATGTCATGATGGGATCTCGGGGTGGACGGTGCTCATCGTGGATTTGGAGCCATGGATCCAATACTTGGTCCCACCTTGCAGGGTCTACCCACCATTCATGCCCTAGTAGTATGCCCATTTGTCCCATTAGATCTTCATGAGTTAAAGGGCGGTGATGTCGTCGCGCATGTCTGAGATAGTCCATCTCAGTCTCATCTTCTGAATCACTTTCGGAGACCCAAAAATGTTCATTCTCTTCAGCAACTATTGCTTGCGACGTTGAGGGCTCTCCTTGTTCCAGCAAGTTAATCTGGTCCCATTGTGGTTGTTCCACTCTTGGTGGAGGGACCTGATTCTCTTGACACTGTGTTGGTTCAACTGGAACCTCTAAGGGGAATAGCTTCAAAAAGATGTCTGGAAGCCGTTGATGTTCTCTTTGAGGATTAATCTCCGAACTCTCGCCTCTCTCTAGCAAAGGAGAGGGATTACTACTGTTGCCAAGGGTGTTTGTTGACCATGGGAGGTAATCTCCCAATGTATATTCTGTATTTGGGTTGGCATAAGGATCTGGTGCCAATCCCCCCTTGTTGCCTATTTCTAGGCCTTGCATATTTTTGACCAAGATGTCTAAGGGCAGGGGGTGGTTGAACCCTACTCCTGACTTATCATATGGCATCTGATATCTTGGTTGGCAAAGGACCCGCATCCCTTGCTCATATCTGCCTAGCCCGTATCCATGCCAATTGCATTGGTCGAGATATTTTAGGGCAAATTCTGGGTTTGACAGATAGTTGATGTTTTCAACAAAAGGCTCTTCGTCTGCTTCCTTTTGTTTGCATGGTTCAAGACCATGATCAAGGCCCCCATACACAAAATTTGTCTGGTTTGGTGGGTAGCCTAGAGGAACAACTGTCCCTATGGGAAGGCGAGGTCTTCCCATGTCCTGTACTGACTCCAATGCGGGGGTTGCCACAACATTTTGCACTAAATACTCCCCCAGGCCCGTACTGGCCATTTCAACAGTGATTGTTGATGATTGGGTGGGAGGAAACGGGAGTCCTTCCCGAGTCCATTCCATGTTCGGCATTTTAGGAGTCTCCGTCTGCTTGTGTGAGGTGTTTCTTCTGTTGATACCGTTGAAATTGTGGGCAACCCCTCTTCTAGGGGCTTAGCCTCTTCCATGATCTGTTTTCCCTTGTCCTTCTGTTTGGCCATGGCAGGTGGCATTGATGATGAAGGAGCAGATGATGAAGACTCACCTGGCTGGGATTTTGTTGATTTGGTCACCAGTGGTGCCTGCGGTATTGGACCCTGTTTAGATGGATTTAACTGGAAATCCAAATGCGTTGAAGGGAGGGTCGATTGAGGCATGAATTGTACCGCATTGCAATACTTGAAGGGCTCTAAGTCCATTGGGACTACATGTATTTCTCCTTCAAAAGCATACTTTAAGCATTGGTGAGCGATCGAAGGGACACACTTCATGTCCCTCGATCCAAGGCCGCCCTAGCAAGTATATTATAAGCCATCTCGCCTTCCAACACATGGCACAATGTAGGTATTGTCTTTTGTCCTACCCGGACATGCAGAACAACCGTGTCGACTGTCGAGCATATTGCATCGTTGAAAGCTCGCAGTGTGTACGTGGAGGCTGTGATGTGAGAGGTCGGCGACTTCAAATGTTTTAAGGCTGCAGTGGTAATGATGTTACTTGGACGAGCCAGTATCTACCAACACTCTCTTGTACGGGATCCCGTTGACCCGCGCGATAACGTGCAGGGGTGGATCTGCCATGTCATTCGATATTGTTTTGACTTCATCTTCTCTGAAGGTGATGACCGGCTCCGTACATCGTTTCACATGTCCCACGAAGTTGTTGAAAGAATTTGCTTCGTGAGGCTGTAATTCGATGGCTTTTAAAATGTCCATAAGAGCTTCCCTATGGGGTGCTGACTGTTGAATAAGCTCGTAAATGGACAGCCTAGCCGATGTGGTCCGCAAACTCTGCGTGAGTTTGGTCCGTATCGTGACCTCGGGTCTAGGCGGAGGCAACTGCGTTGGGCGTTGTTGAGGCTGCGATGTTGTCGGAACTTCCCTCGTAGCTACCTCGGGGGCAACTGCTGGGTACTTTTTGTTCCTTGTCACTATACTAATCATTCCCACAAATCCTTGCATGGGAAGATTCTGTCGCACCTCGTTAATCTGGAGAGGTTTTGCCTGTGCCTCGTGGGCAGGCAAAGGGTCCTTGAATACCCCCATTTGTTGATTATTTGGCGCTATGGGGTTGTCCACGGCCAATGTTCTATTGTCGATCAAATCTTGGATTAATTCTTTGAATTTCCAGCATCCATTCAAGTCGTGTCCTCTCCGCCTATGGAATCTACAATACAATTCCTCTCTGTATCCCCTAGGCTTAGGAGCGTTAGGGTCTATAGTTTGGATTTCTGGCAGAGTGACTAAATTTGCCGCTGACAAGCGGTCAAATAGGGAGTCCCTGGACTCCGTGTAAGGGGTGAATTGTCGCCTAGGGCGACGCTGCTGATTCTGCTCCTGTCTTCTATTATCTCTTTCATAACCAGGAGGCACTGCCTGGTAATTAGCCTTTTGGGGCTGCATTTCTTGCATAGGCATGGGAACATTTATCGCAACTTGGTTAACCGCAGCGTGTTGTGATTGCGTTGTCCCGGTCTTAGTGGTTTTATTCCACTCTTTCTTTTTAGGCTTGGCGATTGCGCCTTCGCCTATTTTGATCTCTTCTATAACTCGGCTTGCGCCAAAGCTTCTTCTAAGTTGGCGTATTGCTGTAGCTGCAATAGCCTAGAGATCGATTTCAAGCAACTTTTTGCGAACATCTGTGTGAGATCAGACATAGGGGGACGGTAGGGTAACTTAGAAAGCAAAGCTCTCCATCGATTCCCGTATGCTGCCATTGTTTCTTCCTCAAATTGCTTGAGGCTAGCCAGATCACTCAGTGATGCCTTCTTCCTTGTGTTGAAGGCAAAGCATTTAAGAAACGCATCTACTAATTGATCTAGGTTGCTTATGCTGTGTTTGGGTAGTTGTGTGAACCAATCCGAGGCGGGGCCTGCGAATGTGGTTATGAACGTTCTAAGCAACAATGCGTCATTATCTTGGATGCCGAAGCATTGGCTTAGAAATCTTGTAACATGTTCTTGTGCGTCCTCTTCACCTTTAAAGATTGCCAATTGAGGCAACTTGAAGTGTTCGGGGTAAAGAGGTGTAGGCACTGAGGGATGCACCGGATGACTGCGGAGTTGACGTAATGTGGGTTTTTGATGCCCAAAAGCTTTTGTCTCCACAGACTCCAAACGCTCTAATAGCGCTTTGTATGCATCGGAAGATTTTATTTCTTCCTCTCTTGTTCGCTCCCGTTGTAAGTTATGGAAGATTGGAGGCCTATGGAGGGGTGGTCGAATGGCAACCCTCCCGCCTTGATGGGGAGTTTCAGCATATTCTATTTCTGGTTCATACTCCTCATAAAATTCTTGAGGAGTCTCTGGGCGAGACCTATGACCCTGATCGAGTCCTCGCTGAAGGTACCCATCATTGTTTTGGGGAGTGGCCTCCCTCTCGGGTCTATAAGGTCTCGGAGGCAAAGCTTGACGAGGTCGTGGAGACCTGTCCTGCACCAACGGATTATGCCTCTCATATTGTTCGGCTCTTTGGGTGCGAGGGGTTGGCCCCCTCTCAGGTAGTTCATAGCGTAACTCATCCGCTTCGCGTTGCATGCGCTCTCTATCCAAGCGGTGTCGATACTCTATCTCCTGATGACTTTGTTTAAGCCGCATGATTTGGGCTTGACGGGTGGCATGTCTGGCGACTATCGGGTCAATTTGGTCTACCCTATTTTGCTCAGGAGGTTCGAATGTTTCTCCTATGTGTTTGCCTCGATTTTGATGATCTAAAATTTCAATGGGTCGCTTCCCTCTGTCGAGGTAGGCGACATGTACTCGAGGCTCGGCCTCGATGTATGATCATGATACCTAGCAAGTGCGGAAACGCAAGGTTCCCTGCTGTTTGTTGTCCTCGAGGAATGCGATGGCTTTCCTCGTACTCTCTTTCATGGGTTTGGACGGGGCGGGCGGAGTTAGCTCGCCCTGTGTAAGGAGCCCTGCGCTCCGGATTTTGTCTTTCCGTCCTGATGGGAGGTAAAGAAGGGATGCCATATCCACGTTGTCCCTCCAAATGGATAGTGTGCCTCTCTAGCGCTCCATCACGCTGTGGCCACTCATGTCTAACCTCAGAAGGTGATTCTCTATTTACATCAAGGTCTACATGTAGGGCGTCTTCCCGAAAGGGGCTGCTTTGAATGGGCATACCCCACCGAGGATTCTAAATCGGATTCTTTTGTAGGCCAGACCGATAAGGCGGTATGACCAAGTCCTCAGGACTGAAGCGAAGGTGACTTGTGCACGCTTCTTGTGTACCTTTCGGAGCTTCCGCCCTTGATTGGGCTTGGCTACGGGTGTACACCATTACGTTGCTTCTCTACTATCTAAGTAGATTTTTATCTTCGTTTATGATGATTTTTCTTTTTGTCTACACTAAGTAGAAATGAACACACACATACACAAACCGTGATTATCTCTTTTAAGGATTAATGGTGTGCCCTAAACTGGTTTAGTGCATTTTGATGTTTTGTTTTGTTTTTGTAGGTTTTGAAGAACGTTTAAATGCATTATGAAGGCTCATATAACTCCCAAAATGGTAGCCCCTTCAATATACCAACCAGGCCGATATACCAACCTCTCTATATACCCGCCCTTACGAGAGGGAGACTATAGGTACGTGAGAGCAGAAGGTACATGGTACGTAGGCGGTACGGAAGGGGGATTGTCCTGTTAATGGCACCTACCATAGAAGACTTATCCTCGCGCGCATGGGAATCACCCCAGCGACACTCGGTCAGCTTTCATCAGGATTTACGCCTAACAACAGTTGACAATCGAGAAATGGATGCAAAGCTAAGCCAAGGTGGTGATGAACCCACCGTTGGTCTTGCTCAAGGGCTGGGGTCTTACGACCAGCTCCTTGGTTTAAAGTTATTGCGTGAAGTGTGTGGGATTCATTTTATTTAGCGAAAATGAAACAAGCATAAATGACTTTCCCTATGCAATGCAGGATAAAATGAAAACAATCAAAGAAACAGAAACAGAAACAGAAAATTTAACAGAGATTATGAAAATCCCTACCTCTTCTCTGCTTGGACCGGTTGCTTCTGAATTTCTGCTCTGAAAATCTACAAGCAGGAATTCGTCCCTCTGTGAGACGAATTTCAGAATAGAATTCGTCCCTGCTAGAGACGAATTTGAATTCGTCTCAGGGTCAGACGAATTGCAGTAAAGAATTCGTCACAGTCAGAGACGAATAATAGTCTGCAACAAAAAAATGTACCTGTCAAGCACAAAACACAAAAATTTGATCAGTTTTTGTGATCTTAAAAACCAGGGAACAGGGTCCCACCGTGATCGCCACTGAAAGCACGAGATTCCGGGCGAAGGAAACACTAATTGCGATGCATTCAAAATCAAATACGCTTAAGTCCTAGAAATGTAAATTGCATGAAATGAAAGAGACGCATTGGAATGAGATACAAGCAAATGGAGAAAACACAGCCCTTTCATTAAACTTTCTTGATCTCTGTTACAAATACGCCTCCTCCCTTTTCAGGGGCTAGGAGCGTTAAAAGAATTTGACTACAATCGAGACTTAAGGTTCCTCTTTCCGCGTGCCCACACTTGAAATGGGCGGGCCAAGATGATGCCGCCGCTGATGTTGATGAGTCCTTGACCTCTGCTGCTCCTCCTACGAACAAAGAAACAACGAAGATGTCAGTAGCACTCCATTGCACATAAGAAGTGTTTGTTCTCTAAAATCGCCAAAAGATGCATGCAAACATTTGTCTGAAACAGTGAGTAAAATGACTCTAAATGACCTGAAAACCTGACAGAGGACAGAAAACATCACCAGAAGGCCACTGCCACTGAGACAGTCGGCCAATCTGCCTTCAACTGGAATTCGTCCCTGGGCAGGACGAATTCTGATTGCAATTCGTCCCTGGGTGGGACGAATTCTTCTGTGTTGGAAAAGCCGACCTGATGCTGCTCCAATGTCGAATCCCGAGACCTGCAAAACGCCTGCAAATAGAGGGGTTATGTAATTGGGGCCATTTTGGGACGACCCAGATGGTCGGATTCTCCCAATTTGGCCTCTATCCTCGGGAATTCGATATCGCCACCTGCAAGTTAGTGGGACAACAAAGCGACACAAAGGCATGATAAAATCTGATCAAAATGTTATGAAATTGAAGCTATGAGTTAACCAAATAGAATAACATGAGATGCAACCTGAAACAATAATCTAGAATGCTTTTGGAATAAAACTTAGAAAGTGCGGGGGTGCCCAAGTGGGCCTCCCACCGTTGGCACTTGATCTTGGCGCCAATCCACTAGGGATGGGCCCAAAACCTCTTAGGATTGGGATGTCTACAAATTGGTGGTGTAAGGTGGTCAAATGTTGGATTTGGGTTGGATCCACGCTTCCAAAAGCCACCCAATAACCTCCCTTGCAAAAGAGATTAGTGGATGTGAGAAGGTGAATCAAAGGGGATGCAAGTGGGTGTTCAACTCGACAACACTTCGTTGCTTGAAATCTCCTTCAATCTATCCTTTTGGGTGAGAAAAGTCCCACCTTTTATAGACCCATGGGGTCTCTTTTGAGAGGGAAGCATAAGTGCCATGTGTTGGTCATAGGTGCCATGTGGCGCTCATGTCTTCCCATGAGGGAGGGGAGTCCTCCATGACTTGGGCTTTCATAACTGCCCTTGTGACAGTCCTCTAACGGCCTATCTGTCCACCCACACACGCGTGCGAGGCAGGAGTCATCAACTGACTGTCCTGGGCTGCCACTTGGCGCCATTCTTCTTTTTGCCCGTTAAACCTAGAATTCGTCCTACCCAGAGACGAATTCAGAATTCGTCCCTGGGTGAGACGGATTCCAATTAGTATTCGTCCCTGGGTGAGACGAATACCGAGCAAAGTGTCTAAATGTGCCAAATTGCCTCTTGACCTTACAAAATTGCTATGAAAGTGGTTAGGACCACTCTTTGACCTCTGAGGGCTGCCCTGGGGGCTGTGTTTGTCAAAGCGATCAGTGTTTGCAGTCACATAATCGGATTGGTGCTGTTTTGGTGTCTACACTTTCATGAACATTAGAGCTAATAAACCTATTATTTCGTGCATATTTCCTTTGTGAACAAAAAATTCATATTCTTTCTCAAATTCGGGTTGTTTTTCTTCTAGCAAATGAGTAAGACCTTTTTGAGAGATAAGATTTAAAATTTTAGGTTTCCAAGTGTGAAATTTATGAGGGGTGAGAGGTTCAATTGAATTCATCATTTTAACACAAAATAAAAGTTGAAGTTTTAATTAACCAATATATCCCCCCTTAGAACTTCAATTTTTTTATTAATGCAATTGTTATAAGGGAAAAAATGAAGCTCTTCAATATTTAAAACTCAATATACCCACCCTAACAAGAGGGAAACTATAAGTATAATGAGGTTTGTAATATTGTTCACTTTTGAAATGCCAAATCCTCTTAGTTCCTCTCAATACCCGCCCTTACTTGAGGGAAACTGTAAGGGTTGTAGGCTTGAAATGTAGTGATTTCAACCAAATATTAATTTGGATTTTCTCAATACTTGCCCTTATGAGAGGGAAACTATAAGTGAGAGAGATATACAAAAAAAAGGTTTAATGAAAAATATATGTCAGGCCTTTATACCAATTGCCTCCAAAACCCGCCCTTACATGAGGGAAACTATAAGTTTTTAGTGGTGAAGATACATGGAACGTAGGCAAATATATTTTGAGGAAAAAATTATAAGTTTTTAAATATTTTTGATATCTTATAGAAATATGTAGAAAATTTAAGAGATAAAATAGTAACACATTTCTAAAAAAATATATTTGTTAAGGTTAAGAATTAAATTAACAAATATGAATTTTGAAGTTGATTTAAAAAATAGAGAATCTTCTTTTGAAATATTTTAATATTTCAACAATAACATATCTTAGTTACTTAAGTAGAACCAAATGAAGTTAGAAGAAGATAGATAAAAAGTTATATAGCTCTTCCTTAAATATTAATTATTAAAAATTTATAAACATAAAAGGAGTGTAATTTTTAATTAGAGAGTGTATTCTATATGAAATATATTATCTAATATTTCAACAATTACACCTTTTAAAAAATTACCTAAAAGGAAGAAAAAAACTTTTTAGAAGAAGATAGAAAAAAAATATACAACCCCCCTAAAGAGACACAAATGTGCAATAAATTGCACATAAACCCTCCCAAAAAAATTATATTATAATGGTTACAATATGACTACGACTTTTCAAAGGCTCTTTTGAAAAAATTAAAAGGCTCTTTGAAAAGGAGTCAAATTATATACTTCGAAATCGAAGTTTCTAATAACCTTTACAAAAAAATAGCAAGGAGGAATTTAAACTTTTCTTAAACAATGCCTTATGGCTTCTGAGAAAATATATGTGCTCAAAAAAATGAACAGGTTGATCGGAGCAGAGGATACATTGAGGAAGAAGAAGACGCCCATGGAACAGTCTACAAGAAAAACAAAAAAAAATTGTGTCCTTCCTTCCTTAAGATGCGTCACTAGTTCGAACCAGGCGGAGTCAAACAAAGTAGACAGGAGGATCTGAGGATGCTAAGAAATCTAAGACGCTACTTGCGTAGAGAAGATTAAAGGATCCAAAGTATTTTATAAAATAAATAAACAAAAAAAAATTATACCTTAAGATATCTAGTTTTTCTTTCGAGATGTGAGCTCGGAAGAGGCCATAGAGGTGAGCGCTCTACCAGAATTAAAGATGCTATGTCCTCTGAAGAATATTCCCTACAGAACAAGTTAAAGAAAAAATTTGCTAAACTTATGATGAATCAAGCAATGATAGCTATGAACCAGAGACCTTGAGAATAGTAGAGTATTTACGTTATTCTTCTACCAGGTGAGGAGTATATATGGAGCATCATTGATAAAGAGCATTGGATCCAGGTATCACCTAGTGCTGAAGAGATGGAGATACGTTGTCAACGACACCAAGGGTGATGTGGAGGACACCGAGAGCCACATCGTGGGTGGTGTGCCAAGCCTCAATGTGATTAAAAAAAACTCACACTCGTAGTTGATCTATAACATTCGGATCTGGTTAGAGATAATAGAGATTCACGGTATATGTTAGCTAAATTTTAAAACATGTTTCGAATCTTAGTGGGCCAAAAAATATGGAGCCATGAACTAAGAGGAAGCACCAAATAAAATATTTGGGGACACAAAAATAAGATGCATCGCAAATAATAGATATGGGGCCACAAAAATTAAAAAATACGTAGTGTGAAATATGAGTGCTATAAAGGCTTTAAATATGCTACTCTTATATAAGAATAAGAGAGCATATTTAATAGCTTAAAGATGCTATCTAAGCATTGCCAAAGATGAGCGCTATATTGAATCGAAACGAGGGATGAGATTTTGAAAAAAAAAGAGGGCTCTTCCTTTTAGAATATAATAGCTATAGGAATACAAATTGTAAACCTCGAAATGAAAAAAAAGAAGAGCATACAAAAATAAAAAAAATTACCCTCGAGCATGAAACAATATCAGCCTTTTTAAAAAAAATGCAATACATATATTTCCAACAATAAAGATTTTGCTAAAAAAAAATTATGGATAAAACTGACTACTGCATTATATCAAGCAAGTTAGTCAAAAAAATATCCAAAGCAAATGAACCAAATCCTAGAACCTTCAAGAGAGAATTCTAGAAAAATCTATCCTGCTCTGGTACCATGTTAGAATTTCACAATAATAAACATGCAAAGCATTACACAAAAAATGAAGAGAAGAGTAGAACTGATTAATTTATTCCAAGGATCAACTTTGTATAAATAGAAAATTTGATCATTGAGAGTCATTAGATTAAAACAACACATCAAAATTAATGAAGACACAATTCTAGCCTGTTCTCTTGACATATGGAGGAGTGGAGACTCAAGTGTGTCTATCCTAGTGGAACTTAATAGAATATTCTCTTATTCTAACATAGAGCAATACAAGAATGACCAAGGTGCCAAAAAAAAGGAGGCCCCCTACTATTCATGAGCCTAATTTGTTCTCTGAGAGCAAGTGCAACATAAGCAAAAGATGACTACAAGGAATACAAACACAACTGATAGGAAATAATATTTCCTATGATATCAAGCTTGATTCAAATATAGAAATAGAATATAATCGCATGAAGAGAAGAGTTTATCTATAAAGTTTTATGTATGAATATTTTCATAGTAGAGTGCCTTTTTTTGAAAAAAAATAGATCTATGAAAAGGAATAGGTAGTATATCTAGAAAAAAATTATAGTAGAAGACAAATTTTTATCAGAAAAAAAACTACATACATAATTTTATTAAAAAAAATATAGCTGAAATAAAAACTATATATAAGATCTTGTTGAAGGCTTTAAAAAAAGGAAAGCCAACAGAAGATACAAAGAACTAGCTCGAGAACCTTCAAGAGGCTAGCAAAGTCTATCTTGCTGAATTTCTCAAAATAGACATGCAAATCATTACACAAAATATGAATAAAAGAGTAGAACTGATTGTTTTATTCCAAGGATCAACTTTGTATAAATAGCAAACTTGATCATTGAGAGTTGTTGGATTACAACAACTCATCAAACCTGATGAAGACACCATTGAGTGTTCTCATGACACATGGAGGAGTGGAAACTCAAGTGTGTCTATCCTAGTAGAACTTAAGAGAATATTCACTTATTTTAACAGTTCAAAGCTTGAAGAAGCAATTGATAATTTTAAGGATGATATTATGATACCTATTGATATAGGTAGTATAATGTATACAGAATTGCTTTCACTTGAACTTCATAAAAATGAAAATCTAATCATGTAATATAGGGGGTGTTGGAGAACATTAAATTATTTGCTACATGTAAATGTACCCCTATGGTACCTTCATGGTACAAATGCAAATATGTTATAGATTAGGGTTGAGTATTTAGTTTAGATGAATGATTTATATTTTCTCTTTTATGTAAGTGATAATGTGTAGGATATACACAAGTGTCATGTAAGAGTGCAAGTGTGTATTGAGAGAATGTGCACAAGTGTCTTGTATGTAAGTGTGTAAATATGTAATATGAGTATGTGCACAAGTGTCATGTATTAGGAGTGCATGTAGGAGAGTAAGAGTCAAGTATGCATGCAAGAAGAGAGTGAAGAGTCTAGTATAAAAGTGGCAAGATGAGAAGCTAAAGGTCATGGGAGTCATCATATGGAGAGCAATAGTCAAGTACATGAAGAGTCACTTTCTATTTCTATATTATGGAGATAAAGCTCCATACAATGTAAGTAAAATGGTCTGTAAAGATCACCACATAGCAATCATTGATAATAAATCTTGTATATATATTTTTGAGCAATTTATATTGTAAGTATTCTTCATTGGATGAATTGTATGCTGTAAATACTTTTACCATTCTTGACTTGTGTTCTAGGTTTCATCAAATTAGGGTTAGAGATGAGGACATTCCTAAATTACATTTTGTATACATAAGGGTTATTATGAGGTCTTGGTCATGCCATTTGGTCTTACTAATGTCCCTCTACATTTCTAAGTTTACTGATTTCCATATTTCACTCTCTTCTTTGTAAATTTATCTTGGTTTTCTCTGATGATATACTAATGTAAGTCATACATTACCCATTTAATTCATGTTTAACAAGTGCTCCACCTTTTATAAAGGAACAATTATATGTCAACTAGTCCAAATTTTCCATTGATGTGTCTAATACATGGGATATATTGTACTTTATGAAGGTATCAAAGTGGACCCTAACAAGATCAAGATCATGTGCGATTGACCCTTGCATAAATCTCTCAAAAATATTAGATAAATTTTAGGTCCTATAGGGTATCATAGGAAGTTTGTTAATAATTATAGGAAGAATGTAAATCCTCTAAAAAATCTCACCAATAAGAATAAATTTGCCTGGTCTGATGAGGCTATTAGGGTGTTCAATGCCTTAAAAGAGCCTATATGCACCACCTATGTTTTATCTACTTTTGAATTTTATAACTCATTTGTCATTGAGTGTAATACTTTAGGAATAGGTATTGGGGTTGTTCTGATATAGGAAAGCCACATTGTAGCCTAGTAATCAATTTGGCATTGTGGTCATGGAATAAATTTGGTATTGAGTAAAACAAAGGGAGGTAAGATATTGGAATTTGCACTTATTTCTTTAAATGAAAAGAAGCAATGTGGACACTCAAATCTTATACAAAAAGTAGAAAAAAAATAAAAATAAAAAGAGAAAGATATAGTAGAAACCTATAAACGATGACTATATTATCTATAGAAAAGAATCACAACACTCCAATTCAATGAATGAAGTGATGTGAAGTGGTGGGGATATTTGTACCATTATCTAATTCTTAAATTACATAAATAAGTTTAACCTAATCTAACATAACAAAAAAAACTTTAAATTAATTACATAACCATAAAAATTAAAAAATAATAATAATTTTTTTAACCATAATAATAATAATAATAATAATAATAATTACACATACGAGGGTGAAGGGTGCGCAGTTTTGAGTGTTGCACTTGCTTGGAAGAGTTTAATATTAGAGCAATTATGATCGCTCGAAAAACTGTGCCGTATATATTGCGTAGATGTACAACGGATTTGTCGAAGAATGTATTCATTATGTTCGGATATCTACGTTTCCAACAACTACAAGCAGCAATTGCACGTCCAGCGAATATTAACGTATGTTTTTAATTAAAATCAGTTAAATTTTTTAATGCTGATCCAACGGTAAACATTCAATTGTGTTGATTTGCAATTAATGCTGATCGTTCCCTACGTGTCAACCTCTGGCCCCTCCTTTATGAAGCAAAGTAGGTTTCATTCCTGGGATTTGCGACTTGTCTTAAGATTTGTGGTCATCTTAAAAAGACGACCGGCCGTCCTTAAAAAACGACCCATCTAGTCCTGCTTCATTTTCCTAAATGCACAAGGGTGGAAGCTTATGTAGTTCTTTTTTCATATTTGGATAATGGGTTTTATTTAGTAATATATTATTTTAATAAATTTTTTTTTTTTTTAAATTGAAAAATTTAATTTATTTGATTGATACAATTGTCGTATATGATGTGTACACGTCAAAGTACCCTCCGATGGAGAGTGCAAGGCATGTGTGTATCTTAACATCTCTACCCACGTTCACAACTTAATGGAGAGTGTAAGGCATGTGTATCTTAACATCCTTACGACTACAACTTACGATGTAGTAACTCTAAGCCAGTGTTTGGCCTCGAGGTTTTAGTTGTGAGCCAGTGTTTGGCCTTGAGGTTCTAGTTGTTTGGAGTGGATGCACGTCGAGGTTAACAGAATGTGTAAATTGAGATAAAATAACTACTTGTGACAAGCGTGTTATGAGAGAGGCATTAAGTAATGTGTTGAATGTTATCCGTTCTTTTGTATAAGAAGTGCGTGGAGGACGGAGAGGGTGGTGAGTTGTGTTTTAATGAAGACACAAAAATATACTTGAGAAAATAAAAAGGCATAATCATGGTTTTCAAAGAGAGAGCAAGGTTCCAACACAATTCTAGCCCTAGCCTGGTTATACCCATAACAAAGACTTTGAAACTCTAAATAAAGGTCCAAAGTTTTAATCCTATGTTAGGTAGGGTTATACACCATGTTTGGATAACTAAAGTAAGTTCTAACCCTACGTTAGGTAGGGTTATACACCATGTTTGGATAACTAAAGTATGGTTAAAGATAACTATATATTTCATAAACAATATCCATCTCAATTGATTTATAAAGATAACTATATATTGAATAAACAAAGTCCATCTTATATGATCTATAACATGAAAAACATTAATTTTTTTTTTTTTTTTAAATGCTTTGTAGTACACATTATAAAGTTTACTTAAAATCATTTTAGAACCTAGATAATGATTTTATTGAAGAATAATTTTTTTGGTTAATTATAACATATTTCAAATTTTTTATTTGTTTATATTTATCTAACATAATTTTTTTTTTTTTTTTTTTTATTATTAATTTTAATAATAATTTTTTATTTAATTATTTTAAATTAATATCACATTATTCCTATTATTACAACGTCAATATAACTAACTCAAATTTTATTAACATTTTAAAATAAAATAATTCCCTATTTTATTTCTTTCCTTCTTCTTTTAATCTCGTCTAGCTATTTAACCCCTAATATCCCTATTCCACTGATATTTTATAAATAAAATTGAAATAAAAACATATAATGTATTTTTTTCATAAATAAATAGTCAATGATAAGTAGTTGAAATAAACAATAAGCAGTCCGTAACCAAACCTTGAAGAGTGCATGCAAAGTATAATTAAAATAAGAAGAGATTCACCTTTTTCTTATGCTAAAATTTTATTTTTAATGATTTAAATATAATTATTTTTAAAAAAATGTTGGTTGTTTCATTATTAAAGCACATAATTACATTAAGTAGTGGATAAACACACCTACAGTAGGGTCCCTAATAACTATTACATAGCATATCCGCAAGAGGGAGAGATTTGAACCTGAAGCCTCTCCAACACGAGAGTTTCAACTACCCACTTCTCTCCAACTCCCCCACATGGAGGGATAAATAAACATAAATTTTTTAATAAATATTATATTAATTTAAATTTTCTAAGAATGATAATTTCATATATATATTTGTTTCAAAGGGTTAAAACAAAATTTCATCCTACATGTACGGGTAAAGAGCATTGTGACTACTAGTGTGGCAAATACATATGAATTTTGGTAAGTTTGCTATTGTAAAAACATTTTTGTTGAAAACATTTTTAATAAAAAATTATTTATTTAAAAAATAAAATTAAAGTAAATATAAAAATAAAATTTATAGAAGTTTATGAGTTTGATAAATTATAATTATAATTTTTTATATTTACTATTTTATTTTTTAAAGTTGTATAAATATATATAAATTTTTAAATGTAAAGATATACGACTAGCAAAAAAAGAATTACAATTGTATTCTTTACAAACTTTTAAATTTTATTTGCCTTTTAAAAAGGTGAATATTAAAATTATATTTTTAATAAAATTTAAGTTTTCGTTTAATATTGAGATCTATTTTTCAAAGTTATGAAATTTAAATAATTGAACCTATGCCATTTGATTAATATATAAAATAGATTAAAATAAATTTAATAATAAAAATGATTAGATATAAAATTTTAAAATAATTAAATGTTAAAAATAACATATTAAAATTTAAAAGTAATTATTAATATAAAATAGATTTTTTTTTTTAATATTTTACTTGGAAAACCTAGCCTATACTAATGGTATAAACTTATTTAAAAAGTTAAGAAGATTTTTATATCCCACTAATGATGCCACTAATTCAACCTAACCCAAAGATTATATTTATGAGAAAAATTAATGTACAAATTTTTTATCTTTTGCAATTTGATTATTAAATCAAGTTTTAATTATTTTAAAATTATATATAAAAAAACACTTTCTTTTTAGCAATTCAAAGTAGTATTCTTATAGGAGAGAGTCTACCAAGAAGAGGATATTATGGGCCCTTCAGATGTTCCTTATATGAGAAGGATTTATAAACATCAGACCATATACATCTTCATTGTTCATTTTATCACAACATTTGGGGATATTTCTTAAAAATTATGAAACTATATTTGGTAGCATGATCAACATTCAAAGAGTTCATAAAATATTGGATAAATTATTTCAAAGCTAAAGAATTATGTATTATTTGGAGGATTGGTCCTGCTATTATTTGTTGAAATTTATAGCTTGAAAGGAATAATAGAATTTTTAAAAATAAATATCAAAATAATGCTCAAGCTTGAAACCCTATTAGTGTCTCCCTTTGCAGAATGTCTACAAATATGGTGTTCATCATGGGAAGTCTCAATTGCATAAAAATAGGTGCTACTAACTTTGCTATTGGATTTGAACATATATGGAAGAGTCATCTAAGATGACAAAAAAATTAAATCAAAGGATCTACTTCGATCTATGGTCAAATGGAAATGTCAAAAAATTAGGTTCATAAAAATTAATTTTGATGGTGCTTCTAAAGGAAATATAGGAAAAGCTGGTGGAGGTGGTGTTTTTAAAAATAATGAAGGTAAACTTCTCCTCACTTATTGAGAATCATATGGAAATTCAACTAATAGCTATGCAAGGCTAGGGCACTTCTTTCGATGATTAAAATTGCTATAAAAAAAATGATTGAAATATATTTGAATTGAGGGGGACTCACAAATCATCATTAATGCTATTAACAAAAATGGATGTGGAGGGTGAATAAAAAATAATATTATTGTTGATGTTCATCATCTATTACTAGAGGTAATATCTTAGACATGTGAGCATATTTATAAAGGAAATCCAGTAGTAGATAAATTATTGAATTATGGCGTTGATCTTCATCTTCATGAAATTCAAATTTTAGAAGGCAACTAGTCAAGTGATATTTTATGTCTTAATAAAAATGATGTTAATGAGTTGATTGTGAAAACATAACCATTTGAGGAAGTTGAAGAATATATTTAAGAGGAAAAAGAAAAACAAACATGATAAAAATGTATGCTACAAAAAATGTAATATTTTGGTATTTTTATGGGAGTGGCCCCGATAGAAGCCACATATAACCTATTAAAAAACATACTTTTTTTTAATATATGAGCTAATTTTTTTAGATTTTATGTTTGATTTGATATAAAATGATTTTTTTTAATTTATTAATTATCTATATATCTATATATATCTATATATACAAAGAGGGGGAAGTTTTTTCATATAGGGTTTATATATGAACATACATGTGAGAAAAAATAATTATGTTTAAATTAAAATATTTGATAATTTATTAAAAATGCATGTTATAGTTAAATTTATACAAAGAACAATATTATAATAAATGTTATATAGATAGATAAAAAATGATGTCCAATGGATTTGGAGAAAGTGAAAAATTAGAAGCTTTACACTATAAATCAATTTTTCAATTATATAAGCATTCACCTCATAGATCTATAGGATCACTAGGAGATAGAAGGTTGAACTTATATTAATACATGGACCTAGGTTTAAGTGGTTATAGAATTCAAGTCAATTGTAACTATTTTAAGGATCCAAATCCACCCTAAGCTCTACATTTTGATTTCTACATGGTTTTGGATTCAATCCTTAGCTATTCCTACACAACCAACTATACATACAAATAAGTTTGATGAAAGTGATAGGAAATGAGGAACTTCACATTCTAATCCAAGGTTTCACTCTTGTTAATGGGATACCTTGTAGATTCATGAGCACACCTAAAGGTTAAGAGATAAACCTATGGCAATAAATGATCTAAGGATCAAATATAACTATATAGAAAAACCTATATGATTCTTATGTTCTTTATGAGTTTTACCTTGAGGTTAATTTTAAGATTTAAAAATGTTTATCAAATTAAACTCAAGTGATTGAGATAGGTCATGTTCTAGAGAATAGGTTTATGTACAAATTTCTAAAGAGGAGGCTTAGATACAATTTTCAACTAACATAAATATCTTATGCATATGGTCATAAGTGCATGATCCTAAAATGATTTTAACTTCACTATAAATTAAAATTTATAAAAATTAATTTTAAAATATATGTATAAAATAACAATATATTTTTTATTTTTAAGAAAGATAAAACCTTTTCCAATATTTTATATACAAGGGTGTTATAAAAATTAAAAAGAAGAGAACATTTTTAGAGTTGATGCATGTGCGAGGGCTATGAATGTGTGGGAGTCCATCTAAGCCATAAACCATATGAAATAACCCTACTACTACTACTCTTTTATACTACTACTATAATAATAATAATAATATATATATATATATATATATATATATATATATATATATATATATATATATATGTTTCTCTAGCTATATATATATTTTGATTAATTAAGCATGGTGTACAACCCTACTAACTACACACATTTTTAACCTTCATTGAGAGTTCAAAAGTACTCGTTATTAGGCCACTCAAGTCATACCATGCATATCCAAATGTCATGTTCTCACCTAAAAGTATGGATAAAAAACACCAAATAACATTATATTAATAAGTTTTATAATTTCTTTAAAACTAAATATTAATAATAATATAAAATTTATAAATATTTATTAATATTTTTATTCTTATTATATTATTAAAAAATAAAATAAAATAACTTAAATATTTTTAATATATAATAATTATTGTTATTTTGATTTGGTTAGTGTGATAAATCCCTACGATTGATAAGGATGAGTAGTCTCCTCCCAACCATCACACCTTAACCATCACACCTCATAAAACCGAGAACTATATTTATCAAGAGGGGATTTAACACACATCCACCTCCTCACAAAAAAAAATATGATTATTTTTTTGCACAACTATAACAAACAAGTCTTTTTCAACCTACCCTATAAAAAATTGGACTCTAGATCTTAATTCACCTTATAAAAAATTAAAGTTCAAACCATTATATAAAAACTAAAACTTTTTAGTACTTTACCTTAAAATTTCAAAAAACAAAAATAATAAATAAAATACATTCTATCATTTCCTATAAATTATAAAATCATAAAGATTAAAATACATTTGAAACACCTGTCTTCCCTCCGGCGTCATGCAAGTAAGATTTTGTGCAGTTGCCAGTTATTAGGCCAATGCTTATGAACATAAGTTAAATTAGCTAACGTAGTATATCATACTTTTCCGTAACCCCATAGCTGATGACTTCAAACTAAATTCCATCACCATACCTGACACTAATTCAAGACCCGGTTTCTTTACCTCTAGGATGAAGTGTAGCGAGCAGACCATGTTTCATTACAAGTGACATCGTATATTTCGGAATCGCGCGGTGTCTATCGACAATCTTGACTCGATAGCGCACGAAAACGGAGGCCGCAACCAATTTCATCTGCCAGTAGGCAAACTCCCTTCCCGTACACCGCCGAGGTCCTCCGTTGAATACCGGAAACCTGAAATCCGACTCCCTCACAAACCTCTCATTCTTCAGCCACCTTTCCGGCTTGAATTCGCGGCAATCCTTCCCCCAGACGTTCTCCAGTCTTCCTGTCGCGTAAATCGAGTAAACCACCTGCGTGCCTTTCTTCACCGCCGTGCCGTCGGGCAGAACATCGTCTTGCGCGGCTTCCGTGATCTCAATGGGAGCGGGCGGGTAAAGACGGAGCGACTCCGACAGCGCGGCGTGCAGATAATGCATCTGCTTCACTTCTTCGAAGCTGAAAGGAGAAGGATCGTATTCGTCCCGGCTCTCTGGATCAGGCCTCTGGTTAACTATGTCCCTGATCTCTGCTAAAATCCTGGCTTCCACGTCGGGATGACGTGCTACAACCCAGAAAAACCAAGTCATCCCCGCCGAAACCGAGTCCTTCCCGGCCAAGATAAGATTCATACACAACGATGGCAGCGACTTGTTCGAATGTTGTTGGCCGTTTTCCCGTTCGAAGTGCAACATGGCGGAGATGAGGTCCGAGAATTGACCCGCGACGTGGCTGCAGTCGTCGATGCTCCGGCGAGCGAGAACCCCGTTCATGTAATCGTAAACAATTTGCTGATTCCGCCGCAGATGGCGCTCCTGTCCGAGGTTGAAGTACCTCATCGCTTTCCAAACCAAAGGCGGCATGAGCATCCGATACATGGAGACCTCTACGGCGCTTTTGAAGGCCTCTAAGAAGGGAACCGGGGGCAGATCCGGACTCAGCGATGCGGGATCGTTCCCCAAGCCCACGACGCACACAACGTCGAACGCCAAGCGAAGGAACACGTCTTGAAGGTCGACGAGGGTGCGCTTCTCGCAGGCCTGGCGGAGAAGGGGAAGGAGCTTCTGGTGAACCGCCGCAGGTACGGCCGCGGTAGCCGTGCTGTGGAAGGCGGCGGAGGCAATCGCCACGGAGATCGACTTGTTGAGCTGCGAGAAACGCTCTCCATCTGCCACAAAAACGGAATCACCGAAGATGTCGCGAAAGATGTCTTTGAAGGAGTCCCCCCTCACGAAATTGTGATATCTTGTGCTCAGAACGTACTCTATGTTGGCGGGGTTGGCGGTTAGAACCCTGGCCTTCCAGGGAGAGTCGAGCCTGAAGGTTCCGCCGTTGAGAATTGTCAGATCTGTGAGCCAGTCGTGAAAATATCTGAGATGGGAGAGCCGGGAGGGAAGATAGCTTACTATGGGCCAAAACGTAAGTCCCCAGGAATTCCTTCGAATCCTATGGAGCCAAATGAACAAGGTCAAGAACGACAAGGCGGCTGAGCAGAATTGGAGGGGAGTCATGGTCTCCGGGTCGTGAATGATCCTTGAAAATGTGAATGGCTAAACCCTGCCCTGTATGTTGTAAGATGGATTGGCTGGAGAATTTATTCAATTTGTTGGCTAGAGAATTTATTCATTTTGTTGGGATATTTATGCAATTGACAACAGAAGAAGAGGTGGTATTAATGTGGGACAAAATTCTGCAAATGACAACATTGATGTCTACCAGAAGAAGAGGTGGTATTAAGTGCAACGCAATTTCATTATAGCGAAAATTATATTTGAGGGCCAACCAATATTCCCAAAAACATGTAGCAAATGTGATTTACAAATACTTTTTCCCGATTTAAAAATAAAATAAAATAAAAACGATCATAATAGTATAAATTATAGCATTTAACTTTTAAATTATAATAATAAAAAAAATTAAATTTTTATTAAAATAAAAACTACCTTAATACCTATCTCAAAACCTATTAAAAAGTGTAATTTACTATAAGAAAAGACCACTTCTATGCGAGGTGACAAAACATTCTTGACCTCTGTAACTAGGGGCGAACGTATAAACATCCAACGGCAAACATTCAATCCTGTTGATTTGGAATTAATGATGACCGTTTCCTACTTGTCAACCGCACGCCTCTCTTTTATAAAGAAAACTTGATTTCACTGAACATGATTTTTATTTAATATTTTTTATATAATATTTTATACTTAATAAATTTAGTTACTATTCTCTACGAGTCGTTAAACCCAGTTCTCTTCGCTTTTCCAACGATAATCTCATACATAGGGAGTACTTGCTGCTACCTCCTTGTTCTTATTGTTTTAAATAATAAAGACACAAAACGGTGTAAAAGAAAATTACCTTTATTTGTTTTAAATATAATACAAATGAATGAATGGATGGAGGAGAGTCCCACGAAGTTTACGAATCGAAAAAATAATTAACCTAGTTTAACCACCCTAGTAGAATCGATTTTTTATTTTTTTAGTCGATTTAAAAGAGAACACCCTAGTAGGATTGATTATGACAAGATGGCAGGATTGAGAACTAATGTAGAGCACCCACATTAGAATTGGCACCATCTGATTGCAGGAAACAAAAAACTCAAATCCACGGGATTTTGATCAAGAAAAACAAGAAATGGTAGAGCTTCTTGTGCATGACAACGCTGAGCGACATGATAGCTTTACAAGCACTCAACTTTTCCTATTAGCATAGGATTCCACGTTAAGGTTCTCTCGGAAAGCAAAGTGTTCAGCACGGCAGCGTCAGACCTTTACCTAGGGCATGCAAACTGTAGTTTGATTGGCTCGTCGGCACGCTGGGAATTTAACGTTTTGCCGGTTAAAACGACAGCATCGATGCAAACATTTATGTTCAAAGAAAAAAGTATGATAATTGTTTCGCATGATGGAGCTCTCTTATAGCTATCGTATAGGCCAAAGCGTAATGGTTTACTCTTACGTAGGCGCTGCCTACTATGTTTGTACGGGCATGAGAGTTATAACTAATAACGATGATTTGGCATTGGAAATGTAGGTATTAGTGTTAGCATTTTATCGACTATGAACTCCTGATTCTTTTATGCTGTTGATGCTGTTAAAGTAAATATAAAAAATTTTAATGGAAGGTTATAATTATTTTTAATTTAAATTTTTTATTTTTTAAATTGTATGAATTTACATATTTAATTTAAATTTTCAAATTTAAAGAATAAAATAAAATTGTGAAAATATATTTATAAGGATTAAAATTGTAATTTTTACACATTTTAAATGATATTTTGTTCGTTCACAAAAAATAAATAAATAAATTGTTCCATTAATTATTGTTATATATATATTTTTAGATTTCTAATTATTTATTAAAATTTTAAATTTTACAGTTGTATATGCATGTTTAATGTAAACTTTCAAATTTGAGGTATATACAAATAAAATTGTGAAGATTTGTAACTTATAGATATATAGATAGGTATTAACATGAACGGAATTCCAATCATGAAATATGCCACTAAAATTGCATCATCGCATTAACAGGTTAGAAAGCAAGAGGGCCAACCCCCCACACACATGCCCAAACTCGATGTTGATGGGGTGAGGAATCCCACAAAGTGGGACCAAGGACTTGCACCTTTAAGCCTGCTACCCCATTGGCAAAGAGTATGGCAAGTGTTAGGGTTTATAAACCACTCAAGTCCCACAACATAGTTAATGTGGGATTATTCACAAACACACACAAACTACACTAACAAGATAGATAGGTATTAATGTGAACAAAATTTCAATCATGAAATATACCACTAGAATTGCATCATCATATTAACCGGTTAGAAAGCCAGAGGGCCAACCTCCCACACACATGCCCATACTTGATGTCAATAGAGGTGAGAATCGCACAAAGTGGGACAAAAATTGCAAAATTTACAACTTTTTAAATATTATTTTATCCTTAGAAAAGGGTAAATATAAAAGTTGTCATTCATACAAAATTTAAGTTTTTATTTAAGGGCGCATCTCTCCATGAAAATCATGGAATTTAAATAATTGGACTCATACTATTTGATTAATACATAAAATATATTAAAATAAAATTAATAATAAAAATTTATCCAAGGACTCCATTTCTTCTTCCATAGCCCTTTTCCAAGACTTATTATCACTTGACTGAAGTGCCTCCTTTACAGTCTTGGGTTCTTCATCAGTAACTGATAAATTAAATACAAAATAAAAATTTGAAGGACTATACCTTTCTAGAATTCTTCTCTCTTGATCTGATCTCCCCAAAATTGGAGTTCTAGATTGTGCATCTTCAGCTTCCTCCTGACCTTCTTCCTCTGAATATTCCTCTTGAGACTCTCTCTATAATTTAGGTTCTACCACTAGTTCTTCTTCCTGTTCCAATTTTACCTACACTATTTTTGGTTCTTTGCTTGGTTGTATTTCAAGTTTTAAAACCCCTTTTGTTTCTCTAAAGATCACATTATGATTGTAAACAAAATTATGTTTAGCATGCATCTATCCTTATCCATCAATGTCTTGTTCATCCATTCTGCAACCCCATTCTATTGCGGAGTATACGAAGTTGTTCTCTACCTTTCTATTCCATAGTCCTTGCAAAATTTCTCAAATTTATTAGAGCAATACTCACCACCATTATCACTTCTCAAAACCTTTATCTTTTTCTCTATCTGATTTTCTACAAGAGATTTAAACTCTTTAAATTTATTAAAAACCTTGGATTTATTTCATAGAAAATATACCCATGTCTTTCTTGAGAAGTCATTTATAAATGTAACAAAATAGATAGATTTACCTAATGATGGTACTTTTGCAAGTCCAAACACATCACTATGAACTAGATGTAGAATTCCTTTAGACCTTGTAACACTATTTGAAACTTGACTCTAGTTTGTTTCTCGAAATAATAGTGCTCACATAAATTAAAATTTAATGGGCAATCAAAAATTCCTTCAGCTATACCTTTCATTTTTAATGCTCGAAGTCCTTTCTCACCAATGTGCCCCATGCGTTGATGCCACAACATTATCTTCTTTGTAGGAATACTCAAAGCCATTTCAATCGTATTATTTTCCTATACCATAGAAGAATTATTGCAATTAATACTTATAGTGCTCACCTCAAGTCTGAACAAAGTTTTTGTGCGAACTCCCCTTGCCCTATCTCACTATATCAATCACTCATGCAAGTGCAATATAATTAAAAAATGCACATGCATAGATTTTTACAATATCATCGGTGAAAAAGCATGAGTTCAAATATAGTAACCCTAAAAGCCCATATGGGTCTAAAAATTAATTAAACCCTAATAGAAAGCTCTTTTCAAGCTTGATCTAATGGTGGTATTTTTATGAAGTTATAAGGTGATTTAATAGGTCAAAATGTGTTCCAAAGATAACATTACTGTTTAGGGCTTCAAATGCCCCAAATTTTGGTATGAATATGATTGATTTGATTTGCTTAGGATTCGCCATGATTCACCTTGATTTCAACTAGGATTCACCATTTTTTACAAGTATATTTTGATTCCAACCCCTTATGCATAACCCTAATTTTGGATGGGGGCTACCATCCCAGACCTCTAATTTTTGAAGGACTACCATCCCTGCACCCCTATTCGGAGCCCAAACCGACCCCAAACCTCGGTGAGTATAGGTACAAATTATCTAGTACCTTTTAGTGTTAGCCCCACGAGGATAACATGGAAAATATTCAACATATTTCCAACACCCTATCATCCTCATTTGTTAAATATTTTTACAGTAACAAAAAAACTAGATATTGAAGAAGTCAATCAAAATAATTTAGCAATACTTGTAGAATCATATTATTGATACATGGACTGAGAGTAGTAGAAGGATACATATACTATAAAAATGATTTAAAGGACCTAATAAAAAAAAAAATTATTCAATTATATATTTATTTGATGAATCACTCATCCAATATTCATATTTCTAACATATTTTAATTTCTTATGATATTTTCCATTCAAAATCTTAACACATTATTTCCTATACTTCTTAAAAAAACCCTTTGCAACCATGTAAATATCATAACATGAACTTCCTCTTTCCTCTTTGGGGTCTGATGTGGACCCTAGATCACCATCATGGACATGATTATAATAAGGTAATTTCATGAAGCTCCAAAGTTGGTCTTAAATCCCCATCATTCATATCATGAGGTTTATCAAGATCAAAAAATATTTTCAATAAGTGAAAGTAGGCAATCTTCTTTTGGTCAAAATCATTGTCAAATACCTTAATCATGAGACAATGATTAGTTTTTTGTTTTTATTTTCAAAGCAAATTTGTATTTTATCTTTTTTCTCAGACAGGTTTGTTAGAGTTTGTACTACTAGTGTACTTTCATGATTATCATTTGGTTTATTGGGTGTTTGATGTTAGAATAAGTGAACATTCTCTTGAGTTCAACTAGGAGAGACACACTTGAGTTTCCACTCCTCCATGTGTTAGGATAACTCTTAGTGGTGTCTTCATCAGGTTTGACGAGTTGTCTTAAGTTCAACTAGGAGAGACACACTTGAGTTTTCACTCCTCCATATGTCAAGAGAACTCTCAGTGGTGTCTTCATTAGGTTTGATGAGTTGTTGTAATCCAACGACTCTCAATGATCAACTTTTCTAGTTATACAAAGTTGATCCTTGGAATAAATCAATCAGTTTTACTCTTCTCTTCATATTTTGTAATGCTTTGCATATCTACTATGAAATTCTAACATGGTACCAGAGTAGGATAGATTTTGCTAGCATTATCTCTTGAAGATTCTAGGATCTGGTTCATTTACTTTAGATAATTTTTTGGCTATATTCTTGAAATTATTTCAGTAGTTATTTCTCTTTTATCCATAATTTTTTTTTCAACAAAATCTTTATTGTTGAATATATTTTATGCAATTTTTTAATATATTTGTTCTAATTCATCTTTGAGGGATTTCAAAATATTAAAAATCTCTTCCTTTGCTTCAAAACAAGTTTACCCTGTTCTATGGGCTATTTTAGTCCATTTTAAAAAAAGGGTTCTTATTATTTTTATTTTCTCCCTCTCTTCGAATTATTCTTTCAACACCTTTTTTTAAAAGATATTGGAAATCCTTGTATTTATCATAAAAGTAATAGTTATTTTATTCTGTAAAAGTTCCTTTTAAAATATTTGGGTTGCGTAATAAGAAACACTTGTTTCATCTTAAAACGTGGTGTCTTTTCTCTATTATCATGGGATATTTTGATCTTCGAAGATTTGGGTAATCCTTGCTTGGTGCTCGTGGCTTAATTTTGTGGATCATTTTATTCATGTGAACAAAATTTCAATCATGAAATATACAACTAAAATTGCATCGTCATATTAACTGGTTAGAAAGCCAGAGGGCCAACCTCCCACACACATGCCGATACTCGATGTTAATAGAGGTGAGGAATCCCACAAAGTGGGACCAAAATTGCAAATTTTACAACTTTTTAAATATTATTTTATCCTTAAAAAAGGGTAAATATAAAAGTTGTCCATATAAAATTTAAGTTTTCATTTAAGGGCGCATCTCTCCATGAAAATCACAGAATTTAAACAATTGGGCTCATACTATTTGATTAATACATAAAATATATTATAATAAAATTAATAATAAAAATTTATCCAAGGACTCCATTTCTTCTTCCATAGCCCTTTTCCAAGACTTATTATCACTTGATTGAAGTGCCTCATTTACAGTCTTGGGTTCTTCATCAGTAACTGATAAATTAAATACAAAATAAAAATTTGAAGGACTATACCTTTCTAGAATTCTTCTCTCTTGATCTGATCTCCTCAAAATTGGAGTTCTAGATTGTGCATCTTCAGCTTCCTCCTGACCTTCTTCCTCTAAATATTCCTCTTGAGACTCTCTCTATAATTTGGGTTCTTCCACTAGTTCTTCCTATTCCAATTTTACCTACACTATTTTTGGCTTTTTGCTTGGTTGTATTTCAAGTTTTAAAACCCCTTTTGTTTCTCTAAAGATCACATTATGATTGTAAACAACATTCTGTGTTTGTGGGTTCCACAACTTATATTCTTTAACACTAGTACGATAACCCGCAAATATGTATTTTTTAGATTTATAGTCTAACTTAGTCTTTTTCTCTTTTGGGACATACATATAAGCATCACAACCAAAAACCCTTATATGTCTGAGAGAGGGTTTCTTACCATTCCATACTTCTTGTGGAGTCTTGTCCACCAAAGCTGACGTAAGAGATCTATTGATGAGATAACAAGTTATTAGCACAACTTATGCCCGAAATGTCTTTTCTAAACCTACATCATTTAGCATGCATCTATCCTTATCCATCAATGTCTTGTTCATCCATTCTGCAACCCCATTCTATTGTGGAGTATACAAAGTTGTTCTATACCTTTATATTCCACAGTCCTTGTAAAATTGCTCAAATTTATTAGAGCAATACTCACCACCATTATAATTTCTCAAAACCTTTATCTTTTTCTCTATCCGATTTTCTACAAGAGATTTAAACTCTTTAAATTTATTAAAAACCTTGGATTTATTTCGTAGAAAATATACCCATGTCTTTCTTGAGAAGTCATCTATAAATGTAACAAAATAGATAGATTTACCTAATGATGGTACTTTTGCAAGTCCAAACACATCACTATGAACTAGATGTAGAATTCCTTCAGACCTTGTAACACTACTTGAAACTTGACTCTAGTTTGTTTCTCAAAAATACAGTGCTCACATAAATTAAAATTTAATGGGCAATCAAAAATTCCTTCAGCTATATCTTTCATTTTTAATGTTCAAAGTCCTTTCTCACCAATGTGCTCCATGCGTTGATGCCACAACATTATCTTCTTTGTAGGAATACTCGAAGTCATTGCAATCGTATTATTTTCTTGTACCATAGAAGAATTATTGTAATTAATACTTATAGTGCTCACCTCAAGTCCAAACAAAGTTTTTGTGCAAACTTCCCTTGCCCTATCTCACTATATCAAACACTCATGCAAGTGCAATATAATTAAAAAATGCACATGCATAGATTTTTACAATATCATGGGTGAAAAAGCATGAGTTCAAATATAGTAACCCTAAAAGCCCATATGGGTCTATAAATTAATTAAACCCTAAAAGTTTTGGCCAAGGTTATGCATAGTGGTGAATATTCGTAAATTGAGTGAATATTAGAATTTTTAAAATTAGAAATTGGGTGAATATGAGGACCCTCGATGTCAGCCCATTCATCTAAAATTTTTGAGATCAATTTTTTATTAGGGTCAATTCACCACAATATATATCCAAACATAGGTATATTTGTATGCATTGGAAAGCTCTTTTCAAGCTTGATCTAATGGTGGTATTTTTATGAAGTTATAAGACGATTTAATAGGTCAAAATGTGTTCCAAAGATAACATTATTGTTTAGGGCTTCAAATGCCCCAAATTTTGGTATGAATATGATTGATTTGATTTGCTTAGGATTCACCTTGATTTCAACTAGGATTCACCATTTTTTACAAGTATATTTTGATTCCAACCCCTTATGCATAACCCTAATTTTGGATGGGGGCTACCATCCCAAACCTCTGATTTTCGAAGGACTACCACCCCTGCACCCCTATTCGGAGCCCAAACCGACCCGAAACGTCGGTGAGTATAGGTACAAAGTATCTAGTACCTTTTAGTGTTAGCCCCATGAGGATAACATGGAAAATATTCAACATATTTCCAACACCCTATCATCCTCATTTGTTAAATATTTTTACAGTAACAAAAAAACTAGACATTGAAGAAGTCAATCAAAATAATTTAGCAATACTTGTAGAATCATATTATTGATACATGGACTAAGACTAGTAGAAGGATACATATACTATAAAAATGATTTAAAGGACCTAATAAAAAATTTAAAAACAAAAATTATTCAATCATATATTTATTAGATGAATCACTCATCCAATATTTATAGTTCTAAGATATTTTAATTTCTTATGATATTGTCCATTCAAAATCTTAACACATTATGTCCTATACTTCTTAAAAAAATCCTTTGCAACTATGTAAATATCATAACATGAACTTCCTCTTTCCTCTTTGGGGTCTGATGTGAACCCTAGATCACCATCATGGACATGATTATAAGAAGGTAATTTCATGAAGCTCCAAAGTTGGTCTTCAATTCCCATCATTCATATCATGAGGTTTATCAAGGTCAAAAAATATTTTCAAGAAGTAAAAGTAGGCAATCTTCTTTTGGTCATTATCATTGTGAAATACCTTAATCATGAGACAATGATTAGTTTTTTATTTTTATTTTTAAAGCAAATTTGTATTTTATCTTACTCTCAGATAGGTTTGTTAGAGTTTGTACTACTAGTGTACTTTCATGATTATCATTTGGTTGATTGGGTGTTTGATGTTAGAATAAATGAATATTCTCTTGAGTTCAACTAGGAGAGACACACTTGAGTTTCCACTCCTCCATGTGTTATGAGAACTCGTAGTGGTGTCTTCATCAGGTTTGATGAGTTGTCTTAAGTTCAACTAGGAGAGACACACTTGATTTTTCACTCCTCCATATGTTAGGATAACTCTCAATGGTGTCTTCATCAGGTTTGATGAGTTGTTGTAATCCAACGACTCTCAATGATCAAGCATGGTCACTATTTTTCATCTGGCACTTTTTATTTCCAAACTCCTTTGTCCTTCTCTGTAATGGGCACTGAAGTTTCTTTCCTACATGAATACATGGAACCACTAATTTTCCAAGAGTCTCTCTCTCTCATCGAAAAATTTGTCAGAGCTCGGCCTGATATTGAAATAATCCACGAGTGGGCTCTATCCAAATGTAATATGTTGGGCAGCTTTGAGTTAGTGGCCTTCCCCAGGGGGTTTTTCATGATAAGGCTGAATAATGCCCTTGACACCCATCACATCCTCATTGGAGGGCCATGGTTTTTTGGTCGCCGCAACCTGTTTCTATGGAGATGGGGGGAAGACTTTGACCCTGATACTCAGTCCATCAATATCACACCAATTTGGGTCAAACTTCATGGGCTCCTCCCTAGTTCTTCTACAATGATGCACTCAAAGGCATCACTCAATCGATCAAATATGTGGTCACCATCGACCCTACTACCCGAGCCAGAACCAGAATGACCTATGCTCATGTTTGTGTCATGGCAAATCTGGACTCAGCTTTGCCTACCTGTATTGGTATCAACTACGGGAGCTATAGGAGACGTCAAGGAGTTGAGTATGAAAACAAGCTTGCTTTTTGCTTGGAGTGCAATACTTAGGGCCATCTGCTTTCTCACTGCCCTTCTCAAAAAAAAGAAATCCATAGTGATTCAGGCCAAAATATGGCTACTCAGATCTAGAATTTCCATGAAAAGGCTCCTGCTCGAGGACATGGTTGATCTGTGGGCTCATCTAAAACCTTTGCTTTAGTTCCAGTCAAACCCAACAAGGTAAGTGCTCAACCTCCTCACTCTAATCATTTTCCACCACTAAATAACCTGCACATTGGTGAGAACATCTCAGATGACCTACCCATAGACCTAACCATCACGTCCACACCCATTTTCATCCAGTCCCCTTTGTCCAAAGGAAAGTATGCAATGTCTGCTCCAAACTCACCCATCGATTTTGGTCCTTCACACCTTCCTCTTCCCTTCCAACTCCTCCCAGATCTCCCTTCCCCAACCCCCAGAGTCTACTACCCTATGCCTGCCTCCCCATTCTTCATCGCCCACACCCCTTTCTTCTCAAACCCCAAAGCCTGATGCTGAGGGGTCCAATCCCTGTGCTAACCAAACCCGCACTAAGGAGTCTCACATTGGGGATGAATCACTTTCCACCAGCATCCAGTCACCCAATCCTGCACCCAAAGATGATGTCAACAAAGACCAGAGGAGGGGACAACCGTCAAATGCAAAAAAAAAATTCAAAGCAACTGAGATCGAAATGGCCGACGACACAGTGCCTACCATCTTGGGCCCCAATTTTGACCACTCCAACACAACTCATCAATATGAGGATGAAGTTAGACCCAAACTAACTTCATCTCAAGGGAGAGGCAGAGGCCGCAAAGCAAACTCCAAATCGTCTTGATGAAGATCGTCTCCTGGAATGTGAGAGGCCTCAACGGGACTACAAAACAGAGAACTATTAAAACAGTAAGGAAAAATCTAAAACCAAATATTATGTTCCTTCAAGAATCCAAACTAGATGAGAATAGCAACATTCAAGTCTGCAAGCTAATATGGGAAAACAACAACTTTGCCTTTTGTCCCTCCACAGGGGCCTCCGGGGGTCTCCTTTTTTTATGGGACCTGAAAACCATTGAAGGGAGAGTTCTTTCAATCTTAGACAGAACCATCAACATCTTATTTACTAATAATTTCACTCACCTCCAGTGGATCACCACCAATGTATATGGACCAAACAGTCCTCTTAACAGAAGACTATTGTGGGATAACATTTTTACAATGCGTAATAACTTTGAAGACTTTCCATGGATGTTATGTGGTGATTTTAATTCTCCCCTCAATTTGGATGATAAACAAGGAGGCAATACGATCACCAGTAGTTGCATAGAATATTTCAATGAATTTGTCAACCACAACGAGCTAATGGACATGCCTCTTCAAGGATCCAACTACACATGGAGAAACAGATGATTGGGAATCCAACACATCCAAATCTGGCTTGATAGATTTCTCTTATCCAAAGAACTCATTCCTATTTTTGGCGATTCCAGGCTTCATAGCCACCCAAAAATTGGCTTTGACCATAATCCCTTAATTCTGGATTGTACACGACCCCAAAAAATCTTCAAAACCCCTTTCAGGTTTGAAAAGATGTGGCTCACTCATCCAAATATAGGCCGATGTATTCGCCAATGGTGGCAGTAGGATTTCTGTCCAAACCCTCTCACAAATTTTTTCCTCAAACTGAAAGTGGTCAAACTCAAGCTAAAATGCTAGAATAGGGATGTCTTCAGCAACCTCTTTAGCAAGAAAAAGCATCTAATGGATGAGATGAAAAGAGTGGAAAATTTGATTCATGGAGGAGATCTGAGGGCTGAAACTTTCCTTGAAGAAAAGAGCCTCCTCTCAAATTTTCACAATGCCTTGGCTAAGGAAGAGACATATTGGAGACAAAAATCCAAAATCCTCTGGCTCAAAGAAGGAGACACCAACATGAAGTTTTTCCATGCATCCACCATGTGTCACAGAGGCTCTAATAAAATCACTGAGATGACCAAGGCTGATGGATCCATTTTCTCTGACATCCAAGCAATTAGACAGGAAGTTGTTTGCCACTTCCAAGAAATCTTAGGTCCAAGCACTGGTTGTCATCCCCTCACCTCAAGCTCTCTGCTACAGAACATCCCAAAGCTGGTGTCTAACAGTGATAATGGAAAACTACTTGAAAGCTTCACTGAAGATGAGATCAAAGAAGCTCTATTCACAATGGAACCTGATAAGCCCCTAGACCCGATGGCTTCCCACCTCGGTTTTTTCAACACTTTTGGGAAATCATGGGCCAAGATGTCATTGCTGCAGTTAAATTCTTCCAAAGAGCCAAAAATATGCCAAGAGAGGCCAATTCCACTTTCATTTTCTTAATCCCCAAGTCCAATGATTGCGCTTCCCTTTCTGATTTCAAGTCGATTAGCCTCTGCAGTGTCATTTACAAACTTATCACCAAAGTTATGGCATATAGGTTGAAATCCATCCTTCCCTCCATCATCGACCAGTGCCAAAGAAGCTCAGTCAAAGGCAGACTCATCTCGGATGGAGTGATTACCATCCATGAACTAGCCCACTTGGCATCTAAAAATAAAAAACCCAGCATGTTCCTCAAGCTTGACATGAACAAGGCTTTTGACCGTGTTTCCTGGAAATTCCTATTTGAAGTCCTAGAAAATTTTGGGTTTCACAAAGAATGGATCAAGATGGTTCGCAAATGTATTATCGACTGCTTGGTTATCTATTCTAATCAATGGCTCACCCGCAGGTTTCTTTCAAATTTTCAAAGGCATCCATCAAGAGGACCCCCTGTCTCCCTTTCTCTTCATAATTTTGGTCGAAATGCTTGGAAGATCCCTTTTAGATGCCTTTAATAAGGGTCTTATTTTTGGGATCAAACCAGCCTCAACATCTAAAGCCATATCCCATCAATAGTTTGTTGATGACACCATTCTAACCTCTTATGCTTCTGTTCCCAAAGCAAAAATCATTAAGAACATTCTTGATTCTTATGAGGAGGTGGCTGGTCAAAAAGTCAATTACCATAAAAGCAAGCTGTACTTTCTCAATACCCCCACTCACAGACAAAATAGGATTGCTGAGATCCTTGGGTGCAACATTGGTAGTCTCCCAACTACTTATCTTGGATTACCACTTTTCCATGGTAGATCTGTCTCGGCTTTGTGGAACCCTGTTTTAGATTGCCTCAACAAGAAACTAGCAGGGTGGAAAAGCTCAATGCAAATCCAGGTAGCCAAAGCCACTCTAGTCCAAGATTGCCTTCAAAGTATCCCCATTTGTTTCTTATCTATCTTCAAATATCCAAATACCATATGCCAAAAAATTGAACAAATTCAATGCAGATTCCTTTGCGCGGGAAATGAAAACAAGAATACATTTTTGCTAGTCGCCTGGTACAGGGTCTGTTCCAATAAAAAATACGGAGGACTCGGATTCAGAGACATCAATCGGATGAACTTGGCCCTCATTGCTAAGTAGGCCTAGAGATTTACCATCAATGAAAAAGCCACATGGATTGATATCATTAAAGCTAAGTACCTTCATCAGTTTTCATTTCTTGGAGAGCACAACCTTCCTATCGGATCCCATTTTTGGAATGGCATAATCTAAACAAGGAAAATCATCATGGAATGCTTAAGGTGGTATCTAGGAACTAGAACAACCATCCATTTTTGGGATGACCTATGGATCCGTGACAAACCTCTCAGCCAAGATCTGCATCTTGCAGTGCTCAAGGTGATTACTGAAGCCACCTTTGGAGATAAGGTGTGTCACTTCATTACCCAAGGTCCTACAAGACATAAATGGAAAAACCTGGATCTTAACGGTCCTAGGCATATCCCCAAGGCTCTCAGGAGGTTACAAAACTTGTTGAGGACTTGCATCATCTCGAGCTCACATAAAGTTGATTCCATGGTCTAGAACCTTGAAGAATCTAGAAATTTCACTGTCAAATCAGCTTACTACAGTCAATAAACTCCCATAGATGGATGGGACTTATCAAATCATGTTTGGGTTCCTAAGATCATTCCCAAGGTCAAATTATTTTGCTGGTTATCCACCCAAAATAGAATCGTCACCATAGACAATTTGATAATTAGAGGGTTACTCATCCCCAATTGGTGTATCCTGTGCAAAAATGTCTGTGAGTCAATTTCACATGTTTTTTTGGAATGCCCCTTCTCTTTAGCAGTCCTCAACCAGGTCCATATCACCTTTGGCATCTCCACAACCCTACCACTTTCCATTCCCCTCCTTATTAAGCAATGACCCTGGCCTTTCAAGAGCAACCAACTAAAATTCATGTGGCAAGCTTGCCTTCACCTTTACCTGTGGTAGATATGGCTCAAGAGAAATGCCTAAATTTTCAAAAATCAAGCCACTGATAAGAATATTATCATTGTCAAAATCTTGGCCCTATTTGCGAAGAATGCCTCCCTTGTTTCTTCCCTAATCCCCCCTCCTGGCTTAGAATCAGATCTAGCCAAAATTTTCAATCTGTCTAACATATCTATTATGCTTTGTAATCCTGTTGACAGGTCTGTCATCAAGTGGGTCTTACCACCTTCTAGGTGGCACAAGCTCAATTTCGATGGTGTGGCTAAAGGCAACCCAGGAGCGGCTAGCGGAGGAGGAATTCTTAGAAACCACAGGGGAGAAATAATTTTGGCCTTCGCCCAAAACCTAGGAATTCAATCCAACAATATGGTAGAGGCTCGAGCTCTGTTCCAAAGTTTAATCCTCATGGAAGGGTTGACCACCAATAAAATTATCATTGAAGGAGACTCCTTTTACTATATCAACTGCCTCAAAGGTACAGCTAAGCCTCCCTAGTCCTTAGCATCGATTTTCCAAGATTGCAAGGCTCTAGTTGGCAATTACCTAGAATTAGTCACTAAGCATCAGTACTGAGAAGGAAACAAAGATGCGGACTGACTTGCTAATAGGGGAGTCAGTGAATCTGACATTCAAGTGTGGAGAGACTCCTTCTCCATTGGCATAAGGAATGATTCTACAAGTTTCAATGTTTGCACAATGTGAGTTGTTGCTAGGGGGATTGGTACGATCTATTGATGCTCTAATGCAACATGTCATGATATCGTGACACTTCTTCTTTCTTATCTTTTGGCCACAAAAATGCAACATGTCACGATATCATGACACTTTTCTCCTTTGGTCACGAAATGCAACATGTCACGATATCACGACACTTTTCCCTCATTTGGCTGCGACGATGCAACATGTCACGATATCACGACACTTTTTTCTCCTTTGGCTGCATTGATGCAACTTGTCATGATATCGTGACACTTTTTCTCTTTTGGCCACGACAATGTAACATGTCACAATATCACGACACTTTTTCTCTTTTGGTCGCAACGATGCAACATGTCACAATATCATGAAACTTTTTCTTTCTTCTCTTTGGCCGCGATGATGCAACATGTCACAATATCACGACACTTTTTCTTTCTTCTCTTTAGCCATGAAAATGCAACATGTCGCAATATCGTGACACTTTTTCTTTCTTCTCCTTTGGCCGTGAAAATGCAACATGTCACGATATCGTGACACTTTTTCTCTTTGGCCGAGACTAAGCAACATGTCGCGATATCGCGACACTCTTTCTCCTTTGGCCATGACGATGCAACATGTCACGATATCATGACACTTTTTCTCCTCTGGTCATGATGATGCAACTTGTCGTGATATCACGACACTTTTTCTCCTTTGGCCGTGCTAATGCAACATGTTGTAATATCACGACACTTTTTCTCCTTTGGCCATGACGATGCAACATGTCGCGATATCGCAACACTTTTTCACCTTTAGTTGCGATGATGCAACATGTCACGATATCGTGAAACTTCTTCTTTCTTCTATTTTTGTCATGAAAATGCAACAGGTCGAGATATCGCGACACTTTTTCCTCCTTTGGCTGCGCCGATGCAACTTGTCACGATATCGCGACACCTTTTCTCCTTTGGCCGTAATTATGCAACATGTCATGATATCGTGACACTTTTTCTCCTTTGTTTTTGAAGCTGCAACATGTCCCAATATCGTGACACTTTTTCTACTTTGACCGCGACGATGCAACATGTCGCGATATCGCGAAACTTTTTCTCCTTTGGCCGCAACTATGCAACATGTCACGATATCGCGATGTTTTTTTTCCTTTGGCCTCGAAGCTGCAACATGTCATGATATCATGACACTTTTTATACTTTGGCCATGACGATGCAACATGTCATGATATCATGATGCTTTTTCTCCTTTGGCCTCAACGATGCAACATGCCACAATATCATGACACTTTTTCTCCTTTGGCCTTGATGATGCAAAATGTCATGATATCGCGACACTTTTTCTCTTTCGACCGTGACGATGCAACATGTTGCGATATCGTGACACTTTTTCTCTTTTGGTCGTGACGTTGCAACATGTCGCGATATCATGACACTTTTTGTCCTTTGGCTGCAACAATGCAACATGTCGCAATATCGTGACACTTTTTCCTCCTTTGGCCGTGATGATGCAAAATGTCACAATTTCGTGACACTTCTTCCTCCTTGCTTTCTGCCTTTGCTTTGGACCGCAAAAATGCAACATGTCATGATATCGCAAAACTTTTATCCTTGTGGTGTTTTGCTTTTTCTTTGTTCTCTAGCATTTGGGCCTCTTCGGTCTTCTTGGAAAACATGCAAAAATTTCTTCTAGTTGGTTCCTCTGGGTACCTCTTCCTTAGGTAGCCCTTGTTGTTTTCAGGCCTTCTCGTTCTATTGCCACCGTTCTTGCCCTTCGCCTCCCTTTTTGAAGGCCCACGACTGGTTTGTACAAGGTTCAAGGACCTTTCAACACCCTTTCAACCAATCAAAAAAAAAAATGTCCTTTCTCAAAGAGGAAACTAGTCTTTGTTTGGTGAGACCATTGAGGCCTTGCACATTCCATGAAATAAATTTCATTTACGGGGTTTGGAATGTTTCTTTCCACCACTAGATTTATAAAGAAGATGAGTCCTTGTGTCTAAAGTGAAGGAAGCATTCTCCATCTGAACATTACTGCCCTAAAGCTTTAGAACTATTTGGGACTTGTTAGCAATGTATGTTTTTGTAGCATGCTTCTTATTCGAACATCAACACTCCTTTTATTTAAAGTTCTAGTCTCAAGTCGAGGGGTCATAGACCCACTTCCCATGCATATTTTTTTTTAGGGGGCTTAAATATTTTTGTAGGATCTTGTTAGGGGACTTAGGATGCATTAAACCAAAATTAATCCCCTTGGAAGGAGAATCTTCTTCAGGGACACTTGAAAATCTAGTAGGGGAGGGGGATCCCATTGGGAGGAAACCAGTTTTAAGATCCTGCTATAAAATAAACTCAAATAACACACTCTCACACAATTGCTTGGAAATAACTCACATAAACATCACATTAATATAACAGAAATTTGCATAAAGAACAATCTCACAATAGGACTGAATCGCAGGCCTCTTCGAGGGGGCAACCTCCTTCAATACTTCATTAATTTTGCAAAATATGGTTACATTGGTGCCCTTTCGGGTATTTAAGGAGTTTCCTTCCAAGGTTGGATTACATGCAAAATGCCACCTGGATTACATGCATAATGCCACCCGAATTACATGCATAGTGCCACTTTGAATTACATGCACAATGCCACTCGAATTACATGCACAATGCCACTTGGATTACATGCATAATGCCACATGAATTACATGCACAATGCCACCTATCTACCATGTGTTACATAAAAAGGGTGCCATTTGTCATGGGCACTACCTAAGCTAAAACTTAGAACATTACAAAATATTAATCATGGGTACTACCCACGTTCACTAGGAATTATTACATCATGGAAGTTATTACATTAAGGGTTAGGATGAGATCCTAACATGCCCTTCTCCTTGAAGAAGCTTTGTCCTCAAAGCTAAAAATGAGGAAACTGTTGCTGAAGTTGATGGAGAGACTCCCATGTAGCATCCTCAGGTTGAAGTCCACGCCACTGAACCAGGACCTCTGTGATGGTACGGTTGCGCAGAGTGCGAGTTCGACGATACAGCAGTTGTTCTGATGTAAGTAAGATGGAGCCTTCATCATCCAACTCGGGGAGTGTTGATTGAACCTGTACCTTTGTGCCCACAACTTTCTTGAGAAGGGAAACATAAAAAATAGGGTGGATCTTGGAAGTGGGGGGAAGAGCCAATTTGTAAGCTGTGGGACCAATCTGTTGTAGAACCTGATAAGGACCATAGAATTTTGGAGTGAGCTTTTGACACCTGCGAAGTTGTAGGGATGATTGTTTGTATGGTTGTAAGCGAAGGAAGACCATATCACCCACATCAAAATTGTGCTCAGAACGATGCTGATCAGCTTGTTGGCGCATCCGATTCTGGGCCATGTTCAAATTTTGCTTGAGTTTGCGAAGGACCTCGGTGTGTTGACTCAAAGTATTGTCGACGGCCTGGACCTTGGAGCTACCCGGAATGTAGGAGGAAGGCGTGAGTGGAGGGCACCCGTAAATTGCCTCAAACGGTGTGAGTTTTGTGGCGGTATGATAGGAAGTGTTGTACCACCATTCGGCCAAGGAAAGCCATTTTGCCCAATGAGTAGGATGATCGACGGCAAAGCAACGAAGGTAGGTTTCCAAGAATTTATTAACAACCTCTGTTTGACCATCCGTTTGCGGATGGTAGGCTGAACTCATTTTGAGTCGAGTCCCCTGCAACTTAAACAACTCTTGCCAAAAATTGCTAGTAAAGGTGGGATCACAATCAGATACAATGGAGGTGGGCATGCCATGAAGGCGAAATATGGAGTCAAGAAAAATTTGGGCAATAGTGGATGCTATGTAAGGATGGGTTAGGGCACAAAAGTGAGCATACTTTGAAAGGCGATCCACTACCACGAAAATAACAGACTTGCCTCCAGACTTAGGTAGCCCTTCTATGAAGTCCATGGAGATGTCAGTCCACACCTGATCTGGTATCGATAATGGTTGAAGAGTGCCTGGGGAGCGCACTGTTTCTCATTTCATCCTTTGACAAGTGTTGCAATCTGCTAAAAAAGAGCGAATGTCCTGTTTCATACCTTTCCAAAAGAAGGTACGCTTGAGTTGCTCATAAGTTTTTAGGAAACCTGAATGGCCAGCAGATGGAGTAGCATGTGATACCTTCATGAGGAGTTCCCAAAGTGGGGACTTAGGAGGAAGAACCAGGAGTTGATGGTAACGCAGATCCTGGCCATCCCAACTATATCCTGGTGTAGACTCTAGATCATCCCGAAGTGAAGCAACCGGGTCTTTCAAATCTGCATCCTGAAGTATTTCTTGACGTAAGGGCTCAATCCATTGGGGCAATGGTGCAGAGATGGCACACAACATACTAAGGGTCTCAAATTGGCGAGAGAGAGCATCTGCCACAAGATTATCCTTCCCTTTTTTTTATGTGATGTCATAATCATAGCCCATGAGTTTTGATACCCACTTTTGTTGCTCGGGGGTGGCAACTCGTTGTTCTAGAAAGTATTTTAGACTCTGGTGGTCAGTTTTGATTGAGAAATGGCACCCAATGAGGTAAGGCCGCCAATGCAGGACTGCATGCAATATTGCCAACATTTCCTTGGCATATGTGGATTTCCCAAAATTACGATCAGATAGGGCTTTGCTGGTAAAAGCCAAAGGGTGTCCTTCTTGCATCAATACTGCCCCAATACCATGACCAAAAGCGTCACTTTCAATGACAATTTTTTTAGAGAAGTCTGGCATGGCTAAAACTGGAGTGGTGGTCATGGCATGCTTGAGGTCCAGGAATGCTTGCTCAGTCGGCCCTGTCCAAGTAAAAGAATCCTTCTTTAACATGGAGGTGAGGGGGGCGGCTATCTTTCCATAATTGCAGACAAATTTACGGTAATATCCTGTAAGCCCTAAAAATCCTCGAAGCCCTTTGAGTGTGCGAGGTTTCGGCCATTCTTGGACTGCTTGGATCTTCTTAGGGTCAACCTTGACACCATCCTTTGAGACAATGTGTCCCAGATATTCTACTTCAGTCAAACCAAAGGAGCACTTGGACCTTTTTGCAAATAGTTTATGGTCGGCCAATAGTTGGAGGGTTCGATCTACATGATTGAGGTGCTCTTCCCATGTGTGACTGTAAATCAAGATGTCATCGAAGAACACAAGGATGAACTTTCGCAAGAAGGGGCGAAAGATGTTGTTCATCAAGCTTTGGAATGTGGAAGGAGCATTTGTGAGACCAAATGGCATTACCAAGAATTCATAATGACCTTCATGAGTGCGGAAGCAGTTTTAGGAATATCTTCATCCCTGAGCCGGATTTGATGGTACCCAGAGCGAAGGTCTAGCTTGGTGAAGTACATGGTCCCATGTAATTCATCTAGTAATTCATCAACCACAGGGATAGGAAATTTATCCTTGACAGTTATCTTATTGAGTTCTCGGTAGTCAATACACAAGCGCCAAGAGCCATCCTTCTTGAGGACTAGTAAGACTGGTGCAGAGTAGGGACTAGTACTAGGCCGAATGACACCCGCCTTGAGTAATTCCTGTATCATCTTCTCAATCTCTGACTTCATGGCATGGGGGTACCTATACGGTCTGATATTGGGAGGTGTACTATCTGGCAGTAATGGAATGGCATGGTCATGAGAGCGATGCGGTGGAAGTGTGGTTGGTTCTAAAAAGATGGCCTCATGTTTGTGGAGAATCTGTTGTAGGTCTGGTGGGATTTCACCCATTGGGGATGTGGATGGTTGGATGGAGAATAGTTGTGTAATGACCCCACGTGATGATTTCTTGAGCAATTTCTCCATGTCATTTGAACTGATAATTTGAGGTGTTCCTGCTGGGGAGCCCTTGATGATGTGTGTTTGGCCGTTCTGGGAGAACTGCATCCAAAGTTCAACAAAGTTCCAACTGATAGTGCCCAATGTACTCAACCATTGAGATCCCAAAACAATATCACATCCACCCAACTGGAGGGCAAACATGTCCTGCTTGAGTGCATAGTCCCCTATCTGGATTTTAACATTGCGACACTTACCTTTACAAGGTAAGGTTCCCCCATTGGCTACCATGACCTCAAAGGAATTACAAGTGTGGATATAGCAATTTGCCCGCTGAGCAACTCTAGGGTCAATAAAGTTGTGCGTGCTTCCCGAATCCAGAAGGATGGAAAGACGTTGACCCTTGAAAAATCCTGTAACCTTCATGGTTTGAGGAGTAGTGATGCCTGCAAGGGCATGGACTATAATTGTTGTCTCAGGTTCCTGTTTCACTTCTTCTTATGGAGGAGGTTTTTCTGGAGGGTCCTCATCCTTATCACTCTCATCAGAGGTATCCGGTTCTTCAACATCTATCAGGAATAATTTTTTGTGTGCACACTTATGCCCTTTGAAAAAATTTTCATCACAATTGTAGCATAATCCTTGGGCATGACGTGCATCCATATCTTCGGTGGTGAGGCGCTTTGGTGCAGCAGGTTTATTATCAACTGGATGTTGGTCTCTAGGAGTAAATGAAGGTCTATTTGGTAGAAACTTTGATGGGCATCTTTGGGCAGAGAGTTTAGATTCGGCCAGACGGGCCAAACTGATAGCTTCCATCATAGTTCGTGGTTTCAACATTTTTACTTCTGCTTGGAGTTCCATCTTCAACCCACTGATATAACAACTCTGGAAGAACCCTTCACTCAATCCTCTTGTCCTATTGGCCAATTTTTCAAATTGAGCTTGGTACTCTCGGACTGACCCTATTTGTTGTAGTTTTGTTAAGGCTCCTGTAAAGTCCTCAAACTCACTAGGACCAAATCGAGTGAGTAGTTGGGATTCAAAATCCTCCCAAGAGAGATTTGGGTAGGCAAGACGCAACCATTGAAACCAGTGTAGAGCCTCAGATTCCAAGTTAAAGGAAGCCATCTGGACTCGATGAAATATGGGTACATTATGAAGTCGAAAGAATTGGTCAACCCGACATAGCCACCCATCAACATCCTTCCCACTAAATTTTGGAAAGTCCAATTTGGGCATTCTAAAGGGTGGATCATGGTCACGATTCCTTGTAGAACTCTCAGCTTGGTATTTCGATTTGGGTGGTTCTCTTCTCAGTTTGCTGTCTACTTCTGTCAATGCTTCTTCCAAGTGATTGCTAGTGGCCTCATGCTCTAGGCAAAGACCTTGGACTTCTTCCCTTATGGAGTGAAAAGCCGAGTTCAAGTTCTCAATGGCTTTTGTTAGGGACTCCAAGTGTTCTAGTTCTTTTCGGTGTCCACGGGTACCTCGGGCCATTTTTTTGACCTTTTGTGACCAGTTACTAAAAATAGAATTGAATTTTTAGGACTTACTATTTTTAGTAAGTGCCCAAAAAATTTCTTGGGTGCTATATATCAAAATGATCACCAGAAGGAGGTGGTCACAATGAGCTATATATCACAATGAGCTATATATCTAGCTTTTATGGCCATCACAGTATTTTGCATTGTCTACCATGGAAGCTGTCACATAGATATTTGTGCAGTCCATACCTATAACCACAATGCCACAATCATTTTAAACATTTTAAGCCACTGAAAGCACCAGGAAAGAGACAAGTGTTCAGTCCGGCAAGGTCCGAGATTTAAACCTTGGACCTCCACCCCCATTATGGGGTTTGGATGAACCAATTGATCTACACCTCGGACCTTGTTATTATATTATCTAATAAGTATATTTTTTTCAAAATATTGGATGGTGGTAATGTCATCTCTTAATATTTTGTTCTTATAAAATTCTTTCTTAACTTAATTTATTTTAAAATATGCAATTACTATAGCTTAAGCCTAATTTGTCAATAAATATTTTTACATTTTTTTAATATTTATATTTGCTTTTTGCCACTTAATAAAGTTTTCAAAACAAATAAATTAATGAATAAAAAAGTAAAAATATTTTAGTTTTATTATATTGTTTACAAATAAAAATAATGAAAAAAAAGTATAACTCATAAGCTTCTTATATTTTGTTGATTTAAGGACTCGCCCCTTCAAGGAATCCACTCAGAGAAACACTCCCTAGGCACATAAAACTCCTCACATAAAACTCCTCCCCTTGTCACTTGTGTCCCTTTCATAAAAAAGAAATTTTACCCACAAATATTTGGGGTTTGTATATATTTTTTACTTTGTGTGAGATGGGAACCACTGATTAAGGGTTTCTAGTTTCATAGGTTGGGGTTTGTACTTCTTGTTGATTGGGCATGAGATAAAAACCACTGATGGCTCAGGGTTCCTAGTTTCATAGGTTGGGGTTTGAACTTTTTGTTGATCTGACATGAGATGAGAACCATCAATGGCTCGAGTTCATACTTTCATATTTGATCTGACGTATAATGAGAGGATTCGGAGTAGACTACTACCTTTCCAAAGGATTGGCATCCCTCAAGGTTTGAACCTAAGTCTCTTCTTGGTAAGTGCCTAACCACACCTGCACTTACCAATCCACCTAACCATTGGGGTTTTACAAAATTTTAGGTTAGTGTGAAAACCCTACAACCAACGCACAGGTTGAGCAATCTCCTTCTAACCATAACATCTCCTAAAACCTAGAGCTATGCTTATTAATAAAAAAATTAACCCAACCTTTGTGCCCCCTTACATCATGGAGGTTCGAATTGTAGACCTTGTATTCAATAAAGTCAGGCTGGCCTTCTCCACGAACCCCACTAACACCTCTATTTTGTTACATTCTACATATAAAAATATTACCTTTTATAATATATTTACATATGTTTTACACGTTAAAAGTTACAACAAAAATTATAATTAAAACGTAGTAATATAATATTATTGTAATAAATAATATTTAAATTATAAAATTAATTAATTTTTTTAATATATAATATATTTTAATAATCTAAATTTATTTTATAAATAAAATTAATTATGTTTTTTTAATTTTATGCTTAAGGAAGAAAAAAAAATGAATAAGATAAACTAGTCAATTATCTGCCATGCCAATAGTAACACCTAACACCCACGTATTGCATCCTTGACATTTAATTTTAATTTTAACTTTTATTATTATTTTTATTTATAAATTTTATAAATTAAACAGCCAGCCACAACAAACAGAAAGTCAGTTATTTATTTATTTATTTTCATATTTTTTACAAGTAGATAGATATTTTTTAAAATGTAATATCAATACCAACCTTTTAAACCTATTACAAGCTGGAGTGGAGAGTCATTTATAACAAGTACTTAAAATTAAAATTTATAATTTTAACTTGAAAGTTTGCTATCTTGAATTTTTATTTTAATGCAAAATTAAAATGATTTGCATTAAAAGAGATAATTTTACGAATTTTACACGTAAAGATTGTCTGCCTTAAAAAGCCAATTCACATTGTATAATCTAAATTTAAACATTCAAACAAATTAAAAAGCAAAAGCACCACGTTATACAAACAATATATATTATATTATATATGTGTAATTGTGCTACGATACATCCGAGGATTCAGAATGGAACACTATAGCATACATTGTATTGCAGGATTACTTGACAAAGCATATACCCTACGAATAATTATTGAATATAGCCGCACCTTTAGGTTACTAAGAAGAGGCAGATGGAGGCTAAGGAGACCACTGAGGCTATAATCTTTTATTTAGTAGGAAACCTGGCAGGAATACGGACATACATATACAGCCACAACATCAGTAGTAAATATCAGTATTGCCATAGAAGAAGAAAGAGGAGGAGAAAGAGAAAGAAGGGTTGGAGTTGGAGATCGACAAGTAATCAATGGAACTTCATCACTTCAATGTGGGCGAAGTAGGTGGGGGTCGAGTAAAACTTATGCAGGTGGAGGAGACAAAGTGGGAATGATGGTTCCAAGTAGTGGTGGTGCAGTAGACCTGGCGACGGGTGGAGGAGACTGACCAGGAAAGGTGGTTCGAGGTAGCGGAGGAAAGCTAAAAAGAGGGGATCTAGGTAGCGGAAAAAGAGGACGTCCAAATTAGAGGAGTTTCCGATTCATAGCTATTTCTGACTTTGTTCCGCTTGTATTCACAACGAATACAAGAAGAAACAATATAACACCAAATTTTGCTATTATTGATGACGCACCCATTGCTGTTCCTTCGCACACACTCTCTCTGACTAATTCTGCTCTACTCAGTTCGCAAACGTGTAGATCAATGATTGATAGCAAAACAAAACACCGAGTGTACTTATACACATAAATTTCTCCGCCGAAAATGTATAATTACTGACGGTGCTTTATTCGCAAATCGAACCACCAATCTACCATGTGTATTAATGCTAACGATGCTTTATTGGCACATATCGACTACCTCCTGTATCTGCTATAGCAACCTACCATGGTTATTAATACTGGTTGTGTTTTATTAGCTCATGTCGACTACGTACCGTATCTACTATACCTACGTACCATGTGTAGCATACCTACTGAACATGAGACGAGAAAGCTACTATTCCTACTGAACACGAGATGAGGAAGCTACTATTGGCTAAATATCGTGAATTGGAAAATCATTAACATCCTTTCATTTTTTAGTATGAAGTTAGACATTCTCTCCAAGATTTCTGCCTCCAAAATCATTGAAATCGCCCTTATAATTCCTGTCTCTCCTTTGTAAAAGCATCCGGGAGTGAGGGAGACCCCTGTGGCTCAGGGTTGGTACCCCTGGGGAGCACTCAACAAAAGTCAGACTATTATCTTTGTCTTTATTAAACATGTCTTAGATTTAAACTTAAGTCTCCTTTTAATAAAAATCTAAAATTTTATTAATAAGGCCATCAAGGAAGTATTTCTGCAATCAGAGCGAATGGTTGGTTGTTCAAATTCATACGATGGAAAGATTTTCAAACCCAATCGGTCTGTTTTAAACCGAATACCACTCTCATGAACTGAGGGCTGCAGATAAAGTTGATAAATAACTTTCTACATTATTGTAGTTATTTTTCCTCGCAGCATACAATAAATAAAATGGCAATACCCGCAAATAAGCACCACCCGTTAAACAATAGTTAACTAGGTTTTTAATGAATGTGAAGACAATCTGTTTCTTAAGACAAACCACAATATGTTCTTGGTTTAAGAACCACAGTCGCACCGACATTGGTTACAACCGAACAAACGTGTATTTATAAGTTATTTTTAATGTAGCGTGTATTTCTTGTTAGCCCTAATAATATTGACATCATAATATATATTATATTAAGATAATACATTTATAACATCGGTAATCTTATTACAGTATGTTTTTAGATAATAAGTTTATAACATTATAATATTGTAGTAGTATTATTTTTAATTTTAAATTTTTTAATATTATTTAAATTTAAATTTATTAAATATTAAGAAATTTAATCAAGTTAATATTTTTTTGGCTGAAAAAAAATCTAAACTTCTTGATTGGAATTTTGTAAAAAGTTAAGCAAATTGTAAGTCATAAAGGAAGCATTTGTGCAACGAGCAATCAAACCGAATGGTTTGTTGCTAGAATAAAGTCGATTTGGAAAGATGTCCAAACCCAATTGGTCTGTAATAAAATGAGGACCACTCTCATGAACAGAGGGCTAATTCGTGTGATGCCATCCATATATTTTGGAATTTTGTAAAAAGTTGAGCAAATTGCAGGTCATAAAGGAAGCATTTGCGCAATGACCATTCAAACCGAATGGTTTGTTGTTAAAATAAATACGATTTGGAAAGATTTCCAAACCGAATTGGTCTGTACCAAACTGAGTACCACTCTCATGAACTGAGCTCTACAGATAAAGTTGATTAATAGCTTTCTACATTATTGTAGTCACATGTAGCTGTCTCTTTTCCTTGCAGCATACAATATATAAAATGACAATGCAGACAAATAAGCACCAAATAAGCACCACTCGTTACCCAATAGTTATCTTCTTTAATGAATGTGAAGGACAATCTGTTTCTTTTAATTTAATTAGAAGACAACCACAATTCCGTTGGACATTTATATGTTCTTGGTTTCAGAACCATAGTCGCACCCACATTGGTTTCAACCGAACAAACGTGTATTTATAATTTATTTTTAATGTAGCCTGTATTTCTGGTTAGCCATAGTTATTATATATATTATTGAAATAATAAGTTTATAACTTGTATGCCTTATTAAGATAATAAGTTTATAGTATTAAATATTATTTAAATTTAATTTTTTTTAATGTCAAACAATTTAATTAATTAAACTAATATTTCTCTTATTAATATTTTATATTAAAAAATAAATATAAAAATAATGATTAAGTAGGAAACAAAGGATAAATAGTGAAATAGTTATTTAGTAGGAAATAAAGGAACGATTGCAACTCTTGTGCTCTATAAATTTATTAAAAAAATGGTTTCAACAGAGCCATTAGTATTCTTAGGAATCACGTAAGCAATTATTAATATATATATTTTTAAATTATACATCATGAAAAAATATGATGTTATTAAGCTAATAAAATGATAAATAGATATTTTATCAATAATGAGTTTATACGTGATTCTAACATGTTGAAATGCATAATATTAGTTAACCTTACTTATTTACTTAATTATTTGAATCCAAAATCTATTTTCAAATATTTCATTGGAATTTACTTTTAAAGTTTAGTTTTAACCTTAATAAGAATTTATTGAGCCTATCCAATTCATCTCTTCTTTTCAAAGTGTTTAATATCCGTAGAATCTCATAAGTGTCTTGTAGATTAAATAAATTATTGATCTCTTTGAATAATAATATATGTGAATTTAATATATATTACAAATCTTAATACGTGGTGGCACAAAGGAAAACTTCATCTATTGGTATGTAGAGCCAAACAAATTATGTTTTAGTGTTGTTTAAAAAAAATAGGGTGCAACAACATATTTCTTATAAGAATACAAATTTTTTTAAAGTTATTGCAAATGTAAATAATCTACAAAAGAAAATTTAAGTTTGAAAGGTTATGATAATATCCAAAGAAAATTTGTTAAGAGCTAATCTTCTCTATGTTTATTCTTTAAACCCTTCAAGGGAATAAGACTCCTTTGTTTGGCGTAAAAAAGCAATGGATAATATTCTATCAAGATCGACTACTCTCGTCTAGATAGGGAAGGACTTAGCTAGTTCTTGGTAAAGAAATTATAGATAAAATGTCTAATTCCTAAAATCTTACTTTTCTTCAAAATAAAATTTTGACCATAGATAATATTTGCAAAAGAGATTTTAGTATTGTTAGCAGGTATCCCTAGTGTGAGAAAACTAGTGAGACAATTTATCATTTATTTTTGGAATGTAATTTATTTATAATATGTTCTATCTTATCCTTAATAAGTTTGTATTGTTAGGTGAGTAAGGGTTTCTATAGTTTTTATTGTTCAATAGGGGCTTATGCCCTACTACTAGTCCCTACTTCTTCTTTTTTTTGAGTAGTTTTGTAGGGGGTCTCTTCTTCCCAAGGCTAAAAAAACCTATTAAAATTTCTAGTATTTACTTTTAAATGATGTTTACATACCATTTTAATTATACCATAGTTATTGATTGATCCCTACCCCTCCTAATTTTTTTTTACCATATAATATAGGGACTAGTGTAGATATACATGTATGTTTATCCTATGTTCAATATTTTCTTGCACCATATCTTAGGTGGGTCAATAACTTGATGTGATGGTTGGATAACATAACAAATTGACTTCCATAGGTTAGGTACTAAATTACCTAGGTGGGAACCTCATCCCATGGTTATGTTAAACTAGTCATTTTTACCTTCTTACATATTTAGTTACTAATATGAATATGGGGTTTAGAATCCCCATTTTATTGAAAAGTATTCTCCATTTTTAGCAGTGTGGCTTTAAAAACTTTAATTAACTCCATGCCCTTAGAAGAAAGTTTATGAATTTGAATAATAAAATAGGGGGTTACCTCAATATGAATTCCATTTATGGTTGATCTATTATTCGAAAGAGTGCAAGAGAAATCTGCTACCAACCCTTATGAATGACCATCAAATTAAAAAAAATCTCATCTAACCTACGTGTTGAATATTTTTGACAACTATTGGATGATGTCACAAATCCTCAATGTTATCTGGTTTGGCCTTCCACTTTTTTCCCCATATTGTTCTATCATGCATTCTATTCTAAATTATATAATTTTTAAGATGTCTTATTAATATTTTTTGCAATGCTCCACGCAGTGCTTCAGTTGCACTCTATAATTTTTTATTATATTTTTTTTGCATCCTCTATCCTATGGTTATGTAGCACAAGTTCAAGGTGTGTTCATGTAATGATTACAATGCATCTAACTACAATATCATATTTGAGCAAGGTGAATTGCTCTAAAATATAGTAAAAAAACTATTCAAAAATATGTACATAGATTTTGTGCACTTTCCATGCATCGATGGACACATGGCAAATGGTGAATTGGTTATAAATTTTTTTTAAAAACTTGACAGATAATGGTGGCAATTGGAAATAAGTCCCATGCATCATGTTCATAAGCGGTATTTCATGTGAGCAAATACGGGTAATAAATTTCCAAATTGATGGTCTTTGTTTTTTGAGTCAACCCTTAGGCTTTTAGAAACTTACAATACTACCACCCATGTTTTTGATGCCATAATTTTATTAAAATTATGTGATCACATGGTATGAGAGGTTCCTCAGGTGTAAAATCCAATGGTACATTTTGGATCATGATATCGTGACAAGGCTCCAATGGTTGGCATGTGTGGATTTTCAAACTTAGTAACATGCATATGTAGGTCATTGGATCTGATAGAAGTGTGGTGAACTATCAGATCCATTATGCACCATTTGATCAAGATATTAAACCAATCATCCAAATTTTTATATGTATTTTTAGATGCATGAACAAAAGGTATTTTGAATATTTTTTGTGCATGCAAAAACTCAAACCCAACCAAACCTATGCAACTTGTCATTCCAGAGTATTTATCATTCTAGAGCATCTTTTTAAACCATTTTTCAATCTAGTGGAGTTGATTTTATTATAAAAAATGATAGGATAGGATATCTTTTGAAGTGATCAATAGGGTATGTCAATTTTTTTCAATTTTATACTTAGTTATGCCAAGCATTCAATCACTATTCTTGCAATATCAATGCTAATTAATAGTAAAGTGAAATAAATACACATCTGACTATCTTGAAAGGTTTCATGCACTGTGTAGATCATTTTGTTGATTGCTTAGGCTTTCTAAAATCTAAAAACACATTACATAAGTGTAATAATTAGAATTTGTACAATTATGAATATTCAAAAAAACAAACAAGCCAAACATTGATTTTTATGTAAGCCTTAACTTAATAGCACCTTAGAAAGGTTTTCACCATTGAATTATTCATTTTTTTTTTTTGTTAGAAGAGGCTATCATTTTTTATTTTCAACATTCTTATATATATATATATATATATATATATATATAGATATTCAAGGATGTTATTATTCAAAATTTGTGCTAAAAGAGGAGGCCTCTTCTATCAAACATAGGTTAGACTGTGTAAATTGTAGAGCAAACTCTTCCTTTGTTAATGGATTATGGTGCACTCATAAATTATATGTATTTACCACCATTTTTTTCCTTGAAACATTAATAGGAGAAATTTGAACAACTTCATTTTTGAACACTTCTTCAATCTGATATGGTCTGAGCCATAAAGTTTGTAACTTGCTAGGAAAATTAACATATTATGAATAAAAAAATAGTACCCAATATCCTAGATCATACCTGCTTCTCTTAATATGACTACCATTCATACTTTTTGCTATTATTAAATGACCTACATTTGGTGAATTACCTCCAATAGTTTATCTAATGTGCTTAATTGTGTAATTCTCTCTTGATATACCTATGATAACTCAATACCAAATTCTAAATATGCACGAAGTGTTAGTACGTCAATTTCAATTAGAAAATGACATTTCTTATCATAGACCAATTCATAAGGTGTAAATTTCATAATGGATTTCCACATAGTGTTGTAAGTCTAAACGGCCTTGAGAAACCTATTCATATAATCCATCCTATGAGAAGCCACTATATTTGTTAGAATATTCTCTAATTCCTCATTTGTGACTTCCACCTAACCATTTACTTGACGGTGATAAGGTGATGATTTCTTATGTTTAATTTCGCTCAATTCAGTAAATGCTTCTATAACTTTAGATGCAAATTGAGGTCCATGATCTATAATAATAGATTATGGAGCACCAAATATTTGAAAAAAATGAGTGTATAGAAAATCAATGACCTTCTCTTTATGAGAATATTTAAAAGTGCATACTTTGGTCCACTTTGTTACATAATCGGTGCACATAAGAATGTGTTGCTTTCATTCAGAATGTGGTCAATGGTTCTAATGAAATATAATCCCCATCTCTAAAATGGTTCTAAAACCACTTGAGATTGTAAAGGATTCCATTCTGGAAGTTGGTTTACCCATTTTTTGACATGAATCACAATATCATAGATACTTCTTTACATCCTTATGAAGTGAGGGCCAACAAAAAACTTATTTCCAAAAAATTTCTACTAGTGCATTTTACTTAATAATATACTCCTAATGGTTCATAAAGACATGCTTGAAGAATTTCATAGACCTCATATTATTGAATACATCGATGTAATATAAATTTGGGTCCATATTTAAGTAGTAGGCCATTAATACACTAAATTGATGAGTTTGGGTTTATCAATAATTATTTTTATCAAGGAGTAAAGTGAGAGGGAACTTTTCTATTGCTAGATAGTTTGCAATATCAGCAAACCATGGTGATTGTGCTAAAATCACAAATAATGTCTCATTAGAAAAATAGTCATTTAATGGTTCATCCTCTCATATGATATTTAGTCTAGATAAAAAGTCAATTACTACATTAGCTTTTCCTACTTTGTCTACTATAGTGATATCAAATTATTGTAATAGTAACAACCATATTATTATTCGACCACTGACCAATAGTTTGTTCATAAGGTATTTGATTGTAGCATGATTTGTATGAACAAATACTTGATATCTTGTGATATAGTGATGAAACTTGTTAATGGTATATACTATTACTAAGAATTATTTTCAGTAGTAGTATAATTATTTTTAGTTCCTGTTAAGTTTTTTGTAATGTAATAGATGTCATAATATTCTCCATTTTAAACTTGGTCTAAAGATACTCCAATTGAAGTGTTATATGCATCAACTTGAATGTGAAATAGAGATTTCCAATTTGGACCGCATAACACAGGTATAGTGGTTAGTTTTTATTTTTAAAGTATTAAATACAATTTGATAATTTTTCCATTCAAATTTTGAATCTTTAGTTAAAAAATAAAACATAGGGTTTGCAATGGAACTAAAGTTCTTAATGAATTGATGATAACAATTAATATGTACCAATAAAATTCTAACATCTATTTCTGTTGGGGGTGCAAGGTTCCTTTTGATAATATCAATCTTTTTAGAATCTACTTGTATTCCTCTAGATGAGATATGATGTTCAAGAAAAATCCTTTCATTCATCATCATAAAATATTTTTTAGTATTTAGGGATAGATTATAAGTTACACTTAATATCAAAACCTTGTCAAGATTTTCAAGAGTTTCATCAAACGTTTTACCACATACTGTGAAATCATCCATGTAGATTTTGACATATTCATTGGTCAAGTCAGAGAATATAACAAGAACTTCTTTTTGGAAAGTTCTTGGGTATTTCAAATTTCAAAAGGTAAAACCTTATAATAAAATGTTGCCCATGGGCATCTAAAGGTAATTTTCTCTTGATCTTTAGGTATTTATTTCCAGCGAGCATGTCTAACACTTGATCTATGAATGTTAATGGAAAATGTTCTTTATGTGTAGCTTAGTTTATTTCTCTATACTCAACACACACCCACACATTTCCATTTTTCTTTGGAACAATAACCAATGGCAAAAACCATTGCCATTGAAAATGAGGTAGATGAATCCTACTTCTAGTAATTTCTCAATTTTATCTTTCACAATATCACATAAAGCAATATATAATATCCATTGTGGTTGTCTTATAAGTTTAATATTCTCTTTGTACTCCCATGTGAAAGCATTGGAATGCTGACTCAATACATTAAATAAGTTTTCCTCCTAGTCATATGTCAACCAACTATTGATATTCAAAGACTATTATGGTTGTATTTAATTTTGATTTGTACCAGGTTGTATTGAATTGATTCCTTAAAAATTGCTTACTAAAGAGTTGAGTGGGCAATGGTGTGGTAAAAGAAAATTGAATATTCAAGTATCTTTATCAAAGGAAATTCTGTATGAAATTAAATTTGATATAGGACAATGAAAATATGAGAGAATATGATGATGTCATTCATGTGGTAAATTAAAAGAATTATCTTGTATTGGAAATAATAGTAATGGTTCAAGTTCTTTTTCTTCATCCTACCATAGTAATCGGTTAACAATAACTAGTTCATCTTCAAGACCTAAATCATACAAATTATTCATAGATATAGTCTCTTCTTCAAAGGTAATTCTCTCAAATGGACCTAGTTCGTTAGCATGATCTTTCACAACTATGGTGACTAATATGGAAATATTCCCTTCATTTTATTTATTTGATTCATGAAAATATAGGTTACAAGTATAATTAATTGAAATTTTTATAGGAGGATATAGAGATATTTTATTTGAGTTAATTCTATTTGAACTGGTCATATCACCTTAACTACAATAAATGAAGGCAGTTATCATAGCAATCCAAGACCTCCCTAGAATTATTGTATAACCATTCATAATTTTTTGAGGTTGTAATACCGAAAAATTCAACTAGATATTCCCATGATGAAACTAATATAGAATTATTTTCTATTATTCCTTATTGTTTAGAAACTGACCTATCAACCATTTCTAATATTATGGACATAGGATGCTAAAAGCACAAGGATACGGAAACAAAAAGGAAAATGCTAAGTATGATGCATGTAAAACCAAACTTAACGCTAAAAGCCTATATATTGAAAAATGCATAAAAATAAAGGACATAGACGAATCGATACAAAATAAAAGCAATATGGAATATGACCCTTTTTATTGATATACTTTTAAATTTGTGTTACAATACGTCTCCTTCCGTTTTAGGGGATAGGAGCATCAAATATGTTTCTTGTCACATCCATGGATAGCAATCCTTCTTCTGCATGCCCACATGTAAGATGGGCGGACCAAAACGTCGTCGCCACTTGTGTATATGAGTGTTGACTCCTTAATATTCCTTTGATGTCGAAGACCTACGTTCAAGGAAACAAAAATATTAGTAGCACATGTAGATAGAATAGAACATGTATTTTCCAAGGCCTATTGTTAGTGTATGCATGAAAATATTAAACCGATAACCAAATATCATCAGAACAACATAAAAATTTGATAGAAGAAATAAAAACTTACCAGGAAGCCATTGCAAAAGGAATAGTCAGGAAATTCCTCACAAATTTGTATTCACTCTGGGGTGGGACGAATAAACCTGCAACAAATTATTAGAAAGCACCCTCTTCAATGTCCTATCCAAAAAGCTCCAAATGACCTACAAAGTTGGGGTTAGCTAATTGGGGGTATTTTGGGATGACCTAGATGGTCATATTTCTCCAATTTGTCCTCTATCACCCAAAATCCGATGGCGCTATCTACATGTTAGTGAAGGCGGGAAATGATAAAAGCATGATCAAAACTTGTCCAAATAACCTGAAATTTAAATGACAGCATATGTAAAGAACCTAGAATCAAATGCAAAAGAAAAATCAGATAAATATGCCATATATTTCTATTCACTCCGGGGTGGGGAGTTTAGAACTGCGACAGTTTGGGGGCACCCGGGGGTAGGACGCCCATTGTTTGGGACTCTGTTTTGGCACGAATCCACTTGGGATAGGTCCAAAACCTCTTATGGGGTGTTGTCAGCAAATTTTGTGGGATATTGTGGCAAAATGTTTGGGTTTGATCTCTGGATTTGCGCTTCCAAGAATCACCCAATAACCTCCCTCCAAAATGGAGATCAAGGATGTGAAAGGCACAAATCAAAAGGTATGTTTGTGGATGTAAAATGATAGCCCTTTGTTGCTCAAAATGCTATCTCTCTCTCTATATATTTTGGGTGAGAAAAATCACCAATTTATAGACCTAGGGTCTCTCTGTTTGAATGCACATGCGAGGGCGCCACTAGAGTTGCATGTCCTATTTTGAGAAAAATATTATTCCATGATTTAGAGTCTCCTTGCATGAGGCCTCCAAAAATTAAAGACATGCATGACTGAAGTCTCTCTCCTTGATTTGAAGTCGTTCCTTGTGATTACATGGCCTGAAGCTGTAGTTAACTGGTGGAACTATCGAGGTTTGACTTTTTTTGCATGTCAAACATTCTATTCGCCTCACCCTGGGATGAATGCTTAAATTCATCCCTGGGTGGGATGAATGATAGTTTGTAATCATCCCCGGGTGGGACGAGTAGGGAGCAACGTCCCAAAAGATGCAAAATTGACCTTTTACCTTCCAAACTACTTTTGGGAGTGGTTAGGACCACTATTTAACCTCTAGGGGCTGCCCTAGGGGCTATGTGTGTCAATGCGATCAGCGCTTGTTGTCACATAATCGAATTGGTGCTATTTTGGTGTCTACTAGATGCCCATTTTTGGGATGCGATGTGCAAGGTGCAGTGTCGAGAAAAAATAGATAACCAAAGCACTAATGATTAGAGTTTATCAGTAACCTAAAAAACTTTTGATGCCCCAAGTATGGAAAGGGCACGCATTCTTGAATCCTTGCTTCTAACGAGCTATGGAGCTTAATTCAAGTGTTAACCTTTTTTGGTGAGGTGTTACTTGAGCTTGGACATTGATCAGTCATGAATAGGCAAAAGGCACAACATTTTGTCTATGGGAACCTTGAGTTCATGATTCATGAATGCCCAAGTGTTTGATCAGCTTGTGATTATTGCTTGTTTACTACCCCAAGCAGGGGCGTGATTGTCTTTGTCAATGATTCTTTGAATGCATGCCATTTCCATGAGTAGGTGTGTATTTGTTGATTGGTGACTAAGTGTGACTACCCCCTCAAGCGACAAATCGATGAGGGAATGACCAACATGAGAAAAGCGATGAGTCACTTGACCCATGATGACTTAAGTAAGGGTGCATTCATTTGTTTACCATTGAATGCGTAAGCAGTTTCCAAACATTCTGACCTATTTTTGGTGGGTTTTAATCCTTTCTATGAGGCATTTTAGAGTTGAAATTGGCAAAAATTTATCCTCCCGTGGAGCGGTCCAGCTATGGTAGCCTTCGTAGGGAGTAGGATAGTGACAATTTGTAACCCCAATGTATGTTTTGGATGCCAAGAATGTTAGGCACAAAGGCGCCTTCATTCAGCAATGTTATTGCTATTTTTTGGTGGGTTTTGACCCGTTTTGTGATGCCATTTGGGGATGAAATTCTCGAAAATCCAGCCTCCCATGGAGTGGTTCGGATATCGTAGCCTTCTTAGGGAATGGGATAGTGAGGATTTGTGACCCTGATGTCTATTTTGCATGCCCAGAATGTCAAGTGCAAAAGCACTCTCATTGGACAATTTTTGTGCTTGTTTTTGGTGCATTTTGTGTAGTTGTTGATGTTTTTGAAATTTTTTGCTCTATATTCATCCCTGGGTGGTATGAATGCCAGTTTAGTATTCATCCCAGGGTGGTACGGGCGCTAACCAAAGTGCTCATCCCAGGAAGGAACGATTACAGACTCAAAAAGCCTATTTAAGGGCCAAAACTGGGTTTTGGGCTCATTTGCATTTGTTTTTCTTGGCAATTTGGAGCTTTGAGGAGGAGGAGGTCGATTTTGTGAAGCGAAGCATTTCTGAATTTCTCCTGACATCATTATTTCATGAACTAGATTGAGCAGCAAAGCCGAAGCAAGACCAGTAAGTGATCCTCCTCGTTATTATTTGTTTGCATTACAGTGTTAAAATCGCAAGTTATGTGTTTTTTTGTTTTGTGCTTTTGTATTTGGTTTTTCAAATTAAAATGAAAACCCTAATTTAAATGGATGTTGTTATTTTTTTGTTGTATGGCTTCATTAAAACTTAGGTTGAAATCCTAGTGGAAACCATGTTGTTTGTTCAGGTGGTGTAAACTAAAAGAAACCCTAGTCTAACAAAAGCAAAACTTAATCTGGAAAAGACTGAGTTGAAAATTTTGCTTAAAACTTGGCCCAACCCGAGTTGGTTTTTGCTTTTATTTATGTGTTTTATTTGTCAGTGTAAACTAAGTGTAAACCCTAGGTTAACTGCAAATTTTGTTTTTTATTTGTTTTTTTTTTTGTCAGTGTAAACTAAGTGTAAACCCTAGGTTAACTGAACAAGTTTTTGTTTTTTTATTTGTTTTTTTGTTTGTCAGTGTAAACTAAGTGTAAACCCTAGGTTAACTGAACAAGTTGTTTTTGTTTTTTATTTGTTTTTTTGTTTTTTAGTATAAACTAAGTGTAAACCCTAGGTTAACTGAACAAGTTGTTTTTGTTTTTTATTTGTTTTTTTGTTTGTCAGTGTAAACTAAGTGTAAACCCTAGGTTAACTACAAATTTTGTTTTTTTTTTTGTTTGTGTAAACTAAGTGTAAACCCTAGGTTAACTGAACAAGTTGTTTTTGTTTGTTTTATTTGTTTTTAATTTATCAGTTTTAGAGTTAAAAACACTAGGATTGACAAATGATTTTTAGAATTTTGTTGTTTTTGTTTAATTTATCAGTTTTTAGAGTTAAAAACCCTAGGACTGACAAATTATTTTTTTGAATTTTGTTGTTTTAGTTATACATTGTTTGATGCATTGTTGTATATTCTTGTTATTGTTGTACAATTTTTCATGGTTTTAATGTTTTTGTTTTGTTTTCTTTGTAGGTTGTGAAGATCCGGTACCATGTGCCTACAATTTTTATTGAAGTGCGGAAGGCACTGACTTTGGCTAACTAGGAGTGGCTTGATGCCCTGGGGCTCAAGCAGGTGACTCGACTAGAGCCTGTGGTCGGGGATCGGGCCTATCTAACGGCCCTGATCAACTTATGGGAGCCCCAAACCAACACCTTCCATCTCCCAATAGGTGATATGATAGTGACCTTGGAGGATGTCTATCGGATTCTATGGATTTCGATAGATGGACTACTGATCAGGATGACACTACATGATCAGCGGTTAGCTATACTGACACGATGCTTTAGGAATGAGGAGGAGGTGGGTGTGGATAGCCTAATGGAGAGGGCAAAGTGTGACTGCCATATTGGTGGCATTTTGGTTCGATGGTGGCTTGAGATGGGTGTGTTGGGAGTGAGGCACACCATACTGATGGGCCTCATTTCCAACATGCTGCTACCCAAATCTTCGGGTGCGAGGTTCCCATAGAACCTGCTAGAGGTGGTGTTCAGGTTGGTGGAGTGTCCTATGGATGCACCTATGATAATATGGTGATAGACGCTGCTAGAATAGCTCTACAATGAGCTGTACGAGGTCCACTATTGGAGGTGGAAGGGGATTGGATGCAGCTACTTGTTGTAGTTTTGGGCTTGGTAGTACATAGCAGTGGAGAGGCCGATGGGTATGCCATGGATGACATGGGAAAATATAGTAGATCGAGATATCATATACGGGGCATTATGGTGGTAATATGATGAGCAAGGATAGAGTTGGTGGTGGGCAGGTGTCGTAGGGCACTATGTCGATGCCTTCGCTTGGCTTACTCTAGTGGAGGTGTTCTAGCACCCCTATCGAGACTGTCCATCCTGGCCTAAGGCAGGAGAGTGGCTCCGATGGGTACATAGGGGGTGGTGGCTGATTGGGCGTCACGAGACTAAGTAGGAGTTTTTCCCATATGGTCAAGTTACATGATAGTTCGAGGTGCACCAAGGGTTGTCTGGTGAGCCCATGGTCTATCGATGTCATGGGGATGAGAGGACTCTAGCTTGGCCAGTCATTGCATTGCTGGGTGAGGATTCAAATACAGCTATTGAAATCCTGGATGTGGATGACGTCAGGGTTACCACTGAGTATGACTAGTAGTGGACTTTGCGATGATGGTGAGGCAAGGGGCCTCTAGGCGGTGCAGAGGTAGCAGCAGGAGGTGATGAGGGTGTAGAGGCACCAGGAGATGATTGGGGGGTTTTTCTAGATGATGCGGACATGGTGGAGGTTGAGGATGATTTTGGGGGGGATTTTGGGGTTTTGGATCAGCCGAAGATGTAGGACGTCCCGGAGTAGTGGGAGCTAGAGCAGGCTACTGTGCCAGAGATGCCAATGCCTCAGGTAGTCTTAGAGGACATGGAGGTAGGGTTACATGCTAAAAATGTGTTATTGGTGGGGCTACTTTGGAGGCAATATGAGGAGCTGGGGGAGGCTATACAAGAGAGGGATCTCCTACGAATGTAGCTGGCAGAGTGGGAGAACGCATGGGCTATGTACCATCGATAGGAGGGGGATACCGATGCTGCATGGGAGAGGGATCTCCTATGGATGCAGCTGGCATAGTGCGACGATGTAGTAGAGATGTATCATCGACAAGAGGCGAAGTGGTGTCAAAATTATATGGATCTGAAGGGAGATATCATACACCTCGAGAGGCGGGTACCTGAGCCCTTTGGATGTGGGTCTTCATGCCGGATGACGGGCAGCGATACTGAGCAGTCAACATTGTCTTATCGTAGGTGATTGGATGAGGGGGAGCTAGTGGGCGTGATGTGGGGGCTAGCAACAGTCGCCTTGAGAGGTCCCATAGGACCCCCACCATGGGGGGTAGTCCCCGTCGCACCGATCTTGCATGATCATGGTGGTCGATGCCCTAGGCTTGGGGTTTTTGAGTTTTTGTCTTTTGTTGTGAGGTCAGACGACCGGTTCATTGTAGCCTACGAGCATTCTTGATGATATATATATAGATGACTTGCTTTGTGTTTATACACTTGTCATGGTTTGTTTTTATATTTATGCACAATTTTTTATGATGATGTATGCATACGAAATGAATGAAATGAGTTGTGGAGAACTTTTCAATGACACCATATACTATACAAGATTGACTGGATTGCTATACTTATGGGATGGCTTTGTGGAATGATTTTGCATGTGAAAACTTTATTTTTGCATTTTTGTAATTTTTTTATGGGGATGGATGTAATGAAATGTTCCAGTTGTTTTTAAAATGTAGTTAAGCTTTTATGAGATTCAGATATATTAACTAACTAGCCAAAACTATACATTTATCTCGCAAGACTTTTGAACAAGGTATAAATCAGACTTGAGTTTGACCAAGTTATTTCACATCCCTATGTGTGCAATTGAGTTCATTTATGTGGTATTTGTTAGGATACCGCCAGTGCCAGATAGGTTGTCAACCAAACCTGTACTGAGGATCACCTAATTAGCTCCACTAACTTCGTTGTTGTATTTAGTAAGATTAATCCATGGGGCAATCTAAGGTACCATAAGCTAGCTCATACACATGTAAACATTGGTCTACTTGCATGCAAAGCTAATGTGATAGACATATCGTCATGCGTTTAGGATGCCGCCATTATCAGGTAGGTTGTCCACCAAACCCATAATGAGGATCACCTAGATGGTTTTCCAATGCTAAGAATTCTAGGGATACAAGTTCAGGCATTTTATTTGCTCAATGTGTTAGGATACTTGATCATATATATAATGATGAAAATCACTGTTTATTTTTCTCTTTTGTTTTTCTTTTGAGCAAGGATTTTGAATAGTGGTGATAACCACTATTATTTGATTTTGCATTGTGAGCTGTGTAAGGTTGATATTGTATTTTTTTGGTTTATGAATGACTTTGATCCTATTGGCCTTGGGGATGACTACCCATCCTATTCAGGGATGTGTAGTATGAATCCTTACAACTTTGGAAACCAAAGGGGATTATGGAAATTATGAATTAAGGGCATTGGTCTTTTAGGCCTTGGGGATGACTATCCATCCTTGTAAGGGGCATGTAGTACGAATCCTTACGACTTTGGAGATCAAAAGTGATTGGAGATGATCGTGATGATGTTTTATGGGAATTTTGTTTTTGGATGGTCATTGATCCTTTTAGGCCTTGGGGATGACTACCCATATTTTTCAGAGACATGTAGTATGAATCCTTACAAATTTGGGAACCAAAGGGGATTATGGAAATTATGAAGTAAGGGCATTGATCTCTTAGGCCTTAGGTATGACTACCCATCCTTGTCAAGGGAATGTAGTACAAATCCTTATGACTTTGGAGACCAAAAGTGATTGGAGATGATCGTGATGATGGTTTATGGGGATTTTGTTTTTGGATGGTCATTGATCCTTTTAGGCCTTAGGGATGACTACCCATATTTTTTAGATATGTGTAGTACAAATCCTTACGACTTTGGGGACCAACAAGGATTGGGATTTTTGGTAGTGGTGAAAACCACTGTTTATTTAAGGGAATTGATGGGGAGGAGCTTATCCTTTTGTCAATGATCAGCACTCTTGAACCATTCGCACAGGGGGATGAGCAAGATAACCATTCACCTATGGTACCCTAGAATGCTTTGTAGGTGTCTCTTGCATTCACACAACTTAGGAATTATTTTATGTGTTGTAACTTATGTAGGGATGTTACGTAATGAGGTGTGCCAAGTAAAAATTTCCCTTGTAAAATTTGTTTAACTTTATACAGTTTTTGGCTAGAAATTTAAAGACAGCTGAATGACGAAAACCCTACATACATTAGGAGACAACTGACTATGCTAAAAATGGGGATGGTGTTATTCTGGATGTATGCATTGATAAAATGGATTGGAGGTGGAAGATGATGGACTTGTCGAGCAATTACAGTCTATGGTGCTTTTGACTTGTATGACCTAGCAAATATGCAATGTATGGATGCGATGCCTAATGCAACCTATATTTTTGTATTTTGATTTTTACGAATATTAATGGAATGGAGATGCAATTTTTTTGTTATTTTTGATGATTTTATTGTTTTTGTTGGTTTTTGAATATTTGTTTTGACCAAGCGGTTATGGTAACCCTTGGAGATTTTGGTGTGACCAAAGGGTTTATGGCTACCTTTGGGACATTTTTAGGGATTGACCAAGCGATTGTGGGAATCCTTGGAGCTTTTGGTTTGACCAAAGGGTTTAGAGATACCTTTGGGGCATTTTGGGATTGACCAAGTGATTGTGGGAATCCTGTTAGAGTTACTATGGTAATTCTATTTATTCACTCATTTGGTTTGTTAAGGTAGTTAGTTATCTACCTAAGGTTCACTTAACCACTTTGTTAAGTGAATATTTGTTATTATTTGTTAGCACTATTTGGTTAGTGGTTAGCTATTCCTATGTGCTAACTATAGTCTAAGTTGTACTATATAGTCTTAGTTGATTAATGAAATTATGTTCACTATTTTCACATGGTATCAGAGCAGGCGGCTCTTGGTTGACCTCAACATCATGGTTTTCAAGATGTGGACACATTTCCCGAGGTAGGGCTAGACCTACTCGGGCACATCTCTTGAGGCCGAGGATCTGACATGGTTCCATCACACTAGAAACAGATCTCGAGGTTGCTAACCAGATCACTGACTAGTCTCACTGCATCTAGTGTTAGCACGTAGACAGAGGTGGCTCCCAGGCAGCAAGGCCCGTAGGCCCATATCACTGGGTGACCACGAGAGAGGGCCCGTAGGCCCACATCACCAGGCGACCATGGGAGCAGGCCCATAGACCCTTACAGTTCTGACAACACTCTGTTGTTTGAATTTTTGGACCTAAAAGGATGCCAAAGCCTATAGCATAGGGCCCGAATCCCGAGGGCAAGTGGTCCTCCGGTTATCGATAGCTGCAAGTGTTGCCCTCATGGGTCCAATAAATACCAGACCCAAACTTGAGGGCAAGGGTGCCCTCAGGTCTGACCACTAATAGGGGACATCCCTGTTAGATCTTCGACGATCGAGATCTCAAAGGGCAGGTGCGCCCTCTGATCCCTGGCGACTAGCGGCACAGATCCAATGACTGAGATCTGAGAGGTAGGAGTGCCCTTCGATATTCGATGATCAGATCAGAGACCCTACAACTATAGACCATCCTGAAAACAAATCCTAAGGATAATTACAGCTGGGACCCATGCATGCTTGGGCACAGATCTTGAGGCACTAACTTAGCCCACTCATCTGGCGACATGTGGCGGCCAGACGTGACCTCAGGAATAGATCCTAAGGCACTGACGTGGCAGATAGCCATTGGACCTGGACTAGACTCAAACACATGGCAAGTGCCACCTAGAATGGACACGTGGATGACAACAAGATGAAGACAGACGTGACACATGGTAGACAAGCCATGTGTCACCAGACATGACACGTGGGTGACACGTGGCATACTGCCATGTGCCACCTGACTCGACCTAGCCACGCCATGTGGTGGTGACCAAAAAGGAGGGCAGGGTGATTGCACAAAGGTAGTCACTATCCTAAGGGCTTTAAAGCCCTTTTATACACTCGAATATCACCCGCATTGGCGATGTGGGATAAATCCCATAGTTTTCCCTGCTCGCGCAAGGAGTGAAGAGAAAGGGAATATCATTCCCTTCCCTTCACGTCGGGACATCTAGCTTGACTGGCAGAGGGGCTAGTGCTAAGGCACTAGCCGACGGGAGATTGGGAGTTCGACTCCTTTCAGCCCCAAATCGCTATTTTTTAATAAAAAAAAAACGGGCGGTGAAATGGACTGGAAAAAAAGGTAAGATTTTTTTTATTTTTTAAATTATTTTTTAGTTAATTTTATTAATAATTTAATTTTTTTTATATAAAAATCATTTTACATTAGTCTTAAGTGATTTTTTATGAAAATAATTTTATTATTAATTTATATTAGCTAAAATTAATTAGATTAATATATTAAAAATCAATTTTGGGGGAATTTTTTTTGCAACTTTACAAATTTTAGAGTGCTTTTGTTTTCTCACAAACAAGGAGATATAAGACATATAAGAGCCTCATTTTTTGTTGCAAATAAGACAACCCTCAACTCTTCTCAACCTTGTTAATTTAGCATACAATAAAGGTTCAAACATGAATTCTTTTTTGCCAAATTGTAACACAAGGAGACCCAATTTTTTGTAAAATTCAAAGGCCAAGTGTGCATTTGTTTTCTCCAAGGGGGGATATAAGACATAAAATTGCACATTCTTTTTTGCAAAAAATTGAGAAGTAATTGTAACCTTTGGTCCATCAAAAACTAAGTCGTGTGTCGACTAGTTCTGGAAGCTTTCCAAATGCGGTTCATGTGTCGACTTGTCTTGGAAGGAGTGCTCAAAATTGTTAATTTTGCAAAATTCAGGGGAGAAGACAACATTGTACTTCTTTTGCAAAGTTGGAAAACAAAGTAGGAGACATAAAAATATCATTTTTTTGCACAACACAAAACACACATTTTGTTGCAAAAATTAAAAGGTGCATTTTCGATTTTACTCAACACCTTTATTGGCAAATTAGGTGCATTTTTGGTTGCATCCGACACCTAGGTGATAAGATTTTTGTGGGCATTCTTGTTTGATTATTGCATTATTTCTTTTGCAATTATAAGTCATAGAATCAAGAACACACTAAACCCCAAAATTTCACAAATTTGTGTAAATCCTTGCACAGATTTAAAGCCAAAATTAATTGATATTCTCTCCTAAATCAACAAAACCCCTAATTCACTCTTATTTGTTTGGCTTAATTTCCTCCAACTTCTCATCCTTCTGAAGGGTGTTAAGGCAGGTGCCATTAAATATCTGTTTGAGTGAATTATATTTTGGTACTCTTTTAGGGTAATCAAAAGAAAGAACAAGTTTTTTTTGAAATAAGGAACCTTAAAAGTTGCAATCCTTTGCACTAAAGGGGGATAATTCCTTTCTTCCTTCAAACATAGATTTTTATAAGAGGGAAATAAAACTTGTAAAGGCAATCAGAAAAGTCCAAATCATCAACATTAAACCTTTTCTTTTAGACTTCATAATAGCAATCATGCTTGAAGTACTTGCAATAAGAAAGGACAAATTGGTGAACTTTTTGATCAAATTGCCTAGAAAGCATAGTTTTGCACAAATTGTAAAAATGACAACCAAGACAACATTCAGTGTTGGTTTCAAAACAAGAAAAACTAAAATGGCAAAGGCACAACATAGAAGCCATCTTTCTTGTGAAGTGTCTCATTCTGATTTTGTTTCTGGTTCAAAGATAGCACAAGGAGTGCTACATTGCTAAAACAGTTTTGTAGAGGGAAAACACATGTGTCCCTTGGGCAAAAGCACCATTTTATCTCATTCTTCTTTTAGGCTTCATAAATAGCATAAGTTTTTTGTTTGAAGACCTTGCAATAAGGGGTGCTTGTACCTCTTTTTTAGGCTTCATAAATAGCAAATTCTAGGTGTTTGAAGTACTTGTAACAAGAGGAGCGATTTTTTGTGATGTAAAATTGTCTAGGAGGCAATATTTGTAAAATCCTTCACAACACTCTTGAGTTGCACACTTTTTGCAATTGAGGGGGGATATCCATTTCTTTTCTTCACTAATTTTTGTAAATAGGGAAGATGACTTATAAGGGTGCATTTTTGGCTTTGACCGACACCTTAGTCACACTTCCTTCAGAAATTAATTACACTATGTTTTGCAATAAGAAGGGGGGAACTTATAAGGGTGCATTTTCGGTAGCGACCGACACCTTAGCTACCTTATCTTTTGCAAATTCATATTGTAAATGAATGAACCTTGTATGAAGTGATCTATTCTACTACACCTAGCGATTGCAATGGCTGGTTACCCATGCAAATCGGTTGGATGATGTGATTACCATAAGGACATTCGTTGGCGTGAAGACAAAGTGAGGAATGACCCACTTTTTGCTTAGAAGCAGCTAGAGCACTATGACAGAGCAAAGAACCAACAGATCAACTTCTTCTTCACTGTATTGGGGCAGTTATATACTTTACCCAAATATTGTTGTATGGGGGATGATAGTGTAGCTAGTAGTTATATTATTACCCAAATAATGTAATAAGGGGGGATGTTAGAGTTACTATGGTAATTCTATTTATTACCTCATTTGGTTTGTTAGGGTAGTTAGTTATCTACCTAAGGTTCGCTTAACCACTTTGTTAAGCGAATATTTGTTATTATTTGTTAGCACTATTTGGTTAGTGGTTAGCTATTCCTACGTGCTAACTATAGCCTAAGTTGTACTATATAGTCTTAGTTGATTAATGAAATTATGTTAGCTATTTTCATAAATCCTTGGAGCTTTTGGTTTGACCAAAGGGTTTAGAGATACCTTTGGGGCATTTTGGGATTGACCAAGTGATTGTGGGAATCCTTGGAGCTTTTGGCTTGACCAAAGGGTTTATGGATACCTTTGGGACATTTTGGAATTGACCAAGCGATTGTGGGAATCCTTGGAGCTTTTGGCTTGACCAAAGGGTTTATGGATACCTTTGGGACATTTTGGAATTGACCAAGCGATTGTGGGAATCCTTGGAGCTTTTGGGTTGACCAAAGGGTTTATGGGTACCTTTGGGGCATTTTGGAATTGACCAAGCGATTGTGGGAATCCTTGGAGCTTTTGGGATTGACCAAGTGATTGTGGGAATCCTTGGAGCTTTTGGTTTGACCAAAGGGTTTATAGATACCTTTGGGGCATTTTGGGATTGACCAAGCGATTGTGGGAATCCTTGGAGATTTTGGTTTGAACAAAGGGTTTTTGGACACCTTTGGGGCATTTTGGGGTTGACCAAGCGATTGTGGGAATCCTTGGAGCTTTTGGGGTGGACTATGGCTCTCTAAATGTGGAATGGCCTCAAATGACTGATGTTCAAGGGTTCTAGTTCCTTGATCCCATCAAGAGAGGTGAGCCGATATGTTCCAGGTCCTATTTTATCATCAATCACATAAGGACCTAACCAGTTTGCTGTGAACTTGTCCCTTAGATGGGAGGGAAAATTATAATTTTGTTGGTTCTCTTTTAAGACTAAGTCACAACCTAAAATTCCCTTAGGTGAACCTTCATGTTGTATGCATTCTTAAGTCGCTCTTGATATATATGCAAATGCTTGAGAGCATTAACACATTGTTCATCGAGCAACATAAGTTGGTCTAACCAGGCCTATCATGCAGTGTCATCATCGATGAACTCTTGCATTGAAATGCATAGGGAAGGGATTTCCAACTCAAGAGGTATGACTGCCTCAGAGCCATACACCAGCAAAAATGGAGTTGCCCCAGTGGGCATTTGAATGCTAATGTGATAAGCCCATAGGGCAAGCAAGATTTGAATGTGCTAATATTTATGACTATCTATGATGGTATTTTTGAGGATGGCGACTAGCATTTTTTTTTATGCCTCTACTTTCCCATTTGCCTGCAGATAATAGGGTGTTGAAAAATTGTGCTGAATTTTGTACTTTGTTGTCAAAGCACACACATATTTATTCTTGAATGACGTCCCATTATCCAAGAGGATCTTGGATGGAATACCAAAATGACATATGATTTTATGCAATTGTAGAGGTTAGCGAAATTGCTTCCACCCACTTGGTGAAGTACTCTATGGACGTTATGATGAACGTGTGATGACCCGACAACGTAGGGGAGATCTTTTCGATTAGATCAAAGCCCCACTATGAAAAATTCCAAGTTGATTGAATTGGTTGCAAGGCCGAAGAAGGTACGTATGTCAAATTAGCATGGTGTTGACACTTCATGTACTTCTTTACATATGCGCAACAATCTCGCTCTAAAGATGGAAAATAATAGCCCATGTAGAGAATGCACTTTGTGATGGCCATATCGTTGAAGTGGCCACCACATGTACCATCGTGCACTTGGGTGATCTCCCAAGTGGACTCCTACTGCTCCAAGCAAAAGAGGAGGATTCCTTCATAGCTTCGACGATACAAAACATCTCCTAGAAAGACATGTTTTGCCGCTTTCTATTTAAATGATATTTTCATGGCTTATGTCAATCCAAGTGGGAGGTTACCTAGCTTGAGGTAATCCCGTATGGGTGTGTACCAATCCTGCTGATCAGAAACATCGATGGTATGAATGACCAATCCCTTTTGAAGTTCATCCCTAGCAAAGTTGAATGGGAAAGAACTTGTAAAAACAGTGTTGTGTTGCTATTAAGAGGGGTCATGGAGAACAAGGACCCCCAGTTGGCCTGAGTCAGACAATCTTGGATTTGAGAGAACCTATACTGAGATGGTTCAATCTGTATCAAGTGAATTCCTGGCGTTAGGTCAGATCTTTCATGCTCCATCATGGATTGTGATAATGTCTTGACCTGAATGGTTGTCGTCTCATCGAAAGGGTCTTATGGGATTAGTGACCCCAAGGAGGCCATAGTATCCATGAAATGATTTGATGATCGAGGGAGTGCCTCGATGTCATACCATTAAATTTGTGCTAGGAATTTGTCCACAAGGGCTTTGTAAGCCTACAAATCTGGGCATTTACATTGGAATACCCCTTTTACTTGATTAAAAATTAACAACAAAACACCAAAGATGTTCATGGTGACTGTTGTTTGATGACCTATGAGCAAGGCTTCATATTCTGCATTATTTTTGGTTCACAAGAATTCTAATTTAAATGATAGAGGCATTAGATCCCCTTGCATTGTGAAGAATACAATTCCCGCACCACCTCCTTGATCACATTTAGAACCATCAAAGAATAGGGTCATGTCATCCTGTGACTCAAGCTCATTAGAATCCGTTGATTCTGAAACATGGAAGACCCCATCATTCGATAGTTCTACAGTTAGAGGTTGATCATCTTCAAGAGGATCCTCTGCTAATTGATCGGTGATGACTTGACCTTTTATGGATTTTTGTCCAATGAATTTTATGTCAAACTTCGTAAACAACGTGATCCATTTCACCATGCAGTTACTATGACAAGTATGACTCATCATGTATCGCAATGTATTCTCCTTAGACACAACATACATCATGTTGCTGAGCATGTAGTGGCATAGCTTTTTGGTAGCAAACACCACTACCAAGCAGAGCTTCTCAACGTATGCATAGTTAAGTTCATAACTGACCAGGGTGTGGCTAAGATAGTAAGTAGCCTGTTCTTTATGTAGCTCATTTTTTTGGGAAATCATGGCACCTAGTGCCACCTCAGTAGCTGAGATGTATAAGTAGAATGGCACTCCTGGTCTAGGTGGTTCCAATACTAGTGGTGAAGCCAAGTATTGTTTAATATCATCAAAGGCTGACTAGCACTCGTCATCCTAGTGAAATGCTACCCCCTTGTGCAATAATTTATTCATGGGTCAACACTTGTCAGATAGCTGTGCTATGAAGCACTTGATTGATGTGACCTTTCCCTGTAGGCTTCTGAGCTGCTTGATGGTAGTTGGGGGAAGCATTTCAAGGATTACCTTGACATTGTTTGGATCCATCTCGATTCCTTGTTTGGAGACTATGAAACCCAAGAGCTTTCCAAATGTGATGCCAAATAAGCACTTCTTGGGGTTTAGTCTGAATTTGTGTTCAATGAGGCGATTGAGGATCTTGCTTAAATTATCGAGATGTTTTGGGTGCAAAAGAGATTTTGCCAACAAATCATCCATGTAATCCTCCAAATTTTTATGCATGTAATCATGGAAGATGTATGTCATAGCACGTTGGTAGGTGGCACCAGCATTTTTAAGGCCAAAGGGCATGACCTTATAATAAAATGTCCCCCAAGGCATTTTTAACGCCACTTTTAGTTGGTCTTCAAGATTGATACAAATTTTATTGTATCCCGAGAAACCATCCATGAGGGAAAGCATTTCATGGCTCGCTGTAGCATCTACCAATGAGTCGATGCTAGGCAAGGGGAAATCATCCTTAGGACTTGATTTGTTTAGATATCAAAAATCGGTGCATATGTGAATCCTCCCATCGAGCTTTTTGATGGGCACCATGTTAGACAACCATGGTGGGTAATCCATGCAGATGACAAACTATACATCCAATAGCTTTTGTAGGTCATATTTTACCATTAAGGCTAGTTTTGGATGCATCTTACGTATTTTTTGCTTTACTGGCTTGACTGTCGAATCAAGCGTTAGATTATGTGTGACTAGCTATGGATCTAGCCCCGACATGTCTTTGTAGGACCCTGCAAAAACATCCTTCTTCTCTTTGAGAAGGGCAATGTAGTCGGCTTGCTCTTTGGGGGATAGACTTACCCCTAGCTTGATGATTTGCAAATTTAGTGGATCTAAGCCGATGTCTACGTTAGTCGTCTCCTCAATCGACATGTGGGATCCGTCCTCCAACTAGTGTGGATTTGGGATCAAGTGGATATCATTTTATGAGTTGAGATCATCATTTGGAACGTCAGGTTCCTCTTCAGCATGGAAGACATCCTGAGTCTGTCTAGGTGTGAAATGGAACATCCCACCACAAGGCCAGTACTCTAATGGGGATGGCGGTGCGTCAGTGCAATCCCAGTCTATAGCATCTAGGTCTAGATGCAATGACCATGATGTGTCGGCTGGATTATGGATGGGGGTGGTTAAATCAATTGAGATCATTTTGATGACATGATTTTGGTCTCCATTACCGTAGGTGTGACTTCTCAAACATTCTAGATGATATTTGTGCTCCAGATCTAGCTCTGTGGGCATTGGCACAAATGGATTGGCCCTATGTGCGGATAAGAGGATAGGATCCGCCCGAGGCACTGATGGCTCTATAGGATATCCGGGTGGAAGATGTTCTCTGTATACCGAGAGTGGAAGGTGCAGTAATTGCTATAACTATGCCTAGTTGAGGTGCCACCTATGTCTTGGCCATATGTGTAATTGTTCAGACATGTCATCTATGTCCAAGGGATATTGCTACTATCGTATATGATTGAGATAGACCATCTTAGTTTCATCTTCATAATCACTGTCAAAGATCCAAAGGCCTTCGTTGGCTCCAACAGCTGTTTATGACGTATGAGGCTCATCTTGCTCGAGAAAATTAATGTGGTCCCATCGAGGTTGTTTCGCTCTTTGCAGGGGGACTTGATTCTCTTGAGGTGGCATATGCTGAATTGGAGCATTCAAAGGGAACATTGTCAAGAAGCTCTCTTGATAATCATCCATGGGAGTCACTTGTGAATGATTGCTATTAGAATCAAAAGGATCCCAAGGTGCTACCTCATATTTTGACTCATCTTCTGAAGACCATTCTAGGTCTTGTCGACATCCCTCTTGTAAGTGAGTCCTCGAACTGTATCCCTTTTCGACCAAAGGGAAAGGATTGTTAAGGTCAACAAGGTCGGTTGTCAGCAATGGGTGATAATCCCCCAATGTATATGTTGTGTTAGGATTGGAATATGGATCTAATGCCAACCCATCGTTGTTGCCTATCCCTAGGCCTTGCATGTTCTCTACCAAGATGTCTAGGTGCAAGGGGTGGTTGAACCCTACTCCTGACTTGTCATACAACATTTGATATCTTGGTTGGCAAAGAACACACACTCCTTGCTCATACCCTCCCAAAACATATCCATGCCAATTGCATTAGCCAAGACATCTCAATGTGAAGTCTAGGTTGGACAAATAGTTGATGTCCTCAGCAAATGGTTCTTCATCTTCATCTTCTTGCATAGAAGGTTCAATGTCATTATCCAGGCCCCCATAAACAAAGTTTTTCTAATTGGGTGGGTAGCCTAGAGGAATCATAGAGCTGATGGGAAGGCAAGGCCTCCCCATGTCCTGCATGGACTCAAGTGTGGGTGTTGCTACAATGTTTCGCACTATATACTCCCCCAGGCTCGTGTTGGCCATCTCAACGATGATCGTTGGCAGTTGAGGGGGAGCGAATGGGAGTCCTTTCGGATTCCACTCCATGTAGGGTGAACCAGGCGTCTCGACTTCCATTCTATTAGGCATCTCTTCGGTAGAGATGGTTGAGACTAGGGGTGGTTCCTCTTCTAGGGGTTTCTTTCCCTTGTCCTTTAGTGTGGCCATCGTAGGTGGCATTGTTGGTGAAGGACCAGATGAGGAAGATGGACCCGATTGGGGATTTGATGGACTTGTCTATGGGGATGCATGCGAAATCAGACCCTGGTTAGATGGATTCAACTAAAAATCCAAATGCGTTGATGGAAGGGTCGATTGCAGCATGAATTGCATCGTATTGTAGTACTTGAAGGGCTCTAAGTATTTCGGGACTACATGCAGCTGTCCTTCAAATGTGTACTTTAAGCACTGATGAGCTATAGAAGGGACACACTTCATGTCCCTGATCCAAGGCCAGCCCAACAATGTATTATAGGCCATCTCACCTTCCAAGATGTGGCACAATGTATGAATAGTATTTTGTCCCACTTAGATGGGTAGGACAATTGTGCCCATCGTCGAGCATATTGCATCATTGAATGCTCAAAGAGTATAGGTGGAGGCCACGATGTGAGATATCGATAACTTCAGATGTTTCAATGCTACTGTTGTAATTATATTACTGGATAAGCTAGTGTCCACCAACACTCTCTTATACGAAATCCCTTTGACCCACGTAATGACGTGCATGGGTGGATCCGCCACATCACCTATCACTAATTTCAATTCATCTTCTCTAAAGGTGATGACTAGTTCTGTACATTATTTTACATGTCCCATGAAGTTGTTGAAAGATTTTTCTTCATGGGTTTGCAGTCAATGGCTTTTAATATCTCCATTAGAGCCTCATGATGGGGCACTAATTATTGAATGAGATCGTCTATGGAGAGCCTAGCCAACATGGTCTATAGACTTTGGGTAAGTCTGGTCTGAATCATGGCCACTGGTCTAGGCAAGGGAAGTTGCGTAGGGTGCTATTGAGGTTGTGATGTCGATGGAACCTCTCTTGTGGCTGTCGCGGGGGCAGCTCCTTGGTACCTCTTGTTCCTAGTCACTATGCTTATCATCCCTACATACCCCTACATGGGGAAATTCTGTTGCACCTCATTGAATTGGAGGGGTTTTTCTTGCACATCATGGGTAGGTAGGGGGTCTCTGAAGACTCCCATCTATTGGTTGTTTTGTGCTACAGGGTTGTCCACCACCAACAAATTATTGTCGATTAGGTCTTGCACCAAGCCTTTAAACTTCCAACATGCATTAAGATCATGTCCCTTCCGTATGTGGAACATATAGTACAAGTCCTCCCTATACCCCTTAGGATTTGGTGCATTGGGTTCTATGGTTTGAATCTCTGGCAGGTTGATCAAGTTCATCGCTGACAAGCGGTCAAACAGGGAGTCCCTAGACTCTATGTAAGGTGTGAACTATCGCCTAGGGTGATGCTATTGATTTTTTTCTTGCCTCTAATTTTCTCTATGATAATTGTTAAGAGGCATCGCTTGATAGACTTTTGAGGCTATGTTGCTTGTGTAGGCTTAGGGACATTTATAGCAACTTGATTGACCGCAACTGGTTTCTGTTGCATGGTCCCTATTTTGGTGTTTTTAGACCATTCTTTTTTCTTTGGCTTCGAAATATCACCATCCTATATCTTGATCTCCTCGATGATTCTGGATTGCACCAAAGCTTCCTCTAAGGTGGCATATTGCTACAGCTACAATAGCATGGAGATCGATCTCAAATAGCTCTTTGAGAACATTTGGGTCAGGTCAGACATGGGAGGGAGGTAGGGCAGCTTTGAAAGCAATGTCCTCCAACGGTTTCCATATGCCACCATGGTCTCTTCCTCATACTGCTTGAGGCTAGCTAGGTCACTTAGTGACGCCCTTTTCTTGGTGTTGAAGGTGAAGTGTTCAAGGAACGCGTCCACTAGCTGATCCAAGTTACTGATGCTATATTTTGGTAACTGAGTGAGGTTATAAATGTTTTGAGCAACAAAGCATCATTGTCCTAAATACCAAAGCATTGGCTCAAGAACCTAGTCACATGTTCTTGGGTATCCTCATATCCTCTAAAGAGTGCCAACTGGGGCAGTTTAAAGTGTTCAGGGTATGGAGGTGCCGGCACGAATGAATGCACAGGGTGACTACGAAGTTGGCATAAAGTGGGCTTTTGGGGCCCATAAGTCTTGCCCTCCATAGACTCTAAGTGCTCTAGCAGTGCTTTATATGCATCATAAGGTTTAATCTCTTCCTCCTTAATTAGCTCCCATTGTGGGTTGGGGGGAACTTGAGGCCTATAGAGGGTTGGTCAGATAATAGCCCCTCTACTTTGGTAGGGAATTTCGGCTCGCTCTTCTTCTTGCTCATACTCCTCATAGTCTTCTTGAGGAGTTTTTGGATGAGACCTATGACTATGGGTGGGTCCCCTTAGAGGGTGCCCATCGTTATTCCTAGAAGTGGCCTCCCGCTCAGGTCTAGGAGGTCTCGAAGGCAGCACTTGGTAAGGTCACGGGGACCTGTCTCGCACCAAGGGGTTGTGCCTCTCATACACTTCTACTTTATGCATGCGAGGGGTTGGGACCTTCTCAGGCATAGTGTTATGAAGCAATTCGGTTGTCTGATGTTGAATGTGCTCTTTGCTAAGGTGTATAGATGATCTAACTGTTGTTGATCTTTCTTGAGCTGCATGATTTACGCTTGGCCGACGACATTTTTGGCAAATTCCAAGTCAATTTGTTCCTCTGTCTTGTATTTATGAAGCCTAGATGCCTCTCCTACATGTCTATCTCGATCGTGGTGATCCGAGACCCCTATGGGTTGCTTTCCTCTATTGAGGTTAGCGACATTCACCCGAGGCTATGGCCTCAATGGGTGATCCCGATACATAGCAGGTGTGGAGGTGCATCGCTCCCATGTTATGTACTACTCTTGAGGGACATGGTGGTCTTCCTCACACTCCCTTTCATATGTGTGAAGGGTGCAAGGAGAATTGGCTTGCCCTACCTAGAGAGCCCTATGCTCTATATTTTTTCTAGTGTTTCTAACAGTAATAAGGGGTAAAGGAGGGATGAAATTATGTTCCCCCTCCTTATAGACCCTATGTTGCTTTAGCACTTCATCACTAGGCCACTCATAACGAGCTTCTAAGGGAGGCCTTCTATCTATGTCGAGTGCCACGTGTAGGTTCTCCTCTTGAAAGTATTTATGCTGAGTGGGGGTGCATCTCAAAGAGGTGCCTCTATAGTCCTATTCTATAGTGGCATGATGTGGACTATCTTGTATGTCAGGCCACCAAGGTGGGATGACCAAGTTCTTAGGACTATATCAGAGGCGACTTGTCCCCATTTGTGCACTCTCTGTAGCGTCTGCCCGTGATTGGGCTCGACTACGAGTGTACACCATGGTGATGCTTTCCTACAAGATTCATAGATTTTTATCTCCTTTTATGATTTTTATGTTACACTAAATAGAAGGGAAACACACAATCAAAGAAATGATTATCTTGTTTAAATATTAAATGTGTGCCTTAAATCTGGTTTTGTGTGTTTTGATTTTTTTGTTTTGAAAGATTTTGTAAAGAACGTTTAAATGCAATATGATGGCTCTTATGACTCGCAAAAATGGTCGCCCCTTCGATATACCATTGCCAGACCGATATAACAACCTCTCTATATACCCGCCCTTACGTGAGGGAAACTATTGGTACATGAGAGAAGATGGTACATGGAACATAGGCGGTACAAAAGGGGAATCACTCTGTTTATGACACCTACCATAGAAGACTTATCCTCATGCATTGGGAATCACCCCCACTACACTTGGTCAGCTTTCATTAGGATTTACATCTAGAAATAGCCATGATTAGGGTTATGTATGCAGTATCTCAAGCCAAGGTGGTGATGAAATCCACCATTGGTCTTGCTCAAGGGTTGGGGTTTTACGACCAACTACTTATTGTTTTAAATTACCATGTGGTGTGTGGGGTTCTTTTTAAGTTGCATAAATGAAGGAAACAAGCATTCAAGCTCTCCTATGCAAGAAAATAACCAGATAACAAAAAATAGAAAGCAAAAAATTGACAGGTGTTTAAGACCCCTACCTCTTCTCTGCCCAAATCAGATGTCTCTAAATTTTTGCCCTAAAATTGCATAGAGAGCTATTTGTCTCGAGTTGAGGCGAATAACAGATCTGTATTCATTCTAGGGTAGGACGATGTCCTATTTGTCAATAGGTAAGACGAATTCTAACTTTGTACTCGTCATAGACTAAAACGAATAGTAGTCCATCATTTGAAAACTTGGTACCTGTAAGCAAAAAAAAGCAACTTTTGATCAGAAAGTTAATATTAAAATCAAGGTACAGAGGTCCCACCGTGATCGCCACTGAAATCACGAGGATACATAAACAAAAAGGAAAATGCTAAGTATGATGCGTGTAAAACCAAACTTAACGCTAAAAGCCTATATTGAAAAATGCATAAAAAGAAAGGACATAAACAAATTGACATAAGATAAAAGCAATATGGAATATGGCCCTCTTTATTGATATGATTTTAAAGTTGTGTTACAATACGTCTCCTTCCCTTTTAGGGGATAGGAGCGTCAAATATGTTTCTTGTCACATCCATGGATATCAATCCTTCTTCCGCATGCCCACATGTAATATGGGTGGACCAAAACATCATCGCTGCTTGTGTATATGAGTGTTGACTCCTTACTACTCCTCTGATGTTGAAGACCTATGTTCGAGGAAACAAAAAGATCAGTAGCACCTGTAGATAGAATAGAACATGTATTTCCCAAGGCCTACTGTTAGTGTATGCATGAAAATATTAAACCGATAACCAAATAACATCAGAATGACCTAAAAATTTGATAGAAGCAATAAAACCTTACCAAGAAGCCACTACAAAAGGAATAGTTAGGAAATTCCTCACAGATTTGTATTCGCTCCGGGACGGGACAAATAAACCTGCAACAAATTGTTAGAGAGCACTCTCTTCAATGTCCTATCCAAAAAGCTCCAAATGACATACAAATTTGGTTTCAGCTAATTGGAGGTATTTTGGGATGACCCAGATGGTCATATTTCACCAATTTTGCCTCTATCACCCAAAATCTGATGGCACTATCTGCATATTAGTGAAGGCGGGAAATGATAAAAGCATGATCAAAACATGTCCAAATAACCTGAAATTTAAATGAAAGCATATGTAAAGAACCTAGAATCAAATGCAAAGGAAAAATCATAGAAATCTACCACATATTTCTATTCGCTTCGAGGTGGGGCATTTAGAACTTTGACAGTTTGGGGGGTGCCCAAGGGTAGGACGCCCATTTTTTGGGACTATGTTTCGGCACCAATCCACTTGGAATAGGTCCAAAACCTCTTATGGGGCATTGTAAAAAAATTTTGTGGGATATTATGGCCAAATTTTCAGGTTTGGGCTCCGGATTTGTGCTTCCAAGAATCACCCAATAACCTCCCTCCAAAAGGGAGATCAAGGATGTGAAAGGCACAAATCAAAAGGTATGTGTGTGGATGTAAAATGGTAGCACTTCATTGCTCAAAATGCTACCTCTCTATATATATTTTGGGTGAGAAAAATCATCAATTTATAGACCTATGGTCTCTTTGTTTGAATGCGCATGCGAGGGCGCCACTTGAGTTGCATGTCCTATTTTGGGAAAAATATTATTCCCTAATTTAGAGTCTCCTTGCATGAGGCCTCCAAAATCAAATACATGCATGACTGAAGTCTCTCTCCTTGATTTGAATTCATTCCTTGTAATTGCATGGATTGAAGTTGTAGTTAACAAGTGTACCTATCGAGGTTTGACTTTTTTTGCCATTCAAACCTTCTATTCACCTCACCCTAGGGTGAATGCTTATATTCGTCCCTGGGTGGGATGAATGCTAGTTTGTAATCGTCCCCGGGTGGGACGAGTAGGGAGGAAAGTGCCAAAAGGTGCCAAATTGAACTTTTACCTTCCAAACTACTTTTGGGAGTGGTTAGGACCACTTTTTAACCTCTAGGGGCTGCCCTAGGGGTTGTGTGTGTCAATGTGATCAACACTTGTTGTTACATAATTGGATTGGTGCTATTTTGGTGTCTATAGATGCATATTTTTTATTATAACCTTTGCATTGCATCCTTTCTCATCACATTGATAGTCACCCTTAGGTTGATTAAAACATTATATATTTGGATTGATCCTATGGCTACTATGACTACAGGGCTTCCTGGATCATCATACTTTAGTGAAATAAGTTTTTCTACAAGGTTTATAACTTCCCATCTAATTGTATGGTTTTAGGTAACACTTTCTGATGCAGGAGCATCCGGTGGCAGCTGAGCAATCTTGCATCAAAGAAATTTATTTTATTTTATTTTATTTTTTTCTCTAAGTGTGCCTTGATGTCGCGATATCGCGACAATGAAAAGTGTCGTAATATCACGACATGTCGTGTTTTCGTGACTTAGGAAGGAGAAAGAAGGAGCGGGGAAAAAAGTGTTGCGATATCACGATAGAAAAAATGTCACGATATCGTGACAAAAAAAGTGTTGCGATATCGTGACATGTTGCATTTTCATGACTTAGGGAGGAGAGAGAAGGAGAGGGGCAAAAAGTGTCATGATATCATGACAGGAAAAAATGTCACGATATCGTGAAAGAAAAAGTGTCACGATATCACGACATGTCACGTTTTCGTGACTCATGAAGCTGAGGAAAGGTGCAAGGGAGAAGAAGTGTCGCATGACATTTCACATTTTCATGACCAAAATGTGAGAGAAGCGCAAGAAGGGAAAGGTGTCGCGATATCTCTACATGTCACGTTTTTGCGACTCAAGAAAGGTAGGAAGGCTGAAAAGAAAAAGTGTCGTGATATCATGACATGTCGTATTTTCGTGACCTAAACAGGACAGGAAGGAAGAGAGGCCAAATGTGTCGCGATATTGCGACATGTAGCATTTTTGTGACTCGAGAAAAGCAGGAAGGTAGAGGAGTCGAAAGTGTCAAGATATTGTGACATGTTGCATTTTTGCGACCCGAACAGGATAGGAAGGCAGAGAAGCCAAAAGTGTCACGATATCATGACATGTCGCATTTTTGTGACTCAAAGAAAGCAAGAAGGCAGAGGAGCCGAAAGTGTCGTGATATCATGACATGTCGTATTTTTGGGACTCGGACAGGACAGGAAGGCATAAGAGCCGAAAGTGTCATGACATTGCGACATGTCACATTTTCATGACTCGAAGAGGATAGGAAGGCAGAGAAGCCGAAAGTGTCGCGACATCATGACATGTTGCATTTTCATGACTTGAGAAATGCAGGAAGGCCAAAAATAAAAAGTGTCACGATATCGCGACATATCGTATTTTCACGACTCGAGAAAGGCAGGAAGGCCAAAAAGAGAAAGTGTCACGATATCACGACATGTCATATTTTCATGACCCAAACAGGACAGGAAGGCAGAGAAGCCAAAAGTGTCGAGATATCGTGACATGTCACATTTTCACAACCCAAACAGGACATGAAGGTAGAGAAGCCAAAAGTATCCCGATATCGCGACATGTCGCATTTTTGTGACTCGAGGAAAGTAGGAAGGTAGAGGAGCCAAAAGTATCATGATATCGTGACATGTTGCATTTTCATGACTTGGACAGGACAGGAAGGCAGAAGAGCCGAAAGTGTCGCGACATCACGACATGTCGCATTTTTGCGACTCGAAGAGGATAGGAAGGCAGAGAAGCCAAAAGTGTCACGACATCGTGACATGTCACATTTTTGCAACTCGAAGAGGACAGGAATGCGGAGAAGCCAAAGGTGTCACGATATCATGACATATCGCATTTTCATGACTCGGATAGGATAGGAAGGCAAAAGAGCTGAAAGTGTCACGACATCATGACATGTCACATTTTTGCAACTCGAAGAGGACAAGAATGCAGAGAAGCCAAGGGTGTCACGATATCACAACATGTCACATTTTTGTGACCAAAGAAAGGAAAAGAAAGCGCAGGCGGTTACAAGAGCCGTTATAGAGGAAACGATCGAGCGATGGTATACCGAACGTCATCAATAGTTGAGAAGTGGTATATCAAGGTGCCATGAAAGTAGACGAAGACGAAGAGTCAGAACATTTCGACAACCAGAACAATGAAGAGACGCGGGAGATGAAACGAAAGCATCAAAAAAAAGGGAGACAAAGATTCATACTAGATATTTTAAAAGGGGAAGTGAAGGCATGCACAGGGGGTCAAAAAATTGGGGAGACAGAGTTGCAGACGTAAAGGCAAGAGGCCATTCTGTACATGTTAGGATGTTTTTCTTCTAGGCAGAAGATGTTGTAATAGAAACTATATTTCAGGACAAAAGAATTTATGTGGGTAGACTGTTGCCATGACTGTAATTTTGTTCTAATCTGTTGAATGTGATTACAGATTTGGTGTGAGCATTTTGGTTCTTGATCAAGTGGTATCAAAGTAGGAGGTCTTGAGTGTGTGAGCAGATCACCGAAAGTAAGGCAGTTTGCATCAGGATCTATGGAAGCGTTGTGCAAAGAGAGTGAGGAAGAATGCCTCCATGAAGAAACCATGGTGGTGGGAGGAATGTGATACCTGAAGAAGATTTCAGAGCTTTGCAGAGGCAAGTGCAAGCCCTGTAAGAGGGGTTGCGAAGAGGGGTTGAACCAAGGGGAGAAGATCATAGTGAATATGAAGCTTGGGAGGTTTATAACCCATCAGAGGAAGAGGAAGCAATGAATCCTGTAGAAGTCATATTAATTAAGGCCATCAATCAGATCGAGAAGAAGCCAAAGTTTGATGTCTCCACGTACTCTAGGAACCTCAATCCAAAAGATTTGATTTATTGGATCAATGATATGGAGGAGTATTTTGAGTATGAGGAGGTTGTAGATCCAGATCGGATCAAATTGACAAAAACAAAGTTGAAAGGCCATGCTAGCATATGGTGGAAATAAGTACAACTATAAAGGAATAGGAGAGGAAAAGAAAGGATAACCAGATGGGACCGAATGGTTGAGAATTTGAAGAGGTAGTTTATTCCTGCAGATTATGAATTAGAGCTATTGAGAAAAATGCAGAGCTTGAGACAGTCAAGCAAATCTATCAAGGAATATACCGAGGAGTTTTATCAGATTTTAATAAGAACTGGACATTCAGAGGATAGTAAGGAGAAAGTAGCTCGGTACATAAATGGGTTAAGAATGAATATCCAAGAAGAACTTAGTCTAGTTAGAATTACCACCATTGAGGATACATATTAGTTTTCCTTAAAGGTTGAAGAGAAGCTGAATAGAAAATTTGAAGGCAAACAAAGAGGAAGAGGTTGATGTGGAAGAACTGGGGGAAGGACCAGTGGAGGAAAATTGGATGATCGAAATAAGACCGATGAAACAAATACTAGCCAAGATCAGAAAGAGGAGAATGCTTACCACTCCCGTAATCAGAACAATAGTTACCAAAGTGGAATAGGTAGAGCTGGACGTGGGTATGGAAGAGGTGGATTTCGTGGAACCTGTTTCCATTGTGGAGAAGAGGTACATCGAGCATATGAGTGTCCCCAAAACTAAGAGAGGACGAATAAATGACATGAGGATCATGCTAGAGTGGCTGTAGTAGATGAAGGTGTTGAATCACAACATTCTAAAGAAGCAGAAGAAGAATAAGTTTTGATGACAAGAAGAGCATTGATGAATGAAGGGAAATATGTGGATCAAAGGAAGAGCTTATTTTGCACGAGATGCAAATGTGTAGGTAAGACCTGTAATTTTATCATAGATAATGGTAGCACAGACAATTTTGTCTCAGGAGAAATGGTTACTAAGCTAAAACTGGAGAAGAGGGTGCACCCACATCCATATCGGATTGCATGGTTGCAGAAAGATCATAGGGCATTAGTCAGTGAGCAGTGTTTGGTTAAATTTCATATTGGAACTTATCAAGATGAGGTTCTATGTGATGTTTTACCAATGGATGCTTGCCATTTGTTGTTGGGGAGGCCATGGAAATTTGACAGACGCACGGTGCATGATGGACATGTGAATACTTACTCTCTGACGAAGGGCAGAATGTGTCACAAGTTGAAGCCATCGAAGGAAGTGGATGAAAAGGTATGCAGTAGTACAAGAATCTATCTGGTAGATGGTAGAAAATTTTTGGATGGCTTGAAGAGGGAGTCTATGTGTTACACATTAATTCCTACTATTAAGAGGGAACAATGTATGGACATTCTAGTAGAGGTTGAAATCCTGTTAGAAGAATTTCCTGATATTGTGTCAGATAATGTGCCTGAGGGTTTGTCACTAGTAAGAAATATTAGCCATCAAATTGATTTGATTCCAAGGGCTAGTTTACCCAATAAAGCAACCCATAGAATGTCTCTCACAAAGAACAAGGAGTTGAATAGATAGGTTCAAGAGTTGTTGAGGAAGGGATTGATTAGAGAAAGTTTGAGTCCCTGTGCAGTACTTGCAATACTAGCACCGAAGAAGGATGGAGAATGGAGAATGTGTACTAATTCCAGAACCATAAATAAGATTACCATTAAGTATAGATTTCCATTGCCTAGAATGGACGATATAATGGACTATTTGAGTGGAGCTAAATACTTCACAAATATTGATTTAAATAGTGGATATCATCAGATTCGCATCAGAGAAGGTGATGAGTGGAAGACTACTTTCAAAACCAAAGAGGGTTTGTACAACTGGTTGGTCATGTCGTTTGGTCTAACCAATGCACCAAGTACATTCATGAGGTGTTGAAAGAATTCCTAAAGAAGTTTGTTATTGTTTATTTGGATGATATTTTGATTTTTAGCAAGACATTGGAATAACATTTGATGCAAGTTCGGATAGTTTTTGAAAAGCTGAGGGAGGAGCAGTTGCTGATTAATTTGAAGAAGTGTAGTTTTGTGAAGAAGTATTTGGTGTATCTACGATTTGTCATCTTGGATGAGGGTCTAAAAATGGATCCAGAAAAGGTGAAGGCTATCATTGAGTGGCCTACTCCAAGGAACATAACGGAGGTAAGATCATTCCATGGTCTTGCAAGTTTCTATAGAAAGTTCATTAAAAACTTTAGCAGTATTTGTGCACCCCTGACAAAAACCATGAGAGGGGATGAGGAGTTTAAGTGGACTACAAGGGCAGGTGCAAGTTTTGAGATGTTAAAAAGGAAGGTTATGGAACAACCCATTTTGATACTTCCAAAATTTAATAAAGTATTTCAGGTTGATTGTGATGCTAGCGACAGTGCCATTGGAGCTGTGTTGAGTCAGGAAGGTAAACCTATCGCATATTTTAGTGAGAAGTTAAATGATGCTAGGAAGAAATACTCTATTTATGATCAAGAATTTTATGCTATAGTTCAGGCTCTGAAGAAATGGAGACACTATTTGTTAGCAAAAGAGTTTTTTTATATACTGACCATCAAGCTTTGCAATATATTAACAATCAAAGAAAACTGAATTAGAGACACCTAAAGTGGGTTGAATTTCTACAGAGTTATACCTTTGTTTTGAAACATAGGAGTGGGAATTCTAATAGAGTTGTAGATTCCTTGAGTAGAAGACAAAATTTGTTGTTGGAGATGAAGGTGGAAGTCGTTGGGTTTGAAGAACTCAAGAGTTTGTATCCAAAGGATCCGGACTTTGTAGAAGCTTGGAAGGTATGCTTGTCTCCTATTACTTTGGATAGAACTAAGTGGATAGATTTCATCATCCAAGATGTGATGCTATTTTGAAATAACCAATTATGCATTCCTAGAAGTTCAATGAGGGAGAATCTGATAAAGGAGAAGCATAGTGGAGGACTAGCTGGACATTTTTGTCAAGATAAGACCATTGCCCTTGTCAGTGAAAACTACCATTAGCAATAGTTGCAACAGAATGTGATGAAATTTGTGCAGGGTTGTAGAGTGTGTCAGATGGATAAAGGAGTGAGATAGAATACAAAATTATATCAGCCATTACCTATACCAGAAATACCATGGGAGGACATCAGTATGGATTTTGTTCTTGGCCTACCAAGGACACAATGAGGGAATGACTCCATTTTTGTTGTGGTTGACAGGTTTTCAAAGATGTCTCATTTTATTCCCTGTCAGAAAATGAGTGATGCAATTCATATTGCAAGCTTGTTTTTCAAGGGGGTGGTACACCTTCATGGTCTACCCAAGAGTATAGTGTCTGACAGAGATACCAAATTTGTGGGTTATTTGTGGAGGACTTTGTGGAAGCATTTAAAGACGGATTTGAAGTTTATTTTTGCATACCACCCATAGAATGATGGACAAACAAAAGTGGTGAACAAAATTTTGGGTAACCTTCTAAGATTCTTGGTAGGAGATAAGCCCAAGAGATGGGATTTGATTTTACCACAAGCAGAATTTGCTTACAACAATTCTATCAACAGAAGTACTAGTAAATCACCATTCTAGATTGTGTATGGGAACAACCCAAGGAATGCTTCAGAGTTGAGAATGATGGGTAAAGGAGAAAAGAGTAGTGCTGAGGTTGAAGATTTTGCAGAACACCTAAAGAGTTTGCATGAGGAGGTAAAACAACATATTAGTAAGATGAATACTCAATATAAGGCCAAAGTAGATCAGAAGAAATGTTTCAAATAGTTTCATGTGGGAGATGAAGTCATGGTTCACTTTAGAAAGGAAAGGTTTCCTAACAAAACCTATAACAAACTAAATATGAAGAGGTTTGGACCATGCAGGATCATAGGTAAAAGAGATTCAGGTAATTCCTATGAGGTTGAACTACCGAGAGAGCTAAATATATCACCTATTTTTAATATTTTGGACTTTGTAGAATAGCATGAAGGAGATAGTAGTGAGGCACCAAGAATAGATTTGTGGAGTATTCCAATGACTGCACCAGTCACATATGAGATAGAGGAAATACTCGATACTCGAGAAGGCAGAAGTACTAGAAACCGACAGTATTCAGAATATTTGGTCAAATGGAAAGGCAAGCCTTTCGAAGATGCAACTTGGTTGTCAAAGATAGAGGTCGATCGCTTGGGTCTTCCTCCAACAGTATAGAAGTAGAGGACGCTTCTCAATCCACCCTGGGTGTCTGATGCAGGAGCATCCGGTGGCAGCTGAGTAATCTTGAATCAAAGATTTTTTTTTATTTTCTTTTCTTTTTTTCTCCAAGTATGCCTTGATGTCGTGATATCGCAATAAGGAAAAGTGTCACGATATTATGAAATTTCACGTTTTTGTGACTCAGGAAGAAGAGAGAAGGAGCGAGGCAAAAAGTGTCACGATATCATGACAGAAAAAAATGTCATGATATCATGACAGAAAAAGTGTCGCGATATCGGACATGTCACATTTTCATGACTCAGGAAGGAGAGAGAAGGAGAGGGCCAAAAAGTGTTGCGATATCACGACAGAAAAAGTGTCACGATATCGCAACATGTCATGTTTTCATGACTCATGAAGCCGAGAAAAGGCACAAGGGAGAAGAAGTGTCGTGATATCGTGACATGTTGCATTTTTGCGACCAAAAGGTGAGAGAGGCGCAAGAAGGGAAAGGTGTCACGATATCACGACATGTCACATTTTTGTGACTCAAGAAAGGTAGGAATGCCGAAAAGAAAAAGTGTCACGATATCGTGACATGTCATATTTTCATGACCCGAATAGGACAGGAAGGCAAAGAAGCCAAAAGTGTCACAATATCGCGACATGTCACATTTTTACGACTCGAGGAAAGCAAGAAGGCAAAGGAGCCGAAAGTGTTGTGATATTGTGACATGTTGCATTTTTGCGACCCAAATAGGACAGGAAGGTAGAGAAGCCAAAAGTGTCGCGATATCATGACATGTCACATTTTCATGACTCGAGGAAAGCAGGAAGGTAGAGGAGCCAAAAGTGTCGTGATATCATGACATGTCACATTTTCATGACTCAGACAAGACAGGAAGGTAGAAGAGCCGAAAGTGTCGCGACATCACGACATGTCACATTTTCATGACTCGAAGAGGAGAGGAAGGCGAAGAATCCAAAAGTGTCATGACATCGAGACATGTCACATTTTTGTGACTCAAAGAGGATAGGAATGCGGAGAAGCCAAAGGTGTCGCGATATTGTGACATGTTGCATTTTTGTGACTCAGGCAAGATAGGAAGGCAGAAGAGCTAAAAGTGTCGTGACATCATTACATGTCGCATTTTCACGACTTGAAGAGGATAGGAATGCGGAGAAGCCAAGGGTGTCGCGATATCGCGACATGTTGCATTTTAATGACTAAACAAAAGAAAAGAAAGTGCAGGTGGTTATAGGAGCCGTTACAGAGGAAACGGTCGAGCGGTGGTATATTGAACGTCATCAATGGTTGACAGGTGGTATACCAAGGTGCCATGAAAGTAGACGAAGATGAAGAGTCAGAATGTTTCGACAGCCAGAACAACAAAGAGACGCGGGATATGAAACAGAAGCATAAAAGAAAAGGGAGACGAAGAGTCATGCCAGATATTTTAAAAGGGGAAGCGAAGGCATGCATAAGGGGTCGGAAAACTGGGGAGACAGAGTTGCAGACGTAAAGGCAAGAGGCCATTTAGGACCTGTTAGGCTGTTTTTCTTCTATGCGGAAGATGGTGTAACAAAAACTATCTTTCGAGAAAAAAGAATTTATGTGGGTAGACTGTTGCCATGACTGTAATTTTGTTCTAATCTGTTGAATTACAGATTTGGCATGAGCATTTTTGTTCTCGATCACTTTCTTCTTTCTTCCTAGTGTTCTAATACATAATTTCTAAATAATTATTTTGATTTATGGTACATATTTGATAACTTGTATTATTTAAACATTTTAATTCTTGTACCACATCTAATTATGAAGATATTGATTTTGACTTCTCAAATAATATAGGATATGGTACTTATTTTGATGAGAAAAATAGGTTATCTTGAGGAAAGTTTTGTTTCCCTTTTCAATATTTTATTGTGGCGTTTTTGATGTAGATGGGTCCTTTGTTTTGCTTTATTTGGCTCTCGTTTCTATAATGATAGGTAGAGTAATTTTAGGAAGTGTATTTACTTAAAACAATTAGATATTGTCACAATCGATGATGTTTATCATTGTTGTTTCTTCTAGTTCAACCATGTAGATAGGGAATACTTGTCTAGTGTTATCTAGACTGGCCTTAGGTTGAGCCAAAAGTGGGGGTTGTTTTACCTACTATTGTAATTTATGTTGTCAACCCTAAGGGTAATTCTAAGTAGGACTGGAAAACAAGTTTTGTTGTTAATTTTGATACCTATGTTACCCTTGGTATGATTTATAATGTGGTCACCATTATTGTCCTTGCATTTGTGTATGCATCCATAGTGGTAGATTCCATTGTTGATTCATTCATTCAAGTTGAGACCATTCCTTAAATGATACCCATGGTGATTGAATCTAAGGTTGTGATTCTAAATTAGATCGTGGAATAGTCCAAGGATTATTTCTTTAATTTATGAAAAAATACCCTCTTGTCTTGGTCCTAAAAAGTTAAGTTATTCTATAGGTTGAGACTAATTATCTAAGATATTCTTAAGTCCTAGTAACAATTGTTATTGATCTATAGGATATCCTTTGTCACAAATACTACATATAATAGATGTGGAAGTTTTTTTCAAAGGATACTCATGGAGAGCATGTTTATTCCTACATATTGGATAATAGAGAGATAAAATTTTGTAGATTTAGCCTTTACATTTAATTTACCTAATGTTATGTTCAAATGCACTAGAATGTCTATTTTAATATTTTTTGGTAGTCTTAATAACGAAGAGGGTTTTAAAGGATCCCACAACCAAAATAGACAAAGACCACTAGGGCAAGAAGAATAAATATAACCTCACCAGGAAGACATGAGATAAACCAAAAAAAATGCTATCGACACTAGGCCCCCAGGGCACAAAAGGAGGGATAACTGAGATAGTTCTACACCATCTTATCCAAATATTGAGCAACAGAAGCAACTAAACACATTATATTTTCAAATAGATCTAGAGCCAATTTTAGCGAGCTCCACAAATTTCTTTGATTGATGTCAATTAACTTTAAATCATGAAAAATATAATGTTTAAAATCCTCGGAAGCCTCTGGAGCATAGACCTCCTCCACAGATTTTTGTCAAATGCAATTTCAAGGGAATAAATTCTTCCATAAATTATTTGAAATGATTTGTGTTATTACCAATTTTTTTCTTCTATGTTTTGTGTGGGAATATTTTTTGCAAAGTTCTATGATTTTTTCAAGTTCATCTCTTTTTCACATGAGATCCAATACTTCTCTAGATTCATCTTGTAATCCTCTCAAGAATATAGTTTTGCTAAGTTATGGTTCTACACCCCACATATTTTATAGAAAAAGGTAAATCTATCCAAGTAGTCTTCAAAGGTTTGATTCTCTTCTTGTTCTATCCTAAATAATTCATCCCTTTGATTCTTTATGTGATAATATTCTTGGTATTTCTTAAAAAATATTCTTTTCGTTTCATCTTAGGTTTGAATTGAATTATATTCTAAGATCATGAACCATTGTAAGTCTGATTCTTTTAGCATAGAATAAAATACTTTGAGTTTTTAGTTATCATTTGTATAGTCATATATTTTGCATACAACCTTAAACTTGAATAAAAACTGATCAGGATCCTCAGTCGCAACTCCCCTAAAAGTTGATAATATTGGTAGTGAAATGGTTTTCAAAGGATATTTTTTAGTGTGACTCAAATAGATAGGATAATCGAAGTTTTGGGTAATGGTGTGAATATTACCTAGTTTAGGAATTCTACCACTCCTATCCATAATTTTTTTATATATCTTCCATGATACATTCTCAATAATAAGTATAAATTTTTCTAAATTGGTCTAAATGTATAGATGTTTCAACAATAGATGATTATGAACTAACAATTTTCTCTTCTTGTAATTATTTCTAAGGTGTTTATGTACTTTTTGATGATGATGATTGTAGTTTCCAATTAAACATTTTCATGAATTTCAAATTCAGATAATTCAAGTATAAGTTCAACCTCTCATTGTGGATATTGTCTTCTTGTGATTGGTGGGAGGTTTGATCTAATGAATATACATCTTTAATATTTTAAACTATTCATACATTCTATTAAATAAAGATCTCCTATTCTAATATCCCAATATCCTAGATACAATCCCAAGAAATGCAACTATTTTTATGTAAAGGTATTTGTTTTATTTTTGTTTTTTTTAAGATTTTTGTCGTTCCTACAACTTCACAATATCATAAATTAATGAGCTAGGTTTTCTCTAACATTACCAATTTATTCCTTGGCAATGATGCCAAAACTGATGTATGTCGTTAATGCTCATCATTTAGTTGCATTTTTCAATCCATGGCAATGTCTAAGGCTATATATGATAAAGAATATTGGAATTGTGTCTTAGAAATCAATTCACTAGGCTACTAAACCAAAATAAGGAATCACAATATCTTTGTAGAAATGAAACTAAATAACAGACTTGAATAAGGAAAATTAACTAGTTTCGGGAATTGAACTTGTTGAAGAAATAGATGCTAAATTACATTTGCTAGAATTGAAATAATATAAAAGTGTTTGAATTGAAAAGGATCGAAATATAAAATACCTGTAAAGTTAAATGTTATTAAATTTCTTGGGCCTCGTCGGACTGAATGCTTGTCCCTTTCCTAGTGCTTTCAGTGGCGTAAAAGGTTTAAAATGATTGTGGCATGGTAGTTATAAGGGCAGACTATGTGAAGATCTGTGTGGTGGATTCTGGGGCGGACAACACAGAATACTGTGGCGGTCATAAAAATATGAACAACTAGCTCGGATTCATGGCGGCTACCGATTCCAACATGTAAATTCAAAAAAATATGTATATGTTATTAAATTGAAATAGTGAAACATAACTAAAATGCTAAAAATATAAATAGAATGCTTAAATAAGAATGCTTTGACAAAAATAAAAAATACAAGCATAAGTGGAAATCAGCTAGCTATGAAGGAGATAAAACATAAATAGGGGAAAATAAGAAAAAAAATAGGGGAGAACAAGGTTATGCACAATGACGAATATTCGCAAATTGCACAAATATTAGGATTTTCAATATTGAAAATTTGCGAAAATGAGGACCCTTGACATTGGCCCTTTTGCCTAAATTTTTTGGGATCAGTTATTTCTTAGGGTGAATTTACCATAATATATATCCAAACATAGGTATATTTGTACTCATTGGAAATATTTTTCAAGACTAATCTAATCATGGTATTTTTATGAAGTTATAAGGTGATTTAATAGGTAGAAAGTTTTCCCAAAGATGACCCTTTTTGTTTAGGGCTTCAAATACCTCAAATTTTGGTGTGAAGATGATTGGTTTGATTTGCCTAGAATTCACCCTAATTTCGATTAGGATTCACCATTTTTTTAAAGTGTATTTTTATTCCAACCCCTTATGCATAACCCTGGGGGAGAAACATGGTGTTTAATCTATTGCAATAAATGATATACAAATAGTAATAAAAACCTGTAATTACAGTAGAAATTTCCCTCCACCAGTCTCGATAGTGGGCCCTTGCTCCTAGGTTTAGTAGAATGTGTAACCTCACCAAATTATAAGCTAAATTATGAGATCAAATTTACATGAAAGACTACAAAATAAACTAGTCTAAAAATCCTACACTTTATTGACTATTTGACTTGTTACAACAACTGCTGACTAATTTATAGATTCATATTCTATTTTTTATTAGATTTTAATGAAGGCAAACAAGGAGTATTTGTTTTAAATATTTCACTTGTCCTACATACATTTTAAACTCAAAATAGAAATGCTCTATTGTTGCTTAATTATTGTAATTTTATAGTAAAAAACTAACTTATCTTGAATTAGAATAGAAATATGTAATGAATAGATTCTTGTGTTTTTATACCTCCAAATGATGTGGAATGTCTTAGAATAGGTCCAAGGAATAATCATGCTTCATCACAAGTCACCAAATCACCCTTCCTCCTTGGAAATAGGTTAGAAGATAATTTTGCTTTTGTTGCAAGAATTCTTGCAACTGCTCTAGAACATGTAATTGATTATTTATTATGTGTACATGCTCTAGAAATTCATTTATTGGTTTATCTTGAGTGCTTTAACATATTCTCCCTTATCTCCTTTATGTTTACAAATCAAGTTTTACCCCAGATTTGGTTTGCAACACCTGTTTTGTTGGAATTTAAAGATTATTGCCAAGATGCTCCAAAGAAGAATATATAGGTTCTATTATAATAGGCTACACAGTCTAGAATTGGTGCATATTTTAATATCTAGGTACCACATCATCTTAAAACACTTTCTAAGGGTGGTATAATTATTCAAAAACCTTGGCATGTTATTTTTTCAAACTTACAATAAAACCTTCATTCTTATTTATTTTTACATGCCTTATTTATGCCTACTAAATACTAAAAATCATGTAGAATTTATGATAGAAATACAAGAAATGTATCTAAATAGCATTATAGATTTTCTCATCATGTTATGCTAATATTAACATTATCATACACAATAATCAAAGTACTTGGAATTATACTATAACATTTAGATAAAAATAGTAGTTTGTGTTTATGATAACACTAAGATAATGAGACATTTTGATGTCTCATCATTTCCCTATTCATGTATTTAGCAAAGACAATCTAGGCCCATCCATTATTTTTTTGAGAAACCAATCTTCAAATTTGCTTTGCTAGTAAAGATTTATCTGTATATTTAATATTTCTCAATCCAAGGCCTCCTACACTTTTCTTGGAGCACACTTGGTCCTAGGAAATGAGATGGAATCTCTTTTTATCCTCTGCCCTTGACCAAAGAAAGGTTTTTTGAAATTGTTAAAAAAATTTAGTGATTTTCCCTCAGATTTTAAAAATATAAAGAAATTATATTGAAAGGATTTGACCATATGGACCTTTCCTACTTGACCTAGAAGTTCTCCCTTCCATCATACCAACATTTTTTGCACCCTTTCTAAAATTGGATTCCATAGATCTTATTTGATCCTTCCCTTGAACAAAGGCAACTCTAAGTAAATATAGGTAAAATTCAAAAATGGTACATCCTAAGAGTCTAGCAATAGTTATTTACCTATTAGGAGGATATTAAGGAAAAATAACAAGCTTTTTAAAAAGTAAATATATTACCCAACAACCATCTCATAGTCCTTCAGAATAACTTTGATGCAGGAGCATCCGAGGGCAGCATAGCAATCCTGCACCAACCAAATTTGTCTAAGTGTTTTTTTTGCAAAGAAAAAAAAAACATGTGTTGTGATATTGTGACATTAAAAGTGTTGTGATATCGCGACATTAAAAGTGTCATGATATCATGACCAAAAACAGGGAAAGAAGCTACGGCCGACGGAGGGTCATGAAATTGCGACCAAATCAAGAAGCAAGGCTATGACGGACGGAGGGTCACGAAATCATGACCAAATCAAGAAGCAAGGCTACGGCGGACAGAGGGTCACAAAATCGTGACATGTCATGATTTCGAGACATGTCGCGAAATCATGGCCAAAACCAAGGCAGAGGCTATGGTGGATGGAGGGTCACGAAATTGTGACCAAAACCAGAGGCAGAGGCTATGGTGGATGGAGGGTCGTGAAATCATGACATGTTGTGATTTCATGACATTTCATGAAATCGCGACCAAAATAGAAACAGAGGATACGACAATACGGGGGGTCACAAAATCATGACCATAATGAAAGCAGAGACTACGATAGTGTAGAGGGTCACGAAATCATTACCACAACTTAATAACGAAGGCACGATAGAAAGACGTTGTGATATCATGACCAAATCAGAAGAAAGGGGGACGCGATAGAAATACGTCGTGATATCATGACAGGTCATATTTTCACACCAAAAGATGAGCCGAAGACGAAGAGGCAGAAAGTGACACGTGTCGAATACCTGGACGACGAAGCGACACGGGGAGGCGAAACGAAAGGTTCTGGAAGAGGAAACGAAGGGCCGCCAGCTGGAAATGGAGCGCCACCTAAGAACCTTTAAAAAGGGAAACAAAGGCATGCACAAAGGATGAAAAAAAAATTGCTAAAACGATAAGATAATCTCGTGGTATTTCTAGATTGGAGAAGCTCGAAAAAGTCGTAATTCCTTTGCAACTTATGGATAATTAGTTGTGACTATAATATTCGGCTGCATGTGAATAAAATGAAACTGTTCTCTTTTTCTCTGTGAATATGGTGCTGTGACTGTAATATTTAGCTGTATGTGAATAAAATAAAATTGTTTTCTTTTTCTCTGTGATACTGGCTCTCGATCAAGTGGTATCAGAGCGAGTGATTCTGAGTGTGCAAACAGAATGTCGAACGTGAGGCAGTTTGCACCAGGATCTATGGAAGGATTCTGAGAAGAGAGAACGGGAGTGCCTGAGTAGTGTAACAGAGAAATCATGAGCAGGATGCCTCCAAAAAGAAATCATGGTCATGGGAGAAATGTGGCGTAGGATGAAGATTTCAGAGCATTGCAAAGACAAGTGCAAGCCCTACAGGAAGAATTGCGAAAAAGGACCGAACCTAAGGGAGAAGAACAGAGTGACGATGAAGCCTGGGAAACTGAGGGTCCATCAGATGATGAAGATGCATTGGATCCTTCTGAAGCTAGACTGTTGAAAGCTCTATCTCAGGCCGGGAAGAGACCAAAGTTTGATGTCTCTACATATTCTGGGCACCTCAACCTAGAAGAGTTGATTGACTGGATCAACAATATGGAGGAATACTTTGAGTATGAGGAGGTGTCAGATCTAGACCGGATAAAATTTGCAAAAACAAAATTAAAAGGCCATGCTAGTTTATGGTGGAAAGGAATACAACTCAAAAGAAATAAAAATGGAAAGGAGAAAATAACCAGATGGGACCGAATGGTGGAGAAGCTGAAGAGACAATTTATTCCCATGGATTACGAGTTGGACCTGTTGAGGAGAATGTAGAGTCTGAGGCAAGCAGGCAAGTCTATCCAAGAATACACAGAAGAATTCTACAAGATCTCCATCAGAACTGGCCATTCAAGGGCTAATAAGGAGAAAGTAGCCAGATACATCAATGGGTTGAGAATGAACATTCAAGAAGAGCTCAACTTGATCATAATAGCCACCATAGAAGATGCATACCAGTTGGCCTTGAAGGTAGAAGAGAAACTAAATAGAAGATTCGAAGGCAACCAGAGAGGAAGGGATCGTGGTGGAAGAACCGGTGGAAGAATCGGTGGAGGAAATTATCGAGACCAAAATAAGACTAGGGAAATAAGCAAACCCCAGGAACAGAAAAAGGAGAATACCTACCGCCCACGTGATTATAACAATGACTACTAGAGAGGAAGAGGTAGACCTGGACGTGGGTATGGAAGAGGGGTATTCCATGGAACCTGTTTCCATTGTGGAGAAGAAGGACACCGATCATACGAGTGTCCTCAACACCAAGAAAGGATGGACAAGAGACCTAAGGGTCATGCTAGAGCTATTGTGGTAGATGAAGGTATAGAGTTAGAACACTCTGAAGAGGTAGAAGGAGGAGAAGTGTTGATGATGAGAAGAACACTGTTGAATGAGGAAAAAGAACCAGAACAGAGGAAGAGCTTGTTTCGCACGAGGTGCAAATGTGCAGGGAAGGTCTATAATGTTATCATTGATAATGGTAGCACAGATAACCTAGTTTCAGAAGAGATGGTTAATAAGTTGAATTTGGGGAAGAGGAAGCACCCGCATCCATATCGGATTGCATGGTTGTAGAAAGACCACAAAGCACTTGTCAGTGAACAGTGCTTGGTCAAATTTCACATTGGGAATTATCAAGATGAGGTCCTATGTGATGTATTGTCGATGGATGCTTGCCATTTGTTGTTGGGAAGACCATGGCAATTTGATAGACGTGCAGTGCATGATGGGCATGCAAATACGTACTCTCTAATGAAGGATGGAGTACGTCACAAATTGAAGCCACTAAAGGAAGTGGATGAGAAAGTGTGTAGTAGTGCTAGAATCTGCCTGGTGGAAGGAAGACAATTTTTGGATGGTCTAAAGAGGGATTCAATGTGTTATGCATTAATCCCTACTGTTAAGAAAGAATAGTACACAGATGTTCCAGTAGAGGCCAAACACCTGTTAGAAGAATTTCCAGACATCATATCAGATAATGTGCCTGAGGGTTTACCACCAATGAGGAAGATCAATCACCATATTGATTTGGTACCTGGATCTAGTTTACCCAACAAGGCAGCCCACATAATGACTCCTGTGGAAAGTGAGGAGTTGAGTAGGCAAGTCCATGAGTTGTTGAAAAAGGGACTGATTCGAGAAAGCTTGAGTCCATGTGTGGTACCTGTAGTACTAGCACCAAAGAAGGATGGGGAGTGGAGGATGTGTACAGACTCCCGAGCTATAAACAAGATCACCATAAAATACAGATTTCCATTACCAAGGATGGATGATATTATGGATTGTTTGAGTGGAGCCAAGTACTTCACCAAGATTGACCTGAAGAGTGGCTACCATTAGATTCGGATCAGAGAAGGAGATGAGTGGAAAACTGCTTTCAAAACTAGAGAAGGTTTGTATGAGTGGTTGGTCATGCCATTTGGGCTAACCAATGCACCAAGCACATTCATGCGGTTGATGAATGAAGTGCTGAAGGAGTTCTTAGGCAAGTTTGTTATTGTCTATTTGGATGACATTTTGATATTCAACAGAACCCTGGAAGAGCACCTGATGCATATCAAGAGGGTTTTTGAGAAGCTGAGGGAAGAACAATTGTTGATCAACTTGAAGAAGTGCAATTTTGTGAAGAAGGAGTTGGTATACCTGGGATTTTTCATCTCAGTTGAAGGTCTAAAAATGGACCCAAAAAAGGTGAGGGCTATCATTGAATGGCCTACTCCAAGAAGCACTTTTGAAGTGAGATCATTTCATGGTTTAGCTAGTTTTTATAGGAAATTCATCAAAAAATTTTAGCAATATTTGTGCACCCCTTACAGAAATAATGAGAGGGGATAGGAAAGACTTTAAGTGGACCTTGGGAGCTGACAAAAGCTTTGATATGTTGAAGAAGAAGGTCACTGAGCAACCTATTTTAGCACTTCCAAATTTTAATAAGGTATTTCAGGTAGACTGTGATGCCAGTGGTAGTGCCATTGGAGCTGTGCTGAGTCAAGAAGGTAAGCCTATTGCTTACTTCAGTGAGAAACTCAATGATGCCAAGAAAAAGTATTTAGTGTATGATCAAGAATTCTATGCCATAGTTCAGTCCCTGAAGAAGTGGAGACATTATTTGTTGCCAAAAGAGTTTGTGTTATATACTAATCATCAGGCCTTACAATATATAAACAACTAGGGAAAACTAAATCAGAGGCACTTGAAGTGGGTTGAGTTTCTCCAAAGCTATACCTTTGTGTTAAAGCATAGAAGCAAAAAATCAAATAGAGTTGCAGATGCCTTAAGTAGAAGGCAGAATTTGTTGATGGAAATGACAGTGGAAGTGGTAGGATTCGAAGAACTGAAGGGCCTATACCTTGAAGATCCTGATTTTGTAGAAGCCTGGATGGCTTGCTCGGCACCTATTACTCTGGAAAGGACAAAATGGTTGGATTTACTAATCCAAGATGGAATGTTGTTCAGAGGAAGTAAATTATGCATTCCAAGGAGTTCCATGCGGGAAAACTTAGTCAAAGAGAAACACAACGGAGGACTGGCTGGACATTTTGGCCGGGATAAGACCATTGCCCTGGTGAGTGAGAACTATTACTGGCCGCAACTACAGCAGGATGTGAACAAGTTTGTGCAAAGTTGCAGAATCTACCAAATGGCAAAAGGAGTGAGGTAGAACACAAGATTATATCAGCCATTACCTGTACCTGAGAGGCCATGGGAGGACATCAATATGGATTTCATTCTTGGGTTGTCGAGAAAAAAAAGGGGAAATGACTCCGTATTTGTGGTGGTTGACAGATTCTCCAAGATGGCACATTTTATTCCCTACCATAAAACAAGTGACGCGGTTCACATTGCAGGGTTATTTTTCAAGGAAGTGGTACGACTTCATGGTCTACCAAAAAGCATAGTTTCTGACAGAGATACAAAGTTTGTTGGGTATTTTTGGAGAACATTGTGGAAGAAGTTGAAGACGGATCTGAAGTTCAGTTTTGCATACCACCCATAGACTGATGGACAGACAGAGGTGGTAAATAGAAGTCTGGGTAATTTATTAAGATGCTTGATAGCAGATAAACCCAAGGGATGGGATTTGGTTTTGCCGTAGGCAGAATTTGCATACAAAAATTCTGTCAACAAGAGTACAAACAAATCTCCATTCCAAGTCATATATGGAAATAGCCCAAGAAATTTTTTTGAGCTGAGGAAATTAGATAAAGGAGAAAAGTGCAATGTCTGAGGCCGAGGAATTTGTGAAACAGATGAAAAGCCTGCATGAAGAAGTAAAGAAACAAATTACAAAAATGAATACTCAGTACAAGACAAGAGCAGACCAAAAGAGGCGGTTCAAAGAGTTCAAAGTGGGAGATGAGGTCATGGTCCATCTCAGAAAAGAAAGGTTTCTAGCCAAAACTTATAACAAATTGAAGATGAAGAAATTTGGGCCATGCAAAATACTAGAAAAATAGGAGTCAGGCAATGCATATAAAGTGGAATTGCCAAGGGGGCTTGACATTTCACCTATTTTTAACATATCAGATTTAGTGAAATACCATGAAGGGGATAGTAGTGAGGCACCATGTGCAGAGTTGTGGAGTATTCCAGCATCTACTCCAACCACATATGAGATAGAGGAAATACTGGACACAAGAGAAGGAAGAAGTACCAGAAATAGATAGTATTTTGAATATTTGGTCAAGTGGAAGGGCAGACCGGTAGAAGATGCAACTTGGTTGTCTAAAATGGAGGTTGACCGCCTGGGTCTCCCTCCAACAGTTCAGAAGTGAGGATCACTTCTCAATCTACCCTGGGTGTCTGATGCAAGAGCATCCGAGGGCAGCAGAGCAATCCTGCACCAACCAAATTTGTCTAAGTGTTTTTTTTGCAAAGAAAAAAAAAAACATATGTGTCACGATATCGCGACATTAAAAGTGTCATGATATCATGACCAAAAATAGGGAAAGAAGCTACGACCGACGGAGGGTCATGAAATCGTGACATGTCATGATTTCGTGACATGTCACGAAATCACGACCAAATCAAGAAGCAGGGCTACGACGGACGGAGGGTCACGAAATCACGACATGTCATGATTTCGTGACATGTCATGAAATCGTGACCAAAACCAAGGCAGAGGCTACAACGGACGGAGGGTCACAAAATCATGACCAAAACAAAAATAGAGGCTACGACAATACGGGGGGTCACAAAATCATGACCACAATGAAAGTAGAGGCTACGACAGTGCGGAGGGTCGCAAAATCATGATCGCAGCTTAAGAATGAAGGTGCGGTAGAAAGACGTCGCGATATCACGACCAAAGCAGAAGAAAGGGGGACGCGATAGAAATACGTCGCGATATCACGACAGGTCGTATTTTCGCGCCGAAAGACGAGCCAAAGACGAAGAGGCAAAAAGTGACACGTGTCGAATACCTGGACGATGAAGCGACATGGGGAGGCAAAACGAAAGGTTCTGGAAGAGGAAACGAAGGGCCGCCAGCTAGAAATGGAGCGCCACCTAAGAACCTTTAAAAATGGAAACAAAGGCATGCACAAAGGATGAAAAAAAAATTGCTAAAATGATAAGATAATCTCATGGTATTTCCAGATTAGAGAAGCTCAAAAAAGTTGCAATTCCTTTGCGACTTATGGATAATCAGCTGTGACTATAATTTTTGGCTGTGACTATAATATTCGGCTGCATGTGAATAAAATAAAATTGTTCTCTTTTTCTCTATGAATATGGTGTTGTGACTGTAATATTCGGCTACATGTGAATAAAATAAAATTGTTTTCTTTTTCTCTGTGATATTGGCTCTTGATCAAACTTTGATTTCCTTGGTTTGAGGAATGGAGGAGAAGGTAGAAAGGAGAGTATCATCAATAAATTTTTGATGTGTAATTAGCTCAATGGGAAAAGTAGGTTTAATACCTTTAATGGATTTGGATATACTCATAGCTTTTAGAGCTCTCTAAATGGATTTAGCAAGAATATTGAACAAGTAGGGGGAAATAGGGTCACATTTCCTAAGACCTATGGAGTTTCTAAAGTACCCTAAAACATCACCATTAACAATGACCATGAACATAGGGGTAGAGGAAAAGTGTTTAATCAAAGAGATCCATCTATTATAAAAATAAAATTTTAACAACACCTTTTTCATAAATCTCATGGAGACTTTATCATATGCTTTACTCATGTCAAGTTTGAGAAACATTCCAGCCTTACCAATATTATTAGTTGAATGAATTAGCTCATGGAATTTTATGATACTATCAAAAATTATATCCCTATAATAAATCCCCCCTCTGATTGGAATCAATGATTATATGAAGGATTTATTTGAGCCTGTTAACCATATTTGACCAAAATTTTGTAAATAGTATTGCATAGGCTTATAAGTTTGAAGTAATTGAACTCCTTAGCTTTGAAACTCATGGAGAGGAGGACCAAGAATGTGGAATTAACTTCTCCTAGCAATAAATAGGATGTTTTCACATCAGAGATTGCTTCAATGATATTAGCTCCTATAATGTGCAAGTACTTTTGAAAAATAATGTAGGAAAACCATTCGATCTTGATAGTTTCTTACCAACCATAGATAAAATAGCTCCCTTGATTTCATCAAGCTCAAAGGGGGATATCAATGTTGAATATATTTCTTCAAAAATAATGTTGGGGATGTTGGCCAATAATCTTCTTTCTATAGTAGGATCACATTGAATTTTGGCACCCAACAGAGATTCAAAGAATTTGATCACTTCATCCTTGATATATTTTGGGTCCACTAGACTAGAGCCATCCTCTTTGATAATTTATCTAATTTTGTTGAGAATTTTGTGTTTTAAGACATTCGTATGAAATTATTTTATTATGATCACCATTTCTTAGCCATAACACCCTTGATATTTTTCTATAGAAGGACTCTTCTCTTACCAAGGTATTATGGAATTCTAAGAGAAGATATTTTTATTTGCTTTTATAAATAAAATTGATTCTTGCATAGACTTAATTTTCTTCAACTACTATTTTAAATCCTTTTTTTTTGAAAAGTTGACCAAAACCTAATTTATTCCATGCTTTCAAATTGACTTCTATAAATTTAAGCTTTTTAGAAAATTGGGAGATTAAAGGGCCTAAGAATATTTTAAACCACCACTCTTTTAGCAGATTGGGAGATTAAAGGGCCTAAAAATATTTTAGTTGCCTAAGAGAATTTCTAGCACTAATGGATTATGGTTTGACCCTATTTTGGGGAAGGAACTCAAGGAAGAATTTCCCAGCATATCCAAGCTACCCTTTAAGATCAAAATTGTGACAAGTCTTATCTAAATTAGATGAGAACCAAATATTTTTTTGCTCCATGTGTACTTGTTGCCTTATAATTTAATGTATAATAGTTCAAAATTGTTAACACTATTAAAAAAATCCTCCATACTTTTATATATTATAGAATTTTCTCCTTTTTCATCCAAGGGATACAAGGCGGTATTAAAATCACCTGGTAACATTCAACACTCATTCAAAAAAGAGCCCCTCATATGGTAAAGAATTTATGAAAGAGTATATTTTTCAACCATTTCTTGGAAAGAATTCAACTTCTATTGTAAAACTTGCAATACAAAAGAATATTAACAATTTGGTTGGAAGAGGAAACCAAAACCATCAACTCTTCTTGGATCCCATTGACAATGCAATCCCTTAGAAAAATCTTGTTCAGGGTAATGCATACTGTATAATCATTGTTAATTAATAAATATTCAGATTTTTGAAATTTGGAATTGGCTAATATTGGGGACCCTTGATTAGGGTCCATTAGACCAAAAAAATTGGGTGTAAAATATTTTTTGGTAGATTTACCCTAATTTTATAATAATTGGATCTTTTTGAGTTTAACTCTCTAATATTACCCCTAATAATAAGGGACCTTTTCACCTTGAAATTATAAATAATTTTGGATTTTGAAACTAATTCATCCCATTTTTATAAATACATGTTAGGGTCAACCCCTTACACACAACCTTGACGTTGGGCATGACTTGCAACAAAATTTACCTCTTTCGACAAAGAGTTCTTTATCCTAAAAAACTATTCTCATCCAACTTAATTTCTTGAAGCAAAATAATATCTGGTGATAAGCCCTTTCTCAAAAAGGAAACTAGTATTTATTTACTAAGACCATGAGGACTTATATATTTCGTAAAATAATTTTTATTTATAGGGTTTGAAATGTTTCTTGCCATCCATGGATTTATCGAGGAGATGAGTCCTTGTGTTTGAAGTGAGGGAAACATTCTCCTTATAAAAATTATTACCCTCAAAATTTTGAACCATTTGGGAACTATTAGTAATGTCTATTTTTGTAGCATGCTTTCTTAGGTCTTTAATTTGATGGTTTTCTAGATTTTTATGAACCCCAACATCCACACTCCCACACTCCCTATATTTTGAGTTTTGATGATAAATTAAGGGGTCATATATCCATTTCCCATGGATATTTTTCCTTTTGAAGGGGACCTTAAATATTTTTCTAGGATCATGCTAGGCGAATTAGGTTCCATTATACCAAAATTAATCCCCTTAGAAGGATAATCTTGTTCAAGGGCAACCAAAATGCCAACAAGGATGGGATCCCATTGGGAGGCAATCGGACTTGGCCCCATTGAAAAAAGGGGGCTCTTTTATTTTATTTGAAGCATCTAGAACTAAAGCTAAGCATTCAAAGATGTTACCCTCAAGTAAATTAGATAATAAAAATTTAATACGAGACTTTTGGTCTACCTGAATAGGGTTTTAGAGAACTATATTTTTTTTTATCGTAGGAACCACTTCACTTTACGAAAAATGATCAACTAGAGTATTAAAGGATCTCTAGAGATAAATTCCTAATGAAGTTCCAACAAGCTCCTAGTCTACTGAAATCTTCTTCTTTTTTCCACCCAAACTTTCATACCCTACAAATCCTTGTTTGGACAACCACTAAGAGCATGATAATTTTTTTGGTATCCTATCCAAAATAATGGTTTTTCATTTACTCAATATATTGATTTTGAGAGCCATAATCATATATGAGATCAATATATTGTGGGATGAATTATTATTATATGATTTAATAAGTATATTTTTCTCAAAATATTAGATGGTGGTAATACCATTTCTTAATATTTAGTTATTATAAAATTATTTAACTTAATTTATTTTAAAATATGCAATTACTATAGCTTAGGCCTAATCTTTCTATAAATATTTTAATGTTGTTTAATATTTATATTTGGTTTTTATCACTTAATAGATTTTTCAAAATAAATAAATTAACCAAAAAAAAAGTAAAAATATTTTAGTATTATTGTAGTGTCTACAAATAAGAATAACGAAAAAGAGTATAACTCATAATTTTCATTTATTTTGCTAATTTTAGAACTTCACCTTGCAAGAAGTCACTCATTGTATCATTCCGTGGGCACTTAAAACTGTCCTTGTCACTTGTGTCCCTTTCATCATCAAAAAAGGGTACATGCAAGGATTTGAGGACCTCCTTAGTGCCATGCTTAGAGCAGCTCAAATGAACATATCCTTCATGCAACAAACCTCTAATTTGCTAAAGAAAATCAAATTTAATATGAGAATGATGAAGTTGAAGAGGCCTCTAACACCCCTGTTAATGTTGAGAATAATTAAATCTCTCATCTTGACCTTTGACTATGATCTCATTTTATTCTTTTATTGTCCTGTGTCTTGCTTGTATGTCCTTCTTATATGGAGATGGTCTGTTTTATTTCTTTTTGTTTATGTTGAAGGTTCACCCATGTTTTATTGATGTTTTTGGTAGACCCATAGATCTCGTCGTATACAACCCTTTCCATAAGTTTTATCTTTCGTAAAAAAAATCTAGAACCCTTTCAAAACTTTTTTTTAATCAATTAATTAAAAAATTAACTATATTTTAAAAGAAAAATTTATAATTTTTAAATAATTAAAAATAATAACTTCAAAATATATATTGTTGTATTTAATTAATTTAATAATAATTGTAAATCCTACTTGAACTATGCAAAAAAAACCAATAGTAATGTAGATAATTGTATAAACATATTAGATGTTTTCTTTTCACGAATACAACTTGTACGTTGCAAAAACAAATTATATAACCATAAAATATCTATATTTAATTATTAAATAAATATAACCCATTGATAATTGTAGTAAATATGAATATTATAATTCATTTTCAATGTACTTTATTTGGAATCAATAACCTTATTTTTTCAATTTATAATATTATAATTATCATATAATTTTACATTGTTTTAGTGAATTATTACCCCATCTCAGAAATATCATATTTAAATCACAAAATAAGCTAAAAAGAACAACCTATTTTTTCAATAAAATTTAAAAATAAAATAAAAAATTTATTCATGTTAAATTATTATTATTATTATATTTATATATATATATATATATATATATATATATATATATATATATATATATATATATTAAAATTTATGACCAAAATTTATATATATATATATATATTAAAAGTTATGACCAAAATTTATTTAAAAAAAAAAAATTGTAGTAATATAATATTATTGTGAAGATTTAATAAACTCTCCTTAACAAAAAAAAAACATATAAATCATATTTAAATAATATATTTTAATTAATTTAAATTTATTTTATAGCTAAAATTAATTATTTTTTTGGGATGAAAAAGTCATTATATTAATAAAATTAATTATTTTAAAAATATATATGTTCAAGAGAGAAAAAAATGTATAGTATAAAACTTGTCAATTATGTGCCATGCCAAAAAAGTAACACCTAACACCCACGTATAGCATCCTTGACTTTTAATTTTAATTCTAATATTTTTAATTTATAAATTTTATACATAAACAACCACCTAAATCAAATAGAGAGTCATTATTTATTATTATTATTATAAATTTTGAGATTTAGGAACTGAATTTTTAAGTAGAAGGATATTTTTTAAAATGTAATATCAATACTAACCTTTCAAACCTACCTATTACAAGCTGAAGTGGATAGTCATTTATAACTAGTAAATTAAAATTTATAATTTTAATTTGAAAGTTTGCTATTTTGAATTTTTATTTTAATGCAAAATTAAAATGATTTGCATTAAAAGAAGAGATAATTTTACGAACTTTACACGTAAAGATTGTCTGCTTAAAAAGTCAATTCACATTGTATAATCAAACTTTAAACATTCAAATAAATTAAAAAGCAAAAGCACCAGAATATACATACAATATATATTAAATTATATGTATAATTGTGATACGATACATGCTTCTTAAAATGGGGATACAGAATGGGAACACTATAGCATACATTGTATTGCATGATCACTTGACCAAGCATATACCCTACGAATAATTAATGAATATAGCCACACCTTTAGGTAACTAAGAAGAAGCAGATAGAGGATAAGGAGACCACTGAGGCTGTAATTTTCTATTTAGGAGGAAACCTGGCAGGAATACGGACATACATATTGCCATAGAAGAAGAATGAGTAGGAGAAAGAGAAAGAAAAAGAGGGGTTGGAGCTGGAGATCTAAAAGTAATGAATGGAACTTCATGAGTTAAATGCAAGCGAAGTAGGTCGGGGTTGAGTAAAACTTATGCAGGTGGAGGAGACAAAGTGGGAATGATGGTTCCAAGTAGTGGTGGTGCAGTAGACCTGCCCACGGGTGGAGGAGACCGACCAGGAAAGGTGGTTCGAGGTAGCGGAGGAAAGGTATAGGTAGACGAGAAAGCTACTATTTCTACCGAACACGAGATGAAAATGTTACTATGGGCTAAATATTTTGAAATTAAGAATTAGTAACATTTTTTCATCTCTAACAACTGGTACGGAGTTAGACATTCTTTCCAAAGTTTCTGCGTCGAAACACAGGTTAAATTATTGAAGCCATTTTATAATTCTTGTCTATCCTCTGTGGCTCAAGGTTGATATCACCTGAATGCACTCAGGAGATTCAAGTCAGACTATTACCTTTATCTTTATTAAACATGGCTCAAATTTAAATCTAAATCTTCTCTTCATAACCAACAAAAATATTATTAATCCATTAAACTTTGAGAAACCTATTTAAAAATTTGAACAAAGTTGCAGGCCACCAAAGAAGTATTTGTGCAACGAGTGATCAGACCGAATGGTTTGTAACTTTGTTGTTCGAATATATATGATTTGGAATGATTTCCAAACCCAATTGGTCTGTTCTAAACCGAATACCACTCTCATGAACTGAGGGCTGCAGATAAAGTTGATAAATAGCTTTCTACATTATTGTAGTTATTTTTCCTTGCAGCATACAATAAATAAAATGGCAACACCCGCAAATAAGCACCACCCGTTAATAGTTAATTAGGTTTTTTTTGGTATATTTTGTTAACTAGGTTTTTAATGAATGTGGAGGACAATCTGTTTCTTTAGACAAACCACAATTCCATTGGACATTTATATGTTCTTGGTTTAAGAACCACAATCGCACCGACATTGGTTACAACCGAACAAACGTGTATTTAAAAATGTAGCTTGTATTTCTTGTTAGCCCTAATAATATTGACATCATAAAATATATCATATTAAGATAATACATTTATAACATCGGTAATCTTATTGGAGTATGTTTTTAGATAATAAGTTTATAACATCATAATTTTGAAATAGTATTAAACATGTTTGTCGGTTTTAATTATAATTTTTTAATATTATTTAAATTTAAATTTATTAAATATAAAAATATTTAATCAATTAAAGTTAATTTTTTTCTGGTGAATAGAAGATCTAAACTTCTTGAATCGTGTGATTGGAATTTTGTAAAAAGTTAAGCAAATTGCAGGTAATAAAGGAAACATTTGTGCAATGAGCAATCAAACCGAATGGTTTGTTGTTAGAATAAATACGATTTGGAAAGATGTCCAAACTCAATTGGTCTGTATTAAACTGAGTACCACTCTCATCAACTGAGGGCTGCAGACAAAGTTGATTAATAGCTTTCTACATTATTGTAGTCACATGTAGCTGTCTCTTTTCCTTGCAGCATACAATATATAAAATGGCAATGCTGACAAATAAGCACCACTCGTTAACCAATAGTTATCTAAGTCTTTAATGAATGTGAAGGACAATCTGTTTCTTTTAATTTAATTAGAAGACAACCACAATCCCATTGGACATTTATATGTTCTTGGTTTCAGAACCATAGTCGCACCCACATTTGTTACAACCGAACAAACGTGTATTTATAATTTATTTTTAATGTAACCTGTATTTCTGGTTAGCCATAATAACATTGACATCGTTATTATATATATATTACTGAAATAATAAGTTTATAACTTGTATGCCTTATTAAGATAATAAGTTTATAGTATTACGAGTGCTTGGCACCTGATATTATTTAAATTTAGTTTTTTCTTTTCAATCGTTAGGAATTTAATTAATTAAATTAATATTCTTTTTATTAATATTTTATAGTAAAAAATAAATATAAAAATAGTTATTCAGTAGGAAACAAAGGAACGATTGTAACTTTTGTGCTCCATAAATTTATTTAAAAAATGGTTTCAATAGAGCCATTAGTATTCTTAAGAATCATGTACGCAATTATTAATATATTTTTTTAAAATTATACATCATGGAAAAAAAATACGATATTATTAAGTTAATAAAATAGTAAATGGATATTTTATCAAATAACGAGTCTATACGTGATTCTAACATGTTAAAATGCATAATATTAGTTAACCTTACTTATTTACTTAATTCTTTCAATCCAAAATCTATTTCCAAATATCTCATTAGAATTTACTTTTAAAGTTTAGTTTTAACCTTAATGATAATTTATTGAGCTTATCCAATTCATCTCTTCTTATTGACAGTGTTTTTTTTATCCGTAAAATCTCATCAAGTGTCTTGTAGATTGAATAAATTATTGGTCTCTTTGAATAATAATATATGTCAATTTAATATATACTACAAATCTCAATATGTGGTGGCAAAAAGGAAAACTTCATCTATTAGTATGTAGAATCAAACAAATTATGTTTTAGAGTTGTGTAAAAAAATAGGATACAATAACATCTTTCTCATAAGAATACAGATTTTCTTTAAGTTATTGCAAATGTAAATAATCTACAAAATAAAAGTTAAGTTTGAAAGGCTTTGATGAGATCCAAAGAAAAGTTGTTAAGAGTTACCCTTCTCTATGTCTATCCTTTAAACCTTTCAAGAAAATAAGACTTCTTTGTTTGGCGTAAGAAAAGCAAAGGATAATATTCTATCAAGATCGACTACTCTCTTCTAGATAGGGAAGGACTTAGTTGGTTCTTGGTAAAGAAATTATGTATAAAATGTCTAATTCCTAAAATATAACTTTCCTTTAAAATAAAATTTTGACCATAGATAATCTTTGCAAAAGAGATTTTAGTATTGTTAACAAGTATCCCTACTCTCTTCTATTTTATTTTTTATAAATTATCTTATTTCTAGATTTTTCAATAGGGGCTTATGTCCTACTACTAGTTCCTACTTTTTACTTTTTTTGAGTAGTTTTATAGGGGGTTTGTTCTTCCCAAGGCTCAAAAAACCTATTAAAATTTCTAGTATTTCCTTTGAAATTGTGTTTACATATCATTTTAATTAGAGCATATTTCTTGATTGATGAATGCCCTCCTAAAAATGTTTTACCAAATATTGTAGGGACCGGTGTAGATATACATGTATGTTTATCCTAAGTTCAAATTTTCTTGCCATATATTAGGTGGGTCAATAACTTGATGTGATGCTTAAATGACACAACAAATTGACTTCCATAGGTTAGGTGCTAAATTACCTAGGTTGGAACCTCATCCCATGGTTGTGTTAAACTAGTCTTTTTTACCTCCTTACATATTTAGTTACTAATATATATTTGGGGTTTAGGGTCCCTATTTTCTTTAAAAGTATTCTCTATTTTTGGCAATGTGGCTTTAAAAGTTTTAATTAACTCTATGCCCTTAGAAGGAAGTTTATGAATTTGACTAAGAACAGAGAGGGTTACCTCAATCTACATTCCACTGATGGTTGATCGATTTTTCTAGATATTGGAGGAGAACTATACTACCAACCCTAATGAATGACCATAAAATTTTAGAAAAATCTCATCTAACCTAGATGTTGAATACTTTTTATAACTATTGGATGATGTCACAAATCCTCCATGTTATCTGGTTTGGCCTTCCACTTTTGTTCCCTATCTTGGTCTATCGTGTATTCTATTCTAAATTCTATAATTTTTAATATGCCTTGTCATTTTTTTTTGCAATGCTCCACTTAGTGCTTCATTTGCACTCTGTAATTTTTTAATATTTTTTGTTTGCATCCTCTATCCTATGGTTATGGAGCACAGGTTCAAGGTGTGTTCATGTAATGATTATGATGCATATGACTACAACATCATACTTGAGCAAGGTGATTTGATCTAAAATATGGCAAAAACCCTATTCAAAAATATGTACATAAATTTCGTGCACTTCCCATGCATTGATGGACACATGGCAAATGGTGAATTGGTTATCACAAATTTTTAAGAACTTGGCATAGATAAAGGTGGCAATTGGAAATAAGTCCCATGTATTATGTTTATAAGCGGTATTTCATGTGAGTAAATTGGTCTTTGTTTTTTGAGTCAACCCTTAGGATTTTAGAAATTTATGATACTACCACCCATATTTTTGATGCCATATATTTATTAAAATAATTTGATCACATGGTATGAAGGGATTTTCAAGTTTAAAATCCAATGGGACATTTTAGATCATGATATCATGATAAGGCTCAAATGGTTACCATGTGTAGATTTTTAGACTTAGTAGCATGCATATGTGGGTCATTGGTTCTAATATAAGTGTGGTGAACTATCAGATCCATTATGCACCATTTGATCTAGATGTTAAGCCAATATTCCGAATATTTATTTGTATTTTGGATGCATGAACAAAAGGTATTTTAAATATTTTTGTTCATGCAAAAATTCAAACCCAACCAAACGTATGCAACTTGTCATTCCAGAGCATTTGTCATTCTAGAGCATCTATTTTATCCGCTTTTCAATCTAGTGGAGCTAAATTTCTTATAACTAATGACAGGATAGGATATATTTTAAAGTGATCAATAGGGTATGTCAATTTTTTTTAATATTATGCTTAGTTATACCAATAATTCAAACACTATTCTTGCAATATCAAGGATAATTAAAAGTAAAGTGAAAGAAATATACACCTAACTATCTTGAATGGTTTTATGCACTGTGTAGATCATTTTGTTGATTGTGTAGGCTTTTTAAAATCTAAAAACACATTATATAAGTGCGGTAATTATAATTTGTACAATTATGTATATACAAAAAAACAAACAGTCCAAAAACTAATTTTCATGTAAGCCTTAACTTAATAGCACCTTAGAAAGGTTTTCACTTTTGAATTATTCATTTTTTATTTATTTTTTGTTAGAAGAGGTTGTTATTTTTTATTTTCAACCTTCTTATATATATACATTCAAGGATGTTATCATTCAAAATATGTGCTAGAGGAGGAAGACTCTTCTATCACACATAGGTTAGATTGTGTAAATTGTAGAGAAAGCTCCTCCTTTGTTAATGGATTATGGTACACTCATAAACAATACCCATTTATCACTATTTTTTTCCTTGAATTATTAATATGATAAATTTGAACAACTCCATTTTAAACACTTCTTCAATTTGATATGGTTTGAGCCATCAAATTTTGTAACTTGCTAGTAAAATTAACATATTGAGAATCGAACAATAGTGTCCAATCTCCTAGTTCACACCTACTGCTCTTAATATGACTATCATATCACATTTTTTGCTATTTTTGAATGACCTACTTTTGGTGAAGTACCTCCAATAGTTCATCTAATGTATTTTATTATGTAATTCTCTCTTGTTATACCTATGATAACTCAATACCAAATTCCAAATATGTACAAAGTGTTAGTAACTCAAATTCAATTAAAAAAAGAGTTTTCTTATCATAGAACAATTCGTAAGGTGTAAATTTCATGATGGATTTCCATGTAGTATTGTAAGTCTAAGCGGCCTCTAGTAACCTGCTCATCTAATCCATCCTATGAGAAGCCACTATATTAGTTAGAATATTCTCTAATTCCTCATTTGTGACTTCCACATAACCATTTTCTTGATGGTGATAAGGTGATAATTTCTTATGTTTAATTTCATTCAATTCAGTAAATGCTTATATAACTTTAGATGCAAATTAAGGTCAATGATCTATAACAATAGATTGTGGAGCACCAAATATTTGAAAAAATTGAGTGTATAGAAAATCAACAACCTTGTATTTATGAGTATATTAAAATGTGCATACTTTGGTCCACTTTGTTACATAATCTGTTGACATAAGAATGTGTTGTTTTCCTTTAGAATGTGGGTCAATGATTCCAATAAAATCTAATCCCCATCTCTAAAATGGTTCTAAAACCACTTGAGATTGTAAATAATTTTATTTATGGTAGATGGTTTACCTATTTTTTTGACATGAATCACAATATCATATATACTTCTTTACATCCTTCTGAAGTGAGGATCAATAATAACCTATCCCCAAAAAATTTCTACTAGTACATTTTACAAAATAATATCCTCTTAATGGTTTATAAAGTCATGCTTGAAGAATGTCACACACCTCATATTATTGAATACATCGACTTAATATAAATTTGGGTCCATATTTAAATAGTAGACCATTGATACACTAAATTGATGAGTTTTAGTTTATCAATAATTATTTTTATCGAGGAGTAAAGTGAGAGGGAACCTTTTCTATTGCTAGATAGTTTTCAATATCATCAAACCATGGTGATTGTGCTAATAAGCTCTCATTAGAAAAATAGTCATTTACTGGTTCATCCTCTCCTATAATATTTACACTAGATAAAAATTCAATTACTACATTAGCTTTTCCTACTTTATCCACTATAGTGATGTCAAATTCTTGTAATAGTAATAACCATATTATTATTCGACCACTAACCAATAGTTTATTCATAAGGTATTTGATTGTAGCATGATATATATGAACAAATACTTGATATCTTGTGATATAGTAATGAAATTTGTTAATGGTATATATTACTACTAAGAATTCTTTTCAGAATTAGTATAATTATTTTTAGTTCTTGTTATGTTTTTGGTAATGTAATAGATGTCATAATGTTATCCATTTTAAACTTATACTAAAACTACTCCAATTGAAGTGTTATATGCATCATCTTGAATATGAAATAGATATTTCCAATTTGGACCGCATAACACAGGTGTAGTGGTTAGTTTTTATTTTTAAAGTATCAAATACAATTTGACATTTTTTTTCCATTAAAATTTTGAATCTTTAGTTAAAAAATAAAATATAGTGTTTGCAATGGCACTAAAGTCGTTAATGAATTGATGATAAAAACTAATATATCCTAAGAAACTCCTAACATCTATTTCTATTAGGGGTGCAGGGTTCCTTTTGATAATATCAATCTTCTTGGGGTGCAGGGTTCCTCTAGATGAGATATGATTTCCAAGAACAATCTGTTCATTCATCATCATAAATATTTTTTTAGGTTTTAGGGATATATTGTAGGTTTCACATAATATCAAAACCTTATCAATATTTTAAAGATTTTCATCAAACATTTTACCACGTACTATGAAATCATCCATGTAGATTTTGACATAATCATTAGTTAAGTCAGAGAAAATAACAAGAACTTATTGTTGGAAAGTTGTTGGGGCATTTCAAATTTCAAAACGTAAAACCTTATAAGCAAATGTTCCCCATGGGCATCTAAAGGTAATTTTCTCTTGATCTTCAGGTTTTTCTTTCCAGTGAGCTTGTCTAACACTTGATCTATGAATGGTAATGGAAAATGGTCTTTATGTGTAGTTTAGTTTAGTTCTCTATATTCAACACAATTTCACATATTTCTATTTTTCTTTGGAATAATAACCAATGGCAAAAACCATCAGCCATTGAAAATGAGGTAGATGAATCCTACTTCTAGCAATTTCTCAATTTCATCTTTTACAATATCTCATAAACAAAGATCTAATCTCTGTTGTGGTTGTATTACAAGTTTAATATCCTCTATATAAATTTTATGAGTACATATATTTGGATTAATTTCTATCATGACTTTGTACTCCCATGTGAAAGCATTGGGATGTCGACTCAATACATTAAATAAGTTTTCTGCTAGTCATTTTTTGACCAACTATTGATATTCAAAGACTTCTATGGTTGTATTTGATTTTGGTTTGTATTAGGTTGTATCAAATTGATTTCTTAAAAATTGATTACTGATGAATTGAGTAGGCAATGGTGGGGTAAAAGAGAATGAAATATTTGAGTATCTTTATCAAAGAAAAATCTTGATGAAATTAAATTTGATATAGGACAATGAAAAGATGAGATAAGATGATGCCATTCATGTGGTAAATTAAAAGAATTGTCTTGTATTGGAAAGAATAGTAATGGTTCAAGTTATTATTTTTCATCTTGCCATAGTAATCGGTTAACAATAACTAGTTCATATTCAAGTCCTAAATCATATAAATTATTCATCAAGACAGTCTCTTCTTCAAATATAACTCTCTCAAATGAATCCAATTATTTGGTATGATATTTCACAACTATGGTGACTAGTGTTGAAATATTCCCTTCATTTTCTTCATTTGATTCATGAAAACATATTTTACAGGTATAATTGATTGAAGTTTTTGCAGGAGGATATAGAGATATTTTATTTGAGTTAATTCCATTTGAACTAGTCATATATCCTTAACTTGAATCAATCAAGGTAGTTATCATGGCAAGCCAAGACCTCCCTAGAATTATTGGGTAACAATTCATAATATTTTGAGGTTGTAATACCAAAAATTCAACTGGATATTCCTATGATGAAACTGATATAGGATTATTTTCTATTATTCCTTTTTGTTTGGAAACTGACCTATCAACCATTTCTAATATTATAGATATAGGATGCAGATTTTTTAATTGTAACCTTTGCATTGCATCCTTTGTCATAACATTTATAGTTACCCCTAGGTCAATCAAAACATTAGATATTTGGATTGATCCTATGGCTACTATGACAACAAGGCTTCCTGGATTATCATAATTTAGTGAAATAAGTTTTCCTACAATGAGAATTCTAAATTCCCATCCACTTTTATGGTTTTAGGTAACACTTTATTATTTCTTCCTAGTGTTCTAATACATAATTCCTAAACAATTATTTTGATTAATGGTACATATTTGATAACTTGTAATATTTTAACATTTTAATTCTCTTACCACATCTAATTATGAAGATATTGGTTTTGACTTCTAAAATAATTAAGGATATGGTACTTATTTTGATGAGAAAGAGAGATTATCTTGAGAAAAGTTTTGTTTTCCTTTGCAAAATTTTGTTGTGGTGGTTTTGATGTAGATGGGTCCTCTATTTTGATTTCTTTAGTTCCCATTTCTATAATGATATGTAGAGTAAGTTTAGGAAGTGTATTTCTTTAAAATAATTATATAATATCACAATCAATAATGTTTATCATTTTTGTTTCTTCTAGTCCAACCATGTAGATATGATCTACTTGTTTAGTTTAATCTATATTGGCCTTAGGTTGAGCCAAAAGTGAGGGTTGTTTTACCTACTATTGTAATTGATATTTTCAATCCTGAGGGTAATTCTCAATAGGACTGGGAAATAAGTTTTGTTATTGATTTTGATACCTATGTTACTCTTGGTATGATTGATAATGTGACCCCCATTATTGTCCTTGCATTTATGTATGCATCCATCGTGGTTGATTCTATTGTTTATTCATCCATCCATGTTGAGACCATTCTTAAAATGATGTCCATGGTGATTGAATCTAAGGTTGTGGTTCTAAATTAGACCATGGAATAGTCCAAAGATTATTTCCCCAATTGGGATGGGTGTCGAGAAAAATTACCCTCTTGTCTTGGTCCTAAAAATTTAAGTTCTTCTACAGGTTGAGATTAATTATCTAAGATATTCTTAAATCCTAGTAACAATTATCATTGATCTATAGGATATCCTTTGTCACAAATGCTACATATAGTGGATATGGAATTTTTGTTCAAAGGACACTCATGGAGAGCATGTTTATTTCTATCTCCATGTTTATTTCTACATCTTGGATAATAGAGAGATAAAAGTTTAGTAGATTTAGCCTTTGAATTTAATTTACCTAATGTTATTTTAAAATACACTAGCATGTTAGTTTTAATATTAGTAAACTCTTCCATCAATTATTTCAAATAATTTGTGTTATTACCAATTTTTCTTCCTTGATGTTTTGTGTGGGAATAATTTTTGCAAAGTTCTATGATTTCTTCAAGTTCATCTCTTTTTTCCATGAGATCCAATAATTCTCTAGATTCATATTGTAATCCTCTGAAGAATATGTTTTTGCTAAGTTATGATTCTACACCCCAAATATTTTATGGACAAAGGAAAATATATCAAGGGTTTCATTCTCTTCTTGTTCTATCCTAAATAATTCATCCTTTCAATTCTTTACATGATAATATTCTTTGTATTTCTCCAAAAATACTCTTTTCATTTCATCTTAGATTTGAATTGAATTGGGTGCTAAGATCATGAACCATTGTAATTGAGTCTTTTAGCATAGAATAAAATACTTTGAGTTTTTGGTTATCATTTGTATAGTCATATATTTGGCATACAACCTTAAACTTGAATAAAAACTAATCAGGATCCTCAATCGCAACTCCCCTAAAATTTGATAATATTGGTAATGAAATGGTTTTCATAGGATATTTTTGAGTGGGATTCAAGTAGATAAGATACTCAAATATTTTTGTAAGGATGTGGGTATTACCTAGTTTAGGAATGTTATCATCCCTATCCACATTTTATTATATATCTTCCATGATACATTCTCAACAATAAGTTTAAATTTTCTTAATCTGGTCTAAACATATAGACGTTTCAAGAGTAGATGATGATGAACTAACAATTTTATCTTCTTGTAATTATTTCTAAGGTGTTTCTATACTTTTTGACGATGATGATTGTATTTTCCAATTAAACATTTTCAAGAATTTCAAATTTAGATAATTCAAGTATAAGTTCAACCTCTCGTTGTGGATATTGTCTTCATGTGATTGGTGGGAGGTTTGATCTATTGAATATACATCTTTCATTTTTTAAACTATTCATAAATTTTATTAAAGAAATATCTCCTATTCTAATATCCCAATATCCTAGATACAATCCCAAGCAATGCAACTATTTTTATGTAAAGTTATTGGTTTTTATTTTTGTTGTTTTATGGTTTTTGTGGTTATTACAACTTCACAAGAAAATAATTGAATGATTTAGTTTTTCTCTAACAATACCAATTTTTTCCTTGGCAATGATGCCAAAAATGATGGATGTCATTAATTCTCATCATTTAATTTCTTTTTTCAATCCATGACAGTGTCCAAGGCTATATATGATCAAGAATATTGGAATTGTGTCTTAGAAATCAAGGCACTAGGCTACTAAACCAAAATAAGGAATCATAATATCTTTATACAAATGAAAATAAATAACACACTTGAATAAGGAAAATTATCTAGTTGTAGGAATTGAACTTGTTGAAGAAATTGATGCTAAATTACATTTTCTAGAATTGAAATACTATAAAAGTGTTGGAATTGAAAAGGATAGAAATATAAAATGCTTGTAAAGTTAAATGTTATTAATCTGAAATAGTCAAACATAACTAAAATAATAAAAATAGAAATAGAATGCTAAAATAAGAATGCTTTGAAGAAAATAAAAAATACAAGCATAAGTGGAAATCAGCTAGCTATGAAGGAGATAAAACATAAATATGGGAAAAAAATTAGGGGATACACATGATGTTTAATATATTGCAAGAAATGATAGAAAAATAGTAATAAAAACCTGTAATTATAGTAGAAATTTCCATCCACTAGCCCTAAGAGTCAACCCTGGCTCCTAGGTCTAGGAGAAGGTGTAACCTCACCAAATTATAAGTTAAATTATGATATCAAATTAACATGAAAGACTATAAAATAAACTGGTCTAAAAATGTTGCACTTTATTGACTATTTGACTTGTTACAACAATTGTTGACTAATTCATAGATTCATATTCTATTTTTATTAGCTTTTAATTAATGCAAACAAGGAGTATTTATTTTAAATATTTCACTTTTCCTACATACATTTGAAACTCAAAATAGAAATGCTCTATTGTTGCTTGATTCTTGTAATTTTATAGTCAACAACTAACTTGCCCATAATTAGAATAGAAATATGTTATGGATAGATTCTTGTATTTTTATATATCCAAAGGATGTGGAAGGTCTTAGAATAGGTCCTAGGAATATTCATACTTCATCCCAAGTCACCAAATCACCCTTACTCCTTGGAAATTAGTTAGAATATAATTTTGTTTTTGCTGCAAGAATTCTTGCAACTACTCTAGACCATGCAATTGATTATTTTTTGTGTAAATACTCTAGAAATTGGTTGATGGGTTGATATTGAGTGCTTGTATCTCATTTTTGTTGACAAATAAAATTTGACCACAAATTTGGTGTGCAACACCTGTTATGTTGGACTTTAAAGCTTGTTGTCGAGATGTTTCAAAGTAGAACATATAGGTTCTATTACAATAGGCTACACAGTCTAGAATTGGTGTATATTTGACTATATGGGTGCCACGTCATCTTAAAACACTTTCTAAGGGTGGGATAATTATTCAAAAACCTTGGCATATTAGTTTTTCAAACTTACACTAAGACCTTCATTCTTATTTCTTTTTATATGCCTTATTTATGCCTACTAAATACTAAAAATCATGAAAATTTTATGATAGAAATACAATAAAAGTATCTAAATAATATATTACTATTTCTCATTAGATTACTATGCTAACATTAACATTATCATGCATAATAATTAAAATACTTGGAATTATACTATCACATTTATAAAAAATAGTATTTTGTGTGTATGATAACACTAAAATAATGAGACATTTTGATATCTCATACTTCCCCTATTCAAGTATTTAGTAGAGACAATCTAATCCCATTGATTGTTTTCTTGAGAAAATAGTCTTCAACTTTGCTTTACCAGTAAAGCTTTATTCATATGTTTAATATTTCTCAACCCAAGGCCTCCTACACTTTTCTTGGAGCACACTTGGTCCCAAGAAATGAGATGTAATCTCTTTTTATCCTATGCTCTTGACAAAAGAAAGGTCTTTTGAAATTGTTCTAATTTTTTAGTGATTTTCCCTAAGATTTTAAAATAGAAAGAAAGTATATTGAAAGGCTTTGAAGGGCATATTTGACCGAATTGACATTTCCTACTTGAGCTAGAAGTTCTCCCTTCCACCATACCAACTTTTTTTGCACCCTTTCGAAAAGTGGATTCCATAGATCTTCTTTGATCCTTCCTTTGAACAAAGGAAAATGAGGGAAATTCAAAAATGGTACATCGTAAGATTCTAGCAATAGTTATTTACCTATTAGAAGGGATATTAAGGAAAAACAACTAGCTTTTTAAAAATTTAATATATTACCCAACAACCAACTAATAGTCCTTCAAAATAACTTTGATTTCATTGGTTTGAGGAATTGAGGAGAATGTAGAAATGAGAGTATCATCAACAACTTATTGATGGGAAATTACCTCAATGGGAAAATTAGTTTTAATTCCTTCAATGGATATGGAGATAGTTGTAGATTTTACAACTCTCTAAATAGATTTGGCAAGAATAGTACACAAGCAGGGGGAAATACAATAACTTTACCTAAGACCTATGGAGTTGCTAAAGTACCCTAAAACCTCACGATTAACAATGAACAAGAACATAGGGGTAGAGAAGAATTGTTTAATCAAAGAGATCCATATATTATAAAAATCAAATTTTAACAACACCTTTTCCAAAAATCTCATGGAGACTTTATCATATGCTTTACTCATGAGAAGTTTGAGAACAATTCCAAGTTTACCACTCTTATTATTTGAATGAATTAGCTCATAGAATTTTATGATTCCATCAAAAAATATCTCCTTAGAATAAATCCCCCCTGATTTGAATCAATGATTCTAAGAAGGATTTGTTTGAGCCTTTTAACCATATTTGTCCAAAATTATGTAAATAGTATTGCACAAGCTTATAATTCTAAATTACTTGAACTCCTTAACTTTGAATCTCATGGGAACGAGGACCAAGAATGTGGAATTAACTTCTCTTGGAAAGAAATAGGATGTTTATACATCACATATCTCTTCAATGATATTAGCTCCTATAATGTGCAAGTACTTTTGAAAAAAAAACACAGAAAAACTATTCAAGCTTAACACTTTCTCACCAACCATAGATAAAATAGCTCCTTTGATTTCATCAGGCTCAAAGGGGGATATCAATGTGGAATTCATTTCTTCAAAAATGAGGTTGGGGATGTTGGCCAATAGTCTTCTTTCTACAGTAATATCACATTGAATTTTGGCACCCAACAAAGATTCAAAGAATTTGACTACTTAATCCTTGATATATTTTGGGTCCACTAGACTAGAGCCATCCTCTTTGATAATTTCTCTAATTTCATTGAGACTTTTGTGTTTGAAGGTATTCGTATGAAATTTTTTTATTATGATCACTCTTTCTTAGCCATATCACCCTCGATATTTGTCTCTAGAAGGACTCTTCTCTTGCCAAGGTATTATGGAATTCTAACAGAAGAGATTTTTCTTTGCTTTTATAAATAAAATTGATTCCTACATAGACTTAATTTTCTTCAACTACTATTTGAAATCCTCATTTTTTTGAAAAGGTGACAAAAAAACTGATTTATTCTATACTTTCAATTTGAATTTTATAAATTCGAGCTTTTTAGCAAATTGGAAGATTAAAGGGACTAAGAATATTTTAAACCACCACTCCTCTATTTTGGGCTCCAACTCTTGATGATGGGTTCACATTGATTCAAATCTAAAGTATCTTTTAAGATTTTAGTTGCTTGATAGAATTTCCAACACTAGTGGATTATGATTTAACCCTATTTTGGGGAGGGAACTCAATGAAGAATTTCCTAGCATATCAAAGCCACCATTTAGGATCAAAATTATGTGAAATATTATATAAATTAGCTGAGAACCAGATCTTTTGTTGCTCCATGTGTACTTTTTTCCCTACAATTTAAGGTATAGCAGTTCAAAATTGTTAACAAAATTAGAAAAATCCTCCATACTTTTAGAAATTATAGAATTTCCTTATTTTTTATCCAAGAGATACAAGGTAGTATTAAAATCACCCGCTAATATTCAAAACTCATTCAAAAAAGGGTCCCTCATATGGCCAAGAATTGAGTAAAGAATATATTTTTGAACCATTTATTGGAAATAATTCATATTCTATTGTAAAAATTGCAATAAAAAAGAATACTAATAATTTGGTTGGAAGAGGAAACCAAAACCATCAACTCTTCTTGGATTCCATTGACAATGCAATCCCCTAGAAAAATTGTGGTTAGGATTATCCCTAGTGGCTAATCATTTTTAATTAATGAATATTTAGATTTTTGAAATTTAAAATTGGCTAATATTGGGGACCTTTGATTAGGATCCATTAGACCAAAAAAATTGGGTGTAAAACATTTTTGGGTAGATTTACCCCAATTTTATAATAATTGGACCTTTTTGAGTTTAAATCTCCAATATTACCCCTAATAATAAGGGACATTTTCACCTTGAAATTATAAAAAAAATTGGATTTTGAATCTAATTCATCCCTTTTTATAAATACATGTTAGGTTCAACCCCTTACCCATAACCTTGACCTTGGGCATGACTTGCAACAAAATTTACCTCTTTCGACAAAGAGTTCTTTATCCTAAAAAAAACTATTCTCATCCAACTTAATTTCTTGAAGCAAAAGAATATCTGGTGATAAGCCCTTTCTCAAAAAAGAAACTAGTATTTATTTACTAAGATTCCATAAAATAATTTTTATTTATAGGGTTTGAAATGTTTCTTGTCATCCCTAGATTTATCAAGGAGATGAGTCCTTGTGTTTGAATTTAGGGAAACATTCTCCATATAAAAATGATTACCCTCAAAATTTTGAACCATTTGGGAACTATTAGTAATGTCTATTTTTGTAGCATGCTTTCTTAGGTCTTTAATTTGATGGTTTTCTAGATTTTTATGAGCCCCAACATCCACACTCCCACACTCCCTATATTTTGAGTTCTGATGATAAATCAAGGGGTCATATATCCACTTCCCATGGATATTTTTCCTTTTGAAGGGGACCTTAAATATTTTTCTAGGATCATGCTAGGCGAATTAGGTTCCATTACACCAAAATTAATCCCCTTAGAAGGATAATCTTGTTCAAGGGCAACCAAAATTCCAATAGGGATGGGATCCCATTGGGAGGCAACCAGACATGGCCCCACTAAAAAAAGGGGGTTTTTTTATTTTATTTGAAGGATCTAGAACTAAAGCTAAGCATTCAAAGAGGTTACCCTCAAGTAAATTAGATAATAAAAATTTAATACTAGACTTTTGGTCTACTTGAATAACTGGGTTTTAAAGAACTATATTTTCTTTTATCGTAGGAACCACTTTGCTTTACCAATAATGATCAACTAGAGTACTAGAGGATCTCTAGAGATAAATTCCTAATGAAGTTCCAACAAGCTCCTAGTCTACTAAAATCTTCTTCTTTTTTCCACCCAAACTTTCATACCCTAAAAATCCTTGTTTGGACAACCACTAAGAGCATGATAATTTTTTTGGTATCCTATCCATAATACTAGTTTTTCTCTTACTCAATAGGTTGGTTTTGAGAGCCATAATCATATATGAGATCAATATATTGTGGGATGAATTATTATTATATGATATAATAAGTATATTTTTATCAAAATATTGGATGGTGGTAATACCATTTCTTAATATTTAGTTATTATAAAATTATTTCTTAACTTAATTTATTTTAAAATATGCAATTACTATAGCTTAGGCCTAATCTTTCTATACATATTTTAATGTTGTTTAATATTTATATTTGGTTTTTATCACTTAATAGATTTTTCAAAATAAATAAATTAACCAAAAAAAAAAGTAAAAATATTTTAGTGTCTACAAATAAGAATAATGAAAAAAATATAACTCATAATTTTCATTTATTTTGCTAATTTTAGAACTTCACCTTGCAAGAAGTCACTCATTGTATCATTCCACAGGAACTTAAGACTGTCCTTGTCACTTGTGTCCCTTTCATCATCAAAAAGGGGTACATGCAAGGATTTGAGGACCTCCTTAGTGCCATGCTTAGAGCAGCTCAAATGAACATATCCTTCATGCAACAAACCTCTAATTTGCTGAAGAAAATCAAATTTAATATGAGAATGATGAAGTTGAAGAGACCCCTAACACCCCTGTTAATGTTGAGAATAATTAAATCTCTCATCTTAACCTTTTTCTATGCTCCCATTTTATTCTTTTATTGTCCTATGTCTTGCTTGTATGTCCTTCTTATACCGAGATGGTCTGTTTTATTTCTTTTTGTTTATGTTGAAGGTTCACCCATGTTTTATTGATGTTGTTGGTAGACCCATAGATCTCGTCCTATACAGCCCTTTCCATAGGTTTTATCTTTTGTAAAAAAAATTTAGAACCCTTTCAATACTTTTTTTTTAATCAATTAATTAAAAAAGTTTAACTATATTTTAAAAGAAAAATTTATAGTTTTTAAATAATTAAAAATTATAACTTCAAAAAATATATTGTTGTATTTAATTAATTTAATAATAATTGTAAATCCTACTTGAACTATGCAAAAACAACCCATAGTAATGTAGATAATTGTATAAACATATTAGATGTTTTCTTTTCACGAATACAACTTGTACCTTGCAAAAACAAATTATATAACCATAAAATATTTAAATTTAATTATTAAAAAAAGATAACCCATTGATAATTGTATTGCATATGAATATTATAATTCATTTTCAATGTACTTTATTTGGAATCAATAACCTTATTTTTTCAATTTATAATATTATAATTCTCAAATAATTTTACATAGTTTTAGTGAATTATTACCCCATCTCAGAAATATCATATTTAAATCACAAAATAAGCTACAAAGAACAACCTATTTTTCTAATAAAATTTATATAATATAAAATTTATTCATGTTAAATTTATAACTATAAAATATATATATATATATATATATATATATATATATATATATATATATATATTTTGCATTCTATTGACTACATAGTAAAAATATTACCTTTATAATATATTAAAAGTTATGGCCAAAATTTATTTTAAAAAACATTGTAGTAATATAATATTATTGTGAAGCTTTAATAAACTCTCCTCTTTTATATATATATATATATATATATATATATATATATATATATATATATATATATATATATATATTTTGCATTCTATTGACTACATAGTAAAAATATTACCTTTATAATATATTAAAAGTTATGGCAAAAATTTATTTTAAAAAACATTGTAGTAATATAATATTATTGTGAAGCTTTAATAAACTCTCCTTAATATATATATATATATAAATCATATTTAAATAATATATTTTAATTAATTTAAATTTATTTTATAGCTAAAATTAATTATTTTTTTGAGATGAAAAAGCCATTATATTAATAAAATTAATTATTTTAAAAATATATATGTTTAAGAGAGAAAAAAATGTATAGTATAAAATTTGTCAATTATGTGCCATGCCAAAAAGTAACACCTAACACCCACGTATCGCATCCTTGACTTTTAATTTTAATTCTAATATTTTTAATTTATAAATTTTATACATAAACAACCACCTAAATCAAATAGAGAGTCATTATTTATTATTATTATTATAAATTTTGAGATCTAGGAACTGAATTTTTAAGTAGAAGGATATTTTTTAAAATGTAATATCAATACTAACCTTTTAAACCTATTACAAGCTGAAGTGGATAGTCATTTATAACTAGTAAAGTTTGCTATTTTGAATTTTTATTTTAATGCAAAATTAAAATGATTTGCATTAAAAGAAGAGATAATTTTAAGAACTTTACACGTAAAGATTGTCTGCTTAAAAAGTCATTTCACATTGTATAATCAAACTTTAAACATTCAAATAAATTAAAAAGCAAAAGCACCATAATATACATACAATATATATTAAATTATATGTATAATTGTGATACGATACATGCTTCTTAAAATGGGGATACAGAATGGGAACACTATAGCATACATTGTATTGCAGGATCACTTGACCAAGCATATACCCTACGAATAATTAATGAATATAGCCACACCTTTAGGTAACTAAGAAGAAGCAGATAGAGGATGAGGAGACCACTGAGGCTGTAATTTTCTATTTAGGAGGAAACCTGGTAGGAATACGGACATACATATTGCCATAGAAGAAGAATGAGTAGGAGAAAGAGAAAGAAAACGAGGGGTTGGAGCTGGAGATCTAAAAGTAATGAATGGAACTTCATGAGTTAAATGCAAGCGAAGTAGGTCGGGGTTGAGTAAAACTTATGCAGGTGGAGGAGACAAAGTGGGAATGATGGTTCCAAGTAGTGGTGGTGCAGTAGACCTGCCCACTGGTGGAGGAGACCGACCAGGAAAGGTGGTTCGAGGTAGCGGAGGAAAGGTATAGGTAGACGAGAAAGCTACTATTTCTACCGAACACGAGATGAAAATGTTACTATGGGCTAAATATTTTGAAATTAAGAATTAGTAACATTTTTTCATCTCTAACAACTGGTACGGAGTTAGACATTCTTTCCAAAGTTTCTGCGTCGAAACACAGGTTAAATTATTGAAGCCGTTTTATAATTCTTGTCTATCCTCTGTGGCTCAAGGTTGATACCACTTGGATGCACTCAGGAGATTCAAGTCAGACTATTACCTTTATCTTTATTAAACATGGCTAAAATTTAAATCTAAATCTTCTCTTGATGACCAACAAAAATATTATCAATCCATTAAACTTTGAGAAACCTATTTAAAAAGTTGAACAAAGTTGCAGGCCACCAAAGTGTTAGGAATGGAGCCTAATTATGAGGAGGCTAAATAGAGAAAGTTTTTGGATTTATTGCAGGGTGGGCAGGGAAAGTTTCCAGATTTACAGTCTATTAGTCTACCAGAGGAAGTTTTCGGATTTACAACAGGACAGCCAGGGAAAGTTTTTTTTTGTTTTTATCCCAAAATTAGGAATGTATTAAGAAAAGTAGTTTGTTTTTCTGTTTTTTTCTTATATATAGTTGTGAGGAAAAATAGAGAATATAAGAAAATTACTATGTTGATTCCTTGGAAAGATAGAGAGGAAATTACAGCAGATGTTTGTTGTAGGTTGTAACCCTCTATTGCTTGGATTGAGAAATGAAGGACTGAAAATTCTTGGTGGATGTAACCCACATTGGGTGAACCACATTAAAATCGTTGTCTCTTCTTCTATGTGTGTTTGTCTTATTTTTCTTTAATTCTGTTGTTAAATTTTGAAACACTATAATTGCTTTTCTATATAAATATATTTTATATAGTGATTTACTCTAACAAGTTGTCTCAGAGTGATTGTTTTGTTGGGTGCACTTGACAGAAGGAGAATTTCTGGATCAAGTGGGAGCAATGGCGGAAGAAGGGAGGTTTAGATTTCAAAAATTCAATGGCCAAAATTTTTAATTCTGGAAGATGCAAATGGAGGATTACTTGTACCAGAAAGATCTTTACTTACCTCTTGAGGGAGAAACAGAGAGACCTTCATCTATGTCTGATGATGAGTGGAGTCTCCTTGATAGAAAGGCATTGGGTACTATGAGGTTGTGCTTGGGAGCCACCATAGCCTTCAACATCTCTGATGAAAAGACTACCAAGGGAGTCATGGATAAGTTGGCCAAGATGTATGAGAAACCATTAGCATCAAATAAGGTATTCTTAATGAAAAGGTTATTTAACATGAAAATGAGTGAAGGAGGATCTGTGCATGATCATTTAAATGAATTTAATACTGTCACTAATCAATTGCATTCAATAGGATTGGATTTTGATGATGAGCTTAGGGCCTTATTAATCTTATTCTCTCTTCTAGAAAGTTGGAACAGTTTGGTAATGGTGGTAAGTAACTCTACTTCGAGTTCAAATAAATTAGAATTTTATGATGTGGTTGGTGTGATACTCAGTGAGGACATGAGAAGAAAAACCATAGGAGAATCATCTAGCACCGCCTTAACTGTTGAGAATAGAGGAAGAGGAAGAGAAAGAGGCAAGAGTTCACATCATGGCAAATCCAAAGGCAGATCCAAATCACGTGGAAAAGAAAAGCTACAGTGTTGGCACTATGGCAAAAAGGGTCATCTCAAGAAGGATTGTTGGCAAAGAAAGGGTGATGGAAATGAAGGTAATGATAATAATGGTAACACTTCAAAAGCCAATATTACTGGACAAATTCTACAAGATGCTTTAATATTATCTATTGATATAAATAGTTATTATTGGGTAATTGATAGTGGTGCTTCATTCCATGCTACCTCACATAAGGAATACTTCATAAATTATGTTTTTGGAGATTATGGACATGTTCTATTAGTAAATGACCAACCATGTAAAATCATGGGTATTGGAAAGATTTTGATTAAATCCCCAAATGAATGTCAATGGGCTCTTAAAGAGGTGAGACACATACCAGATTTAAAGAGAAATCTTATATCGGCAAGTAAGCTTGATGGTGAAGGATACACGGTTGCATTCGGATAACATGCTTGGAAAGTTACTAAAGGTTCATTGATAGTAGCTAGAGGTAAATTGGTGGGTACTCTTTATTTACTTACTGATTTTTCTCACTGCTCCATGAATTTAGTTTCTACAGGTGAGATTGCATCTTTATGGCACCAAAGACTTGGCCATATGAGTGGAAAAGGTATGGAAATTTTACATTCAAGAAAGTTATTGCCTAAGTTAAAAGAGATTGATTTGGAATTCTGTGAGGATTGTGTTTATGGTAAAGCAAAGAGAGTTAGATTTCTCAAGGATGGCAAGGAAAGGAAGAAAGAGAAATTGGAGCTTGTGCACTCAGATGTTTGGGGCCTAATAATGGTGGAGAATATTGCAGTAGAGAATTTGATGTGTTTTGTTGTAAAAATGGAATTAGAAGAATCAAGGTAGTTCCAAGAACACCTCAAGAAAATGGGGTTGTATAAAGAATGAATAGAACCATCATGGAGCGTGCTAGGAGCATGAGAATAAATGCAAGCTTACCATTATTTTTATGGGCTTATGCTATTGATACTGCAGTATATCTAATTAATAAAGGACCGTCTAGTGCCTTGGATGGAGGAATTCCAAAAGAGCTTTGGATAGGTAAACCAGTAAATTATTCTTTCCTTAAGGTATTTGGATGTGAGGCTTTTATGCATATAGACAGAGAGAACAGGAATAAGTTAGATGTTAAGGCCCAAAAGTGCTATTTTATTGGTTATGGTATTGATGGCTTGGGTTACAGATTATGGGATTGTGATAATAAAAAATTCATTAGAAGTAGGGAAAGAAAAAGAAAGAGGAAATTGCTGAATACATAGACCTTGATGGACACATAGAAAAGGTAACTCCAAAAGTGGTAGAAGATCAAAATGTATAGCAGCAACAACAAGCACCTCAATCTCCAAAAAGTGTTGTTAGACGATCTACCAAGATAAGTAAAATTCCTCAATGTTTCTTTGATTATGTTTTGTATACTGATGCTGGTGAGCCAGAATGTTTTTAGCAAGCATTATATATGGATACCAGGAATAGTGGGAGCTTGCAATGAATGAAGAAATGGACTCTTTATTTCACAACCAAACTTGGGATTTGGTTGAGCTACCCAAAGGTAAAAGAGTTTTGACCAATAAATGTGTGTATAGGATTAAAGAGGAGAATGAAGGACTGTTGGCATTTTTGCCACATTGATTCTCATTGATTAATGCATTAGTGTATTGTTGGAAATCTGAAATTTGATATCAGCTTTGATGTAGCTTGGGTGAAAAAAAGAGAAAAAATGAGCAAAAAATGACTGAGTCGAAAAACTGCAGCGATGCGCTGACATGTCGCAGAATCACGGTCAACGCAGTCAACGCAGGCAGGTTGGGCGGAACCGTCGCGATATCGCGACGTGTTCCGGAATCGCGACCCTGGCGGCTTCAAAGGCAAAGATGAAAATATGCAGCGCGTCGCTGACATGTCAGCGAATCGCGACGGAAAATGGCGATTGATACGGCGAGAAGAAACATGTAGCGAAATCGCTACATGTTTCGTTTTCGCGGGGCAGAGCGCAGGGAGGAGCAACGACGGAAACATGTAGCGAAATCGCTACATGTTTCGTTTTCGCGGGTCTTCAGCAGTGAAGCGTACGGCATAAAAACATGTCACGATTTCGTGACCCGTCGCGATTTCGCGACCTGTAACTGTTTTCCCGCCAAGTGCAATATGAACGGCCGAGAAGGGTTTTTTGGTTTTCGATGATTTAATATTGACCCAAATTAAATATTTTGCGGATTTCCGAGGCGGTTAAAGTCGAAGAAGCGCCCAGGCCACCAAAATTAAAGGGTTTATTGGTTCGAGGTTGCGGTTCGTGGATGGAGCTAACAATTGCATGCACATGTTTAAAAGAAATGAATTTAATGAAGGGCCACGAACGTTTCATGGTATTTAATTTTTATTTCCTCGAGGCCGCTATTAAGGGGATCGTGTTCCTGATTTCCAAGTAACGGTTGTAGATCATGAGAAGTTGGTTTTACGTTTTTAATGCTGCAAAGAGGACGGACCTCTATAAAAACCAATGTAATTCTCATTTACAAAGGTTGGAAGTTTTTCTAAAAACTGGAAGTGCATTTGCAAGAATAAATTATTGGCTTCGGACTTTTCAAGCAGTTTTTTGGGTGATTGTCTTTTCTGTTCGTTGCATTTCTAATCGAATTTATATTTCTTGAGTGCTGTTACATTCAAATTCTGCATATTGGATTTGAATCTTGCTTGTAAGGATATGATTCCTGGAGTGTAATCTTGGAAAGATTTTTTGCATACAGTTGTGTGAGAGTTGAGTCATTATATTATGTTGCTTGCTATTGCTGCACTTTAAGTTTTCTACTGTTGTTCTTCCGATCCCATAACTCCGGCCTGTGGCCATATTTCCATTTCTTTCTGCAACTTTTAATTTCTTTCCAACCACCCTTATCTTCAAACAAAAATTTAGATTAGTAAAGGGAACCAGCCCACTCTGGAGATTGGTCTGGAAGCCATTTCTTGCTTCCAGCCTTTCAATGTTGGCCAGGTCTAGGGAGCAATTGAAAAAATCCTTTCCTGTGGCAGATTCATGACCAACAGTTTTTGGCACGCCCGGTGGGACAGACAAGTTTCTGTCTCCAAGAATTCATAATTGGTGGGATACGCATAATTTTCCAAAGTGATAACCCCACCGGTGCCAACATTTTTTGGCACATTTTTAAAACACCCGGAGGTCTCAAGATTTGATGAGCTGTCTTGGCCTCACAGCGGAGATTTGTAAGTTCATCTGGCGACTTTGCTGAGTTGAAGATCTGTTCATGGACGCCTATTGTTTTTTAAAAAAAAAAAAAAAAATTCAAAGAATGTTCATCTGGCGACTCTGACTTAATGGCGATGGCCGTGATTCCGCAGACCACTACCACAAAGGCGAGGGTTTTTTCTAGATGGGATGATCCTGGCCCTCTGAATCTCCAAGTTCGGCATGAAATTCCCGAAGGTGCCCTAAAGAATCTGGAAAAATATGATGGTACCGAAGGCATGGCTCTGGCACATGTTGAAGACATTGCTATTCTGTCCATGATCCATGTCATAGAACATGAAGATGTCATGATCCAACTTCTGGTTCAGTCTTTGGAAGGAAGAGCGTTGCAGTGGTATAAACTGCTCAAATGTCAAAGCATCAGCTCATGGGATGATCTAGTGGGAGCACTGATCAAAATATTTGACGAAGATCCTTTCTACATTTCTTTGGATCTCCACCAATTTTTCATGTACATCAAGAGAGCACCTCAAGAAAGCATCACGGACTTCAATGTCCGATTCTTGATAAGTTGGAAGAGAATTCCAGAGAAGATCCGTCCATCACCCACCCAAGCCCACCTCTTTTATGTTCGAGCTTTTAATTCTGACATAGGTCTCTTTTTGCTGTAGTCAGGTGAACAACGGTTCCCACAAATCTTTGAGGAAGTAGTGTGAGAAGAACAGCTGTTGCTCTTATCAGGAAAAGTACCATGGGGAGAAACTCCATTACCTTCTCCGGTGGTTGCTGCTCCTGTTTACCCTGCACATTCATGCCAGATCCCTGAGATGCAGTCATGTGAAGTTCAAGGGATAGATCTCGTCCAAAGGCAAGGATTGGGACATGCAAGCACTTTTCCAGCAATGAACAATATGGTTGCTTGCAGTTTTCATCAAGAGATGGGCCAAGTGCAAATTCCAGAACCTGAGGAGATCCCAGAATCAGAGTTCTCACTTGAAGAGCCCTGTGATCACATCAAGGAGTTAGAGGAGCCTGTACTCAACCCACAGCCAGTAAAGTCTGCAAAGTGGTGGTGTTGGTTCCAGCCACTACATTCGGTACCTAAAGAAGTCCTCCATGTGGGTACTAGTAAGAAGGATAATCTGCTGCATTGCATCCTATTCGCACCATGGAGAACTTCAGGAAGGAGCCAGTCAAATTTCAAGGACCGACTTAAGTATGATCAGATCTGGTCGGGACATTGCAGATTTACCGGATAACATTATGAGATTGGATGTCTGGTGGCGACATGCCAATCATGTCGTGAATTATTGTATATAGTATTTTGAAAAAACAAAAAAAAAATAGAAAAAAAAAGAAAAAAAAAAAAAAAGAAGAGTGGTATTGTTTTTATTTGTTCATCTCGGTTCTTGTTGCCTGTGAGCCGTAGATGCTTGTTTTTCCTTTGTTTTTCTCCTCCCAACAGTTTGGTGGCTTTCTAGCACTTTCTTATTTTCCCTTCCCCGTTTCCTCTCTTTCCTTTCTTTATCTTCTTCCTTCTTTTTCTTCTGCATTAAAACAAAATAAGCCACAGCTGTTGTTTCTTTTTCCTTTTCTATTTTTCCCCGTCCCTTCTTATCCCTTTCCTCTAAGTTCAGTCTTTTACGCATTTGCTAACAGTCTAGTTCATTTCATTTCATAGCTTTCCTAGTTCCATTCCCACTCCATAACTTCGTTCATTTTCATTTCATCATTCCATTGCAGTCACCGCTTGCGTAATCGCAAGAGCTCACTCCATCATCGCGTTCCATTAGTCGTTTCATAATCAGTTATATGCAGGGTTTTTCTAGTTTCAATTTTTTAGCAGAACATGTATTGCAGCAGCCGGCCTTCTGTTCGGATATGACTCTGTGCCCAATGTACTAAGGCCTGGATTCTTGCATACAGCGAGCTGTATACCCCGCGAGCCGCCAAGAATGTTGGCATTTTTGCCACATTGATTCTCATTGATTAATGCATTAGTGTATTGTTGGAAATCTAATATTTGATATCAGCTTTGATGTAGCTTGGGTGAAAAAAGGAGAAAAAATGAGCAAAAAATGACTAAGTCTGAAAACTGCAGCGATGCGCTGACATGTCGCAGAATCACGGTCAACGTAGTCAACGCAGGCAGGTTGGGCGGAACCGTCGCGATATCGCGACGTGTTCCGGAATCGCGACCCTGGCGGCTTCAAAGGCAAATATGAAAATATGCAGCGCGTCGCTGACATGTCAGCGAATCGCGACGGAAAATGGCGATTGATACGGCGAGAAGAAACATGTAGCGAAATCGCTACATGTTTCGTTTTCACGGGGCAGAGCGCAGGGAGGAGCAACGATGAAAACATGTAGCGAAATCGCTACATGTTCCATTTTTGTGGGTCTTCAGCAGCGAAGCGTACGGCATAAAAACATGTCGCGATTTCGTGACCCATCGTGATTTCGCGACCCGTCGCGTTTTCGCGACCTGTAACTGTTTTCCCGCCAAGTGCAATATGAACGACCGAGAAGGGTTTTTTGGTTTTCGATGATTTAATATTGACCCGAATTAAATATTTTGCGGATTTCCGAGGCGGTTAAAGTCGAAGAAGCGCCCAGGCCACCAAAATTAAAGGGTTTATTGGTTCGAGGTTGCGGTTCGTGGATGGAGCTAACAATTGCATGCACATGTTTAAAAGAAACGAATTTAATGAAGGGCCGCAAACGTTTCATGGTATTTAATTTTTATTTCCTCGAGGCCGCTATTAAGGGGATCGTGTTCCTGATTTCCAAGTGACGGTTGTAGATCACGAGGAAGTTGGTTTTACGTTTTTAATGCTGCAAAGAGGACGGACCTCTATAAAAACCAATGTAATTCTCATTTACAAAGGTTGGAAGTTTTGCTAAAAACTGGAAGTGCATTTGCAAGAATAAATTATTGGCTTCGGATTTTTCAAGCAGTTGTTTGGGTGATTGTCTTTTCTATTCGTTGCATTTCTAATCGAATTTATATTTCTTGAGTGCTGTTACATTCAAATTCTACATATTGGATTTGAATCTTGCTTGTAAGGATATGATTCCTGGAGTGTAATCTTGGAAAGATTTTCTGCATACAGTTGTGTGAGAGTTGAGTCATTATATTTTGTTGCTTCGTTGTTGCTGCACTTTAAGTTTTCTCGCTGTTGTTCTTCCGATCCCATAACTCCGGCCTGTGGCCATATTTCCATTTCTTTCTGCAACTTTTAATTTCTTTCCAAAAACCCTTATCTTCAAACAGAAATTTAGATTAGTAAAGGGAACCAGCCCACTCTGGAGATTGGTCTGGAAGCCATTTCTTGCTTCCAGCCTTTCAATGTTGGCCGGGTCTAGGGCGCAATTGAAAAAATCCTTTCCTGTGGCAGATTCGTGACCAACAAGGACATAAGAGATACAAAGCAAGACTAGTGGTCAAGGGATTCGCTCAAAAAAAAGTATTGATTTTGATGAGATTTTTTCTCCAGTTATAAAAATGACCTCTATTAGAGCTATTTTGAGTCTTGTAGCTATAGAAAATTTGTTTCGGAGCAATTGGATGTGAAGACAACATTTCTTCATGGTGATTTGGAGGAGGAAATTTATATGCACCAACCGGAAGGCTTTCAGGTGAAAGGTAAAGAGGATTGGGTATGTAAGCTGAAAAAGAGCTTGTATGGGTTAAAACAAGCTCCTAGACAAGTGGTATTTAAAATTTGATAAGTTCATGGCTAATCAAAGGTTTGAAATATGTCAAAGTGATCACTTGTGTATATTTTAAGCAAACTGGAAATGGTAACTATGTTATTTTGCTATTGTATGTGGATGACATGTTAGTTGCAGGAACAAATATGCAATATATAAACATGCTCAAGAAGAAGTTGGCTAAATCCTTTGCCATGAAGGATTTGGGAGAAGCCAAACAAATCCTTGGTATGAGGATAACAAGATACAAGGAGAGTCACACTCTGAAATTATCACAAGCAAAATACATTGAAAAAGTGCTTAAGAGATTCAACATGAACAATGCAAAGTCTATTGCTACTCCATTGGCAAAGAATTTCAAACTCACCAAAGATTTGTGTCCCAAGACACAAAAGGAACAAGAGCATATGGCTAAGGTTCCCTATGCATCAACGGTTGGAAGCTTGATGTATGCAATGGTTTATACAAGACCAGACATTGCCCATGCAGTGGGAGTAGTGAGTAGATTTATGAGTAATCCAAGAAAAGGACATTGGCAAGCGGTAAAATGGATACTCAAGTACTTGAGAGGAACTTCAAATTATTCTTTGAATTTTGGAGGCTATAATATATGCTTGAAAGGTTTTGTAGATTTTGATATGGCAAGTGATCTTTATGGTGGAAGGAGCACTACTGGATACATCTTTACTATAGGAGGAGGAGCGGTTAGTTGGATTTCTAAACTCCAACACGTAGTTTCCCTTTCAACCACTGAAGTGAATATGTTGTTGCTATAGAAGCAAGCAAAGAGATGATTTGGTTGCAAATACTAATGGAAGAAGCGGGGAAGAAGCAAGAGGATAATAGGTTGTGGAGTGATAGCCAGAGTGCTATACACCTTGCGAAGAATTCGACATTCCATTCAAAAACTAAACACATCAAAATCAGGTATCATTTCATTAGATCAGTAGTGGAAGACGGATCTTTGAAATTAAGGAAGGTTCACACATCACAAAATCCTGCTGACATGCTTACAAAAGTGGTGTTAAGAGAAAAGTTGAGTTTTTGCTCAACTTCAATTGGCCTTAAGGAATAAGAGGCCATGATGAGAATTTTTCAGTCCTTGGTTGCAGTATGGTGCAATGGAATTAGTCTCCAAGTGGGAGATTGTTAGGAATGGAGCCTAATTATGAGGAGGCTAAATAGAGAAAGTTTCTAGATTTACTGCAGGACGGGCAAGGAAATTTTCCAGATTTACAGTCTGTTAGTCTACCAGAGGAAGTTTTCGGATTTAGAACAAGACAGCCAAGGAAAGTTTTTTTGTTTTTATCCCAAAATTAGATGTTGGAAACTCAATGTTAATCTTGGAATGTATTAAGAAAAGCAGTTTGTTTTTCTGTTTTTTTCTTATATATAGTTGTGAGGAAAAATAGAGAATATAAGAAAATTACTGTGTTGATTCCTTGGAAAGATAGAGAGGAAATTACAGCAGATGTTTGTTGTAGGTTGTAACCCTCTATTGCTTGGATTGAGAAATGAAGGACTGAAAATTCTCGGTGGATGTAACCAAATTGGGTGAACCACATTAAAATCGTTGTCTCTTCTTTTGTATGTGTTTGTCTTATTTTTCTTTAATTCTGCTATTAAAGTTTGAAACTATTGATTTACTCTAACACAAAGAAGTATTTGTGCAACGAGTGATCATACCGAATGGTTTGTAACTTTGTTGTTCGAATATATATGATTTGGAATTATTTCCAAACCCAATTGGTCTGTTTTAAACCGAATACCACTCTCATGAACTGAGGGCTGCAGATAAAGTTGATAAATAGCTTTCTACATTATTGTAGTTATTTTTCCTTGCAGCATACAATAAATAAAATGGCAATACCCGCAAATAAGCACCACCCGTTAATAGTTAACTAGGTATTTTTTGGTATTTTTTGTTAACTAGGTTTTTAATGAATGTGGAGGACAATCTGTTTCTTTAGACAAACCACAATTCCATTGGACATTTATATGTTCTTGGTTTAAGAACCACAATCGCACCGACATTGGTTACAACCGAACAAACGTGTATTTAAAAATGTAGCTTGTATTTCTTGTTAGCCTTAATAATATTGACATCATAATATTTATCATATTAAGATAATACATTCATAACATCGGTAATCTTATTGGAGTTTGTTTTTAGATAATAAGTTTATAACATCATAACTTTGTAATAGTATTACACATGTTTGTCGGTTTTAATTATAATTTTTCAATATTATTTAAATTTAAATTTATTAAATATTAAAACATTTAATCAATTAAAGTTAATTTTTTCCTGAATCGTGTGATTGGAATTTTGTAAAAAGTTAAGCAAATTGCAGGTCATAAAAGGAAACATTTGTGCAATGAGCAATCAAACCGAATGGTTTGTTGTTAGAATAAATACGATTTGGAAAGATGTCCAAACCCAATTGGTCTGTATTAAACTGAGTACCACTCTCATCAACTGAGGGCTGCAGATAAAGTTGATTAATAGCTTTCTACATTATTGTAGTCATATGTAGCTGTCTCTTTTCCTTGCAGCATACAATATATAAAATGGCAATGCTGACAAATAAGCACCACTCGTTAACCAATAGTTATCTAAGTCTTTAATGAATGTGAAGGACAATCTGTTTCTTTAAATTTAATTAGAAAACAACAACAATCCCATTGGACATTTATATGTTTTTGGTTTCAGAACCATAGTCGCACCCACATTGGTTACAACCGAACAAACGTGTATTTATAATTTATTTTTAATGTAACCTGTATTTCTGGTTAGCCATAATAACATTGACATCGTTATTATATATATATTACTGAAATAATAAGTTTATAACTTGTATGCCTTATTAAGATAATAAGTTTATAGTATTACGAGTGCTTGGCACCTGATATTATTTAAATTTAGTTTTTTCTTTTCAATCGTTAGGAATTTAATTAATTAAATTAATATTCTTTTTATTAATATTTTATAGTAAAAAATAAATATAAAAATAGTTATTCAGTAGGAAACAAAGGAACGATTGTAACTTTTTTGCTCCATAAATTTATTTAAAAAATGGTTTCAATAGAGCCATTAGTATTCTTAAGAATCATGTAAACAATTATTAATATATTTTTTTAAAATTATACATCATTGAAAAAAATACGATATTATTAAGTTAAGAAAATAGTAAATGGATATTTTATCAAATAACGAGTCTATACGTGATTCTAACATGTTAAAATGCATAATATTAGTTAACCTTACTTATTTACTTAATTCTTTCAATCCAAAATCTATTTCCAAATATCTCATTAGAATTTACTGTTAAAGTTTAGTTTTAACCTTAATGATAATTTATTGAGCTTATGCAATTCATCTCTTCTTATTGACAGTGTTTTTTTTATCCGTAAAATCTCATCAAATGTCTTGTAAATTGAATAAATTATTGGTATCTTTGAATAATAATATATGTCAATTTAATATATACTACAAATCTCAATATGTGATGGCAAAAAGGAAAATTTCATCTATTAGTAGAGTCAAACAAATTATGTTTTAGAGTTGTGTAAAAAAATAGGATACAATAACATCTTTCTCATAAGAATACAGATTTTCTTAAAGTTATTGCAAATGTAAATAATCTACAAAATAAAAGTTAAGTTTGAAAGGCTTTGATGAGATCCAAAGAAAAGTTGTTAAGAGCTAACCTTCTCTATGTCTATCCTTTAAACCCTTCAAGAAAATAAGACTTCTTTGTTTGGCGTAAAAAAAGCAAAGGATAATATTCTATCAAGATTGACTACTCTCTTCTAGATAGGGAAGGACTTAGTTGCTTCTTGGTAAAAAAATTATGTATAAAATGTCTAATTCCTAAAATATAACTTTCCTTTAAAATAAAATTTTGACCATAGATAATCTTTGCAAAAGAGATTTTAGTATTGTTAACAAGTATCCCTACTCTCTTCTATTTTATTTTTTATAAATTATCTTATTTCTAGATTTTTCAATAGGGGTTTATGTCCTACTACTAGTTCCTACTTTTTACTTTTTTTTGAGTAGTTTTAGAGGGGGTTTGTTCTTCCCAAGGCTCAAAAAACCTATTAAAAGTTCTAGTATTTCCTTTGAAATTGTATTTACATATCATTTTAATTAGAGCATATTTCTTGATTGATGAATGCCCTCCTAAAAATGTTTTACCATATAATGTAGGGACCGGTGTAGATATACATGTATGTTTATCCTAAGTTCATATTTTCTTGTACCATATCTTAGGTGGGTCAATAACTTGATGTGATGCTTAAATGACACAACAAATTGACTTCCATAGGTTAGGTACTAAATTACCTAGGTTGGAACCTCATCCCATGGTTGTGTTAAACTAGTCCTTTTTACCTCCTTACATATTTAGTTACTAATATATATTTGGGGTTTAGGGTCCCTATTTTCTTTAAAAGTATTCTCTATTTTTGGCAATGTGGCTTTAAAAGTTTTAATTAACTCCATGCCCTTAGAAGGAAGTTTATGAATTTGACGAAGAACAGAGAGGGTTACCTCAATCTGCATTCCATTGATGGTTGATCAATTTTTCTAGAGATTGGAGGAGAACTCTACTACCAACCCTTATGAATGACCATCAAATTTTAGAAAAATCTCATCTAACCTAGATGTTGAATACTTTTTATAACTATTGGATGATGTCACAAATCCTCAATGTTATCTGGTTTGGCCTTCCACTTTTGTTACCTATCTTGGTCTATCGTGTATTCTATTCTAAATTCTATAATTTTTAATATGCCTTGTTAATTTTTTTTGCAATGCTCCACTTAGTGCTTCATTTGCACTCTGTAATTTTTTACTATTTTTTGTTTGCATCCTCTATCCTATGGTTATGGAGCACAGGTTCAAGGTGTTTTCATGTAATAATTACGATGCATATGACTACAACATCATACTTGAGCAAGGTGACTTGATCTAAAATATGGCAAAAACACTATTCAAAAATATGTACATAAATTTCATGCACTTCCCATGCATTGATGGACACATGGCAAATGGTGAATTGGTTATCACAAATTTTTAAGAACTTGGCATAGATAAAGGTGGCAATTGGAAATAAGTCCCATGTATTATGTTTATAAGTGGTATTTCATGTGAGTAAATATGGGTAATCAAATTTCAAATCAATGGTCTTTGTTTTTTGAGTCAACCCTTAGGATTTTAGAAACTTACGATACTACCACCCATGTTTTTGATGCCATATCTTTATTAAAATAATTTGATCACATGGTATGAAGGGATTTTCAAGTTTAAAATCCAATGGGACATTTTAGATCATGATATCATGATAAGGTTCAAATGGTTACCATGAGTAGATTTTTAGACTTAGTAGCATGCATATGTGGGTCATTGGTTCTGATATAAGTGTGGTGAACTATCAGATCCATTATGCACCATTTGATCTAGATGTTAAGCCAATATTCCAAATATTTATTTGTATTTTGGATGCATGAAAAAAAGGTATTTTAAATATTTTTGTTCATGAAAAAATTCAAACCCAACCAAACGTATGCAACTTGTCATTCCAGAGCATTTGTCATTCTAGAGCATCTATTTTATCCGCTTTTCAATCTAGTGGAGCTAAATTTCTTATAACTAATGATAGGATAGGATATATTTTGAAGTGATCAATAGGGTATGTCAATTTTTTTCAATATTATACTTAGTTATACCAAGAAATAAATCACTATTCTTGCAATATCAAGGCTAATTAAAATTAAAGTGAAAGAAATATACACCTAACTATCTTGAATGGTTTTATGCACTGTGTAGATCATTTTGTTGATTGTGTAGGCTTTTTAAAATCTAAAAACACATTATATAAGTGCGGTAATTATAATTTGTACAATTATGAATATACAAAAAAACAAACAGTCCAAAAACTAATTTTCATGTAAGCCTTAACTTAATAGCACCTTAGAAAGGTTTTCACTTTTGAATTATTCATTTTTTATTTACTTTTTGTTAGAAGAGGTTGTTATTTTTTATTTTCAACCTTCTTATATATATATAAATATATACATTCAAGGATGTTATCATTCAAAAAATGTGCTAGAAGAGGAAGACTCTTCTATAACACATAGGTTAGATTGTGTAAATTGTAGAGAAAACTCCTTTGTTAATGGATTATGGTACACTCATAAACAATACCCATTTACCACTATTTTTTTCCTTAAATTATTAATATGATAAATTTGAACAACTCCATTTTAAACACTTCTTCAATTTGATATGGTTTGAGCCATCAAGTTTTGTAACTTGCTAGTAAAATTAACATATTGAGAATCGAACAATAGTGTCCAATCTCCTAGTTCACACCTATTGCTCTTAATATGACTATCATATCACATTTTTTGCTATTTTGAATGACCTGCATTTGGTGAAGTACCTCCAATAGTTCATCTAATGTGTTTTATTGTGTAATTATCTCTTGCTATACCTATGATAACTCAATACCAAATTCCAAATATGTACAAAGTGTTAGTAACTCAAATTCAATTAAAAAAAGAGTTTTCTTATCATAGAACAATTCGTAAGGTGTAAATTTCATGATGGATTTCCATGTAGTATTGTAAGTCTAAGCGGCCTCCAGTAACTTGCTCATCTAATCCATCCTATGAGAAGCCACTATATTAGTTAGAATATTCTCTAATTCCTCATTTGTGACTTCCACCTAACCATTTTCTTGATGGTGATAAGGTGATAATTTCTTATGTTTAATTTTATTCAATTCAGCAAAGGCTTATATAACTTTAGATGCAAATTGAGGTCCATGATCTGTAACAATAGATTGTGGAGCACCAAATATTTGAAAAAATTGAGTGTATAGAAAATCAACAACCTTGTATTTATGAGTATATTAAAATGTGCATACTTTGGTCCACTTTGTTACATAATTTGTTGACATAAGAATGTGTTGTTTTCCTTCAGAATGTGGTTCAATGATTCCAATAAAATCTAATCCCCATCTCTAAAATGGTTCTAAAACCACTTGAGATTGTAAATAATTTTATTTATGGAAAATGGTTTACCTATTTTTTTGACATGAATCACAATATCATATATACTTCTTTACATCCTTCTGAAGTGAGGATCAATAATAACCTATCCCCAAAAAATTTCGACTAGTACATTTTACAGAATAATATCCTCTTAATGGTTTATAAAGGCATGCTTGAAGAATGTCACACACCTCATATTATTGAATACATTGACTTAATATAAATTTGGGTCCATATTTAAGTAGTAGACCATTGATACACTAAATTGATGAGTTTTAGTTTATGAATAATTATTTTTATCGAGGAGTAAAGTGAGAGGGAACCTTTTATATTTCTAGATAGTTTTCAATATCATCAAACCATGGTGATGGTGCTGAAATTGCAAATAACCTCTCATTAGAAAAATAGTCATTTACTGGTTCATCCTCTCCTATAATATTTACACTAGATAAAAATTCAATTACTACATTAGCTTTTCCTACTTTATCTACTATAGTGATGTCAAATTCTTGTAATAGTAATAACCATATTATTATTCAACCACTAACCAATAGTTTATTCATAAGGTATTTGATTGTAGCATGATATATAAGAACAAATACTTGATATCTTGTGATATAGTGATGAAATTGGTTAATGGTATATATTACTACTAAGAATTCTTTTCAGTAGTAGTATAATTATTTTTAGTTCTTGTTATGTTTTTGGTAATGTAATAGATGTCATAATGTTCTCCATTTTAAACTTAGACTAAAACTACTCCAATTGAAGTGTTATATGCATCATATTGAATATGAAATAGATATTTCCAATTTGGACCGCATAACACAGGTATAGTGGTTAGTTTTTCTTTTTAAAGTATCAAATACAATTTGACATTTTTTTCCATTAAAATTTTGAATCTTTAGTTAAAAAATAAAATATAGGGTTTGCAATGGCACTAAATCGTTAATGAATTGATGATAAAAACTAATATGTCCTAAGAAACTCCTAACATCTATTTCTATTAGGGGTGCAGGGTTCATTTTGATAATATCAATCTTCTTGGGGGTGCAAGGTTCCTCTAGATGAGATATGATTTACAAGAACAATCCCTTCATTCATCATCATAAAATATTTTTTTAGGTTTTAGGGATAGATTGTAAGTTTCACATAATATCAAAACCTTATCAATATTTTAAAGAGTTTCATCAAACATTTTACCACATACTATGAAATCATCCATGTAGATTTTGACATAATCATTAGTCAAGTCAAAGAAAATAACAAGAACTTCTTGTTGGAAAGTTGTTGGGGCATTTCAAATTTCAAAACGTAAAACCTTATAAACAAATGTTCCCCATGGGCATCTAAAGGTAATTTTCTCTTGATCTTCAGGTATTTCTTTCCAGTGAACATGCCTAAAACTTGATCTATGAATGGTAATGGAAAATGGTCTTTATGTGTAGCTTAGTTTAGTTCTCTATATTCAACACACACTCACATATTTCTATTTTTCTTTGGAATAATAACCAATGGCAAAAACCATCAGCCATTGAAAATGGGGTAGATGAATCCTACTTCTAGCAATTTCTCAATTTCATCTTTTATAATATCGCATAAACAAATATCTAATATCTGTTGTGGTTGTATTACAAGTTTAATATCCTCTATATAAATTTGATGAGTACATATATTTGGATTAATTTCTATCATGACTTTGTACTCCCATGTGAAAGCATTGGGATGTCGACTCAATACATTAAATAAGTTTTCTCCTAGTCATTTTTCGACCAACTATTGATATTCAAAGACTTCTATGGTTGTATTTGATTTTGGTTTGTATTAGGTTGTATCAAATTGATTTCTTAAAAATTGATTACTGATGAGTTGAGTAGGCAATGGTGGGGTAAAAGAGAATGGAATATTTGAGTATCTTTATCAAAGAAAAATATTGATGAAATTAAATTTGATATAGGACAATGAAAATATGAGATAAGATGATGATGCCATTCATGTGGTAAATTAAAAGAATTGTCTTGTATTGGAAAGAATAGTAATGGTTCAAGTTATTATTTTTCATCCTGCCATAGTAATTGGTTAACAATAACTAGTTCATATTCATGTCCTAAATCATATAAATTATTCATCAAGATAGTCTCTTCTTCAAAGATAACTCTCTCAAATGGATCCAATTATTTGGCATGATCTTTCACAACTATGGTGACTTGTGTTGAAATATTCCCTTCATTTTCTTCATTTGATTCATGAAAACATAGGTTACAGGTATAATTGATTGAAGTTTTTGCAGCAGGATATAGAGATATTTTATTTGAGTTAATTCCATTTGAACTAGTCATATATCCTTAACTTGAATCAGTCAAGGTAGTTATCATGGCAAGCCAAGACCTCCCTAGAATTATTGGGTAACCATTCATAATATTTTGAGGTTGTAATACCAAAAATTCAATTAGATATTCTTATGATGAAACTAATATAGGATTATTTTCTATTATTCCTTCTTGTTTGGAAATTGACCTATCAACCATTTTTAATATTATAGATATAGGATGCAGATTTTTTAATTGTAACCTTTGCATTGCATCCTTTGTCATAACATTTATAGTTACCCCTCGGTCAATCAAAACATTAGATATTTGGATTGATCCTGTGGCTACTATGACTACAGGGCTTCCTGGATTATCATACTTTAGTGAAATAAGTTTTCCTACAATGAGATCTCTAACTTCCCATCCACTTGTATTGTTTTAGGTAACACTTTATTATTTCTTCCTAGTGTTCTAATACATAATTTCTAAACAATTATTTTTATTAATGGTACATATTTGATAACTTGTAATATTTAAACATTTTAATTCTTGTACCACATCTAATTATGAAGATATTGGTTTTGACTTCTAAAATAATTAAGGATATGGTTCTTATTTTGATGAGAAAGAGAGATTTTTCTTGAGAAAAGTTTTGTTTTCCTTTTCAAAATTTTGTTGTGGTGGTTTTGATGTAGATGGGTCCTCTATTTTGATTTCTTTAGCTCCCATTTCTATAATGATAGGTAGAGTAAGTTTAGGAAGTGTATTTCCTTAAAATAATTAGATAATATTATTATCAATAATGTTTATCATTTTTGTTTCTTCTAGTCCAACCATGTAGATATGGTCTACTTGTCTAGTTTAATCTAGATTGGCCTTAGGTTGAGCCAAAAGTGGGGGTTGTTTTACCTACTATTGTAATTGATATTGTCAATCCTGAGGGTAATTCTCAATAGGACTGGGAAATAAGTTTTGTTATTGATTTTGATACCTATGTTACCCTTGGTATGATTGATAATGTGGTCCCCATTATTGTCCTTGCATTTGTGTATGCATCCATGGTGGTTGATTCTATTGTTTATTCATCCATCCATGTTGAGACCATTCCTAAAATGATGTCCATGGTGATTGAATCTAAGGTTGTGGTTCTAAATTAGACCATGGAATAGTCCAAATATTATTTCCCCAATTTACGAGAAATCAAGAAGCATTTTGGTATGGGTGTTGAGCAAAATTACCCTCTTGTCTTGGTCCTAAAAATTTAAGTTCTTCTATAGGTTGATATTAATTATCTAAGATATTCTTAAATCCTAGTAACAATTATCATTGATCTATAGGATATCCTTTGTCACAAATGCTACATATAGTGGATATGGATTTTTTGTTCAAAGGACACTCATGGAGAGCATGTTTATTTCTACATCTTGGATAATAGAGAGATAAAAATTTAGTAGATTTAGCCTTTGCATTTAATTTACCTAATGTTATTTTCAAATACATTAGCATGTCAGTTTTAATATTAGTAAACTCTTCCATCAATTATTTCAAATCATTTGTGTTATTACCAATTTTTCTTCCTTGATGTTTTGTGTGGGAATAATTTTTGCAAAGTTCTATGATTTCTTCAAGTTCATCTCTTTTTTCCATAAGATCCAATAATTCTCTAGATTCATATTGTAATCCTCTAAAGAATATACTTTTGCTAAGTTATGATTATACACCCCAAATATTTTATGGACAAAGGCAAATATATCCAAGAAGTCTTCCAGGATTTCATTCTCTTCTTGTTCTATCCTAAATAATTCATCCTTTCAATTATTTACATGATAATATTCTTGGTATTTCTCCAAAAATACTCTTTTCATTTCATCTTAGATTTGAATTGAATTGGGTGCTAAGATCATAAACCATTGTAATGTTGAGTCTTTTAGCATAGAATAAAATACTTTGAGTTTTTGGTTATCATTTGTATAGTAATATATTTGGCATACAACCTTAAACTTGAATAAAAACTAATCAGGATCCTCAATCGCAACTCCCCTAAAAGTTGATAATATTGGTAATGAAATGGTTTTCATAGGATATTTTTGAGTGGGATTCAAGCAGATAAGATACTCAAATATTTGTGGAAGGATGTGGGTATTACCTAGTTTAGGAATGTTATCATCCCTATCCACATTTTATTATATATCTTCCATGATACATTCTCAACAATAAGTTTAAAATTTCTTAAACTTGTCTAAACGTATAGACGTTTCAAGAGTAGATGATGATGAACTAACAATTTTATCTTCTTGTAATTATTTCTAAGGTGTTTCTATACTTTTTGACGATGATGATTGTATTTTCCAATTAAACATTTTCAAGAATTTCAAATTTAGATAATTCAAGTATAAGTTCAACCTCTCGTTGTGGATATTGTCTTCATGTGATTGGTGGGAGGTTTGATCTATTGAATATACATCTTTCATTTTTTAAACTATTCATAAATTTTATTAAAGAAATATCTCCTATTCTAATATCCCAATATCCTAGATACAATCCCAAGCAATGCAACTATTTTTATGTAAAGTTATTGGTTTTTATTTTTGTTGTTTTATGGTTTTTGTGGTTCTTACAACTTCACAAGAAAATAATTGAATGTTTTAGTTGTTCTCTAACAATGCCAATTTTTTCCTTGGCAATGATGCCAAAAATGATGGATGTCATTAATTATCATCATTTAATCTCATTTTTCAATCCATGACAGTGTCCAAGGCTATATATGATCAAGAATGTTGGAATTGTGTCTTATAAATCAAGGCACTAGGATACTAAACCAAAATAGGGAATCATAATATCTTTATAGAAATGAAAATAAATAACACACTTGAATAAGGAAAATTATCTAGTTGTAGTAATTGAACTTGTTGAAGAAATTGATGCTAAATTACATTTTCTAGAATTGAAATAATATAAAAGTGTTGGAATTGAAAAGGATAGAAATATAAAATGCTTGTAAAGTTAAATGTTATTAATCTGAAATAGTCAAATATAACTAAAATAATAAAAATAGAAATAGAATGCTAAAATAAGAATGCTTTGAAGAAATTAAAAAATACAAGATTAAGTGGAAATCAGCTAGATATGAAGGAGATAAAACATAAATATGGGAAAACAAGTAGGGGATACACATGATGTTTAATATATTGCAAGAAATGATAGAAAAATGGTAATAAAAACCTATAATTATAGTAGAAATTTCCGTCCACTAGCCCTAAGATTCGACCCTGGCTCCTAGGTCTAGGAGAAGGTGTAACCTCACCAAATTATAAGTTAAATTATGATATCAAATTAACATGAAAGACTATAAAATAAACTAGTCTAAAAATGTTGCACTTTATTGACTATTTGACTTGTTACAACAATTGCTGACTAATTTATAGATTCATATTCTATTTTTATTAGCTTTTAATTAATGCAAACAAGGAGTATTTATTTTAGAATGGTGAAAAGTCCAACAGGATATTTCCTTTATTTCTACGAAGAATGGATTCCACCATTACATCTAGGATTTGTTTTGTATGCTTGCATATTGTGAAAGCACGAGGATATGGAAACAAGAAAGGAAAGACTCAAAGCACGATGCAAAAAATGAAACTAAGCTTAACACTGAATCCTACGAATTAAAAATGCATGAAATGGAGAAAGCATTAATTGAAACCCAAATGAAAAAATAGCCCTTATCTTTTATTGATGTATTTCACAACTCGATTACAATTCGCATCCTCCATTTTTAGGGGCAAGGAGCGTTAAATCCGTCTCTTGGTTACATCCATAGATAGTCTTCCTTCTTCCGCGTGCCCACATGTAAGATGGGTGGACCAAAACTTCACCATCGCTTGTGTTTGTGAATGTTGATTCCTTACTGCTCCTTCGATGTTTTGATCCTACGTTCAAAGAAACAAAAGATAATCAATGGCACCTGCGGATAAAACAAAGAATGCAATCCCCAAGCCTGCAATAAATGGATGAGAAAAATGAATTAAAATATGACTAAAATGAATCCAAATACTCTAAAAATTTGACAAGGGCATCAGGGCATCACCAGGAGGGCACTACAAAAATAACAATTAGGAAATTCCACACCGATTTGAATTTGCTCTGGGGCGAGACGAATTCACCTGCAACAAAATTCTAAAAAGGTATTGTCCCAAATGTCTAGCCTAGAGAGCTCCAAAAGACCTATAAACTTGGTTTTAGCTAATTTGGGGCATTTTGGGAAGACCCGAATGGTTGGATTTATCCAATTTGACCTCTATCAAAAGGAATTTGATGATGCTACCTGCAAGTTAGTAAAAGTGAACGAATATAGAAACACGATCAAAATTATTCCAAACGAGACGAAATTTAAATGACAACCTATCTAAACATCATAGAATTGAATGCAGAAAACAAAAATGGTAGAAAGAAAAATCTGCCACAAATTCCCAATCATTCCTAAAAGGGATGATTAGGCCTGCAGTAGCGTGGGGGTGCTCGAGCGGGCCGCCCACCGTTTGGGACCTGATTTCGGCACCAATACACTTGGGATGGGTCCAAAATATCTTACAAGGTGTTGTCAAAAAATTTGGTGGTATTATATGGCCAAATTTTAGGTTTTGGGCTCAATATTCGACCTTCTAATAGTCACCCAATGACCTCCTCTCTAAAAGAGATCAAGGATGTAGAAGGCACAAATTGCACAAGGATGTATGGGGAAATAAAATGGTAGCACTTCGTTGCTCCAAATTGCTCTTACTCTGTATATTTTGGGATGAGGAAACTCATCAATTTATAGACCTAGAGGTCTCTTGGGATGAGCATGCAGAGGCACCACATGGCAGCCATGCCCTTCCAAGGGAGGGAAGATTCCTCCCTGATTAGGGGCTTCATGACTGCCCCTGTAACAACCTCTAATGCTCGAAAACGCTCACCCATGCTCCCATGAACTGAAGGAGGCATTAGGTGGTGGATCCGAGCTACCATTTGTCAAGATTTGACTTTTTGCCCGTCAAACCTGCAATTCACCCCACCCTGGAGCGGATTTGTAATTCATCCCAGGATGGGGCGAATCCTAGTTTGAATTCATCCTTGGGTGGGACGAATATTGAGCAAAGTGCCTAAAGGTGCCAAATTGATTTTTGACCTTCCAAAACTACTATGAGAGTGGTTAGGACCACTTTTTAACCTCTAGGGGTTGCCCTTGGGGCTGTGTGTGCCAATGTGATCAGTTTTTGCAGTCACATAATCGGATTGGTGTTGTTTTGGTGTCTACATATGTCCCTTTTTGGGATGCATTGTGCAAGGCACAGCGTCGAGCAAAAATAGATAACCAAAGCACTAATGATTAGGGTTTCTTGGTAACCTAACCAACTTTTGATGCCCCAAGTATGAAGAGGGTATGCATTCTTGAATCCTTGCTTCTGACGAGCGAAGGAACTCAATTCAAGTGTTAACCTTTTTCGGTGAGGTGTTACTTTAGCTTGGACATTGATCAGTCATGAATAGGCAAAGGGTGCAACCTTTTGTCTATGGGAACCTTATGTTCATGATTCACGAATGCCAAGTGATTTATAAGCTTATGATTATTACTTGTTTACTGTCCCGAGCAGGGGCGTGATTTGTCTTTGCCAATGATTCTTCGAATGCATGCCAGTTCCATGATTTGGTGTGTATTTTTTGATTGGTGACTAAGTGTGACTACCCCCTCAGGCGACGAATCGATGAGGGAATGACCTACATGAGAAAAGTGATGAGTCGCTTGACCCAAGATGACTTAGGTAAGGGTGCCTTCAGATATTTATCTTTGAATTGTGTGCAGTTTTCTGACATTTGGACCTATTTTTGGTGGGTGTTAACCCTTTTGGCGATACCATTTGGAGCTAAAATTGTCAAAAATTCATCTTCCCGTGGAGCGGTCTGGCCATGGTGGCATTCTTAGGGAGTAGGATGGTGATGATTTATAATTTCGATGTCTTTTTTGGATGCCAATAATGTCAGGCGTGAAGGCGCCTTCGTTCGGAAACTCTATTGCTATTTTTGGGTGGATTTTGCCCCTTTTGGTGACGTCATTTGGGGATGAAATTCTCGAAGATTCGTCTTCCCGTGGAGTGGTCCGGCTATGGTAGCCTTCTTAGGGAGTAGGATAGTGAGGATTTGTGACCCCGACATCTATTTTGCATGCCCAAAATTTCAAGTGCAAAAGCACTCTCATTGGACAAGTTTATTGTTGTTTTTGGTGCATTTTTGTGCATTTTTTTGCTATTTTTGAAATTTGTGTGTTGAATTCATTCCAAGGTGTAACAAGCACTAAACAAAGCGCTCGTTCCATGGAGGAATGATTACAAGATCAAAAGCCTATTTAAAGGCCAAAACTAGGTTTTGGGCTCATTTGCACTTGTTTTTTCTGGCGATTTGGAGCTCTAAGGAGGAGGAGGTCAATTCTGCAAAGCGAAGCACTGTAGAATTTTTCTGCCACCATGAGTGCATGAACTGGATCGAGTGGCGGAGCTAAATCAAGACCAGTAAGTGAGCTCCATCTTTATTATTTTCTTGTATTATAGTTTTTTTGTTCGAATTTATCAATTTGAGAGTATAAAACCCTAGGTTGACAAATTAAGTTTTTTTATTTCAAAGTTTTTTTGTGTTCATGTTAATTTATCAATTTTGATAGTATAAAACCCTAGGTTGACAAATTAATTTTTTTTTGCGTTTATATTGTTTGTATCTGTACACAGTTTTTCATGATTCTAATGTGCTTATTTTGTTGTTTGTTGCAGGTTGTGAAGAGCCGATATTGCATGTCGATTATTTTTGTTGAAGCACAAGAGGTGCTAGCTATGGCTGACTGGGAGTGGCTTGACGCCCTTGGGCTCAAGCAGGTGACTCGACTGGAGCCAATGATTGGGGATCGGACCTACCTGACGACCCTGATCAACTTGTGGGATCCCTAGAGTAATACTTTCCATATCCCAATAGGGGATATGATAGTCACTTTGGAAGATGTCTATCGGATTCTTAGGATAGTGGTGCTGACACACTGCTTCGGGCATGGGGAGGAGTTGTGGGTCGATGGTCCAGTGGAGAGGGCAGAGATTGACTACCAGATGGGTAGGATTCTGGTTCAATGGTGGTTTGAGAGGGGGGTGTTGGGAGTGAGGCACGCATTGCTTATGGGACTCATTTCCAACATGCTACTACCTGACTTGTTAGGTGTGAGGTTCCCGTGGAACTTGTTGGATGAGGTTTTTCGACTGGTGGAGTGGGATAGAGCATTTACTGCACACTGCCAAGGGGATGGGGACACCAGCACTGCACAGGAGAGGGATATCCTATAGACGTAGCTGGTGTAGCGTGACGATGCAATATCTTACTATCGTTAGTGGGAGGCAGAGTGGTTGCGACCGGAGATAGATTGGTCTCAACATCGAATGGATTTGGAGGGAGTGATTATTCACCTCGGTGGGTGGTTACTTGAGCCCCTTGGAGGTGGCTCTTCGTGTCAAATAAGGGATAGTGGTATTGAGCAGTCAGCATCATCTTGTCGCAGGTGATTGGATGAGGGAGGTGGTAGCAGGTGTGATGCGAGAGCTAGCAACAGCTACCCTGAAGAGTCCCATAGGAACCACATCACGAGGGGTAGTTCCTGTCACACCGATCCTACATGATCATGGTGGTCGACGCCTTAGGCTTAGGGGTTTTGAGAGTTTGTATTTTTTTGCGGGGTCAGAGGACCAACTCTTTGTAGCCTACGAGAATTTTTGATGATATATATAGATGACTTTATTTTGTTTATGCGCATGTGATGATTTGATTTTATGCACGATGATTGATGAATATGAATGTATGCATGTTAAGTTATAGTGATGAATGCATATGTTGTTGATGAATGCAAATGTTTCTAATTTATATGATATGCAAATGGAATGGATGGATTGAATTTGTGATGTTTGGTAGTCGCTATAGACACCAAAATAGCACCAATTTGATTAAGTGACTACAAACACTGATCACATTGACACACATAGCTTTCAGGGCAACCTTCAGATGTCAAACAGCGGTCCTAGCCACTTACACAGTAGTTTAGAAGGTCGGAAAGTAAACGAAACAAAGCTGGTCATTTTAGCAAACCTTAAGCAAAAACAAACCTTAAGCAAGAAAAAGCAAGCCTTAAGCAAGAGCAAGACTTAAGCAAGAACAAACCTTAAGCAAGGGCAAACTTTAAAAGCAAACCTTGGCCGAGGGTGTCGCAAAATTGCGATGTCACGATTTTGCGACGTCGCAAAATCATGACACCTAAGGCCCAAAATGCAAACCTTGGTCGAGGGTGTCACGAAATCGCGACGTCGCAATTTTGTGACATCGCAAAATTGCAACACCTAACGTAAGGCCCGAAAGGGAGCTTCAGCCGACGATGTCACGATTTCGTGATGTCACGAAATCGTGACACCTAAGGCCTGAAAGGGAGATTTGGCCGAGGGTGTCACAATTTTGCGATGTCACAAAATCGTGACACCTAAGGCCCGAAATGGAGCTTCGATCGAGGGTGTCGTGATTTCACGACGTCGTGAAATCGCGACACCTAAGGCCCGAAAGGGAGCTTCGGCTGAGGGTGTCACGATTTTTTGATGTCGCAAAATCATGACACCTAAGGCCCGAAAGGGAGCTTCGGTCGAGGGTGTCACGATTTCATGACATCACAAAATCACAACACCTAATTCCCAAAGGGGAGCCTCACCCGAAGTGTCACGATATCACAACGTTGTGATATCACGACGTCGCGATATCACGACGGACTTTGCATTTGTTCAAAAGGTGACATTAAAACAATCAAAGGCGCCATTAAATCAATCAAAGGTGAATTTAATCAATCAAAGGTAGGCATTAAAATGACTCAAGGTAGACATTCAACAAGTGGTAGCCGAGAACAGTCAGTTACTGCTACCTGCCTTGCATGCGCATGTAGGTGGGTAGATTGGCCGTTGGAAGACTGTCACAAGGGCAGTCATGGAAGCCCAAGTCATGGAGGACTTTCCTCCCTCTTGGGAAGGCATGGCCGCCATGTGGCATCCCTGCATGCCCTTCCAAAGAGACCCCATGGGTCTATAAAATGGTGGACTTTCCCACCCAAAAGACAAGTTGGCAGGCATTTTGAAATCAACAAAGTGCTGTCAAACTAAACACCCGATTGCACTCCTTTCTGATTCATCCCTTCTACAGTCGTAATCTCTTCCATAGGAGAGGTTATTGGTGGCTGCTAGAAGGTGAATCCGAACCTTCAAACTCGACATTGGACCACAGTAATCCATCGATTCGCCGACACCACATTCTCTGAGATTTTGAGCCCATCCCTAGTGGATTGGCGTCAAAGTCAAATTCCAACGGGGGTGGCCCGCTTGGGCACCCCGCATCCTTTTGCTAGTTTGTTAGTTGCATGATCAGTTTATTCTGTCACGCTTTACATTTGAATATATTCTTTATCGAATATATCCTGCATTCTATGTTCTACGTCTAATGCTTTACGATTCGAATATATCTGTCATGCATTCTACACTTGCATTATGTTTTGTCACTGTGTGTTTATCAAATTTAGAAGATGTTTATCAAATATCATCATGCTTTTTTCGTTCTTGTGGTCCCACTAACCTGCAGGTAACAATAGCACTTCGGCTTTTCATCATAGGCGAAGTCATCTCACCTGGAGACGAATTATAGCAGATTTCCACCGACTGTATCCCTAGCAGCAGCCTCTGGTAACAACATTGATTCACGAATTACAGTCAAGAGCAAATCGGCCGACTATTTTAATGGCAGCGGCTATCTGGTGATATTTTTTGATTTCTGTCAAAATTGCAGGTTGCTTAGAATCGTTTTGTTTACCGATTTAATTAACCTTTTACATGCATATTTCATTAATTTCAAAGAACAAACTTTTCCCATTTGCAGCAGGTGCTACCTGTGTGTTTCTTTGATCGCAGGGCAGGAGAAGCAACAAGCAAGGATTCATCAGCATAAGCGGTGGCAACACTTGGGCCCACCCATTTCAAATGTGGGCATGCGGAAAGAAGATCACTATTCACTCTTTGTATTGGAAACATGCTAACTCTCCTAGCCCCTAAAAAGGGAGGAGATGTATTGTAACCGAGTTGGAATCACATTAATAAAAAGGGCTATGCTCCTACTTTCTCCTTTTTTTATATTTGGTTTTGATTCGATTATATCTGCTTTATCTCGTGCATCAAGCTAGTTAGTTTTCATTGCAATTAGTGTTTCTTTTATTTCCGAAATCTCATGCTTTCAATGGCGATCACGGTGGGACCTTGTGCCCTATTTTTTTTTAGATTCATAAACTGATTGAAATTTATGTTTTTGTGCTTAAAGGTACCGGGATGAATCAGAAACAACCTATTTGGACAAAAAAGATAGCTGATTTGAGCAAAAAAAAAGGTAAGATTCCAAAGATGTACCTGCATTTTTTTTTTTTATTATTATTATTATTTTTTTTTCTATTTTTTTTGTCAACTTTTACTTGCTTAGGGAAATTTGTTCATGCTTGTTTCATTTTTATTAAATAAAATGAACCCCACACACATCACGTGGTAAATTAAACCAAGGAGCTGGTCGTAAAACCCCAACCCTTGAGCAATACCAACGATGAGTTCATCACCACCTTGGCTTAGCTTTGCATCCATTTCCCCGATTGTCACTGTTGTTAGGCATAAATCCTGACGAAAGCTGACCGAGTGTTGCTGGGGTGATTCCCATGCGTGCGAGGATAAGTATTCTATGGTAGGTGTCATTAATAGGACAATCCCCCCTTTCGTACCGCCTATGTTCCACGTACCATCTGCTCTCACATACCTATAGTTTCCCTCTCGTAAGGGCGGGTATATAGAGAGGTTGGTATATCGGTTCGGCAATGGTATATTGAAGGGGTGACCCTCTATGCGAGTCATATGAGCCAACATTATGCATTTAAATGTTCTTCAAAACTTGCAAAAACAAAACAAAACATTAAAATGCACTAAACCAGTTTAGGACACACCATTAATCTTTAAAAGAGATAATCACCGTTTGTGTATGTGTGTGTTCATTTCTGCTTAGTGTAACAAAAAAAAAATCATCATAAAAAAGATAAAAATTTGCTTAGCTAGTAGAAGAGCACCACAATGGTGCTCACCCGCAGCCAAGCCCAATCACAGGCGGATGTTGTGGGGAATATCCAACGAGGCAGAAGTCACCTCCAGTATAGCCCCAAGGATTTGGTCATACCACCTTGGTGGCCTGACACACAAGGTAGTCCACTCCAAACCTTAATGAATAGGGACTATAGGGGCACCCCTTCTAGGAGCACTCCTGTTCAGCATAGCACTTAGCACACACCCTTCCATGAGGGGTATTTTCATAAGAGAGCTCCCTTAGATGCTCGCTATGAGCGGTCACCACACGATGAAGTGCTAGGTCAACATAGGGTTCAACGGGAGGAACCACATCATTACACTATCCCTCCTTCACCCCCTCTAGTTGTCAAGACTACAAGGAAAAATCCATAACACAAGGCTCCTCAAGCGGGACAAACCAACTCAGCCCATTCCATTTTCACTTATGAAAGAGAGCACGAGGAAGACCCTTACCTTCCTCAAAAACAATATACATCACAGGAGCAATACGCCTCTGCACCCGCTAGATACCATGGTCACACACTGAGGCCAGAGCCTCGGATAAATGCTGCTACCCCCAATAGAGGGATGTGTCCTATAGAGATCTTGGATCACTATGACCGAGATAGATATCTAGGAGAGGCATCTAGGCCTTCTAAACATGAGGTGATGAGACCAACTATCTTAGAATCTGTCAAGCATTTTGCACATCGGATGCAACTCACGCAACTTGAGCTAGAATGACAATAGTTAGAGCAATGGTATCTTCTAAATAAAGAGCACCTTCAGCACTAGAAGGATGAGTTGTTCCAACACACTATGCAGGAGAGGACTCCAACCCCTCACACGCATAAGACAAAACATTATGAGGGGCACAACCCATGGGGGCGAGACAGGTCATCGCAACCTCATCAAACACTACCCCCAACACCTCACCAACTCCCACAAGCACCACCCCGATGCCTCCTAGACATGAGCGGGAGGCCACTCCTATAACCAATGACAGGCGCCTTCCTTCGGACACCCACCCAGGGTTTATGAGCCACCCTTAGAAATTCATCAAGAAGCCTCTAAGGAATCGGAGCGAGAAGAAGAGTGGGATGAAAAGCCCTACCAAGGCATGGGGGGTGCTATCTGGCCACCCCTCCATAGGCCCCAAGTTCCTCAACAAGAACCAACCAAAGAGGAGGAGCTCAAATCTCCCGATACATGCAAAGTGCTAGAGCACTTAGAGTCGGTAGAGACCAAGATTTTGGAGCTCCCAAGGCCCAACTTACATGAGGCTCCTTTCGAAGAGGATCAACCTTTAACCGTAGGGCTACCTGATGATGCAATCCTCCATGTCTCAGAATCTCCAGATTTTGATGAGCTGTACTCACTGGCCGAAGGTGAGGATAAAATAGAGATTGCCCATAGCAATCACATGCGACAACATCGACATCCCATAAATATCGATGAAGCACTTCAATAGATAAACATAATACTAGGGCATGAGTGGCGCGTTAACCCACCACAGTGGGACCAAGCATTACATCCGCCACTTTGGGCACACAAAGATCAACTTTCACCCAAAGACCTCATAGCAACATCAGTGCCGAGGGTAGACCCTATCCTCCTATCCATGCATAGGGCCGATCCATTCGTGCCCATCCCTCCAGAGCCAGATCCGGAGCGCAAAGACCATCAAGCTGGGGGTACCTCTATCCCCTGAAGAGCAACCAAAAAGCTCCAAGGATTACCGCAATCGCTTGGTCAAACCCAAAAGCCCCAAGGATTATCGCAATCGCTTGGTCATCCCAAAATGCTCCAAGGATTATCGCAATCGCTTGGTCACCCCAAAAGCTCCAAGGATTATCGCAATCACTTGGTCACCCCAAAAAGCTCCAAGGATTATCGCAATCGCTTGGTCACCCCAAAGGCTCCAAGGATTATCGCAATCGCTTGGTCACCCCAAAAATGCCCCAAGGATTATCAAAATCACTTGGTCACCCCAAAAAGCTCCAAGGATCCATGAAATCACTTGGTCAAACCCAAAAAGGCTCCAAGGATTCTTGCAATCGCTTGGTCAATCCCAAAAATGCTCCAAGGATTCTCACAATCGCTTGGTCAATCCCAAAATGCTCCAAGGATTCTTGCAATCACTTGGTCAATCCCAAAACGCTCCAAGGATCTCTATAAATCGCTTGGTCAATCCAAAAATGCCCCAAGGATTTCCACAATCGCTTGGTCAAAAATCAAGAAAATTCAAAAACAACAAAAATCATCAAAAACAACAAAAATTTTCACACCTCATTTCTAGGCATACTCAAATTCATCAATAGAGAGCTCTTCTCACACCTCATCTTCATATTCACCAAAATCAATCCATCAAAAATACAAAAATACATAGTTGCATTAAAGCATTGCATCCATACATTGCATATTTGTGGTCATACGAGTCAAAGGCACCATAGGCTGTAATTGCTCTGCTAGTCCATCTTGTTCCACACTGTTCCATTTTACAAAAAAAACAAAAACACCATGCATTGCTTTTTACCACACTAGAGTCAGTGGTCTTTTAATGTATCAAGAGTTTTCATGATTCAGTCATCATTTTGCTCTTTAGCCACGTAATGTATCGAGTCAGACAAATTTTACGAAGGTAGAGTTACACTTGAAATACGCCTTGTTACGTAACATCCCAACACAAATTAAAACACATAAAAATTCCCAAGTTGTGTGAACGAAAGATGAAACTTGCGTAGTAATCCAGGTCACCATAAGTGAAATGGTTATCTTGCTCATCCCCCTATGCGAATGGTTCCAGAATGCTGAGAATTGACAAAAGGACAAGCTCTTTCCTATCCATTCACCTCCATATATAGTGGTTTTCACCACTACCAAATCCCAATCATAGTTGGTCCCCAAAGTTGTAAGGATTTGTACTACACGTCCCTGCCAAGGATGGGTAGTCATACCCAAGACCTAAAAGGGATCAACACCATTCACAAACAAAATTCCAAAAAATCATCATCCTAACACTTTCCATTCACCTTTGGTCTCCAAGTTGTAAGGATTCATACTATCCGCCCCTAACCAGGATGGGTAGTCATCCCCAAGGCCTAACAGATCAATGCCCTTGCTCCATAATCTCCATCACCCCCTTGGTTCCCAACGTCGTAAGGATTCGTACTACACGTCCCTGCAAAGGATGCATAGTCGTCCCCAAGGCCACAAGGATCAAGGCCACTCACCAGCCCAAACTCACAATACTCAAAATACAAAATCAAATAACAAGTGGTTATCACCACTATTCAAAATCCTTGCTCAAAAAGAATTAATAGAAAATAAACGAGTGATTTTCATCACTATATAGACGGGCAACTTTCTAAATCATTCAACCAACAAATATCCCGAACTTGAATCCCTGGAATTCTCAGCATTCGAAAACCATCTAGGTGATCCTCATTACAAGTTTGGTTAATAGCCTATCTGGCAATGATGGTATCCTACCCGCATGACGATATGTCTGTCACATTCACTTTGCATGTGTGCAGACCAATGTTTGCATTAGGATGAGCTAGCTTATGGTATCCTGGATAACACCATAGATTAATCTAACTAAATACAACAAAGGAGTTAGTGGAGCTAATTAGGTGATCCTCAGTACAGGTTCGGTTGAAAGCCCATCTGGAACTGGCGGTATCCTGACAAATACCACATAAATGAACTCAATTGCACACACAGGGATGTGAAATAGCTTGGTCAAAAATGAGTTCGATTCATACCTTGGTCAAAAAGTCTTGTAATACAAAGTACAGTCATGGCTAGTGAGTTAAAACCGTCTGAGTCTCAAAAAACCTTAGCTACATTTCTAAACCAACTGTGCTACTTTCCATCTTTGCAAAACCATAAAAAAAAATACAAAAAAAGAGAGAAAAACCACAAGTATACATAAAAAGTCATGCATCATAGCAATCGCCTAAAAACAAAATAAACAGAGTCCTAAACAGTCTATGGTGCCATAGCCAAACATCACAAATTCCATTCATCCATTTCATTTTGCATATCACATATAAAATAAAAAACATTTGCATTCATCATAACATATGCATTCATCAAAATAAATAAACATGCATACATCCATAGTCATCAGCCATCATGCATAAAGATCAAATCATCACATGTACATAACCAAAATAAAATCGGTATATGTATATATATCATCAAAAAAATGCCCGTAGGCTACAAAATTGGTCCTCAGACCCCGCAATCACATAACAAAATCACCCAGCCTAAGGCATCGACCACCATGATCACGCAGGATCGGTGCGACGAGAACTACCCCCCGTGGTGTGGGTCCTATGGGACCCTGTAGGGTGGCTACTACTAGCCCCCGCATCATGCCTGCTACCGCCTCCCTCATCCAATCGCCTGCGATGAGATGATGCTGACTGCTCAGTAGCACTATCCCTCGTCCGGTGTGAAGATCCACTTCTCGATGGCTCAGGTAGCCGCCCACCAAGGTGGATGACCTCCCTCTCCAAGTCTAGCCGGTGTCGAAACCACTCTACCTCCCGTCGATGATAGTAAGATACTGCATCATCACGTTGTGCCAAAACCCTATCCCGCTCTGCTAGCTGAGCTCGCAGGAGATCCCTCTCCCGTAGCACGTCCCCTAGCTCCAGATCTCTCATCCATAGTAGCTCTGTCAGTCATGCATTCTCAATGCGTATCCCAGACTCCATCTCCTCTATATCCACCTAAAGTATAGGACTCTCCGGAATAGCAGCCTGCTCTGGCTCCCACTGCTCCTCCATGTCCTGCATGTCCAGCTGATCCGGAGCTCCCAAATCTACATCCTCATCCCCCACCTCAACCATGTCTGCATCATCCAAAAAAACTCCCCAATCATCCCCTGCTACCTTAGCACCCTCCACTGCCGCCTCTGTGCCTCCCAGTGGCCCCTCTCCTCTCCATCACCATAGTACCCACCATGAGTCATACTCAGTGGTAGTCCCGACGTCATCCATGTTCGGGACGTCGACCACCGCATCTGACTCCTCGCCCAATGGCACGATGGCCGGTCGATCTAGAGTCCTCTCATCTCCCCGATGTCTATAGACCACGGGCTCACCAGGAAACCCCTGGTGCACCCCAAACTATCGTGTAACTCGGCTATATGAGAATAACTCATGCTCGGTCCCGTGTCGCCCAATCAACCACCGCTCCCTACGTACCCGTTGGAGCCACTCTCCAACCTTCGACTAGGCTGGACAGTCCCGATAGGGGTGCCAAACCACCTCCCCTGGAGTGAGCCAAGAGAAGGCATCAGTATAGTGCTCTATGGCACCTGCCCATCGCCGACTCTGCCCCTGCTCTATGGACCACCACCATAGAACTGCATAACCTATCTCCTTATCCTCCATCGCCGCCCGAGTCATCCATGGTAACCCGGTTGGCCTCTCAACTGCTATGTGCTGCCAACCCCAGCACTGCAATAGATAACTACAGCTGACCCCCTTCCACTGTCGACAACGGACCCCATACAACTCCCCGTAGAGCTGTGCCAATAGTGTTTGTCCCCATCTCAGGATCAACGGTGCCTCTATCGGGCACTCTACCAACTGCCACACCAAATCCAGCAAGTTCCACGAGAACCTCGTGCCTGACGAGTTAGGTAATAACATGTTAGAAATGAGGCCCATCGAGAATGTGTGCCTCACTCCTAACACCCCCCTCTCCTCCACCATCCACACAAAATCCCGCCAACCTGGCAGTCCACCTCGGCCATCTCCACTGGGTTCGCTACACCCAGCCGCTCCCCATGCCCAAAGCATCTCATCATTACAACAGTCCGCTGATCACGCGGTGATGTCCTGATGGGCAATCCATCTATCAAAATTCGAAGAAGTCGATAGACATCCTCTAGAGTCACAGTCATCTCCCCTGTCAATAGATGGAAGGTGTTGGTCCACGAATCCCAAAGTTTGATCAGGGCCGTCAGATAGGCCTGATCTAGGACCACAGACTCCAGTCGAGCCACCTGCTTGAGCCCAAGGGCATCAAGCCATTCCCAGTCAGCATCAGTCAGTGCCCCCCGTGCCTCAGTGAAAGCAGTGGGTACATGGTACCGGCTCCTAACAACCTGCAAAAGAAAATAATTCAACAAAAAAATTAATTAAAATCATAGAAAAAAACTGTACAAAAAAACAACACACTTATAGCTTTAAAAACAAAAATAAACTTTAGGGAGCACTTACGGGTTTCGCTTCGGCTCCACCGCTCGAACCAGTTTGTGTACTCATGATGGCAGGGAAAATTTCAGCAGCGCTTCGCTTCGCAAAATTTACCTCCTCCTCCCAGAGCTCCAAATCGCAAGAAAAAATTTGACACAAATGAGCCCAAACTCAAGTTTTGGCCCTTAAATAGGCCTTTGAGCTAGAATTCATCCTTTATTGGGATGAGCACTCTGGTTAGCACTCGTCCCACCCAGGGACGAATTCTACAGCTGGAATTCGTCCCACCCTGGGACGAATTCAGGCCAGAAACTTCAAAAACATCAAAAAATGAACAAAAATGCACTAAAAATAGACAATAAATTTGCCCGATGTGAGTGCTATTGCACTTGACATCCCGGGCATACAAAATAGATGTTGGGGTCATAAATTGTCATTATCCTACTCCCTAAGAAGGCTACTTTAGCCGGACCGCTCCATGGGAAGACGGATTTTCACCAATTTCAGCTCCAAACAGAGTCGCAAAAAGGGTTAACACCCACCAAAAACAGGTCCAAATGTTGGAAAAATTGCACATGCTTAATGATAAACCATCTAAAGGCACCCTTGCACAAGTCATCTTGGGTCAAGCGACTCGTCGCTTTTCTCACGAAGGTCATTCCCTCATCGATTTGTCGCTTGAGGGGGTAGTCACACTTAGTCACCAATCAACAAGAACACACCCAATTAAGGAAAACGACATGCATTCAAAGAATCATTGACAAAGACAATTACGCTCCTGCTTGGGGCAGTAAACAAGCAATAACAATCAAATTGATCAAACACTTGGCATTCGTGAATCATAAACACAAGGTTCCCCTGTGGACAAAAGGTTGCGCCCTTTGCCTAATCATGACTGATCAATGTCCAAGCTCAAGTCACACCTCACCAAAATAGGTTAATACTTGAAATCAAATTCCTTAGCTCGTTAGAAGCAAGGATTCAAGAATGCATGCCCTTTCCATGCTTGGGGCATCAAAAGTTGATTAGGTTACCAAGAAACCCTAATCATTAGTGCTTTGGCTATCTATTTTTGCTCGACGCTGCGCCATGCACAGCGCATCCCAAAAAGGGGCATCTATAGACACCAAAATAGCACCAATTCGATTATGTGACTGCAAACACTGATCGCTTTGACAAACACCGCCCCGGGGGAGCCCTCGAACCCGGTGCCACTTTCATAGCAATTTTGTAAGGTCAAGAAGCAATTTGGCACATTCAGGCACTTTGCCCGGTATTCGTCTCACCCGGGGACGAATACTAACTGGGATTCGTCTCACCCAGGGACGAATTCTGAAATCGTCTCGCGGTCGGGACGAATTCTAGGTTTAACGGGCAAAAAGAAAAATGCCGCCAAGTGGCAGCCAAGGACAGTCAATTATTGCCTCCTGCCATGCATGCGCGTGTAGGTGGGTAGGTTGGCAGTTAGTGGACTGTCACAAGGGCAGTCATGGAAGCCCAAGTCAAGGAGGAGTCTCCTCCCTCTTGGGAAGGCATGGCCGCCACATGGCATCCCTGCATGCCCCTCCAAAGAGACCCCATGGGTCTATAAAATGGTGGACTTTCCCACCCAAAAAGGACAGATTGGAGGCATTTTCAAGCAATGAAGTGCTGCCCAATTGAACACCCACTTGCATCATTTTTTGATTCGCCTTCTCACATCCATTAATATCTTTCGCAAGGGAGGTTATTGGGTGGCTTTTGGAAGCGTGGATCTAACCCAAATCCAACATTTGACCACCTTAAACCACCAATTTTCCGACACCCCAATCCTAAGAGATTTTGGGCCCATCCCTAGTGGATTGGCACCAAAATCAAGTGCTAACGGTGGGAGGCCCACTTGGGCATCCCGCATTTGTTTAAGTTTCATTCTAAAGTATTCTAGATCATTTTTTCATGTTGCATTTTATGTTATTCTGTTTAGTTAACTCATAGCTTCAATTCCATAACGTTTTGATTAGATTTCACCATGCCTTTTGTCGCTTTGTTGTCCCACTAACTTGCAGGTAGCGACATCGAATTCCCGAGGATAGAGGCCAAATTGGGAGAATCCGACCATCTGGGTCATCCCAAAATGGCCCCAATTACTTAACCCCTTTGTTTGCAGGTGTTTTGGAGGTCCCGAGGTTCGACATTGGAGTGACATCACTTCGGCTTTTTCATCACAATAGAATTCGTCCCACCCGGGGACGAATAACAGTCAGAATTTGTCCCACCCAGGGACGAATTACAGTCGAGAGCAGATTGGTTGATTGTTTCAATGGCAGTGGCCATCTGGTGATGTTCTTTGACCTCTGCCAAAGTTGCGAGGTGGCTTAGATTCGTTTTATTTACTGTATTTGACAAATCTTTTGCATGCATTTCTCATTGAGTTCTAAAGTCAAACGCTTTATCCATTTTTGTCACAGGTGCTACTAACGCCTTTTTTGTTTCTTTGATTGCAGGAGGAGCAGCAAGAAGTGAGGATTCATTAGCATAAGCGGTGGCAACACTCTGGCCCGCCCATTTCAAATGTGGGCATGCGAAAGAGGGATCATTGATCACGATTGTAACCAAATCCATTTAACGCTCCTAACCCCTAAAAAGGGAGGAGGCAATTTTGTAATCGAGGTTAAAGAGTTTAATAAAAGGGCTATGACTTCTCTAAATTCTTGTATCTCATTTCAATCAATTTGCCTCTTTCGTTTAATGCACTTAATATTTTAGGACTTAAGCGTTATTTTTATTTGAATGCATCGAAGTAGTTTTCCTTTCTAAAAGCTTTCGGAATCTCATGCTTTCATGTTCATGCATCCAAAATACAAATAAATATTTGGAATATTGGCTTAACATCAATATCGAATGGTGCATAATGGATCTGATAGTTCACCACACTTATATCAGATCCAATGACCCACATATGCATGCTAGTAAGTCTAAAAATCTATACATCGTAACCATTTGAGCCTTATCAAGATATCATGATCTAAAATGTCCCATTGGATTTTAAACTTGAAAATCCCTTCATACCATGTGACCAAATTATTTTAATAAAGATATGACATCAAAAACATGGGTGGTAGTATCGTAAGTTTCCAAAATCCTAAGGGTTGAATCAAAAAACAAAGACCATTTATTTGAAATTTGATTACCCATATTTATTCACATGAAATACCACTTATAAACATGATACATGGGACTTATTTGTAATTGCCACCTTTATCTATGCCAATTTTTTAAAAATTTGTGATAACCAATTCACCATTTTCCATATGTCCATCAATGCATGGGAAGTGCACGAAATTTATGTACATATTATTGAATAGGGTTTTTGCCATATTTTAGAGCAAGTCACTTTGCTCAAGTATGATGTTGTAGTCACATGCATCATAATAATTACATGAACACACATTGAAACTGTGCTCCATAACCATAGGATAGAGGATGCAAACAAAAAATAATAAAAAATTACTGAGTGCACCTGAAGCACTAAGTGGAGCATTGCAAAAAAAATTAACAAGGCATCTTAAAAATTACAGAATTTAGAATAGAATACACGATAGACCAAGATAGGGAACACAAGTGGAAGGCCAAACCAGATAACATTGAGGATTTACGACATCATCCAATAGTTATAAAAAGTATTCAACATCTAGGTTAGATGATATTTTTCTAAAATTTGATGGTCATTCATAAGGGTTGGTAGTAGAGTTCTCCTCCAATATCTAGAAAATTTGATCAACCATCAGTAGAATGTAGATGGAGGTAACCCCCTCTATTCTTAGTCAAATTCATAGACTTCCTTCTTAGGGCATGGAGTTAATTAAAGCTTTTAAAGCCACATTGCCAAAAATAGAGAATACTTTTAAAGAAAATAGGGACCCTAAACCCCAAATATATATTAGTAACTAAATATGTAAGGAGATAAAAAGGACTAGTTTAACACAACCATGGGATGGGGTTCCAACCTAGGTAATTTAGTACCTAACCTATGGAAGTCAATTTTTTGTGGCATTTAAGTATCACATCAAGTTATTGACCCACCTACGATATGGTACAAGAAAAATTGAACTTAGGATAAACATACATGTATATCTACACCGGTCCCTACATTATATGGTAAAACATTTTTAGGAGGGTAGACATCAATCAAGAAATATGCTCTAACTAAAATGATATGTAAACAAAACCCTTGGAAATACTAGAACTTTTAATAGTTTTTTTTAGCCTTGGGAAGAACAAAACCCCTATAAAACTACTCAAAAAAAGTAAGAAGTAGGAACTAGTAGTAAGCCATAAGCCCCTATTGAAAAATATAGAAATAAGATCATTTATAAAAAATAAAATAGAATAGTAACTATAGAAAGCCCTTCCTCACCTAACAATAAAAACTTATTAAGGATAAGATAGAACACATTATAAAAATAATACATTCAATAAATAAATGATAAACTATCTCACTAGATTTCTCACAATAGGGATTATCTATGGTCAAAATTTTATTTTAAAGGAAAGTTATATTTTAGGAATTAGACATTTTATACATAATTTCTTTACCAAGAACAAACTAAGTCCTTCCCTATCTAGAAGAGAGTAGTCAATCTTGATAGAATATTATCCTTTGCTTTTCTTATGCCAAACAAAGGAGTCTTATTTTCTTGAAGGGTTTAAAGGATAGACATAGAGAAGGTTAGCTCTTAACAACTTTTCTTTGGATCTCATCAAAGCCTTTCAAACTTAACTTTTATTTTGTAGATTATTTACATTTTCAATAACTCTAAGAAAATATGTATTCTTATGAGAAAGATGTTATTGTATCCTATTTTTTTACACAACTCTAAAACATAATTTGTTTGACTCTACATACCAATAGATGAAGTTTTCCTTTGTGCCACTACATATTGAGATTTGTAGTATATATTAAATTGACATATATTATTATTCAAAGAGACCAATAATTTATTCAATATACAAGACACTTGATGAGATTTTACGGATAAAAAAAACAATGGAAATAAGAAGAGATGAATTGGATAATCTCAATAAATTATCATTAAGGTTAAAACTAAACTTTAAAAGTAAATTCTAATGATATATTTGGAAATAGATTTTGGATTGAAAGAATTAAGTAAATAAGTAAGGTTAACTAATATTATGCATTTTAACATGTTAGAATCATGTATAGACTCATTATTTGATAAAATATCCATTTACCATTTTATTAGCTTAATAATATCATATTTTTTCATGATGTATAAAAAAATATACTAATAATTGCTTACATGATTCTTAAGAATACGAATGACTCTATTGAAACCATTTTTTAAATAAATTTATGGATCACAAGAGTTACAATCATTCCTTTGTTTCCTACTGAATAACTATTTTTATATTTATTTCTAATTGCCACATTTATCTATGCCAAGTTTTTTAAAAATTGTGATAACCAATTCAGCATTTGCCATGTGTCCATCAATGCATGAGAAGTGCACAAAATTTATGTACATATTTTTGAATAGGGTTTTTACCATATTTTAGAGCAAGTCACTTTACTGAAGTATGATGTTGTAGTCATATGCATCATAATCATTACTTGAACACACCTTGAAACTATGCTCCATAACCATAGGATAGAGGATGCAAACAAAAAATAGTAAAATATTACAGAGTGCAACTAAAGCACTAAGTGGAGCATTGCAAAAAAAATTAACAAGGCATCTTAAAAATTATAGAATTTAGAATAGAATACACGATAGATCAATATAGGGAACAAAAGTGGAAGGCCAAACCAGATAACATTGAGGATTTACGACATCATCCAATAGTTATAAAAAGTATTCAACATCTAGGTTAGATGATATTTTTCTAAAATTTGACGGTCATTCATAAGGGTTGGTAGTAGAGTTCTCCTTCAATCTCTAGGAAAATCGATCAACCATCAGTGGAATGCAGATTGAGATAACCCCCTCTATTCTTAGTCAAATTCATAGACTTCCTTCTTAGGGCATGGAGTTAATTAAAGCTTTTAAAGCCACATTGCAAAAAATAGAGAATAATTTTAAAGAAAATAGGGACCCTCAACCCCAAATATATATTAGTAACTATATATGTAAGGAGGTAAAAAGGACTAGTTTAACACAACCATGGGATGAGGTTCCAACCTAGGTAATTTAGTACCTAACCTATGGAAGTCAATTTGTTGTGTCATTTAAGTATCACATCAAGTTATTGACCCACCTAAGATATGGTACAAGAAAAATTGAACTTAGGATAAACATACATGTATATCTACACTGGTCCCTACATTATATGGTAAAACATTTTTAGGAGGGCAGGCATCAATCAAGAAATATGCTCTAATTAAAATGATATGTAAACACAATTTCAAATGAAATACTAGAACTTCTAATAGGTTTTTTGAGCCTTGGGAAGAACAAACCCCCTATAAAACTACTCAAAAAAAGTAAGAAGTAGAAACTAGTATTAGGGCATAAGCTTCTATTGAAAAATCTAGAAATAAGATAATTTATAAAAAATAAAATAGAAAAGTAACTATAGAAAGCCCTTCCTCACCTAACAATAAAAACTTATTAAGGATAAGATAGAACACATTATAAAAATAATACATTCAATAAATAAATGATAAACTATCTCACTAGCTTTCTCACAGTAGGGATTATCTATGGTCAAAATTTTAATTTAAAGGAAAGTTATATTTTAGGAATTAGACATTTTATACATAATTTCTTTACCAAGAACCAACTAAGTCCTTCCCTATCTAGAAGAGAGTAGTCGATCTTGATAGAATATTATCGTTTGCTTTTCTTATGCCAAACAAAGGAGTCTTATTTTCTTGAAGGGTTTAAAAGATAGACATAGAAAAGGTTAGCTCTTAACAACTTTTCTTTGGATCTCATCAAAGCCTTTCAAACTTAACTTTTATTTTATAGATTATTTACATTTACAATAACTTTAAGAAAATCTGTATTCTTATGAGAAAGATGTTATTGTATCCTATTTTTTTACACAACTCTAAAACATAATTTGTTTGACTCTACATACCAATAGATGAAATTTTATTTTGTGCCACCACATATTGAGATTTGTAGTATATATTAAATTGACATATATTATTATTCAAAGAGACCAATAATTTATTCAATCTACAAGACACTTGATGAGATTTTACGGATAAAAAAAACACTGGCAATAAGAAGAGATGAATTGGATAATCTCAATAAATTATCATTAAGGTTAAAACTAAACTTTAAAAGTAAATTCTAATGAGATATTTGGAAATAGATTTTGGATTGAAAGAATTAAGTAAATAAATAAGGTTAACTAATATTATGCATTTTAACATGTTAGAATCACGTATACACTCATTATTTGATAAAATATCCATTTACCATTTTATTAGCTTAATAATATCGTATTATTTCATGATGTATAATTTTAAAAAAATATATTAATAATTGCTTACATGATTCTTAAGAATACGAATGGCTCTATTGAAACCATTTTTTAAATAAATTTATGGAGCACAAGAGTTACAATCGTTTCCTTTGTTTCCTACTGAATAACTATTTTTATATTTATTTTTTACTATAAAATATTAATAAAAAGAATATTAATTTAATTAATTAAATTCCTAACGATTGAAAAGAAAAAACTAAATTTAAATAATATCAAGTGCCAAGCACTCGTAATACTATAAACTTATTATCTTAATAAGGCATACAAGTTGTAAACTTATTATTTCAATAATATATATATAATAACGATGTCAATGTTATTATGGCTAACCAGAAATACAGGTTACATTAAAAATAAATTATAAATACACGTTTGTTCGGCTGTAACCAATGTGGGTGCGACTATGGTTCTGAAACCAAGAACATATAAATGTCCAATGGGATTGTGGTTGTCTTCTGATTAAATTAAGAGAAACAGATTGTCCTTCACATTCATTAAAGACTTAGATAACTATTGGTTAACGAGTGGTGCTTATTTGTCAGCATTGCCATTTTATATATTGTACGCTGCAAGGAAAAGAGACAGCTACATGTGACTACAATAATGTAGAAAGCTATTAATCAACTTTGTCTGCAGCCCTCAGTTGATGAGAGTGGTACTCAGTTTAATACAGACCAATTGAGTTTGGACATCTTTCCAAATCGTATTTATTCTAACAACAAACCATTCGGTTTGATTGCTCATTGCACAAATGTTTCCTTTATTACCTGCAATTTGCTTAACTTTTTACAAAATTCCAATCACACGATTCAAGAAGTTTAGATCTTGTTCACCAGAAAAAAATTAACTTTAATTGATTAAATTTTTTAATATTTAATAAATTTAAATTTAAATAATATTAAAAAATTATAATTAAAACCGACAAACATGTGTAATACTATTACAAAATTATGATGTTATAAACTTATTATCTAAAAACACACTCCAATAAGATTACCGATGTTATAAATGTATTATCTTAATATGATATATATTATGATGTCAATATTATTAGGGCTAACAAGAAATACAAGCTACATTTTTAAATACACGTTTGTTCGGTTGTAACCAATGTCGGTGCGATTGTGGTTCTTAAACCAAGAACATATAAATGTCAAATGGAATTGTGGTTTGTCTAAAGAGACAGATTGTCCTCCACATTCATTAAAAACCTAGATAACAAAAAATACCAAAAAAAACCTAATTAACTATTAACGGGTGGTGCTTATTTGCGGGTGTTGCCATTTTATTTATTGTATGCTGCAAGGAAAAATAACTACAATAATGTAGAAAGCTATTTATCAACTTTATCTGCAGCCCTCAGTTCATGAGAGTGGTATTCGGTTTAGAACAGACCAATTGGGTTTGGAAATCATTCCAAATCATATATATTCGAACAACAAAGTTACAAACCATTCGGTCTGATCACTCGTTGCACAAATACTTCTTTGGTGGCCTGTAACTTTGTTCAACTTTTTAAATAGGTTTCTCAAAGTTTAATGGATTGATAATATTTTTCTTGGTTACGAAGAGAAGATTTAGATTTAAATTTGAGCCATGTTTAATAAAGATAAAGGTAATAGTCTGACTTGAATCTCCTGAGTGCATCCAGGTGGTATCAACCTTGAGCCACAGAGGATAGACAAGAATTATAAAACGGTTTCAATAATTTAACCTGTGTTCCGAAGCAGAAACCTTGAAGAGAATGTCTAACTCCATACCAATTGTTAAAAATGAAAAAATGTTACTAATTCTTGAATTCAAGATATTTAGCCCATAGTAACATTTTCATCTCGTGTTCGGTAGGAATAGTAGCTTTCTCGTCTACCTATACCTTTCCTCCGCTACCTCGAACCACCTTTCCTGGTCGGTCTCCTCCACCCGTGGGCAGGTCTACTGCACCACCACTACTTGGAACCATCATTCCCACTTTGTCTCCTCCACCTTCATAAGTTTTACTCGACCCCGACCTACTTCGCTTGCATTTAACTCATGAAGTTCCATTCATTACTTTTAGCTCTCCAGCTCCAACCCCTCTTTTTCTTTCTCTTTCTCCTACTCATTCTTCTTCTATGGCAATATGTATGTCCGTATTCCTGCCAGGTTTCCTCCTAAATAGAAAATTACAGCCTCAGTGGTCTCCTTATCCTCTATCTGCTTCTTCTTAGTTACCTAAAGGTGTGGCTATATTCATTAATTATTCGTAGGGTATATGCTTGGTCAAGTGATCCTGCAATACAATGTATGCTATAGTGTTCCCATTCTGTATCCCCATTTTAAGAAGCATGTATCGTATCACAATTATACATATAATTTAATATATATTGTATGTATATTCTGGTGCTTTTGCTTTTTAATTTATTTGAATGTTTAAAGTTTGATTATACAATGTGAATTGACTTTTTAAGCAGACAATCTTTACGTGTAAAGTTCGTAAAATTATCTCTTCTTTTAATGAAAATCATTTTAATTTTGCATTAAAGTAAAAATTCAAAATAGCAAACTTTCAAATTAAAATTATAAATTTTAATTTACTAGTTATAAATGACTATCCACTTCAGCTTGTAATAGGTTTGAAAGGTTAGTATTGATATTACATTTTAAAAAATATCCTTCTACTTAAAAATTCAGTTCCTAAATCTCAAAATTTATAATAATAATAATAAATAATGACTCTCTATTTTATTTAGGTGGTTGTTTATGTATAAAATTTATAAATTAAAAATATTAGAATTAAAATTAAAAGTCAAGGATGCGATACGTGGGTGTTAGGTGTTACTTTTTGGCATGGCATGACAAGTTTTATACTATACATTTTTTCCTCTCTTAAACATATATATTTTTAAAATAATTAATTTTATTAATATAATGAATTTATCATCCCAAAAAAATAATTAATTTTAACTATAAAATATATTTAAATTAATTAAAATATGATTTATATATATATATTTTGTTAAGGAGAGTTTATTAAATCTTCACAATAATATTATATTACTAAAATGTTTTTTAAAATAAATTTTGACCATAACTTCTAATATATATATATAATAATTTAACATGAATAAATTTTTTATTTTATTTTTAAATTTTATTGAAAAAATAGGTTGTTCTTTTTAGTTTATTTTGTGATTTAAATATGACATTCAAGATATGGGGTAATAATTCACTAAAACTATATAAAATTATATGATAATTATAATATTATAAATTGAAAAAATAAGGTTATTGATTCCAAATAAAGTACATTGAAAATGAATTATAATATTCATATTTACTACAATTATCAATGGGTTATATTTATTTAATAATTAAATTTAGATATTTTATGGTTATATAATTTGTTTTTGCAAGATACAAGTTGTATTCGTGAAAAGAAAACATCTAATATGTTTATACAATTATCTACATTACTATGGGTTGTTTTTGCATAGTTCAAGTAGGATTTACAATTATTATTAAATTAATTAAATACAATAATATATATTTTGAAGTTATTATTTTTAATTATTTAAAAACTATAAATTTTTCTTTTAAAATATAGTTAATTTTTTTAATTAATTGATTAAAAAAAAGGTTTTGAAAGGGTTTTAGAATTTTTTTACAAAAGATAAAACCTATGGAAAGGGCTGTATAGGACGAGATCTATGAGTCTACCAACAACATCAATAAAACATGGGTGAACTTTCAACATAAACAAAAAGAAATAAAACAGACCATCTCGGTATAAGAAGGACATACAAGCAAGAAACAGGACAATAAAATAATAAAATGAGAGCATAGAAAAAGGTTAAGATGAGAGATTTAATTATTCTCAACATTAACAGGGGTGTTAGGGGCCTCTTCAACTTCATCATTCTCATATTAAATTTGATTTTCTTCAACAAATTAGAGGTTTGTTGCATGAAGGATATGTTCATTTGAGTTGCTCTAAGAATGGCACTAAGGAGGTCCTGAAATCCTTGCATGTACCCTTTTTTGATGATGAAAGGGACACAAGTGACAAGGACAATTTTAAGTGCCCACGGAGTGATACAATGAGTGACTTCTTGCAAGGTGAAGTTCTAAAATTAGCAAAATAAATGAAAATTATGAGTTATACTTTTTTTGTTATTCTTATTTGTAGACACTACAATAATACTAAAATATTTTTATTTTTTTTGGTTAATTTATTTATTTTGAAAAATCTATTAAGTGATAAAAACCAAATATAAATATTAAACAACATTAAAATATTTATAGAAATATTAGGCCTAAGCTATAGTAATTGCATATTTTAAAATAAATTAAGTTAAGAAATAATTTTATAATAATTAAATATTAAGAAATGGTATTACCACCATCCAATATTTTGAGAAAAATATACTTATTAAATGATATAATAATAATTCATCCCACAATATATTGATCTCATATATGATTATGGCTCTCAAAATCAACCTATTGAGTAAGAGAAAAACCAGTATTATGGATAGGATACCAAAAAAAGTATCATGCTCTTAGTGGTTGTCCAAACAAGGATTTGTAGGGTATGAAAGTTTGGGTGGAAAAAAGAAGAAGTTTTTGGTAGACTAGGAGCTTGTTGGAACTTCATTAGGAATTTATCTCTAGAGATCCTCTAGTACTCTAGTTGATCATTTTTCGTAAAGCGAAGTGGTTCCTACGATAAAAGAAAATATAGTTCTCTAAAACCCAGTTATTCAGGTAGACCAAAAGTCTAGTATTAAATTTTTATTATCTAATTTACTTGAGGGTAACCTCTTTGATGCTTAGCTTTAGTTCTAGATCCTTCAAATAAAATAAAAGAGCCCCATTTTTTCAATGGGGCCAAGTCTGGTTGCCTCCCAATGGGATCCCATCCCTGTTGGCATTTTGGTTGCCCTTGAACAAGATTATCCTTCTAAGGGGATTAATTTTGGTGTAATGGAACCTAATTCGCCTAGCATGATCCTAGAAAAATATTTAAGGTCCCCTTCAAAAGGAAAAATATCCATGGGAAGTGGACATATGACCCCTTGATTTATCATCAAAACTCAAAATATAGGTAGTGTGGGAGTGTGGATTTTGGGGTTCATAAAAATCTATAAAACCATCAAATTAAAGACCTAAGAAAGCATGCTACAAAAATAGACATTACTAATAGTTCCCAAATGGTTCAAAATTTTGAGGGTAATAATTTTTATATGGAGAATGTTTCCCTCACTTCAAACACAAGGACTCATCTCCTCGATAAATCTAGGGATGGCAAGAAACATTTCAAACCCTATAAATAAAAATTATTTTATGGAATATATAAGTCCTCATGGTCTTAGTAAATAAATACTAGTTTCCTTTTTGAGAAAGGGCTTATCACCAGATATTCTTTTGCTTCAAGAAATTAAGTTGGATGAGAATAGTTTTTTTAGGATAAAGAACTCTTTGTTGAAAGAGTTAAATTTTGTTGCAAGTCATGCCCAAGGTCAAGGTTATGGGTAAGGGGTTGAACCTAACATGTATTTATAAAAATGGGATGAATTAGATTCAAAATCCATTTTTTTTTACAATTTCAAGGTGAAAAGGTCCCTTATTATTAGGGGTAATATTGGAGATTTAAAGTCAAAAAGGTCTAATTATTATAAAATTAGGGTAAATCTACCCAAAAATATTTTACACCCAATTTTTTGGGTCTAATGGATCCTAATCAAGGGTCCCCAATATTAGCCAATTTTAAATTTCAAAAATCTAAATATTCATTAATTAAAAATGATTAGCCACTATGGATAATCCTAGCCACAATTTTTCTAGGGGATTGCATTGTCAATGGAATCCAAGAAGAGTTGATGGTTTTGGTTTCCTCTTCCAACCAAATTATTAGTATTCTTTTTTATTGCAATTTTTACAATAGAATATGAATTATTTCCAATAAATGGTTCAAAAATATACTTTTTACTCAATTCTTGGCCATATGAGGGAATCTTTTTTGAATGAGTTTTGAATATTAGTGGGTGATTTTAATACTGCCTTGTATCTCTTGAATAAAAAATAAGGAAATTCTATAATTTCTAAAAGTATGGAGGATTTTTCTAATTTTGTTAACAATTTTGAACTGCTATACCTTAAATTGTAGGGAAAAAAGTACACATGGAGCAACAAAAGATCTGGTTCTCAGCTAATTTATATAATATTTGACATAATTTTGATCCTAAATGGTGGCTTTGATATGCTAGGAAATTCTTCCTTGAGTTCCCTCCCCAAAATAGGGTTAAATCATAATCCACTAGTGTTGGAAATTCTATCAAGCAACTAAAATCTTAAAAGATACTTTAGATTTGAATCAATGTGAACCCATCATTAATATTTGAAGCCCAAAATAGAGGAGTGGTGGTTTAAAATATTCTTAGTCCCTTTAATCTTCCAATTTTCTAAAAAGCTCGAATTTATAAAATTCAAATTGAAAGTATAGAATAAATCAGTTTTTTCGTCACCTTTTCAAAAAAAGGAGGATTTAAAATAGTAGTTGAAGAAAATTAAGTCTATGCATGAATCAATTTTATTTATAAAAGCAAAGAAAAATCTCTTCTGTTAGAATTCCATAATACCTTGGCAAGAGAAGAGTCCTTCTAGAGACAAATATCAAGGGTGATATGGCTAAGAAAGAGTGATCATAATACAATTTTTTCATACGAATACCTTCAAACACAAAAGTCTCAATGAAATTAGAGAAATTATCAAAGACGATGGCTCTAGTCTAGTGGACCCAAAATATATCAAGGATTAAGTAGTCAAATTCTTTGAATCTTTGTTGGGTGCCAAAATTCAATGTGATATTACTGTAGAAAGAAGACTATTGGCCAACATCCCTAACCTTATTTTTGAATAAATAAATTCAAAATTGATATGCCCCTTTGAGCCTGATGAAATCAAGGGGGCTATTTTATTTATGGTTGGTGAGAAAGTGTCAAGCTTGAATAGTTTTTTTGCATTTTTTTTCAAAAGTACTTGCACATTATAGGAGGTAATATCATTGAAGAGATCTGTGATGTGTAAACATCCTATTTCTTTCCAAGAGAAGTTAATTCCACATTCTTGGTCCTCGTTCCCATGAGATTCAAAGCTAAGGAGTTCAAGTAATTTAGAATTATAAGCTTGTGCAATACTATTTACATAATTTTGGATAAATATGGTTAAAAGGCTCAAACAAATCCTTCTTAGAATCATTGATTCAAATTAGGGGGGATTTATTCTAAGGAGATATTTTTTGATGGAATAATAAAATTCCATGAGCTAATTCATTCAAATAATAAGAGTGGTAAGGCTAGAATTGTTCTCAAACTTCTCATGAGTAAAGCATATGATAAAGTCTCCATGAGATTTCTGGAAAAGGTGTTGTTAAAATTTGATTTTTATAATATATGGATCTCTTTTATTAAACAATTCTTATCTACACGTATGTTCTTGTTCATTGTTAATGGTGAGGTTTTAGGGTACTCTAGCAACTCCATAGGTATTAGATAAAGTGATTGTATTTCCCCCTGCTTGTTTACTATTCTTGCCAAATCTATTTAGAGAGTTGTAAAATCTACAACTATCTCCATATCCATTGAAGGAATTAAACCTACTTTTCCCATTGAGGTAATTACCCATCAATAACTTGCTGATGATACTCTCCTTTCTACCTTCTCCTCAATTCCTCAAACCAATGAAATCAAAGTTATTCTGAAGGACTATTAGTTGGTTGTTGGGTAATATATTAACTTTTTAAAAATCTAGTTGTTTTTCCTTAATATCCCTTCTAATAGGTAAATAACTATTGCTAGAATCTTACGATGTACCATTTTTTAATTTCCCTCTATTTTTCCTTTGTTCAAAGGAAGGATCAAAGAAGATCTATGGAATCCACTTTTCGAAAGGGTGCAAAAAATTTTGGTATGGTGGTGAAAGCACAAGATTCTGGGCAAAGGAAACACTAATTGCAATATAACCAAAACCAAATGCGCTTAAGTCCTAGAAACGTAAAGTGCATGAAATGGAAAAGAAACACATTGGAAGAGACACAAGCAAATGGAGAAAACACAGCCCTTTCATTAAAATCTCTTGATCTCTGTTACAATGACGCCTCCTCCCTTTTCAGGGGCTAGGAGAATTAAAAGAATTCGATTACAATCACTTAATGTTCCTCTTTTCACGTGCCCACGATTGTAATGGGCGGGCCAAGATGATGTCGTCGCTGATGTCGATGAGTTCTTCACCTTTGCTACTTCTCTTGCGAACAAAGAAACAACCAAGATGTCAGTAGCACCTACTGCAAGTGAAAAGTGTTCGTTCTTCTAAAATCATCAAAAGATGCATGCAAACATTTATCTAAAATAGTAAACAAAATGATTCTAAACATCCTGAAAACTTTCCAAAAGACAGGAAATGTTACCAACAGGCCATTGTCGCTGAGACAGTCGGCCAATCTACTTTCAACTGGAAATTGTCCCTGGGTAGGACGATTTTTGACTGTAAATCGTCCCTGGGTGGGACGATTTCTTCTGTGTTGGGGAAGACAAACTGACATGCTCCAATGTTGACTCCCGAGGTCTCCAAAACACCGCGAGACGAGAGGGTTATGTAATTGGGGCCATTTTGGGATGACCCAGATGGTCGGATTCTCCCAATTTGGCCTCTACCCTCGAGAATTTAATATCGCCTCCTGCAAGTTAGTGAAACTACAAAACGACACAAAACATACTAGAATCTGATCAAAGGTTACGAAATTGCAGCTATGAATTCACCAAATAGAAAACACAATATGCATCATGAGAAAATAAACTAGAATACTTCTGAAATAAAACTTAAGAAAAGTGCGGGGATGCCCAAGTGGGCCTCCCACCGTTGGCACTTGATTTCAGCACCAATCCACTAGGGATGGGCCCAAAACCTCTTAGGATTGGGGGGGTTGGCGAATTGGTTGATTCATGTGTCCATGTGTTGGATTTAGGTCCGATTCAAGCTTCCAAAAGCCACCCAACAACCTCCCTTGCAAAAGAGATTGGTGGATGTGGGAAGGTTAACTAAAAGGGATGCAAGTGGGTCTTCAACTCAGCAGCACTTCGTTGCTTGAAAACTCCTTCAACCTGTATATTTTGGGTGAGAAAAGTCCCACCTTTTATAGATCCATGGGGTCTCTTTTGGGAGGAAAGCACAAATGCCATGTGTTGGTCATAGGCGCCATGTGGCAGTCTTGTCTTCCCATGAGGGAGGGGAGTCCTCCATTGACTTGGGATTTCATAACTGCCCTTGTGACAGTCCTCAAACGACCTATTTGTCCACTCACACACGCGTGCGAGGTAGGAGTCATCAACTGACTGTTCTGGGCTGCCACTTGGCCTCATTTGTCTTTTTGCCCGTTAAACTTGGAAATTGTCCTTGCTGGAGACGATTTCAGAAATCGTCCCTGGGTGAGACGATTTCAAGTTAGAAATCGTCCCTGGGTGAGACGATTACTAGGCAAAGTGTCTAAGTGTGCCAAATTGCTTCTTGACCTCACAAAATTGCTATGAAAGTGGTTAAGACCACTGTTTGACCTCTGAGGGCTGCCCTGGGGGCTGTGTTTGTCAAAGCGATCAGTGTTTGCAATCACATAATCGGATTGGTGCTGTTTTGGTGTCTATAGATGCCCCTTTTTTGGAAGCGCTACGGGTGATGTAGTGCTGAGCAAAAATAGATAACAAAAGCACTAATGATTAGGGTTTCTTGGTAACCTAACCAACTTTTGATGCCCCAAGTATGGAAAGGTCATGCATTCTTGAATCCTTGCTTCTGATGAGCTAAGGAATTTGATTTCAAGTATTAACCTATTTTGGTGAGGTGTGACTTGAACTTAGACATTGATCGATCATGAACGAGGCAAAGGGCATTTTTATCCTCGGGGGGAACCTTGTGTTCATGATTCACGAAATGCCAAGTGTTTGATTGTTGCTTGTTTATTTGCCCCAAGCAGGAGCGTGATTGTCTTTGTCAATGATTCTTTGAATGCATGTCATTTTCCTTAATTGGGTGTGTGATTGTTGGTTGGTGACTAAGTGTGACTACCCCCTCAAGAGACGAATCGATGAGAGAATGACCTTCGTGAGAGAAGCGACGAGTCGCTTGACCCAAGATGACTTGTGAAAGGGTGCCTTTAGAGGTTTTATCGTTAAGCGTGTGTAATTTTTCCAACATTTGGACCTATTTTTGGTGGGTGTTAACCCTTTTGGTGATGCCATAATGAGGTGAAATCATTGAAAATCTAACTTCTCATGGAGCGGTCCGGCTATTGTAGCCTTCTTGGGGAAGTAGGAGAGCGATAATTTGGACCTCGACATCGATTTTATTTTCCCGGAGTTTAAGTGGAAGAGCACTTGTGTCCGGCAATGTTTTTTTTTTGTTGAATTTTTTTTATTGTTTTTGTTGTTTTGTGTGATGCATGTGGGGATAAAATTGTTGTAATATTCTTCCCGTGGAGTGGTCCAGCTATGGTAGCCTTCTTGGGGAGTGAGATAGCGACAATATATGACCCCAATGTCTATTTTGATTGCCTTGGATTGCAAGTGTAACAACATTCTATTAGGCAACTTTATTTGTTGTTTTTAGTGCATTTTTGCTGATTTTTTGATGTTTTGACTTTTCTGGCTGGAAATCGTCCCTGGGTGGGACGATTTCCAATTGCAAAAATCGTCCTTGGGTGGGACGAGTTCTGACCAGAGCGCTTGTCCCAGCCATGGACGATTTCCAGTTGGTAGGCTTATTTAAGGCCCAAAACTTGGATTTGGGCTCATTTGTGTCATTTTTTTCTTGCGATTTGGGAGCTCTGGGAGGAGGAGGTAATTATGCGAAGCGAAGCGCTGCCGAAATTCTCTCTGTCATCATGAGTGCACAAACTGGTTCGAGCGGTGGAGTGGAGGCGAAACCCGTAAGTGAATTTTTTTTTTTTTGTAATTATCAGTTAAGGTTAGGAACCTTAAATCTGAAAAATTAGTTTTGAATTTTTGTGTGTGTTATTGTTTTGTAGGTTAGGAGCCGATACCGTGTACCTGCCGCATTTGCTGAGGTGCGGTCGGCACTGACTGATGTTGACTGGCAGTGGCTTGATGCCCTTGGGCTCAAGCAGGTGGCTCGACTGGAGCCTGTGGTCCCGAATCAGGCCTATCTGACGGCCCTGATCAAAGTTTGGGATCCGCGGACCAACACTTTCCATATTCTAAAAGGGGAGATGACTCTGACACTGGAGGACGTTTATTGGTTGCTTCGGATATTGATAGATGGACTGCCCATTAGGACATCACCGCGTGATCAGCGGACTGCTGTACTGATGAGATGTTTTGGGCATGCAAAGCAGCTGGGTGTAACGAACCCAGTGGAGACAGCCGAGGTGGACTGTCAAGCTAGCGGGATTTTTGTTAGCTAGTGGCAGGAGAGGGGGTTTTAGGAGTGAGGCACGCATTCTTGATTGTTCTCATTTCTAACATGCTTCTACCTGATTCGTCAGGCAGGATGTTCCCATGGAACCTACTGGTGTTGGTATGGCAGTTGGTAGAGTGCCCAATAGAGGCACCGCTGATTTATGGATGGGGACAGACATTGTTGGCACAGCTCTACGGGGAGCTATACGGCATCCGCTGTCGATAGCGAAAGGGGGTGAGTTGTAGTTATCTTCTTCAGTGTTGGGGTTGGCAGCACATAGCAGTGGAGAGGCCGACCGGGTTACCGTGGACGACACGAGCGGTGATGGATGACGATGAGATTGGCTATGCAGCTTTATGGCAGTGGTCTGCGGAGCCGGGGCAGAGTCGGCAATGGGCAGGTGCTGTACAACACTATACTGATGCCTTCTCTCTGCTCACTCCAGGGGAGGTGGTTTTGTGTCCTTATCGGGACTGTCCAGTTTGGCCGAAGGCTGGAGAGTGGCTCCAATGGGTATATAGGGAATGGTGGTTGACTGGGCGACACGGGATGGAGCATGAGTTCTTTCCATACCACCGGGTTACATGATAGTTTGGGGTGCGCCAGGGGTTGTCTGGTGAGCCTATGGTCTATCAGCGTCGGGGAGATGAGAGGGATCTGGAACCACCGGTCACCATGCCATTGGGTGAGGAGTCGAATGTGGTGATTAAGGTCCTAGATGTGGATGACATCAGGACTACCACTGAGTATGACTCGTGGTGGGTACTGCGGTGCTGGAGATGAGAGGGGCCACTGGGAGGTGCAGAGGTGGCAGTGGAGGATGTTGAGGCAGCAAGGGGTGATTGGGGGGGTCCGTTGGATGATGTGGACATGGTGGATGTGGGAGATGAGGATGTGGACTTGGGTGTTCTGGAGTATCCGGACATGCAGGATGTGGAGGAGCCATGGGAGCCTGAGCAGGCTACTGTCCCCGTGAGTCCTATGCGTTCGACAGATACAGAGGAGGTGGGGTCGGATGTAGGCGTTGAGATTGTGCGACTGACAGAGCTACTATAGATGTGGGATCTGGAGTTGGGGGATGCGAGGCGGAAGCTGGGGGATGCACGACAGGAGAGGGATCTTCTGTGGGCTCAGTTGGCAGAGCGGGATAGATTTTTGGTGCAGCACGATGATGCAATGTCTATTTATCATCAGAAAGATGCAGAGTGGTGTCTGTACTAGATAGACTTGGAGAGGGAGGTCATCCACCTTGGTGGGAGGCTACCTGAGCCTTCGGTCGATGGATCTTTGTGGCGAACAAGGGATAGTCTAACTGAGCAGTCAACATCATCTCGTCGTAGGCGGTTAGATGAGGGGGGTGGTAGCAGGCATGATGCAGGGGCTAGTAGTAGTCACCCTGTAGGGTCCCATAGGACCTACACCACGGGGGGTAGTTCCCGTCACACCGATCCTGCGTGATCATGGTGGTGGATGCCTTAGGTTGGGTTTTTGGATATGATTGCGGGGTCTGAGGACCGGTTTTGTAGCCTGCGGGCATATTTTTGATGATATATATATATATATATATATAAAAAAAAAAATAAATATATATATATATATATATATCGATTTTATTATGGTTTTGTACATGTGATGATGTGATTTTTGTTATGCATGTTTATTCATTTTGATGAATGCAGATGTTATGATGAATGCAAATGTTTTAGATGTCTATGTGATATGCGAAGTGAAATGGATGAATGATATTTGTGGTGATTGCACTGGTAGAGTTGTTTAAGAAGCTCTTTATTTACATGGTTTTTCTATTTTTGTATTTTTTGATGGTATCATAAGGATGATAAGTAGTGCATATGGTTTTGGAATGAATGTAAGGTTTTCTGAGATTTAGTCAGTTTTAACTCACCATCCATGATTGTACTTTATCTTACAAGACTTTTTGACCAAGGTATGAATCGGACTTGTTTTTGACCCAGTTATTTTTCACATCCCTGTGTGTGCAATTGAGTTCATTTAGTGGTATTTGTTAGGATACCGCCAGTGCCAGATGGGCTTTCAACCGAACCTATACTGAGGATCACCTAATTAGCTCCACGAATTCCTTTGTTGTATGTACTAAGATTAATCTACAGTGTAATCCAGGATGCCATAAGCTAGCTCATCCACATGCAAACATTGATCTGTACGCAAGTTAATGTGATCGATATATCGTCATGCGGGAGGTTTACTTCTATTACCGATAGGCTATCAACCAAATTGGTACTAAAGCTTGCCTTATGACCTATAGAATCTTTGAGAGTTCCAGGGATTCAAGGTCAACTCCCTTCTTTTCTTTAATTGTATTGGGATACTTGCTCATTGTAGTGATGAGATCACTATTTATTTTGATTTGTTTTTTCTTTCGAGCAAGGGATTGGGGTCATGGAGTGACGAAAATCACTGTTGTTTGTGCCTTTTGATGTGTGCACTGTAGTTTGTCAAATTTGGAGTTTTGACATTTTGCAACTTTTTTGTGTTTTGCAACTATCGAGAACTTTAGGGATTCTTAGGGAATTGGGTAGGGAGGATGCTTGTCCTTTTTCCAACTCTCAAAATTCTAGGGGTCATTCACACAGGGGGATGAGCAAGATAACCGTTTCGCTTGTGGTGACCTAGATTATTGTGCAGGTTTCGTCTCGTTCACACAATTTGGGAATTTTTGTAGTGTTTTGATTTGTGTTGGGATGTTACGTAACGTGGTGTATTTCAAGTATGACTCTACCTTCGTAAAATCTATTCAACTTGATATTCTACATGGCTAAAGAGGAAAATGATGACTGAATCACTGAAACTCTTGGTACATTCCTAGACCACTAACTGTAGTGTGGTAAAAGTTATGCATGGTGTTTTTGTTGTTTTTGTAACATGAGACAATGCGGAACAATATGGACTATCAGAGCTATTGCAGCCTATGGTATTTGACCCGTATGACTACAAATATGCAATGTATGGATGCAATGCTTAATGCAGCTATGTATTTTTGTAATTTTGATGGATTGTTTTTGGTGAAGTTGAAGATGAGGTGCGAGAATATGAATTTTATGATGAATTTTAGTATGCCTAGAATTGAGATGCAAATATTTGTTATTTTTGATGATTTTTATTTTATTTTTTATTTTTATTTTTTATTTTTTGACCAAGTGATTGCGATAATCGTTGGAGCTTTTTGGGTTTGACCAAGTGATTGCGATAATCCTTGGAGCTTTTGGGGTGACCAAGTGATTGCGATAATCCTTGGAGCTTTTTTGGGTGACCAAGAGATTACGATAATCCTTGGAGCTTTTTGGATTGACCAAGAAATTGCGATAATCCTTGGATCTTTTTGGATTGACCAAGAGATTGCAATAATCCTTGGGTATTTTTGGGTGACCAAGAGATTGCGATAATCCTTGGAGCTTTTTGGGTGACCAAGAGATTGCGATAATCTTGGAGCTTTTTGGATTAACTAAGATATTGCGATAATCCTTGGAGATTTTTGGTGACCAAGAGATTGCGATAATCCTTGGAGCTTTTTGGGTGACCAAGAGATTACGATAATCCTTGGAGCTTTTTGGTGACCAAGAGATTGCGATAATCCTTGGAGCTTTTTGGGTGACCAAGAGATTGCGATAATCCTTGGAGCTTTTTTTTTTTGGATATGGCTTTCTTAGATATGAAATGGTCGCAAATGACTGATATTCAAGGGTTCTGTTTCCTTGATACCGTCAAGAGAAGCTAGCCTGTACGTCCCGGGTCCTATTTTGCTATCAATGACATAAGGACCTAACCAATTTTCCATGAATTTTTCCCTCATATGGGACAACAAATTAGAGTTTTGTTGGTTTTCCTTCAGAACCAAATCACCAACCCGAAAGTCTCTTAGGTGAACTTTCATGTTGTAAGCTTTCTTAAGCCGCTCTTGATAGATACGTAAGTGCTCGAGAGCATTAACACGTCGTTCGTCAAGCAACGTAAGTTGGTCTAATCGGGCTTGCCGCGCAGTGTTATCATCGATGAACTCCTGCATTGATATGCGTAGGGAAGGAATTTCCAACTCGAGAGGCATTACTGCCTCTGAGCCATACACTAGTGAAAATGAAGTTGCCCTAGTGGGCGTCCGAATGCTAGTGTGATAAGCCCAAAGGGCAAGTGGGATTTGTATGTGCCAATCCTTATGACTGTCTGTGACTATCTTTTTAAGGATGGCCACTAGTGTTTTGTTTGATGCTTCCGCTTGCCTGTTTTCTTGCGGATAATAGGGCGTTGAAAAGTTGTGCTGAATTTTGTACTTTGTGGTCAAAGCACGCACGTCTTTGTTCTTGAATTATGGCCCATTATCTAAGATTATTTTGGATGGAATACCAAAACGACATATGATGTTATGCAATATGAACTCCACAATGCGGGGTCCTTTTGTTGAGGTTAACAAAATTACTTCCACCCATTTGGTAAAATATTCTGTGGCCGTTATGATAAACGTGTGACGACCTGATGATGTAGGGGAGATTTTTTTGATTAAATCGAGGCTCCACTACAAAAATGGCCAAGCAGACTGGACTGTCTGTAGGGCCTGGGAAGGTACATGCCTCAAATTGGCATGATGTTGACACTTCACGCACTTCTTGACATACTCACAACAATCTCACTCTAAATATGGCCAATAATAACCTATGAGGCGAATGCGCTTTGCAATGGCCATACCACTAAAGTTGCCGCCACATGTACCATCGTGCGCTTGGGCGATTGCCCAAGTAGACTCTTGCTGGTCCAAACAACGAAGAAGAATTTCGTTATAGCTTCGACGATACAAAATGTCTCCTATCAAGACATACTTAGCCGATTTCTGCTTGAATGTTCGTTTTGCGGCGTGCGTCAATCCAAAGGGAAGATTACCTAATTTGAGGTAATCTCTTATGGGTAAATACCAGTCCTGTTGATCATAAACCTCGACAGTATGAACCGCCAATCCCTTTTGAAGTTCTTCCCTAAAAAATGTTGATTGGGATAAAACTTGTAAAAATAGCATTATGTTGCTATTAATGGGAGTAGGGGAAAATAAGGACCCCCAGTTGGCACATTTCAGACGATCTCGTATTCAAAAGAACTTATCCGAGGATGGTTCGATCTGTATCATGTGGATTCCTGGCGTCAAGTCTGGGCTTGCATGCTCCATCGCGGATTGTGATAAGGTTTTGACTTGGATGGTTGTCATATCACCTGAAAGGTCTTGCGGGATTAGTGACCCCAAAGAGGCCATTGTGTCCGCAAAATGATTCGATGATCGAGGGAGTGCCTCGATGTCATACCACTCAAGTTTTTCCAGGAATTTGTCCACGAGGGCTTTATAGGCCTTCAAAACTGGGCATTTGCATTGATATAACCCTTTGAATTGATTGACTATTAACAGCGAACTCAAATTCATCAATAGAGAACTCTTCTCGCACCTCATGTTCATATTCACCAAAATCAATCCATCAAAAATACAAAAATATGTAGCTGCATCAAAGCATTGCATCCATACATTGCATGTTTGTGGTCGTACAGGTCAAAGGCACCATAGGTTGTAATTGCTCTGCTAGTCCATCTTGTTCCACACTGTTCCATTTTACAAAAACAACAAAAACACCATGCATTGCTTTTACCACACTAGAGTCAGTGGTCTTTTAATGTATCAAGAGTTTTCGTGATTCAGTCATCATTTTTCTCTTTAGCCATGTAATGTATCAAGTCGGACAGATTTTATGAAGGTAGAGTTACACTTGAAATACACCTTGTTACGTAACATCCCAACACAAATTAAAACACATAAAAATTCCCAAGTTGTGTGAACGAAAGATGAAACATGTGCAGTAATCCAGGTCACCATAAGTGAAACGGTTATCTTGCTCATCCCCCCATGCAAATGGTTCCAGAATGCTGAGAATTGACAAAAGGACAAGCTCTTTCCTATCCATTCACCTCCATATACAATGGTTTTCACCACTGCCAAATCTCAATCATGGTTGGTTCCCAAAGTTGTAAGGATTTGTACTACACGTCCTTGCCAAGGATGGGTAGTCATCCCCAAGACCTAAAAGGATCAACACCATTCACAAACAAAATTTGAACAAATCATCATCCTAACACTTTCCATTCACCTTTGGTCTCCAAGTTGTAAGGATTCGTACTATCCGCCCCTAACCAGGATGGGTAGTCATCCCCAAGGCCTAATAGATCAATGCCTTTACTCCATAATCTCCATCACCCCTTGGTTCCCAACGTCATAAGGATTTGTACCACATGTCCCTGCAAAGGATGTGTAGTCATCCCCAAGGCCACAAGGATCAAGGCCACTCACCAACCCAAACTCACAATACTAAAAATATAAAATCAAATAACAGTGGTTATCACTACTATTCAAAATCCTTGCTCAAAAAGAATTAATAGAAAATAAGTAGTGATTTTCATCACTATATAGACGAGAAACTTTCTAAATCATTCAGCCAACAAATATCCTGAACTTGAATCCCTGGAATTCTCAGCATTCGAAAACCATCTAGGTAATCCTCATTACAAGTTTGGTTGATAGCCTATCTGGCAATGGTGGTATCCTACCCGCATGATCATATGTCGGTCACATTCGCTTTGCGTGTGTGTAGACCAATGTTTGCACAAGGATGAGCTAGCTTATGGTATCTTGGATAACATCGTAGATTAATCTAACTAAATACAACAAAGGAGTTAGTGGAGCTAATTAGGTGATCCTCGATACGAGTTCGGTTGAAAGCCCATCCGCATTGGCGGTATCCTGCCAAATACCACATAAATGAACTCAATTGCACACACAGGGATGTGAAATAGCTTGGTCAAAAACAAGTCCGATTCATACCTTGTTCAAAAGTCTTGTAAGATAAAGTACAGTCGTGTCTAGTGAGTTAAAATTGTCTGAGTTTCAGAAAACCTTAGCTACATTTCTAAACCAACTGTGCTACATTTCATCCTTACAATACCATCAAAAAATACAAAAATAAAAATAAAAACCACATGTATACATACAAAGTCATGCATCACAGCAATCGCCTAAAAGATAAAATAATAGAGGTCTAAACAGTCTATGGTGCCATAGCCAAACATCACAAAGTCCATCCATCCATTTCATTTTCTGCATATCACATATAAATAAAAAACATTTGCATTCATCACAACATATGCATCCATCAAAATAAATCAACATACAACAATCGCATTTATCATACCATATGCATACATCAATATAAAGTAGCATGCATCCATCAACATCAATCATTATGCATAAAATCATGACATATACACAAAGAAAGAAAATCAAAACAATAAAAACATCACAAAAATGCAACACAAAAACATAGCAATAAGCATTGCCGGACACAAGTGCTCTTGCACTTAACCTCTTGGCATATAAAGTCTATGTCGAGGCTCAAATTGTCATTCTCCTACTTCCCCAAGAAGGCTACCATAGTCGAACCGCTCCACGAGAAGGCGGGTTTTTGACAATTTCACCCCATTATGGCATCACCAAAAGGGTTAACACCCACCAAAAATAGGTCCAAATGTCAAGAAATTGCACATGCTTAAATGGTAAAACATCTAAAGGCACCCTTGCACAAGTCATCTTGGGTCAAGTGACTCACCGCTTTTCTCATGAAGGTCATTCCCTCATCGATTCGTCGCTTGAGGGGGTAGTCACACTTAGTCACCAATCAACAAGCACACACCCAATCAAAGCAATGACATGCATTCAAAGAATCATTGACAAAGACAATCACGCTCCTGCTTGGGGCGATAAACAAGCGACAATCAAATTGATCAAACACTTGGCATTCCCGAAGCATGAACACAAGGTTCCCCTATGGACAAAAGGTTACGCCCTTTGCCTAATCATGACTAATCAATGTCCAAGCTCAAGTCACACCTCACCAAAATAGGTTAACACTTGAAATAAAATTCCTTAGCTTGTCAAAAGCAAGGATTCAAGAATGCATGCCCTTTCCATACTTGGGGTATCAAAAGCTGGTTAGGTTACCAAGAAACCTTAATCATTAGTGCTTTGGTTATCTATTTTTGCTCAGCACTGCATCACCCGTAGCACTTCCCAAAAATGGGCATCTGTAGACACAAAAATAGCACCAATCCGATTAAGTGACTACAAACACTGATCGCATTGACACACACAGCTTTCAGGGCAGCCCTCAGAGGTCAAACAGTGGTCCTAGCCACTTACACAGTAGTTTAGAAGGTCGAAAAGTAAATGAAACAAAGCTGGTCGTTTTAGCAAACCTTAAGCAAAAACAAGCCTTAAGCAAGAAAAAGCAAGCCTTAAGCAAGAGCAAGCCTTAAGAAAGAACAAACCTTAAGCAAGGGCAAACTTTAAAAGCAAACCTTGGCCGAGGGTGTCGTGAAATCGCGACGTCATGAAATTGCGACACCTAAGGCCCAAAAGGCAAACCTTGGCCGAGGGTGTCACGAAATCGCGACGTCATGATTTCACGACGTCGCGAAATCGTGACACCTAAGGCCCAAAAGGGAACCTTGGCCGAAGGTGTCACGATTTTGCAACGTCACGAAATTGTGACACCTAAGGCCCGAAAGGGAGCTTTGACCGAGGGTGTCACGATTTCGCGACATCGCAAAATCATGACACCTAAGGCCCAAATGGGAGCCTCACCTGAAGTGTCATGATATCACGACATCACGATATCGTTACGGACTTCGCATTTGTTCAAAAGGCGACATTAAAACAATCAAAGGTGCCATTAAATCAATCAAAGGTGAATTTAATCAATCAAAGGCAGGCATTAAAATGACTCAAGGTAGACATTCAACAAGTGGCAGTCGAGAACAGTCAGGTACTGTCGCCTGCCTTGCATGCGTGTGTAGGTGGGTAGATTGGTCGTTGGAAGACTGTCACAAGGGCAGTCATGGAAGCCCAAGTTGTGGAGGACTTTCCTCCCTCTTGGGAAGGCATGGCCGCCACGTGGCATCCCTGCGTGCCCTTCCAAAGAGACCCCATGGGTCTATAAAATGGTGGACTTTCCCACCCAAAAGACAAGTTGGTAGGCATTTTGAAATCAACGAAGTGCTGTCAAACTAAACACTCGGTTGCACTCCTTTCCGATTCATCCCTTCTACACCCATAATCTCTTCCGCAGGAGAAGTTATTGGTGGCTGCTAGAAGGTGAATCCGAACCTTCAAACCTGACATTGGACCACAGTAATCCATTGATTCACCGACAGCACATTCTCTGAGATTTTGAGCCCATCCCTGGTGGATTGGCATCAAAGTCAAATTCCAACGGGGGTGGCCCACTTGGGCACCCCGCATCCTTTTGCTAGTTTTTTAGTTGCATGATCAGTTTATTATGTCATGCTTTACGTTCAAATATATTCTTTATCGAATATATCCTACATTCTACGTTCTACGTCTAATGCTTTACGATTCGAATATATCTGTCATGCGTTCTACACTTGCATTACGTTCTGTCACTGCGTGTTTATCAAATTTAGAAGACGTTTATCAAATATCATCATGCTTTTGTCGTTCTTGTGGTCCCACTAACCTACAGGTAACAATAGCACTTTGGATTTTCATCATAGGTGAAGTCGTCCAACCTGGAGACGAATTACAGCAGATTTCCATTGACTGTATCCTTGGCAGCAGCCTCTGGTAAAAACATTGATTTGCGAATTACAGTCAAGAGAAAATCGGTCGACTGTTTTAATGGTAGCGGCTATCTGGTGTTATTTTTTGATTTTTGTCAAAATTGCAGGTTGCTTAGAATCGTTTTGTTTACCGATTTAATTAACCTTTTACATGCATATTTCATTAATTTCAAAGAACAAACTTTTCCCATTTGCAGTAGGTGCTACCTGTGTGTTTCTTTGATCGCAGGGCAGTAGAAGCAACAAGCAAGGATTCATCAGCATAAGCGGCGACAACACTTGGGCCTGCCCATTTCAAATGTGGGCATGCGGAAAGAAGATCACTATTCACTCTTTGTATTGGAAACATGCTAACTCTCCTAGCCCCTAAAAAGGGAGGAGATGTATTGTAACCGAGTTGGAATCACATTAATAAAAAGGGTTGTGCTCCTGCTTTCTCCTTTTTTTATATTTGGTTTTGATTCGATTATATTTGCTTTATCTCGTGCATCAAGCTAGTTAGTTTTCATTGCAATTAGTGTTTCTTTTATTTCTGGAATCTCATGCTTTCAGTTGCACCATATACTGTTTAGAACTTTATGGCTTTTTGTCCTAAGCGATGGATGCGCTGAATAGCTTTTTATGTATACATGTTTTTTTTCTTTTTTTGGTATGGCGAGAATAAAATATAGCAATTTGGTTTAAAATGTAGTTAAGGTTTTCTAAGACTCAGAGATTTTAACTAACTAGCCACGACTATACTTTATCTCACAAGACTTTTGACCAAGGTATGAATCGAACTTGTCTTTGACCAAGTTATTTCACATCCCTGTGTGTGCAATTGAGTTCATTTATGTGGTGTTGGTTAGGATACCGCCAGTGCTAGATAGGCTGTCAACCAAACCTGTACTGAGGATAACTTGATTAATTACACTAACTCCTTTGTTGTGTTTAGTTAGATTAATCTACAGTGCTAACGTAGGATACCATAAGCTAGCTCATCCACATACAAACATTGGTCTACGCACAAGTTAATGTGACAGATATATCATCATGCGAGAGGTTTACCATCAGTGACTGATAGGCTATCAACCAAACCGGTACTAAGGTTTGCCTCATGACCTGTTAGAATGCTAAGAGTTCCAAGGATTCAAGTTCGACTCCCTTATTTTCTTCAATTGTATTGGGATACTTGCTCTTTTGGAGTGATAAAAATCACTATTTATTTTTGTATTATATTTTTCTTTTGAGAAAGGGATTAGGATATGGAGTGATGAGAATCACTATTTTATGTGCTTTTTTTGAGGTATGCACTTTCGTTGTGATGTCAAAATTTGTTTTTTACGGAGTTTTGACGTTTGCAAATTGTTGATGTTTTGCAACTTTTGAGAACTTGGGATTCTTTGGGAATTGGGTAGGGAGGATGCTTGTCCTTTTGTCAACTCTCAGCATTCTTGGGTTCATTTGCATAGGGGGATGAGCAAGATGACCATTTCACTTATGGTGACTTGGATTGCTTTGCAGGTTTCATCTTTCGTTCACACAAATTGGGAATGTTTTATGTGTTTTAATTTGTCTCTGGGATGCTACGTAACAAGGTGTGATCCAAGTGTAATTCTACCTGCATAAAATTTTTCTGACTTGGTACGGTACGTGGCTAGAAAGCTAATGACGACTGAATGACAAAAATCTTGATACATGAGAAAACAACTGACTATGATGTGGGAGAATAATATGAATGGCGGTTATAGGTGATGAGCTATTGATAAAGCGAAAAAATGTAGAATATGATGGTTTTGCCAAGTAATGACAGTCTATGGCGCTTTGACATTTATGACCACAAATATGCAATGTGTGGGTGCGATGCGTAATGCAACTATATGTTTTTGTGTTTTTTATGGATTGATTTGTGTGAATATGAAGATGATATGCAAAATAGAGCTCTTTATTTTTGTGATGATTTTGAGCATGTATGGAAATGAGATGCAAATTTTGTTATTTTTGATGATTTTATTGTTTTTGAATTTTCTTGTTTTTGACCAAGTGATTACGAGAATCCTTGGAGCATTTTGGGGATTGACCAAGTGATTATGGAAATCCTTGGAGCATTTGGGTTGACCAAGTGATTGGTGGAATCCTTGGAGCATTTTGGGGATTGACCAAGCGATTACGAAAATCCTTGGAGCATTTTGGGGATTGACCAAGCGATTAGGGAAATCCTTGGAGCATTTGGGTTGACCAAGCGATTGGTGGAATCCTTGGAGCGTTTGGGTTGACCAAGCGATTGGGAATCCTTGGCGCTTTTGGGCTATGGCTCTTCTAAACATGGAATGGCCGCAAATGACTGATGTTCAAGGGCTCTAGTTCCTTGATTTCGTCAGGAGAGGTTAGCCGGTATGTTCCAGGTCCTATTTTGCTATTAATTACATAGGGACCTAACCAGTTTACCATGAATTTGTCCCTTAAATGGGACGACAGACTAGAGTTTTGTTGGTTTTCTTTCAAGACCAAGTCACCGACCTGAAAGTCCCTCAAGTGAACTTTCATGTTGCATGCTTTCTTAAGTCACTCCTGATAGATACGTAAATGCTCGAGGGCATTAACGCGTTGTTCATCAAGAAACGTAAGCTTGTCTAACCAGGCCTATCGCACAATGTCATCGTCGATGAACTCATGCATTGATATGCGCAGGGAAGGAATTTCCAACTCGAGAGGCATGACTGCCTCGGAGCCATACACCAGCAAAAACGGAGTTGCCCTAGTGGGTGTCCGAATGCTAGTGCGATAGGCCCACAGGGCAAGTGGGATCTAAATGTGTCAATCCTTATGATTGTCTACGACTGTCTTTTTAAGGATGGAAACTAGCATTTTGTTTGACGCCTCTGCTTGCCCATTTTCCTGTGGATAATAGGGGGTCAAAAAATTATGCTAAATTTTGTACTTTGTGGTCAAAGCATGCACATATTTGTTCTTAAATTACGTACCATTATCCGAGACTATCTTGGATGGAATACCAAAACAACATATGATGTTATGCAAAATGAACTCCACAATGCGGGGTCTAGTCGTAGAGGTTATCGGAACCGCTTCCACCCACTTGGTGAAGTACTTTGTGGCCATGATGATAAACGTGTGACGACCTGACGACACAGTGGAGATCTTTCCAATTAGATCTAGGCCCCACTATGAAAAATGCCAAGCCGATTGGATCGACTACAAGGCCTAGGAAGGTACATGTGTCAAATTAGCATGGTGTTGACACTTCATGCACTTCTTGACATATGCGCAACAATATCGCTCTAAAGATGGCCAATAATAGCCCATGTGAAGAATGCGCTTTGCGATGGCCATACCGTTGAAGTGGCCACCGCATGTACCATCATGTGCTTGGGCGATCGCCCAAGTGGACTCTTGCTGGTCCAAGCATCGAAGGAGGATCCCTTCATAGCTATGATGGTACAAAATGTCTCCTAACAAGACATGCTTTGCCACTTTTTGCTTGAATGCACGTTTTGCGGCATGCATCAATCCAAGTGGGAGGTTACCTAACTTGAGGTAGTCCCTTATGGGGGAATACCAATCTTGCTGATTAGAAGCCTCAATGGTATGAATAGCCAGTCCCTCTTGAAGTTCATCCCTAGCAAAAGCTGAGTGAGAGAGAACTTGTAAGAATAGCATTGTGTTGCTATTAAGAGGAGGAGGGGAGAACAAGGACCCCTAGTTGGTGTGTTTCAGACAATCACAGATTCGATAGAACCTGTCCATGGATGGCTCAATTTGGATCAAGTGGATTCCTGGAATTAAATCAGATCTTGTATGCTCCATCACATATTGCGATAGTGTTTTGACTTGAATGGTTGTCATATCAATAGAAAGGTCTTGCGGGATTAGTGACCCCAAGGAGGCCATAGTGTCCGCAAAATGATTCGATGACCGAGGGAGGGCCTCGATGTCGTACCATTCAATATTTGCCAAGAATTTGTCCACAAGGGCTTTGTAGGCTTGCAGGACTGGGCATTTGCATTGGAATACCCCTTTGACTTTATTGACAATTAGCAACGAATCACCAAATATATTCAATCATTTAATGTTCATGGTGATTGATGTTTGAAGACCTATGAGCAAGGCTTCATATTCTGCATTGTTGTTGGTGCATGGGAAATTTAATTTAAATGACAGGGGCATTGGAGTGCCCTGCGGTGTGAAGAATACTATTCCTATGCCACCACCTTGCTCACATTTAGAACCATCAAAAAATAGGGTTATGTCGGCCTATGACTCAGGCTCATCAGAATCTGGTGATTCTGAGACATGGAAGACCCCATCATCGGGTAGTTCTATGGCCAGAGGCTGATCGTCTTCAAGAGGAGCCTTTGCTAGTTGATCGGCTATGACCTAACATTTTATGGATTTTTTTTCAATAAAATCTATGTCAAATTCTGTCAACAACATGATCCATTTCACCGTTCGACTACTATGATAAGTACAACTCATCATATATCGCAATGGATTCTCCTTAGACACAACATACGTCTTGTTGCTCAGCATGTAATGGCATAGCTTTTTGGTAGCAAACACCACTACCAAGCAAAGTTTCTCAACGTATGCATAGTTAAGCTCATAGCTGACCAGGGTGTGGCTAATATAGTAAGTAGCCTGTTCCTTGTGAAGTTCGTTCTTCTGGGCTAACATGGCTCCTAGTGCCACCTCAGTAGATGAGATGTATAAGTAGAATGGCACTCCTAGTCTAGGTTGTGCCAATACTAGCGGTGAAGCCAAGTATTGATTAATGTCATCAAATACTGACTGGCACTCATCATCCCAATGAAATGCTACCTCCTTGTGCAACAACTTGTTCATTGGTCGGCACTTGTCAGATAGCTGCGCTACGAAGTGCTTGATCGACGTGACCTTTCCCTACAGGCTTCTGAGCTACTTGATGGTAGTTGGGGGATGCATTTCAAGGATTGCCTTGACTTTGTTTGGGTCCACCTCGATGACCCATTTTGAGATTATGAAACCCAAGAGTTTTCCAGATGTGACACCAAAAATGCACTTCTTGGGATTCAGTCTGACTCTATGTTCCATGAGGTGATCGAGGATCTTGCTTAAGTCACCGAGATGATCTAGGAGCAAAAGATATTTGGCCAACAAATCATCTATGTAATCTTCCAAAGTCTTGTGCATGTAATTGTGGAAGATGTATGTCATGGCACGTTGGTAGGTGGCACTAGTGTTTTTAAGGCCAAAAGGCATGACCTTATAACAAAATGTCCCCCAAGGTGTTGTGAATGCCATTTTTAGTTGGTCCTCAAGATTGATATAAATTTGATTGTATCCCAAGAAACCATCCATGAGGGAAAGCATTTCGTGGCCTGTTGTAGCATCTACCAAGGTTTTGATGCTCGATAAGGGAAAATCATCCTTAGGAATCGCTTTGTTTAGATCTCAAAAATTAGTGCATATGCGAATCCTCCTATCAGGCTTCTTGATGGGCACCATGTTGGACAGCCATGGTGGATAATCTATGTAGATGACAAACTATGCATCCAACAACTTTTGCAATTTGTCTTTGACCATTAAGGCCACTGTTGGATGCATCTTGCATAGTTTTTGCTTAACTGGCTTGACTATCGGATCAAGCGTTAGATTATGTGTGACTAGCTATGGGTCTAGTCTCGGCATGTCTTTGTATGACCATGCAAAAACCTCCTTCTCTTTGAGAAGGGCAATGTAGTCGGCTTGCTCTTCGGGGGATAAACTTACCCCTAGCTTGATGATCTATGGATTCATTGGATTTGAGCCGATGTCTACGTTAGTCATCTCCTCGATCGACATGTGGGATCCGTCTTCCAACTGATGTGGAGTTGGGATCAAGTGGATATCATTTGCTGAGTTTATATCATCATTAGGAACCTCAGGTTCTTCTTCAGCATGGTAGATATCCTGAGTTGGCATAGGGGTAAAATGGAGCATTTCATCAAAATGCTAGTACTCGAATGGGGATGGAGGGGAATTGACGTGATCCCAGTCTATGGCATCTATGTCTAGATACAATGACTATGTCGGATCAGCCATATTGTAGATGGGGGTGGTTAAGTCAATGGAGATCATGTTGATGAAATGATTTTGGTCTCCATTACCATGGATGTGGTTGCTCGAACATCCTAGATGCTCTCTATGCTTGGGATCTGTCTAGAGGGACGAGCACAAATGGATCTGTCCTATGTGCGGATAGGAGGATAGGGTCTACCCTCGGCACTGAAATCACTCTAGGGTCTCTAGGTGAAAGGTATGCTTCGCATGCCAAGAGTAGCGGATCCAACACTTGGTCCCATCGTGCTGGGTCTACATACCACTCATGCCTTGGAACTATGTTTAATTGTTTGAATATGTCGTTAATCTCCAAGGGGTGTCGATGTTGCATATGTCGCATGTGATTAAGATATGCCATTTCTGTCTTGTCTTCGTAATCACTATCGGAGATCCAAAATCCCTCGTTGGCTCCGACAACTATCTGAGGCATTACAAGCTCGTCCTGCTCGAGCAAGTTGATCTGGCCCCACCTAGGTTGTTTTGCTCTCTATGGGGGAACTCGATTTCCTTGGAGTGATGCTTGCTCGATGAGAGCATCTAGGGGGAACATTGTCAAGAGGCTTTCTTGATAATCATCCATGGGGATCACTTGAGAGTGATCACTTTTTTATTCGAAGGGGTCATACGACATTGTTTCATACTTTGACTCATCCTCCAAGGACCCTTCTTGACATTGTCTAGACCCTCCTTGAAAATGAGCTCTCGAGCTTTCTCCTCTCTCGAGCCAAGGGAAGGGATTACTAGAGCCAACAAGGTTGATTGCCATCAATGGGAGATAATCCCTCAATGTATATGTGGTTTTAGGGTTGGCATACAGATCTGATGCCAATCCCCCCTTGTTGCCTATCCCTAGGCCTTGCATGTTCTCCACCAAGATGTCCAAGGGTAGGGGGTGGTTGAACCCTACTCCTGACTTGTCATATGGCATTTGGTATCTTGGTTGGCAAAGAACACGTATCCCTTGCTCATATCTGCCTAACCCATATCTGTGCCAATTGCATTGGCCAAGGTATCTCAGAGCAAAGTATGGGTTAGACAAATAGTTGACATTCTCAACAAAAGGCTCTTCGTCTTCGTCCTCTTGTGTGCATGGTGCAACGCCATGATCAAGGCCCCCATACACAGTTTTTTTGGTTTGGCAGGTAGCCTAGGGGAACAATAGTGCCAATGGAGAGTCGAGGTCTCCCCATGTCCTGCATGGATTCTAGTGTGGGTGTTGCTACAATATTCTGCACCAAGTATTCCCCCAGTCCCATATTGGCCATTTCAACGATGATCGTTGGCGGTTGAGGGGGAGGGAATAGAAGTTCTCCTTGAGTCCACTCCATGTCGGGTGGACTAGAAGTCTCGAATTCCATCCGGATAGGCATCTCCTCAGTAGAGATAGTTGATACTGATGGCAGTGTCTCTTCCAAAGGTTTTGCCTCTTCTAGGGGTTCCCTTTTTTTTTTTTTTTTTTTTTCTCCCCAAAATATGGTGTCGTTGGTGGAGGACCAGATGATGAAGATGAACTCGACTTGGATTTTGAAGAACTTGTTAACGGGGATGCCTACAAAATTGGACCCTATTTAGATGGATTTAATTGGAAATCCAAATGCATTGATTGCAGGGTCGATTGTGGCATCAAATGCACTGCATTACAATACTTGAAGGGTTCCAAATCCGTAGGGACTACATGCACCTCCCCATAAAATGTATACTTTAAACATTGGTGAGCTATCGAAGGGACACACTTCATATCCCTAATCCACAGCCGGCCCAGCAAGATGTTGTAGGCCATCTCACCCTCCAATACATGGCACAATGTGGGTATGGTCTTTTGTCCCACTTGGATTGGTAGGACTATTGTGTCGACTGTCAAGAAGATTGCATCATTGAATGCTCATAGAGTGTAGGTGGAAGCTATGATGTGAGATGCAGGAAACTTTGGATGTTTGAGAGCCGTAGTAGTGATGATGTTGTTGGACGAGCCAATGTCTATCAACACCCTCTTGTATGGGATTCCGTTGACCTGTGCAATAATGTGCAGGGGTGGATCTACCATGTCATCAGTCACTGATCTCAATTCATCTTCTCAAAATGTGATGACCAGCTCATTGCATCATTTTACATGCCCCACAAAGTTGTTGAAAGAATTTGTCTCATGGGGCTGCAACTCGATGGCTTTCAAAATCTCCATTAGATCTTCTCGATGGGGCGTAGATTGTTGTATAAGCTTGTATATGGAGAGCCTCGTATATGGAGAGCCTAGTTGAGGTGGTCCTCAAAATTTGAGTTAGTTTGGTCCAAAGTGTGGCCACCAAATTAGGCGTAGGAGGTTGTGCAAAGTGTTGTTTTGGTTGCAAAGTTGTTGGCACCTCTCCTACCATTGTCGCAGGAGCATTCATGCTCGGATACATCCTGTTCTGAGTCACTATACTGATCATCCCTACATATACCTGCATGGGGTAGTTCTGTGTGACCTTGTTAACTTGTAGGGTCTTTTCTTGTGGAGCAAGAGTAGGCAAGGGGTCTTTGAAGACCTCCATTTATTGATTGCTTGGTGCAATGGGATTATCCACTGCTAGTGTCTTGTTATCAATCAGGTCTTGCACCAAGCCCTTAAATTTCCAATAGGCATTTAGGTCATGTCCCTGTCACCTATGGAACCTATAGTAAAAGTCCTCTCTATACCCCTTAGGCTTGGGCACATTGGGATCTATGGTCTAAACCTCTCGCAGGTTGATCAGGTTTGCCACTAGCAGGCGGTCAAACAAGGAGCCCCTGGACTCTGTGTACGGTGTGAATTGTCGCCTAGGGTGACACTGCTGACCCTGTTCTTACCTCTGATTTTCTCTATCATAGTTGTTAGGAGGCACTACCTAATAGTTAGCCTTTTGAGGCTGTGTTGCTCTTGTAGGTTTAGGGACATTGATAGCAACTTGGTTAACTATAGCAGGTTTTTGTTGCATGGTCCAAGATTTAGTGTTTTTAGTCCACTCTTTTTTCTTAGGTTTGGCTATCTTGCCATCCTATATTTTGATATCTTCTATGATCCTGGCTTGAGCCAAAGCTTCTTCTAAGGTGGAATATTGTTGCAACTGCAATAGCACATAGATCGATCTCAGACAACTCTTGGAGAACATAGGCCATCTCACCCTCCAATACGTGGCACAATGTGGGTATGGTCTTTTGTCCCACTTGTATTGGTAGGACTATTGTGTCGACTGTCAAGCAGATTGCATCATTGAATGCTCATAGAGTGTAGGTGGAAGCTATGATGTGAGATTCAGGCAACTTCGGATGTTTGAGAGCCGTAGTAGTGATGATGTTGTTGGACGAGCCAATGTCTATCAACACCCTCTTGTATGGGATTCCGTTGACCTGTGCAATAATGTGCAGGGGTGGATCTACCATGTCATCAGTCACTGATCTCAATTCATCTTCTCAAAATGTGATGACCAGCTCATTTCATCATTTTACATGCCCCACGAAGTTGTTGAAAGAATTTGTCTCATGGGGCTGCAACTCGATGGCTTTCAAAATCTCCATTAGAGCTTCTCGATGGGGCGTAGATTGTTGTATAAGCTCGTATATGGAGAGCCTCGTATATGGAGAGCCTAGTTGAGGTGGTCCTCAAACTTTGAGTTAGTTTGGTCCAAAGTGTGGCCACCAACTTAGGCGTAGGAGGCTGTGCAAAGTGTTGTTTTGGTTGCAAAGTTGTTGGCACCTCTCCTACCGTTGTCGCAGGAGCATTCATGCTCAGATACATCCTGTTCTGAGTCACTATACTGATCATCCCTACATATACCTGCATGGGGTAGTTATGTGTGACCTTGTTAACTTGTAGGGTCTTTTCTTGTGGAGCAAGAGTAGGCAAGGGGTCTTTGAAGACCTCCATTTATTGATTTCTTGGTGCAACGGGATTATCCATCGCTAGTGTCTTGTTATCAATTAGGTCTTGCACCAAGCCCTTAAATTTCCAATAGGCATTTAGGTCATGTCCCTGTCACCTATGGAACCTATAGTACAAGTCCTCTATATACCCCTTAGGCTTGGGCACATTGGGATCTATGGTCTAAACCTCTGGCAGGTTGATCAGGTTTGCCACTAGCAGGCGGTCAAACAAGGAGCCCCTGGACTCTGTGTACGGTGTGAATTGTCACCTAGGGTGACACTTTTGACCCTGTTCTTGCCTCTGATTTTCTCTATCATAGTTGTTAGGAGGCAGTACCTAATAGTTAGCCTTTTGAGGCTGTGTTGCTCTTGTAGGTTTAGGGACATTGATAGCAACTTGGTTAACTGTAGCAGGTTTTTGTTGCATGGTCCAAGATTTAGTGTTTTTAGTCCACTCTTTTTTCTTAGGTTTGGCTATCTTGCCATCCTATATTTTGATATCTTCTATGATCCTGGCTTGAGCCAAAGCTTCTTCTAAGGTGGCATATTGCTGCAACTGCAATAGCACATAGATCGATCTCAGAAAACTCTTGGAGAACATCTGAGTGAGGTCAGACACAGGAGGGAGGTAGGGCAGCTTCGAAAGCAATGTCCTCCATCGATTCCCATAGGTCACCATGGTCTCCTCATCATACTTCCTAAGGCTGGCTAATTCACTCAGTGACGCCTTATTCTTGGTATTGAAGGTGAAGCATTTGAGGAATGCATCCACTAACTGATCTAAGTTGTTAATGTTGTGCTTTGGTAACTGAGTAAACCAATCTAAGGCAAGGCCTGTGAATGTGGTTATAAATGTTCTCAATAACAAAGCATCATTGTCCTAAATGTCGAAGCATTGGCTTAAGAACCTCATCACATGCTCTTGAGCATCCTCCTCACCTCTAAGGGTTGCCAAATGAGGCAGCTTAAAGTGTTCAGGGTAAGGGGGTGCTAGCACGGATGGATGCATAGGATGACTGTGGAGTTGATGTAAAGTGGGCTTTTGGGACCTAGAGGTTTTGGTCTCCATAGACTCCAAATGCTCTAGCAGCACTTTATATGCATCTAAGGATTTGATTTCTTCCTCTTTAGTTTGCTCCCATTGTGGGTTGTGGGAGACTTAAGGACTTTGCAGGGGTGGTCGAATGGCAACTCCTTCGCCTAGGTAGGGCGTTTTGGCCTGGTATTCTTCTTTCTCGTACTCCTTGTAAGCTTCCTGAGGAGTCTCTAGATGAGACCTATGACCCTAGGTGGGTCCCCGTAGAGGGTACCCATCATTGTTCTAGGGAGTGGCCTCTCGCTTAGGTCTAGGAGGTCTCGGAGGCAGCACTTGGTAAGGTCACGGAGACCTATCTCGCACTAAGGGGTTGTGCCTCTCATATGGTTCTGCCCTTTGGGTGTGTGGGTTGGTACCCTCTCAGGCACTGGGTTATGGAGCAGCTCATTTTTTTGGTGCCTAATGCACTCTTTGCTAAGGTGATATAGATGCTCTAGCTACTATTGGTCTTGCTCAAGCCACATGATCTACACTTTGTGGGTGGCATGTCTGGCGACTACAAAATCAATTTGTTCTACCATCCTAAGCCTAGGAGGCCTAGATGTCTCTCCTATGCACTTACCCCGGTCTTGATGATCTGATATCTCAATAGGCTGCTTCCCTCTGTCGAGGTTGGCGGCATTTACCCGAGGCTTTGGCCTTAGTGGGTGATCATGGTATCTAGATTGTGTAGAAGTGCATGGCCTTTACATTGTATATTGTTCTTGAGGAATGTAATCATCTTCCTTATGCACCCTTTCATATGTGTGAAAGGGGCAGGTAGAGTTAGCTTGCCCTGCTTGAAGGGCCTCATGCCCTGAATTTTGTCTATTGGTTCTAACAGTGATGGGGGGCAAAGGAGGGATGCCATAATCATGTGGCCTCTCCTCATGGAACCTATGCCACTCTAGCACTTCATCACACGGTGGCCACTCATATCGAGCTTCTAAGGGAGCATTTTTATCTATGTTGAGCACCACGTGTAAGGACTCTTCCCTAAAGGGGCTATGATGGACGGGCATGTCCCTTAAAGGGGTGTCCCTATAATTCCATATTGACATGGAAGGATGCGGACTCTCTTGCGGATCAGGCTACCAAGGTGGTATGACTAAGTCCTTAGGGCTATAGCAGAGGTGACTCATGCCCCCTTGTACACTTTTCACAGTTTCTACCCTTGATTGGGCTTGGCTATGTGTGTACACCATGGTGGTGCTTTCCTACAAGCTATGTAGATTTTTATCTCTTTTATGATTTTTTTTATGTTACACTTAAAAAAAATATATCATACACACACACAAGCAGTGATTATCTCGTTTAAAGATTGAAAGTGTGTCCTAGACCTGGTTTAGTGTGTTTTTTATTTTTGTTTTTTGTTTTTGTTTGTTTTTGAAAGTTTTTGAAGGTTTTTGTAAAGAACATTTAAATGTAAAATGATGGCTCTTATGACTCCCATAGATGGTCTCCCCTTCGATATACCATTGCCATGCCGATATACCAACCTCTCTATATACCCACCCTTACATGAGGGAAACTATAGGTACGTGAGAGCAGATGGTACATGGAACGTAGGCGGTATGAAAGGGGAATCGCCCTATTTATGACACCTACCATAGAAGAATTATCCTCATGCATTGGGAATCACCCCAGCTACACTCGGTCAGATTTCATCAGGATTTACATCAAGCAATAGTTGCGATCGGGGTAATGGATGCAAAATTCAAGCCAAGGTGGTGATGAAATCCACCGTTGGTCTTGATCAAGGGCTAGGGTTTTACGACCAGTGCCTTGGTTTTAATTTGCCACATGGTGCGTGGGGTTATTTTTATTTTGCAAAATGGAAACAAGCAAACAGTAAAGGAAAACTACTTTCCCTAAGCAAGCAAGTACCCTAAAATAGAAAAACTGAAGATAGAAATAGACAAGAAAAATTTAGAATCCTTACCTCGTCTCTACCCAAATCTATCGGTTATGAGTTTTTGCCTAAAGACTGCATAGACAAAAATTCATCTAAGGGGGGAATGAATTACATAACTGTATTCATCACAGGGTGGGGAAAATTCCCATTCATCCCTGGGTAAGATGAATTACAGCTCTGTATCCGCCTCTTGATGGAACGAACAACAGTCAACATGTGAAACTCGACACTTGCAAGCAAAAAACAAACAAGTTTGGATCAGATCTCTGATCTTAGAAATAGAGGACAAGGTCCCACCGTGATCACCACTGAAAGCACAAGGATATGGAAACAAGAAAGGAAAGACTCCAAGCACGATGCAAAAAATGAAACTAAGCTTAACGCTGAATCCTAAGAATTAAAAATGTATGAAATGGAGAAAGCATGAATTGAAACCCAAATGAAATAATAGCCCTTCTATTTTATTGATGTATTTCACAACTCGGTTACAATTCGCATCCTCCCTTTTCAAGGGCGAGGAGCATTAAATCCATCTCTTGGTTACATCCATGGATAGCCTTCCTTCTTCCACGTGCCCACATGTAATATGGGCGGACCAAAATGTCACCACCACTTGTGTCTACGAATGTTGATTCCTTGCTGCTCCTCCTATGTTTTGATCCTGCGTTCAAAGAAACAAAATATAATCAATAGCACCTGTGGATAAAACAAAGCATGCAATCCCCAAGCCTACGATAAACGGATGAGAAAAATGAATTAAACTATGACTAAAATGAATCCAAATTCTCTAAAAATTTTATAGGTGCATCAGGGCATCACCAAGAGGGCACTGCAAAAAGAACAGTGAGGAAATTCCTCACCGACTTGAATTCGCTCCGAGGTGGGATGAATTCACCTGTAACACAATGCCAAAAAGGTATTGTCCCAAATGTCTGGCCTAGAGAGCTCCAAAAGACCTGTAAACTTGGGTTTAGCTAATTGGGGGCATTTTGGTAAGATCTAGATGGTTGGATTTTCCCAATTTGACCTCTATCAATAGGAATTTGATGATGCTACCTGCAAGTTAGTAAAAGCGAACGAATATAGAAACACGATCAAAATTGTTCCAAATGAGATGAAATTTAACTAACAACCTATATAAGCATCATATAATTTAATGCAAAAAATGAAAATGGTAGAAAGCAAAATCTTCCACAAATTCCCAATCATTCCTAAAAGGGATGATTAGGCCTACAGCAGTGTGGGGGCGCCCGGGCGAGCCGCCCACCGTTTGGGGCCTGATTTCAGCACCAATCCACTTGGGATGGGTCAAAAATCTCTTACAAGGTGTTGTCAAAAAATTGGGTGGTATTCTATGGCCAAATGTTAGGTTTTGGGCTCAAGATTTGACCTTCCAATAGTCACCCAATGACCTCCTCTCTAAAAGAGATCAAGGATGTAGAAGGCACAAATCGCACAAGGATGTATGGGGAAATAAAATGGCAGCACTTCGTTGCTCCAAATTGATCTTACTCTATATATTTTAGGATGAGGAAACTCATCAATTTATAGACTTGGAGGTCTCTTGGGATGAGCATGCAGAGGCGCCACATGGTAGCCATGCCCTTCCAAGGGAGGGAAGATTCCTCCTTGATTAGGGGCTTCATGACTGCCCCTATAACAACCTCTAATGCTAAAAAATGCTCACCCATGCTCCCATGAATTGAAGGAGGAGTTAGGTGGTGGATCTGAGCTGCAATTTGTCAAGATTTGAATTTTTACCCATCAAACCTACAATTTGCCCCACCTTGGAGTGGATTTGGAATTCGTCCCGGGATGGGGTGAATCCTAGTTTGAATTCATCCCTGGGTGAGACGGATATTGAGAAAAGTGCCTAAAGGTGCAAAATTGATTTCTAACCTTCCAAAACTGCTATGATAGTGGTTAGGACCACTTTTTAACCTCTAGGGGCTGCCCTTGGGGCTGTGTGTACCAATGTGATCAGTTTTTGCAGTCACACAATCAGATTGGTGTTGTTTTGGTGTCTACAGATTGTAGTAGAATAGATGTCATTAATATTTTGCATTGTTTGAATGTTATTCATGTAATAACATGAATAAAACTGATCATTTAGGACAAGAATAGCAAAAAAATAAATCGAGAATCTAGGGAGGATTAGACGTTTTTCGTAGGACTGCCCAAACTGCCAAACTCGTTTCGACAATATCTCACTCATCCGAACTTGAATTGAGCTAAAATTTTGAAGGTAGATGCTTGAAAAACCCTAGAATGTCTCCACTTATTTTCATATCATTTTGAGCAACATAGGTCCTAGCACATCCCTATATGTGAACGATATATTTGGCAAGCGTCTATGCGAGGGTTTCATTTGGGTTGAGTGCAAGCAGCTCCAGAGGTTGTTTTTAGGGCCTTCGGGCCCTAGCGGCCAATATTTTTGTGGTTTATGCTCAATATTTTAGCAGGAAATATTGCAAGGGATACAATATGGGTTAGAAATTTGTCTTTCAATAGATCATACTGTGAACTTGAGTGACAACGGCTTCCAATTTGCTGCACAAAAGAAAAGTGAAAACCATACCTTTCCACGATGTCTAGGGCAAGGATTAAAGAGACCACGAAATAAGTTTCAAGCAAGTTGATCAAAAAATGGCTCATATCTCAAGTGAATCTGGTGCTAAGGTGCACCCACAAAATAATTCTACTGTGAAAACCCCTGTCAAGGGTAAGAATTTGAAGACTCAGTCCCAAAAATGAATTTTAGGGATGCCCTTCATGGTGGATAGCCTCAGCCCAATGCTAATATCAATATTAGGGCTTCTCATAAACCTCTAAGAATGCCTAAGATTGATCCCAGGAAAATGGAGTCAGGATGTCTTAAAGCAGCTGATGGAACTCCTATTGTTAAGCTTGATATGGGTAACATTCAGACTGGCATTGAAGATTTGGAAAAAAGAGGACTAATTTGTCGGTTCATGGGTTTTCCTCTGAGTCTATCTGATTTCAAATTTTGGGCTGCAAAAAGCTGGAAAACTAAAGGTGAGTTACAAATATCTATTTATCCAAATGGTTATTTTCTTGTTTTATTTGCTAATAATGAAGATAGAGAGAAAAATTTTCAAGGGGGTCCTTGGTTTTTTGGAAGGGCGGGGCTTTTCATGAAGCCCTGGCATACTAAATTTAAAACCAAAGAAGAGATGCCTTCTATAGCTCCCGTGTGGGTTAGACTCTTTGGCCTCCCTATTGAATTTTGGAATCCTACTATTTTTTCTTCAATTGGAAACTCTTTAGGAACTTTTATGATGACTTGCTGATTGTACTCAAAATTTTGAACATATTATTTATGCTCGAATTTGTGTTTTAATGGATTTTGACAAACCCCTACCTAAAAATATCACATTACACTTTGGGGAAGACACTTGGGAGCAAGTAGTGGACTATGAGAACATTCCTTTTCGTTGTAGAATTTGCCATGAATATGGTCATTTGGCTAGTGCTTGCCCAAATAAAATTCCTGATCAAAAGAAATAAGATATAAACTCGGTAGGTTTCCAAATACCTAAGAAGAAGAACACTCAGAAAAAACCAATAATGAAGGATCAATCAAAGTCATTTGCTAATATGTTTGAAATCCTTTCCACAAATGATGTCCCAAGTGAGGAAGAGGAAATAATGGAAATTGAAATCTTAGAAACACAATTGAAATATGAAGGAAATAACTCAGAGACAAACCAACAAATCAAAGGTTTTCAACAAAAAAAAAAGGAGAAAATTTACACAAGAAAAACAATATTTCAAATGTCAAAACTTCAAATAATGCAGGTCCCAATATAGACTCCATTGAACCATCTAGTAAAATTTTGGCTGTGTATGAGCATTCTTCAAGGTTAGAAGCCATCTCAGATTCAATTGGAATAAGTCAAGAAACAGGGAAAAAAAAATTGAAGATGGATTCTAATCAAAAAGTAGGTCGCAAGACCAATCAATATCATATGGTAAAAGAAGGTGAAAAGTTTGTAGAGGAAGGTAAGATTAATGCCCTTCCCAACATTTTTAGCCCTGGTATTAATGAAGATCATCACTTGGAATATTAGAGGACTCAAAGGGAGTCTTTCAAAACAAAATGAAATTAGAAGAATGATTCAGATAAATCATCCACATCTTGTTTTCCTTCAAGAAACAAAGATGTCAATGGAGGATATGGACTTAATTGCCAGTAAAATTTGTCCAGCTAGAAAAGTGGTTTCCCTCAGTTCCCAAGGGACTTTGGGTGGCATTGCTTGTCTTTGGGACCCAAAAGAGGTAGTTATTCACCATATGGTTGGCAGTTGGGGTTTGTTGGCTATAGCTATTCAAAGTAGACATTCCAACCAAATTATGCTATGCATTACTGTTTATGCTCCAACTTCTTTGGAGGAAAAAAGAAGACAGTGGAAGGATATTACTCATTTTATCTCTCATTTTCCTAAAGCTTGGATCTTGATCGGAGGAGATTTCAATACCATCCTCTCTCTGGATGAGAAAAGGGGGGGAAATAGAAATTTGGACAAAAGTACGGACCTCATGAGCGAATATATTGCAAACCTCCATCTTGTGGATATCCAACTAGATAATGGCCTTATGACTTGGTCTAACAGAAGGCAAGGCTTAGCTTGTATAATGGAGAGATTGGATAGGTTTTTGCTCTCTAAAAATTTCTTAATCCATGGTCACATTCCTAAAGTGAAGACTCTTAATAATGTTGGTTCGGATCATTGGCCAATCATGGTGGAAATGTGGAAAACCAATGTGAGTTTCTCTCCTTTTCATTTTCAATTAATGTGGCTTAGAGACATTTCCTTCAGACCTCATGTGCAACAATGGTGGAAGGAAGGTAAACCTAGGCATGGGACTAAGATGTTCTATTTTGCCAAAAGACCGCAATACATTAAATCCAAAATAAAGACTTGGAAGCTGGAAAGAGTTTGGGGATGTTCATAAAAAAAAACATGAATTTATTGCTCATATTGAAAATTTGAATAAGAAAATCCATTTAGATGGCCTCACAGAGAAGAGAAGTGCAAATGAAATTAAACTCACAACTCAGTTAGAGGAATGGGAAAAAGGAGAAGAAATATTATGGAAGCAAAAATCTAGAATTCAATGGCTCAAAGAAGGAGATCGAAACACAAATTTCTTCCACAAATCTCTTCTAGCTCGAAGATCTCACAACTTTATTTCTTCCTTAAAATCATATTCTGGAGATGTTGTTTATACTTGGGATGGCATGAACTCTATTGTTGTTGATTACTTTTCCAATATTTTTGTTGCTACTCCTCTTGAATCAACTTCTCAACAAAATGTTCTTCAAGCAATCCCTTCTCTTATCACTTCGAGGAGAACTCTATTTTGACTGCTTTTGTTACTATCAATGAGCTTCAACAAGTAGTTTTAAAAATGCAAAAAGGGAAAACCCTAGGTCCTGATGGTTTTCCTATTGAGTTCTACCAAGAGTTATGGGATATCCTTCATGTTGATTTATTAGAGGTGGTGGAAGAAGCCAGGAAATCCAAAGAAATTTTGAAGGTTATCAATAAAACTTATATTACTCTTATTCCAAAAGCTCAAGAGGTTGATCATATCTCAGCTTTTAGACCTATTGCTTTATGTAATGTTCTTCTCAAAATTATTACTAAAATCATGGTAGAAAGGTTGAAGCCTCTTTTGCATAAGATTATTTCCCGAGAGCAAGGGGGATATGTGGAAGGACGTCAAATAGTAGATGAGATAGTTCTTGATCGGGAAGCCATCCATTCCATGGATATGCAAAATTCTCCTTCTATGTTCATCCGGTTAGACTTATCCAAAGCTTATGACAGAGTGGATTGGCACTTCCTTATCAAAGTTTTGAGGTAATTTGGTTTCTCTAAGGATTGGATGGATTGGATTATGGGATGTATCTCTTCAGTTTCCTACTTAGTTCTTATCAATGGTAGGACTTCTCGGTCTTTCCTAGCTTCCAGAGGTATTAGGCAAGGTGACTCGCTATCCCCTTATTTATTCATCATTCTTGTTGAATGCTTGGGTAGGACTATAACCAAAAAGAGGGAAAACAAAACCCTTGAGGGAGTTACCATTGCTCATGGAGCTAGACCTATCTCTCATCTTCAATTTGTGGATGACTCTACCCTTTTAGGTAAAGCCACAGTTAAGGAAACTTCTAATATTAAGCAAATCATTAACTATTTTTCTAGGGCTACTGGGCAGTTGATCAATGAAGACAAATCTAAAGTTATTTTCTTTCACTAATCTACTAGATAGGAATCCATGGTCTTGGATAAATTAAGATATAAGAAGACCTCTCTTCCAATCACTTATTTAGGTATTCCCATAAATATTCAAAGGAAGAAAAATAAATATTGGAATTGGTTGTTGGACAAAGTCAAGAAGAAAATTGGAAAGTGGACCAACAAGTGGCTTTCTTCTGGGGGTAGAATCACCTTGGTAAAATCAGTCCTTCAAGCTATTCCTATTTATGTTTCTTCTATTTTGAATATCCCAAAGGTTGTTCTTCGAGAATTGGATCAAATCAGTCATCGTTTCCTTTGGAGTGGTACTAAGGAGAAAATAAAATGGGCCTTGGTGAAATGGGATACTTTATGTCTTCCTAAGAGTGAAGGGGGGTTAGGATTCTGGTCTTCAATTAATAACAACAAATCTTTAGCTGCTAAATTATATTGGAGGATGTTGCATAACCCCAATGCTCTTTGGGCCAATAATCTCCGTGCTAAATATGTTGAGAATAAAAGTCCTGAAGACCTTGTTCGCTATCAACTTCCTACGAAAGGTTCTCCCATTTTAGCAGTTCTTAAGACTGGTGAGGATTTGATAAAGAAAAAATTATTTTGGATCATTCATAATGGTCAACATGTAAATTTTTGGACAGATTCTTGGGATGGTCACAAGCCTTTGATAACTCAGTTTCCCGATTGGAGGCCTTGGATGGAGGAGCTTCATCGAGCTAATTGGATAAAGGTGGCTAATTACTATCGGTACCATATTGGTAATTCAAAGGTTGGTAGATATTGGATCCCTATTGAGGACTGGCCTATTCAAATCCCAGAAAGGCAAAGACAAGATATCCAAGGCATCCTTCATATGAGATCCCTCTCTTGGTCCCATGAAAAAGATTGTTTTGGATGGAACAACACTACTAAGGGTGAGTATTCAGTTGCTCAAGGTTATTTGACCTTATGCCATAATAATCCCAACCATTCTTTTGACATATTTTCTCAATTGTGGGCTCAAAATCTTTGGCCTAAGGTGAGGTTCTTTAATTGGCTTTTATTGCATCGTAGGGTGCTTACTGGTGAGCAACTTATGAAGCATGGTTTTCATGGCCCTTTTAGATGTGAAATGTGTGAAGAGAATGTAGAAAATATCAACCATATTTTTATTGAGTGTACTTTAGCCTCTGAGCTATGGAGGAGAATGGCCACTTTACTTGGCTTACAGTGGTCCAATTTTTTCACTTTTGAACAACTTTGGAGGGATTGGCCTAATCAAGAGGGTGTTGATCATTTTATTAGGCGGTTAGTTTGGATGGGTTCTACCATTCTTCTTTGGAATATTTGGAATGAAAGGAACAACCAAATTTTTAATCAAGATAGGAAGGATATTCACTATATTTGGCAAAAGACCATAGCCAACTTAGTTGAATTAGTCCATCAACTCCTCCACCAAATATGGGATCAAGTGATGCAAAGATTGAAGATTAAACCTTCTAAGGGCAACCATCTTAAAGGGAATGTGAGTATTAGTAAGATGGATAGGACTAGAAATTGGCAACCTCCTCCTAAGGATTTTTGAAAAGTCAATACTGATGGAGCCTCTAGAGGGAACCCTAGAAAAGCCAGTGTGGGAGGAATTGGTAGACTTTCAGATGGCTCCCTGGTTTTCATTTTTGCTGAGAATTTGGGTATTCTTTCCAATAACCTTGCTGAGGGGTATGGTATCCTTAGAGGCCTTCAGGAGGCTACTAAGGTTGGATGGGAAAAGGTGTTAGTTGAGTCTGAATCTCAACTTATGATTAATCTCTTGAAGACTCCTTCTAAGAATCATAAGGTGGATTGGAGAATAAAAAGAATTATTGAGAAGATTCGGTTAATCCAGATGGGATTTTTGAAAGTTGATTACAATCATGTGGTCAGAGATCAAAACAAGAGTGTTGATGCTTTAGCTAATTGGGCTTTGGACAAAGGTGATCTTACTTGTTATGGCCACCCTCCTGTATGGTGGGCTTCTCAAATTAGGGGAGCTCTTCTTTCTATCATTTCTTTGGATGGCTCCAGTTCTGAAGGTACCTAGTTTCTTCTTGTTTTTTTTTTGTTTCTCTTTGGTTCATTCAGTTTTTTAGTTCCCTAGCTCATTCTATTCTTTATTTTGTTTCCTTTGTTGATTCTTGCATTAATAGTCTTCTGGTCTAGATAGGTCATTGTTTTGTTCATTTTTTTTTCTTTTGTCTTCTTTGCTTTTTTGTTTAGTTTTTTAAGGTGGGTGGGTTCTTTTGTTTTGTTTTGTTTTTGTGTTCTTTGTGTTGTTTTTTGTTGTTCTTGTGTTTTTGTTGTTTTGTTTTTTTTTTTATGTTTTTTGTTATTGTTCTTGTGTTTTTTTCGTTCTTGTTCTTGGGTTTCTCTTTGTTTGTGTTATTTCATTTTTTTATGTGTGAGTGTTTTCTATGTTTTTTGTTTTTGTTTATTGTCTGTTGGTTGTTTTTATTTTTATTTTTATTTTTATTTTATTTAATTTATTTTTTAGGTTTTGGTTGTGTTTATTTTTCATGTTTTTTTGGGTTATGTCTTTGTAGTGTTCTATTGTTTTTGTCTTGTTTGTGTTTTGTTATGTGGTTCTTGTGTTTTTCTATGTGGTTTGTGTTGTGGTTTCTTTTATCTTATTGTGCCTTTTTGGTTGTGCTTTTGGTTTTGACACACTCAAGGAGCATGTTTTTTATTTTATTTTATTATTTTTGTTGTTATTTACTTTTTTTAATTTGGTTTTGTGTGTTTGTTTGCTCCTTGAGTATGTCAAAGGTGGTAGGCCAGGTCCGAGTCCTGGGTGTTTTTGGTGGAATGGATACCCCTGCCTCCTTGGGTCTTACCCGAAAGTGGCAACCCTTTTGGGATGTTTTCCAAAAAAAAGGAGTATTTATTTTAAATATTTCACTTTTCCTACATACTTTTGAAACTTAAAATAGAAATTCTCTATTGTTGCTTGATTCTTGTAATTTTACAATCAACAACTAACTTGTCCAGAATTAGAATAGAAATATGTTATGGATATATTCTTGTATTTTTATATCTCCAAAGGATATGGAAGGTCTTAGAATAGGTCCTAGGAATATTCATACTTCATCCCAAGTCACAAACTCACCCTTACTCCTTGGAAATTGGTTAGAAGATAATTTTGTTTTTGCTGCAAGAATTCTTGCAACTACTCTAGACCATGCAATTGATTATTTGTTGTGTAAATACTCTAGAAATTGGTTGATGGGTTGATATTGAGTGCTTGTATCTCATTTATGTTGACAAATAAAATTTGACCACCAATTTGGTGTGCAACACCTGTTATGTTGGACTTTAAAGCTTGTTGTCGAGATGTTCCAAAGTAGAACATATAGGTTCTATTACAATAGGCTTCACAGTCTAGAATTTGTGCATATTTGAATATATGGGTGCCACGTCATCTTAAAAAACTTTCTAAGGGTGGGATAATTATTCAAAAACCTTGGCATATTATTTTTTCAAACATACACTAAGACCTTCATTCTTATTTATTTTTATATGCCTTATTTATGCCTACTAAATACTAAAAATCATGAAAAGTTTATGATAGAAATACAATAAAAGTATCTAAATAACATATTACTATTTCTCATCACATTACTATGCTAAAATTATCATTATCATGCATAATAATTAAAATACTTGGAATTATACTATCATATTTATACAAAATAGTATTTTGTGTGTATGATAACACTAAAATAATGAGACATTTTGATATCTCATACTTCCCCTATTCAAGTATTTAGTAGAGACAATCTAATCCCATCGATTGTTTTCTTGAGAAAATAGTCTTCAAATTTGCTTTACCAGTAAAGCTTTATTCATATGTTTAATATTTCTCAACCCCAGGCCTCCTACACTTTTCTTCAAGCACACTTGGTCCTAGGAAATGAGATGGAATCTATTTTTATCCTCTGCCCTTGACCAAAGAAAGGTTTTTTGAAATTGTTCTAATTTTTTAGTGATTTTCCCTAAGATTTTAAAATAGAAAGAAAGTATATTGAAAGGATTTGAAGGATATATTTGACCAAATGGACCTTTCCTACTTGAGCTAGAAGTTCTCCCTTCCACCTGTAGACACCAAAACAGCACCAATCCGATTATGTGACTGCAAACACTCATCGCTTTGACAAACACAGCCCCCAGGGCAGCCCTCAGAGGTCAAACAGTGGTCTTAACCACTTTCATAGCAATTTTGTGAGGTCAAGAAGCAATTTGGCACACTTAGACACTTTTCCTAGTAATCATCTCACCCAGGGACGATTGCTAACTTGAAATCGTCTCACCCAGGGACGATTTCTGAAATCGTCTCCAGCAAGGATGATTTCCAAGTTTAACGGGCAAAAAGACAAATGAGGCCAAGTGGCAGCCCAGAACAGTCAGTTGATGACTCCTGCCTCGCACGCGTGTGTGAGTGGAAAAATAGGCCGTTTGAGGACTGTCACAAGGGCGATTATGAAAGCCCAAGTCAATGGAGGACTCCCCTCCCTCATGGGAAGACAAGACTGCCACATGGCACCTATGACCAACACATGGAATTTGTGCTTCCCTCCCAAAAGATACCCCATGGGTCTATAAAAGGTGGGACTTTTCTCACCCAAAATATACAGGTTGAAGGAGTTTTCAAGCAACGAAGTGCTTCCAAGTTGAAGACCCACTTGCATCCCTTTTAGTTCACCTTCCCACATCCATCAATATCTTTTGCAAGGGAGGTTTTTGGATGGCTTTTGGAAGCTTGAATCGGACCTAAATCCAACACATGGACACCTGAATCAACCAATTTGCCGACCCCCCCAATCCTAAGAGGTTTTGGGCCCATCCCTAGTGGATTGGCGTCGGAATCAAGTGCCAACGATGGGAGGCCCACTTGGGCATCCCCGCACTTTTCTTAAGTTTTATTTTAGAAGCATTCTAGTTTATTTTCTCATGCTGCATATTGTGTTTTTTGTTTGGTGAATTCATAGCTACAATTTCATAACCTTTGATCAGATTCTAGTATGTTTTGTGTCATTTTGTAGTTTCACTAACTTGCAGGAGGCGATATCAAATTCCCGAGGGTAGAGGCCAAATTGGGAGAATCCGACCATCTGGGTCATCCCAAAATGGCCCCAATTACATAACCCCTCTGTCTACAGATGTTTTGGAGACCTCAGGAGTCGACATTGGAGCGTGTCAGTTCGAATTCCCCAACACAGAAGAAATCGTCCCACCCAGGGACGATTTACAATCAAAAATCGTCCTACCCAGGGACGATTTCCAGTTGAAAGCAGATTGGTTGACTGTCTCAGTGGCAATGGCCTGTTGGTAACATTTTTTGTCTTCTGGCAAGTTTTTAGGCTGTTTAGAATCATTTTGTTTACTATTTTAGATAAATGTTTGCATGCATCTTTTGATGATTTTAGAAGAACGAACACTTTTCACTTGCAGCAGGTGCTACTAACATCTTGGTTGTTTCTTTGTTTGCAAGAGAAGCAGCGGAGGTGAATAACTCATCGACATCAGTGGCGGCATCATCTTGGCCCGCCCATTGCAATCATGGGCACGTAGAAAGAGGAACATTAAGTGATTGTAATCGAATTCTTTTAATGCTCCTAGCCCCTAAAAAGGTAGGAGGCATCATTGTAACAGAGATCAAGAGATTTTAATGAAATGGCTGTGTTTTCTCCATTTTCTTATGTCTCTTCCAATGCGTTTCTTTTCCATTTCATGCACTTTACGTTTCTAGGACTTAAGTGCATTTGGTTTTGGTTATATTGCAATTAGTGTTTCATTTGCCCAGAATCTCGTGCTTTCAGTGGCGATCACGGTAGGACCTGTTCCCTATTTTTAAGATCACAGAAAACTAATCGGGTTTTTGTGTTTTGTGTTTTATAGGTACATTTTTTTTTTGTAGACTGTTAACCGTCTCTGACTGTTACGATTACTTTACTAGAAATCGTCTCACCCTGAGACGATTTTAAAATCGTCTCTGCCAGGGACGATTTCTGTTCTGTAAATTGTCTCACCAGGGGACAATTTTCTGTCTGTAGATTTTTAGAGTAGAAATTCAGAGGCAACTGGAGCAGGTAGAGAAGAGGTAGGGATTTTATCATCTCTGTTAAATTTTCTGTTTCTATTTTCTATTTCTTTGACTGTTTTCATTTTATCCTACATACTTAGGGAAAATCATTCATGCTTGTTTCATTTTTGCTAAATAAAATGAACCTCACACACTCCACGTAACAATTTTAAACCAAGGAGCTGGTCGTAAGACCCCAGCCCTTTATCAAGACCATTGGTGGATTTCATCACCACCTTGGCTTGATTTGCATCCATTTCTCGATTGTCAACTGTTGTTAGGCGTAAATCCTGACGAAGACAGATCGAGTGTCGTTGGGGTGATTCCCATGCATGCGAGGATAAGTTTTCTATGGTAGGTTCCATTAATAGGACAATACCCCTTCCGTACCATCTACGTACCACGTACCTTCTGCTCTCACGTACCTATAGTCTCCCTCTCGTAAGGGTGGGTGTATAGAGAGGTTGGTATATCGGCCTGGTTGGTATATTGAAGGGGCTACCATTTTGGGAGTTATATGAGCCATCATAATGCATTTAAATGATCTTCAAAACCTACAAAAAAAAAACAAAACACCAAAATGCACTAAACCAGTTTAGGGCACACCAATAATCCTTAAAAGAGATAATCATGGTTTTGTGAATGTGTATGCTTAATTCTGCTTAGTGTAGACAAAAAAAAAATCATAAACGAGATAAAAACTTATTTAGATAGCATAGAAGCACTGCAATGGTGTACACCCGCAGTCAAGCCCATTCAAGGGCAGAAGCTCTGGAAGGTACACAAGAAGCAGGCACAAGTTGCCTTCGCTTCAGTCCTAAGGATTTGGTCATACCGCCTTATAGGTCTAACCTACAAAAGAATCCAATTCAGAATCCTCGGTGGGGTATGCCTATTCAAAGCAGCCCCTTTCGGGAAGATGCCTTACATGTAGACCTTGACATAAATAGAGAATCACCTCTTGAAGTTAGGCATGAGTGGCCACCACGCAATGAAGCACTACACAGGCACACCGTCCATTTGGAGGGGCAACGTGGATATGGCATCCCTTCTTTACCTATCATCAGAACAGAGAGACCAAATTCAGAGTGCAGGGCTCCTTACATAGGGCGAACTAAATCCGCCCACCCCCTTCACACCCGTGAAATGGAGTATGAAGAAAGCCATCGCATTCCTCGAGGGCAACAAACAATGCGAGAACATTGCATTTTCGCACTAGTAGGATATCATGATCACCCCTTGAGGCCAGAACCTCGAGCACATACCGCTTACCTCGACAGATGGAAGCGACCCATTGAAACCTTAGATCAGCAAACTTGAGGTAAACACATAGGAGAAACATTCAAACCTCCTGAGCAAAATAGGGTAGACCAAATTGACCTAGTTGTCGCCAGATATACCACCCATCAAGCCCAAACCATGCGGCTTAAACCAAGTTATCAGGAAATAGAGTACCGACATCGCTTGGATAGAGAACGCATGCAATGCAAAGCGGATGAGTTACGCTATGAAATACCTGAGAGGGGGCCAACCCCTCACATCCAAAGAGCTGAAAAGTATGAGAGGTGTAACCCATTGGTGCAGGATAGGTCTCCATGACCTCGTCAAGCTCTGCCTCCAAGACCTCATAGATTCGAGAGGGAGGCAACTCCCCGAAACAATGATGGGTACATTCAGCAAGAGCTTGATCAGGGTAATAGGTTTCGCCCAGAGACTCCTCAAGAATTTTACGAGGAGTATGAACTAGAAGAGGAATATGTTGAAACTCCCCATCAAGGCAAGAGGGATGCCATTCGGCCACCCCTCCATAGGCCTCCAGTTTACTGTAACTTGCAAAAAGAGCGAACAAGAGAGGAAGAAATAAAATCTTCCGATGCATACCAAGCGCTATTGGAGCGTTTGGAGTCTATGGAGACAAAAGCTGTTGGGCATCAAAAACCCACATTACGTCTACTCCGTAGTAATCCGGTGCATCCCTCAGTGCCTACACCTCTTTACCCCGAACACTTTAAGTTGCCTCAATTGGCAGTTTTTAAAGGTGAAGAGGACGCACAAGAACACGTTACACGATTTCTAAGCCAATGCTTTGGCATCCAAGATAATGACGCATTGTTGCTTAGAACATTCATAACCACATTCGTAGGCCCTGCCTCGGATTGGTTCACACAACTTCCCAAACATAGCATAAGCAATTTAGATCAATTAGTAGACGCGTTTCTTGAACGCTTTGCCTTCAACACAAGGAAGAAGGCATCACTAAGTGATTTAGCGAGCCTAAAGCAATTTGAAGAGGAAAAAATGGCAGCATATGGGAATCGATGGAGAGCTTTGCTTTTTAGGTTACCCTACCATCCTCCTATGTCTGATCTCACGTAGATGTTCGCAAAAAGTTGCTTAAAATCAATCTCTGGTCTATTGTTGCTACGACAATACGATAGCTTAGAAGAAGCTTTGGCGCAAGCCAGAGTCATAGAAGAGATTAAGATAGGCGAAGGTGCAATTGCCAAGCCTAAGAAGAAATATTGGAATAAAACCACTAAAACTAGGACAACGCAACCACAACACGCTGCAGTCAACCAAGTTGCGATAAATGTTCCCGCACCTATGCAAGAAATGCAGCCTCAAAAGGCTAACTACCAGGTAGTGCCTCCTTCTTATGAAAGAGATAATAGAAGACAGGAGCAAAATTACCCGCGTCGCCCTAGGCAAAATTTCACCCCATATGCGAAGTCTAGGGACTCCTTATTTGACCGCTTGTCAGCGGCAAATTTAGTCACTCTACCGAAAATCCAAATTATAGACCCTAACATTCCCAAGCCTAGGGAGTACAGAGAGGAATTGTATTGTGATTCCATAGGCACGAGAGGACATGACTTGAATGGGTGTTGGAAATTCAAAGACCTAGTCCAGGATTTGATCGACAACAGAACATTGGTTGTGGACAACCCCATCGCACCAAACAACCAACAAATGGGGGTATTCAAGGACCCCTTGCCAGCCCACGAGGCATAGACAAAACCACTCCAGATTAATGAGGTACGACAAGATCTTCCCACATAGGGATTTGTGGGAATGATTAGCATAGTAACAAGGAACAAAAGGTACCCGATAGCTGCCCCTGAGGTAGCTATGAGGGAAGTTCTGGCAACATCACATCCTCAAAAATGCCCAACGCAGTTACCTCCGCCTAGACCTGAGTTCACGATACGAACCAAACTCACGTAGAGTTTACGGACCACGTCGGCTAGGCTATCCATCTATGAGCTTATTCAACAATCAGCTCCCCATAGAGAAGCTCTTATGGACATTTTAAAATCCATTGAATTACAACCCCACGAGGCAAATTCTTTCAATGCCTTCATGGGACATGTGAAACAATGTACGAAGCCGGTCATCACATTCAGAGAAGATGAGGTCAAAATGATATCAAATGACATGGTAGATCCACCCCTGCACGTTATTGCGTGGGTCAACAGGATTTTGTACAAGAGAGTGCTGATAGATATTGGCTCGTCCAGTAACATCATAACCACTATAGCCTTAAAGCATTTGAAGTTGCCAGCCTCTCACATCACAGCCTCCACGTACACACTGTGAGCTTTTAATGATGCAATATGCTCGACAGTCGGCACAGTCATTCTGCCGATCCAGGTAGGACAAAAGTCAATACCTACACTGTGCCATGTCTTGTAAGGTGAAATGGCTTATAATATACTGCTAGGGCGGCCTTGGATCAGGGACATGAAGTGTGTCCCTTCGATCGCCCACCAGTGCTTAAAGTATGCTTATGAAGGGGAAATACATGTAGTCCCAATGGACTTAGAGCCCTTCAAGTATTTCAATGCGGTACAATTCATACCTCAATCGACCCTCCCTTCAACGCATTTGGATTTCCAATTAAATCCATCTAAACGAGGGTCCAATACCGCGAGGCACCACCGGTGGCCAACAAGACAAAATCCCGACCAGGTGAGACTTCATCACCTGCTCCTTCATCATCAACGCCACCTATCATGGCCCAACAGAAGGACAAGGGAAAATAAATCATGGAAGAGGTTAAGCCTCTAGAAGAAAGGCTGCCCACAATCTCAACGATATCAACAAAGGAAACACCCAACACAACAGAAACCAAGACTCCTGAACAACCAAACATGGAATGGACTCAGGAAGGACTACTGTTTCCTCCCACCCAATCATCAACAATCACTATTGAAATGGCCAGTACAGGCTTGGGGGAATATTTGGTACAAAATGTTGTGGCGACGCCAGCATTGGAGTCAGTACAAGACATGGGAAGACCTTGCCTTCCCATAGGGACAATTTTTCCTCTAGGCTACCCTCCAAACCAGACAAATTTTGTGTATGGGGGCCTTGATCATGGTCTTGAACCATGCCAACAAAAGGAAGCAGACGAAGAGCCTTTTGTTGAAAACATCAACTATCTGTCAAACCTAGATTTTGCCCTAAAATATCTTGACCAATGCAATTGGCATGGATATGGTCTATGCAGATATGAGCAAGGGATGAAGATCCTTTGCCAACCAAGATATCAGATGCCATATGACAAGTCAGGGGTAGGGTTCAACCATCCCCTACCATTAGACATCTTGGTTGAAAATATGCAAGGCCTAGAAATAGGCAACAAGGGGGGATTGGCACAAGACCCGTATGCCAATCCAAATACAGAATACACACTGGGAGACTACCTCCCATGGTCAACAAACACCCCTGGAAACAACAATAATCCATCTCCTTTGCTAGAGAGAGGTGAAAGTTCGGATAGTAATCCTCAAAGAGAACATCAACGGCTGCCGGAAATCTTTCTGAAGCTATTCCCCTTAGAGGTTCCAGATGAAACAATACAGTGCCAAGAGAATCAGGTCCCTCCACCAAGAGTGGAACAACCGCAATGGGACCATATTAATTCACTGGAACAAGAAGAGTCCTCAACGTCGCAAGCAACAGATGCTGAAGAGGATGAACAATTTTGGATCTATGAAAGCGATTCAGAAGATGAGACTGAGATGGATTATCTCAGACATGCACGACGACATCACCACGCTTTAACGCATGAGGATCTAATGGGACAGATGGGCATATTTCTAGGGCATGAATGGCATGTAGACCCAACGAGGTGGGACCAAGTTTTGGATCCATGGCTCCAAATTCAAGACGAGCCTCATCCACCTCGAGATCCCATCATGACATCAGTTCCAAGTGAAGACCCCGCCCTCCTTTTCACAAAATTTGCACCTAGGGAGGATCCATTCGTGCCTATTCCCGTAGAGCCAGATCCAGAGTATAGGGAGCATCTAGAAGAAACAAGTTATCACACCCGCGGTTCTGGAGACCAAATTCATTCCATCCACATGATCTCCATTGATTTGATCGCACCCATCCGCAATATGACCGATCCATCACGGTCATTGCATCTAGACATGGATGCCATCGATTGGGATCGCATCAATTCACCATTGTCACCATCAGAGTACTGGCATTTCGGTGAAATGCTTCATTTTACCCCAAGGACAACTCAGGATATTTTTCAAGCTGAAGAGGGACCCGAGGTTCCAAACATAGATCTTAACTCAGCTAATGATATCCATTTAATCCCAACTCTCCACATCAGTTGGAGGATGGATCCCACATGTCAGTTGAGGAGACGAATGACGTAGACATCGGCACAGATCCAATGAATCCACGGATTCTCAAGCTAGGGGTAAGCCTTTCCCCCGAAGATCAAGGCGATTACATTTCCCTTCTTAAAGAAAAGAAGGAGGTTTTTGCATGGTCGTATAAGGATATGCCAGGACTAGACCTGCAGCTAGTCATACATAATTTAATGCTTGATCCGACAATCAAGCCTGTAAAGCAAAAACTAAGAAATATGCACCCAAAAGTGGCCTTGATGGTCAAAGATGAATTGCAAAAGCTGTTGGATGCACAATTTGTCATCTGCGTGGATTATCCACCATGGTTGTCCAACATGGTTCCCGTCAAGAAGCCCAATGGGAGGATTCGCATATGCACCAAATTTTGAGACCTAAACAAAGCGAGTCCTAAGGATGATTTTCCCTTGCCAAGCATCGACACATTGGTAGACGCTACAGAAGGTCACGAAATGCTCTCCCTAATGGACGGTTTCTCAGGATACAATCAAATTCATATCAATCCTGAAGACCAACTCAAAATGGCATTCACAATGCCTTGGGGGAAATTTTGCTATAAGGTCATGCCTTTTGGCCTTAAAAATGTTTGCGCTACATACCAACGTGCTATGACTTATATCTTCCATGATTACATGCACAAAACTTTGGAAGATTACATGGATGATTTGTTAGCCAAGTCTCTCTTGTGCTCAGATCATCTCGGTGACTTAAACAAGATTCTCGATCGCCTCATAGAGCATAAGGTCGAGTCGAATCCCAAGAAGTGCGTGTTTGGCGTCACATCTGGAAAACTCTTGGGTTTTATAGTCTCAAAACGAGGCATCGAAGTGGACCCAAACAAAGTCAAGGCAATCCTTGAAATGGCTCCCCCAACAACTATCAAGCAGCTCAGAAGTCTGCAAGGAAAGTTCACATCGATTAAACTCTTCATAGTGCAATTATCTGAAAAATGCCGACCAATGAACAAATTATTGCACAAGGGGGTCACATTTCATTGGGATGACGAGTGCCAGTCAGCCTTTGACGAAATCAAACAATACTTGGCTTCGCCACCAGTATTGGCACCACCTAGACCATGAGTGTTGTTCTACTTATACATCTTAGCTACTGAGGTGGCACTGGGAGCCATGCTAGCCCAGAAGAACGAACTTCACAAAGAACAGGCTACTTACTATCTTAGCCGCACCCTGGTCGATTACGAACTTAACTATGCATACGTTGAGAAACTCTTCTTGGCAGTGGTGTTTGCTACCAAGAGGCTACGCCACTACATGCTGAGAAACACTACGTATGTTGTGTCTAAGGAGAATCCATTGTGATACATGATGAGTCGTACTTATCATAGTAGTCGCACGGCGAAATGGATCATGTTGTTGATGGAATTTGACATTAAGTTTATTGGCCAAAAATCTATCAAAGGACAAGTCATAGCCGATCAACTAGCAGAGGCTCCTCTTGAAGACAATCAGCCTCTGGTCATAGAACTACCCGATGATGGGGTCTTCCATGTCTCAGAATCGCCAGATTCTGATGAGCCTGAGTCACAGGCCGACATAACCCTATTCTTCGATGGTTCTAAATGCGAGCAAGGTGGTGGTGCAGGAATTGTATTCTTCACATTGCAGGGCCCTCCAATGCCCCTGTCATTTAAATTAAACTTCTAGTGCACCAAAAATAATGCAGAATATGAAGCCTTGCTCCTAGGTCTTCAAATAGCAATCACCATGAACATCAAATGATTGAATATCTTTGGTGATTCGCTGTTAATAGTCAATCAAGTCAAAGGGGTATATCAATGCAAATGCCCAGTTTTGAAGGCCTATAAAGCCCTCGTGGACAAATTCCTGGAAAAACTTGAGTGGTATGACATCGAGGCACTCCCTCGATCATCGAATCATTTTGCAGACACAATGGCCTCTTTGGGGTCACTAATCCCGCAAGACCTTTCGGGTGATATGACAACCATCCAAGTCAAAACCTTATCGCAATCCGTGATGGAGCATGCAAGCCCAGACTTGACGCCAGGAATCCACATGATATAGATCGAACCATCCTCGAATAAGTTCTTTTGAATACGAGATCGTCTGAAATGTGCCAACTGGGGGTCCTTGTTTTCCCCTACTCCCATTAATAGCAACACAATGCTATTTTTACAAGTTTTATCCCAATCAGCATTTTTTAGGGAAGAACTTCAAAAGGGATTGGCGGTTCATACTGTCGAGGTTTATGATCAACAGGACTGGTATTTACCCATAAGAGATTACCTCAAATTAGGTAATCTTCCCTTTGGATTGACGCACACCGCAAAACAAACATTCAAGCAGAAAGTGGCTAAGTATGTCTTGATAGGAGACATTTTGTATCGTCGAAGCTATGACGGAATTCTTCTTCGCTGTTTGGACCAGCAAGAGTCTACTTGGGCAATCGCCCAAGCGCACGATGGTACATGTGGCGTCCACTTTAGTGGTATGGTCATTGCAAAGCGCATTCTCCTCATAGGCTATTATTGGCCATATTTAGAGTGAGATTGTTGCGAGTATGTCAAGAAGTGCGTGAAGTGTCAACATCATGCCAATTTGAGGCATGTACCTTCCCAGGCCCTACAGACAGTCCAGTTTGCTTGGCCATTTTTGCAGTGGGGCCTCAATTTAATCAAAAAAATCTCCCCTACATCGTCAGGTCGTCACACGTTTATCATAACGGCCACAAAATATTTTACCAAATGGGTGGAAGCAATTCCGTTAACCTCAACGAAAGGACCCCGCATTGTGGAGTTCATATTGCATAACATCATATGTCATTTTGGTATTCCATCCAAAATAATCTCGGATAATGGGCCATCATTCAAGAACAAAGACATGCGTGCTTTGACCACAAAGTACAAAATTCAGCACGACTTTTCAACGCCCTATTATCCGCAAGCAAACGGGCAAGCAGAAGCATCAAACAAAACACTAGTGGCCATCCTTAAAAAGACAGTCACAGACAGTCATAAGGATTGGCACATACAAATCCCACTTGCCCTTTGGGCTTATCGCACTAGCATTCGGACGCCCACTAGGGCAACTCCGTTTTCACTAGTGTATGGCTCAGAGGCAGTAATGCCTCTCGAGTTGGAAATTCCTTCCCTACGCATATCAATGTAGGATTTCATCGATGATAACACTGCGTGGCAAGCCCTATTAGACCAACTTACGTTGCTTGACGAAGGACGCGTTAATGCTCTCGAGCACTTACGTATCTATCAAGAGCGGCTTAAGAAAGCTTACAACATGAAAGTTCACTTAAGAGACTTTTGGGTTGGTGATTTGGTTCTGAAGGAAAACCAACAAAACTCTAATTTTCTGTCCCATATGAGGGACAAATTCATGGAAAATTGGTTAGGTCCTTATGTCATTGATAGCAAAATAGTACCCAGGACGTACAGGCTAGCTTCTCTTGACGGTATCAAGGAAATAGAACCCTTGAATATCAGTCATTTGCGACCATTTCATATCTAAGAAAGCCATATCCAAAAAAAAAAAAATCTCCAAGGATTATCGCAATCTCTTGGTCACCCAAAAAGCTCCAAGGATTATCACAATCTCTTGGTCACCAAAAATCTCCAAGGATTATCGCAATCTCTTGGTCACCCAAAAAGCTCCAAGGATTATCGCAATCTCTTGGTCACCAAAAAGCTCCAAGGATTATCGCAATCTCTTAGTCAATCCAAAAAGCTCCAAGATTATCGCAATCTCTTGGTCACCCAAAAAGCTCCAAGGATTATCGCAATCTCTTGGTCACCCAAAAATCCCCAAGGATTATCACAATCTCTTGGTCAATCCAAAAATATCCAAGGATTATCGCAATCTCTTGGTCAATCCAAAAAACTCCAAGGATTATCGCAATCTCTTGGTCAATCCAAAAAGCTCCAAGGATTATCGCAATCTCTTGGTCACCCAAAAAAGCTCCAAGGTTTATCGCAATCACTTGGTCACCCGAAAAGCTCCAAGGATTATCGCAATCACTTGGTCAAACCCAAAAAGCTCCAACGATTATCGCAATCGCTTGGTCAAAAATCAAAAAAAAAAAACAAAAAAAAAACAAAAATCATCAAAAACAACAAATATTTGCATCTCAATTCTAGGCATACTCAAATTCATCATAAAATTCATATTCTCGCACCTCATCTTCAACTTCACCAAAAACAATCCATCAAAATTACAAAAATACATAGTTGCATTAAGCATTGCATCCATACATTGCATATTTGTAGTCATACGGGTCAAATACCATAGGCTGCAATAGCTCTGATAGTCCATCTTGTTCCGCATTGTCTCATGTTACAAAAACAACAAAAACACCATGCATAAATTTTACCACACTACAGTCAGTGGTCTAGGAATGTACCAAGAGTTTCAATGATTTAGTCATCATTTTCCTCTTTAGCCATGTAGTGTATCAAGTTGAACAGATTTTACGAAGGTAGAGTCATACTTGAAATACACCACGTTACGTAACATCCCAACACAAATCAAAACACTAAAAAAATTCCCAAATTGTGTGAACGAGACGAAACCTGCACAATAATCTAGGTCACCACAAGCGAAACGGTTATCTTGCTCATCCCCCTATGCGAATGACCCCTAGAATGTTGAGAGTTGGCAAAAGGACAAGCATCCTCCCTACCCAATTCCCTAAGAATCCCTAAAGTTCTCGATAGTTGCAAAACACAAAAAAGTTGCAAAATGTCAAAACTCCAAATTTGACAAAATACAGTGCACACATCAAAAGGCACAAACAACAGTGATTTTCGTCACTCCATGACCCCAATCCCTTGCTCGAAAGAAAAAACAAATCAAAATAAACAGTGATCTCATCACTACAATGAGCAAGTATCCCAATACAATTAAAGAAAAGAAGGGAGTTGACCTTGAATCCCTGGAACTCTCAGCATTCTATAGGTCATAAGGCAAGCTTTAGTACCAATTTGGTTGATAGCCTATCGGTAATAGAAGTAAACCTCCCGCATGACGATATATCGATCACATTAACTTGCATACAGATCAATGTTTGCATGTGGATGAGCTAGCTTATGGCATCCTGGATTACACTGTAGATTAATCTTAGTACATACAACAAAGGAATTCGTGGAGCTAATTAGGTGATCCTCAGTACAGGTTCGGTTGAAATCCCATCTGGAACTGGCGGTATCCTAACAAATACCACTAAATGAACTTAATTGCACACACAGGGATGTGAAAAATAACTGGGTCAAAAACAAGTCCGATTCATACCTTGGTCAAAAAGTCTTGTAAGATAAAGTACAGTCATGGATGGTGAGTTAAAACTGACTAAATCTCAGAAAACCTTACATTCATTCCAAAACCATCTCGCGCTACTTATCATCCTTATGATACCATCAAAAAATACAAAAACAAAAAAACCATGTAAATAAAGAGCTTCTTAAACGACCTACGATTGCAATCACCACAAATATCATTCATCCATTTCACTTCGCATATCACATAGACATCTAAAACATTTGCATTCATCATAACATCTGCATTCATCAAAATGAATAAACATGCATAACAAAAATCACATCATCACATGTACAAAACCACAATAAAATCGATATATATATATATATATATATCATCAAAAATATGCCCGTAGGCTACAAAACCGGTCCTCAGACCCCGTAATCATATCCAAAAACCCAACCTAAGGTGTCCACCACCATGATCACGCAGGATCGGTGCGACGGGAACTACCCCCCATGGTGTAGGTCCTATGGGACCCTACAGGGCAACTACTACTAGCCCCCACATCATGCCTGCTACCACCCCCCTCATCTAACTACCTACGACGAGATGATGTTGACTGCTCAGTTAGACTATCCCTTGTTCGCCACAAAGATCCACCGACCGAAGGCTCAGGTAGCCTCCCACCAAGGTGGATGACCTCCCTCTCCAAGTCTATCTGGTACAGACACCACTTTGCCTCTTGCTGATGATAAATAGACAATGCATCATCGTGCTGCACCAAAAATCTATCTCGCTCTGCCAACTGAGCCCACAGAAGATCCCTCTCCTGTCGTGCATCCCCCAGATTCTGCCTCGCATACCCCAACTCCAGATCCCACATCTGTAGCAGCTCTGTCAGTCGCACAATCTCAATGCCTACATCCGACCCCACCTCCTCTGTATCTATCGAATGCATAGGACTCGCAGGGACAGTAGCCTGCTCAGGATCCCATGGCTCCTCCACATCCTACATGTCTGGCTGCTCCAGAACACCCAAGTCCACATCCTCATCTCCCACATCCACCATGTCCACATCATCCAACGGACCCCCCCAATCACCCCTTGCTACCTCAGCATCCTCCACTGTTGCCTCTACGCCTCCCAGTGGCCCCTCTCATCTCCAGCACCGCAGTACCCACCACGAGTCATACTCAGTGGTAGTCCCGATGTCATCCACATCCGGGACCTCAATCACCACATCCGACTCCTCACCCAATGGCATGGTGACCGGTGGTTCTAGATCCCTCTCATCTCCCCGACGCTGATAGACCATAGGCTCACCAGACAACCCCTGGCGCACCCCAAACTATCGTGTAACCTGGTGGTATGGAAAGAACTCATGCTCCGTCCCGTGTCGCCCAGTCAACCACCATTCCTTGCATACCCATTGGAGCCACTCTCCAGCCTTCGGCCAGACTGGACAGTCCCGATAAGGATGCCAAACCACCTCCCCTAGAGTGAGCAGAGAGAAGGCATCAGTATAGTGTTGTACAGCATCTGCCCATTACCGACTCTGCCCCTGCTCCGCAGACCGCTGCCACAAAGCTGCATAGCCAATCTCCTCGTCATCCATCACCGCCCGTGTCATCCACGGTAACCCGGTTGGCCTCTCCATTGCTATGTGCTACCAACCCCAGCACTGAAGAAGATAACTACAACTCACCCCCTTTCGCTATCGACAGTGGATGTCGTACAGCTCCCCGTAGAGCTGTGCCAACAATGTATGTCCCCTCCATAAATCAGCGATGCCTCTATTGGGCACTCTACCAACTGCCATACCAACGCCAGTAGGTTCCACGGGAACCTCTCGCCTGACGAATCAGGTAGAAGCATGTTAGAAATGAGGCCCATCAAGAATGCATGCCTCACTCCTAACACCCCCTCTCCTACCACTAGCTAACAAAAATCCCGCTAGCCTGACAGTCCACCTCGGCTGTCTCCACTGGGTTCGTTACACCCAAGCCACTCTGCATGCCCAAAACATCTTGTCAGTACAGCAGTCCGCTGATCACGCGGCGATGTCCTAATGGGCAGTCCATCTATCGAAATCTGAAGCAACCAATAAACGTCCTCCAGTGTCACATTCATCTCCCCTGTTAGAATATGGAAAGTGTTGGTCCGTAGATCCCAAACTTTGATCAGGGCCATCAGATAGGCCTAATTCGGGACCACAGGCTCCAGTCGAGCCACCTGCTTGAGCCCAAGGGCATCAAGCCACTGCCAGTCAACATCAGTCAGCGCCGACCGCACCTCAGCGAATGCGGCAGGTACACGGTATCGGCTCCTAACCTGCAAAACAATAACACACACAAAAATTCAAAACTAATTTTTCAGATTTAAGGTTCCTAACCTTAACTGATAATTACAAAAAAAAAAAATGCACTTATGGGTTTCGCCTCCGCTCCACCGCTCGAACTAGTTTTTGCACTCATGATGACAGAGAGAATTCCGGTAGCGCTTCGCTTCGCAGAATTACCTCCTCCTCCCAGAGCTCCCAAATCGCAAGAAAAAAATGACACAAATGAGCCCAAATCCAAGTTTTGGGCCTTAAATAAGCCTACCAACTGGAAATCGTCCTTGGCTGGGACAAGCGCTCTAGTCAGCACTCGTCCCACCCAGGGACGATTTTTGCAATTGGAAATCGTCCTACCCAGGGACGATTTCCAACCAGAAAAGTCAAAACATCAAAAAATCAGCAAAAATGCACTAAAAACAACAAATAAAGTTGCCTAATAGAATGTTGTTACACTTGCAATCCAAGGCAATCAAAATAGACATTGGGGTCATATATTGTCGCTATCTCACTCCCCAAGAAGGCTACCATATCCGGACCGCTCCACGGGAAGAATATTACAACAATTTTATCCCCACATGCGTCACACAAAACAACAAAAACAATAAAAAAAATTCAACAAAAAAAAAACATTGCCGGACACAAGTGCTCTTCCACTTAAACTTCGAGAAAATAAAATCGATGTCGAGGTCCAAATTATCGCTCTCCTACTTCCCCAAGAAGGCTACAATAGCCGGACCGCTCCACGGGAAGTTAGATTTTCAATGATTTCACCTCATTATGGCATCACCAAAAGGGTTAACACCCACCAAAAACAGATCCAAATGTTGGAAAAATTACACACGCTTAACGGTAAACCCTCTAAAGGCACCCTTGCACAAGTCATCTTGGGTCAAGCGACTCGTCGCTTCTCTCATGAAGGTCATTCTCTCATCGATTCGTCGCTTGAGGGGGTAGTCACACTTAGTCACCAACCAACAATCACACACCCAATTAAGGAAAATGACATGCATTCAAAGAATCATTGACAAAGACAATCACGCTCCTGCTTGGGGCAATAAACAAGCAACAATCAAATCAATCAAACACTTGGCATTTCGTGAATCATGAACACAAGGTTCCCCCTGAGGATAAAAATGCCCTTTGCCTGTTCATGATTGATCAATGTCTAAGTTCAAGTCACACCTCACCAAAACAGGTTAATACTTGAAATCAAATTCCTTAGCTCATCAGAAGCAAGGATTCAAGAATGCATGCCCTTTCCATACTTGGGGCATCAAAAGTTGGTTAGGCTACCAAGAAACCCTAATCATTAGTGCTTTGGTTATCTATTTTTGCTCAGCACTGCATCACCCGTAGCGCTTCCCAAAAAGGGGCATCTATAGACACCAAAACAGCACCAATCCGATTATGTGACTGCAAACACTGATCGCTTTGACAAACACAGCCCCCAGGGCAGCCCTCAGAGGTCAAACAGTGGTCTTAACCACTTTCATAGCAATTTTGTGAGGTCAAGAAGCAATTTGGCAGACTTAGACACTTTGCCTAGTAATCGTCTCACCCAGGGACGATTGCTAACTTGAAATAGTCTCACCCAGGGACGATTTCTAAAATCGTCTCCAGCAAGGACAATTTCCAAGTTTAACTGGCAAAAAGACAAATGAGGCCAAGTGGCAGCCCAGAACAGTCAGTTGATGACTCCTACCTCGCACGTGTGTGTGAGTGGACAAATAGGCCGTTTGAGGACTATCACAAGGGCAGTTATGAAATCCCAAGTCAATGGAGGACTCCCCTCCCTCATGGGAAGACAAGACTACCACATGGCGCCTATGACCAACACATGGCATTTGTGCTTCCCTCCCAAAATAGACCCCATGGGTCTATAAAAGGTGGGACTTTTCTCACCCAAAATATACAGGTTGAAGGAGTTTTCAAGCAACGAAGTGCTACCGAGTTGAAGACCCACTTGCATCCCTTTTAGTTCACCTTCCCACATCCACCAATCTCTTTTGCAAGGGAGGTTTTTGGGTGGCTTTTGGAAGCTTGAATCGGACCTAAATCCAACACATGGACACATGAATCAACCAATTCACCAACCCCCCCAATCCTAAGAGGTTTTGGGCCCATCCCTAGTGGATTGGCACTGAAATCAAGTGCCAACGGTGGGAGGCCCACTTGGGCATCCCCGCACTTTTCTTAAGTTTTATTTCAGAAGCATTCTAGTTTATTTTCTCATGATGCATATTGTGTTTTCTATTTGGTGAATTCATAGCTGCAATTTCGTAACCTTTGATCAGATTCTAGTATGTTTTGTGTCGTTTTGTAGTTTCACTAACTTGCAGGAGGCGATATCAAATTCTCGAGGGTAGAGGCAAAATTTGGAGAATCCGACCATCTGGGTCATCCCAAAATGGCCCCAATTACATAACCCCTATGTCTGTAGGTGTTTTGGAGACCTCGGGAGTCGACATTGGAGCATGTCAGTTCGGCTTCCCCAACACAGAAGAAATCGTCCCACCCAGGGACGATTTACGATCAAAAATCGTCCTACCCGGGGACAATTTCCAGTTGAAAGCGGATTGGCCGACTGTCTCGGCGACAATGGCCTGTTGGTAACATTTTCTGTCTTCTGGAAAGTTTTCAGGATGTTTAGAATCATTTTGTTTACTATTTTAGATAAATGTTTGCATGCATCTTTTGATGATTTTAGAAGAACGAACACTTTTCACTTGCAGCAGGTGCTACTGACATCTTGGTTGTTTCTTTGTTCGCAAGAGAAGCAGCGAAGGTGAAGAACTCATCGACATCAGCGGCGACATCATCTTGGCCCGCCCATTGCAATCGTGGGCACGCAAAAAGAGGAACATTAAGTGATTGTAATCGAATTCTTTTAATGCTCCTAGCCCCTGAAAAGGGAGGAGGCATCATTGTAACAGAGATCAAGAGATTTTAATGAAAGGGCTGTGTTTTCTCCATTTGCTTGTGTCTCTTCCAATGCGTTTCTTTTCCATTTCATGCACTTTACGTTTCTAGGACTTAAGCGCATTTGGTTTTGGTTATATTGCAATTAGTGTTTCCTTTGCCCGGAATCTTGTGCTTTCACCACCATACCAAAATTTTTTGCACCCTTTCGAAAAGTGGATTCCATAGATCTTCTTTGATCCTTCCTTTGAACAAAGGAAAAATAGAGGGAAATTAAAAAATGGTACATCGTAAGATTCTAGCAATAGTTATTTACCTATTAAAAGGGATATTAAGGAAAAACAACTAGCTTTTTAAAAAGTTAATATATTACCCAACAACCAACTAATAGTCCTTCAGAATAACTTTGATTTCATTGGTTTGAGGAATTGAGGAGAAGGTAGAAAGGAGAGTATCATCAGCAAGTTATTGATGGGTAATTACCTCAATGGGAAAAGTAGGTTTAATTCCTTCAATGGATATGGAGATAGTTGTAGATTTTACAACTCTCTAAATAGATTTGGCAAGAATAGTAAACAAGCAGGGGAAAATACAATCACTTTATCTAATACCTATGGAGTTTCTAGAGTACCCTAAAACCTCACCATTAACAATGAACAAGAACATACGTGTAGATAAGAATTGTTTAATAAAAGAGATCCATATATTATAAAAATCAAATTTTAACAACACCTTTTCCAGAAATCTCATGGAGACTTTATCATATGCTTTACTCATGAGAAGTTTGAGAACAATTCTAGCCTTACCACTCTTATTATTTGAATGAATTAGCTCATGGAATTTTATTATTCCATCAAAAAATATCTCCTTAGAATAAATCCCCCCTAATTTGAATCAATGATTCTAAGAAGGATTTGTTTGAGCCTTTTAACCATATTTGTCCAAAATTTTGTAAATAGTATTGCACAAGCTTATAGGTCTAAATTCCTTGAACTCCTTAGCTTTGACACTCTTGGGAACGAGGACCAAGAATGTGGAATTAACTTCTCTTGGAAAGAAATAGGACGTTTACACATCACAGATCTCTTCAATGATATTAGATCCTATAATGTGCAAGTACTTTTGAAAAAAAATGCAAAAAAACTATTCAAGCTTGACACTTTCTCACCAACCATAGATAAAATAGCCCCCTTGATTTCATCAGGCTCAAAGGGGCATATCAATTTTGAATTTATTTATTCAAAAATAAGGTTAGGGATGTTGGCCAATAGTCTTCTTTCTACAGTAATATCACATTGAATTTTGGCACCCAACAAAGATTCAAAGAATTTGACTACTTAATCCTTGATATATTTTGGGTCCACTAGACTAGAGCCATCGTCTTTGATAATTTCTCTAATTTCATTGAGACTTTTGTGTTTGAAGGTATTCGTATGAAAAAATTGTATTATGATCACTCTTTCTTAGCCATATCACCCTTGATATTTGTCTCTAGAAGGACTCTTCTCTTGCCAAGGTATTATGGAATTCTAACAGAAGAGATTTTTCTTTGCTTTTATAAATAAAATTGATTCATGCATAGACTTAATTTTCTTCAACTACTATTTTAAATCCTCCTTTTTTTGAAAAGGTGACAAAAAAATTGATTTATTCTATACTTTCAATTTGAATTTTATAAATTCGAGATTTTTAGCAAATTGGAAGATTAAAGGGACTAAGAATATTTTAAACCACCACTCCTCTATTTTGGGCTTCAAATATTAATGATGGGTTCACATTGATTCAAATCTAAAGTATCTTTTAAGATTTTAGTTGCTTGATAGAATTTCCAACACTAGTGGATTATGATTTAACCCTATTTTGGGGAGGGAACTCAAGGAAGAATTTCCTAGCATATCAAAGCCACCATTTAGGATCAAAATTATGTCAAATATTATCTAAATTAGCTGAGAACCAAATCTTTTGTTGCTCCATGTGTACTTTTTGCCCTACAATTCAAGGTCTAGCAGTTCAAAATTGTTAACAAAATTAGAAAAATCCTCCATACTTTTGGAAATTATAGAATTTCCTTATTTTTTATTCAAGGGGTACAAGGCGAGTATTAAAATCACCCACTAATATTCAAAACTCATTCAAAAAAGAGTCCCTCATATGGCCAAGAATTGAGTAAAAAGTATATTTTTGAACCATTTATTGGAAATAATTCATATTCTATTGTAAAAATTGCAATAAAAAAGAATACTAATAATTTGGTTGGAAGAGGAAACCAAAACCATCAACTCTTCTTGGATTCCATTGACAATGCAATCCCCTAGAAAAATTGTGGCTAGGATTATCCATAGTGGCTAATCATTTTTAATTAATGAATATTTAGATTTTTGAAATTTAAAATTTGCTAATATTGGGGACCCTTGATTAGGATCCATTAGACCCAAAAAATTGGGTGTAAAATATTTTTGGGTAGATTTACCCCAATTTTATAATAATTAGACCTTTTTGACTTTAAATCTCCAATATTACCCCTAATAATAAGGGACCTTTTCACCTTGAAATTGTAAAAAAAAATGGATTTTGAATCTAATTCATCCCATTTTTATAAATACATGTTAGGTTCAACCCCTTACCCATAACCTTGACCTTGGGCATGACTTGCAACAAAATTTAACTCTTTCAACAAAGAGTTCTTTATCCTAAAAAAACTATTCTCATCCAACTTAATTTCTTGAAGCAAAAGAATATCTGGTGATAAGCCCTTTCTCAAAAAGGAAACTAGCATTTATTTACTAAGACCATGAGGACTTATATATTCCATAAAATAATTTTTATTTATAGGGTTTGAAATGTTTCTTGCCATCCCTAGATTTATCGAGGAGATGAGTCCTTGTGTTTGAAGTGAGGGAAACATTCTCCATATAAAAATTATTACCCTCAATTTTGAACCATTTGGGAACTATTAGTAATGTCTATTTTTGTAGCATGCTTTCTTAGGTCTTTAATTTGATGGTTTTATAGATTTTTATGAACCCCAAAATCCACACTCCCACACTACCTATATTTTGAGTTTTGATGATAAATCAAGGGGTCATATGTCCACTTCCCATGGATATTTTTCCTTTTGAAGGGGACCTTAAATATTTTTCTAGGATCATGCTAGGCGAATTAGGTTCCATTACACCAAAATTAATCCCCTTAGAAGGATAATCTTGTTCAAGGGCAACCAAAATGCCAACAGGGATGGGATCCCATTGGGAGGCAACCAGACTTGGCCCCATTGAAAAAATGAGGCTCTTTTATTTTATTTGAAGGATCTAGAACTAAAGCTAAGCATCAAAGAGGTTACCCTCAAGTAAATTAGATAATAAAAATTTAATACTAGACTTTTGGTCTACCTGAATAACTGGGTTTTAGAGAACTATATTTTCTTTTATCGTAGGAACCACTTCGCTTTACGAAAAATGATCAACTAGAGTACTAGAGGATCTCTAGAGATAAATTCCTAATGAAGATCCAACAAGCTCCTAGTCTACTGAAAACTTCTTCTTTTTTCCACCCAAACTTTCATACCCTACAAATCCTTGTTTGGACAACCACTAAGAGCATGATACTTTTTTTGGTATCCTATCCATAATACTGGTTTTTCTCTTACTCAATAGGTTGATTTTGAGAGCCATAATCATATATGAGATCAATATATTGTGGGATGAATTATTATTATATCATTTAATAAGTATATTTTTCTCAAAATATTGGATGGTGGTAATACCATTTCTTAATATTTAATTATTATAAAATTATTTCTTATCTTAATTTATTTTAAAATATGCAATTACTATAGCTTAGGCCTAATATTTCTATAAATATTTTAATGTTGTTTAATATTTATATTTGGTTTTTATCACTTAATAGATTTTTCAAAATAAATAAATTAACCAAAAAAAATAAAAATATTTTAGTATTATTGTAGTGTCTACAAATAAGAATAAAAAAAAATGTATAACTCATAATTTTTATTTATTTTGCTAATTTTAGAACTTCACCTTGCAAGAAGTCACTCATTGTATCATTCCGTGGGCACTTAAAATTGTCCTTGTCACTTGTGTCCCTTTCATCATCAAAAAAGGGTACATGCAAGGATTTCAGGACCTCCTTAGTGCCATTCTTAGAGCAACTCAAATGAACATATCCTTCATGCAACAAACCTCTAATTTGTTGAAGAAAATCAAATTTAATATGAGAATGATGAAGTTGAAGAGGCCCCTAACACCCCTGTTAATGTTGAGAATAATTAAATCTCTCATCTTAACCTTTTTCTATGCTCTCATTTTATTATTTTATTGTCCTGTGTCTTGCTTGTATGTCCTTCTTATACCGAGATGGTCTGTTTTATTTCTTTTTGTTTATGTTGAAAGTTCACCCATGTTTTATTGATGTTGTTGGTAGACTCATAGATCTCGTCCTATACAGCCCTTTCCATAGGTTTTATCTTTTGTAAAAAAATTCTAAAACCCTTTCAAAACCTTTTTTTTAATCAATTAATTAAAAAAATTAACTATATTTTAAAAGAAAAATTTATAATTTTTAAATAATTAAAAATAATAACTTCAAAATATATATTATTGTATTTAATTAATTTAATAATAATTGTAAATCCTACTTGAACTATGCAAAAACAACCCATAGTAATGTAGATAATTGTATAAACATATTAGATGTTTTCTTTTCACGAATACAACTTGTATCTTGCAAAAACAAATTATATAACCATAAAATATCTAAATTTAATTATTAAATAAATATAACCCATTGATAATTGTAGTAAATATGAATATTATAATTCATTTTCAATGTACTTTATTTGGAATCAATAACCTTATTTTTTCAATTTATAATATTATAATTATCATATAATTTTATATAGTTTTAGTGAATTATTACCCCATATCTTGAATGTCATATTTAAATCACAAAATAAACTAAAAAGAACAACCTATTTTTTCAATAAAATTTAAAAATAAAATAAAAAATTTATTCATGTTAAATTATTATATATATATATTAGAAGTTATGGTCAAAATTTATTTTAAAAAACATTTTAGTAATATAATATTATTGTGAAGATTTAATAAACTCTCCTTAACAAAATATATATATATAAATCATATTTTAATTAATTTAAATATATTTTATAGTTAAAATTAATTATTTTTTTGGGATGATAAATTCATTATATTAATAAAATTAATTATTTTAAAAATATATATGTTTAAGAGAGGAAAAAATGTATAGTATAAAACTTGTCATGCCATGCCAAAAAGTAACACCTAACACCCACGTATCGCATCCTTGACTTTTAATTTTAATTCTAATATTTTTAATTTATAAATTTTATACATAAACAACCACCTAAATAAAATAGAGAGTCATTATTTATTATTATTATTATAAATTTTGAGATTTAGGAACTGAATTTTTAAGTAGAAGGATATTTTTTAAAATGTAATATCAATACTAACCTTTCAAACCTATTACAAGCTGAAGTGGATAGTCATTTATAACTAGTAAATTAAAATTTATAATTTTAATTTGAAAGTTTGCTATTTTGAATTTTTACTTTAATGCAAAATTAAAATGATTTTCATTAAAAGAAGAGATAATTTTACGAACTTTACACGTAAAGATTGTCTGCTTAAAAAGTCAATTCACATTGTATAATCAAACTTTAAACATTCAAATAAATTAAAAAGCAAAAGCACCAGAATATACATACAATATATATTAAATTATATGTATAATTGTGATACGATACATGCTTCTTAAAATGGGGATACAGAATGGGAACACTATAGCATACATTGTATTGCAGGATCACTTGACCAAGCATATACCCTACGAATAATTAATGAATATAGCCACACCTTTAGGTAACTAAGAAGAAGCAGATAGAGGATAAGGAGACCACTGAGGCTGTAATTTTCTATTTAGGAGGAAACCTGGCAGGAATACGGACATACATATTGCCATAGAAGAAGAATGAGTAGGAGAAAGAGAAAGAAAAAGAGGGGTTGGAGCTGGAGAGCTAAAAGTAATGAATGGAACTTCATGAGTTAAATGCAAGCGAAGTAGGTCGGGGTCGAGTAAAACTTATGAAGGTGGAGGAGACAAAGTGGGAATGATGGTTCCAAGTAGTGGTGGTGCAGTAGACCTGCCCACGGGTGGAGGAGACCGACCAGGAAAGGTGGTTCGAGGTAGCGGAGGAAAGGTATAGGTAGACGAGAAAGCTACTATTCCTACCGAACACGAGATGAAAATGTTACTATGGGCTAAATATCTTGAATTCAAGAATTAGTAACATTTTTTCATTTTTAACAATTGGTATGGAGTTAGACATTCTCTTCAAGGTTTCTGCTTCGGAACACAGGTTAAATTATTGAAACCGTTTTATAATTCTTGTCTATCCTCTGTGGCTCAAGGTTGATACCACCTGGATGCACTCAGGAGATTCAAGTCAGACTATTACCTTTATCTTTATTAAACATGGCTCAAATTTAAATCTAAATCTTCTCTTCGTAACCAAGAAAAATATTATCAATCCATTAAACTTTGAGAAACCTATTTAAAAAGTTGAACAAAGTTACAGGCCACCAAAGAAGTATTTGTGCAACGAGTGATCAGACCGAATGGTTTGTAACTTTGTTGTTCGAATATATATGATTTGGAATGATTTCCAAACCCAATTGGTCTGTTCTAAACCGAATACCACTCTCATGAACTGAGGGCTGCAGATAAAGTTGATAAATAGCTTTCTACATTATTGTAGTTATTTTTCCTTGCAGCATACAATAAATAAAATGGCAACACCCGCAAATAAGCACCACCCGTTAATAGTTAATTAGGTTTTTTTTGGTATTTTTTGTTATCTAGGTTTTTAATGAATGTGGAGGACAATCTGTCTCTTTAGACAAACCACAATTCCATTTGACATTTATATGTTCTTGGTTTAAGAACCACAATCGCACCGACATTGGTTACAACCGAACAAACGTGTATTTAAAAATGTAGCTTGTATTTCTTGTTAGCCCTAATAATATTGACATCATAATATATATCATATTAAGATAATACATTTATAACATCGGTAATCTTATTGGAGTGTGTTTTTAGATAATAAGTTTATAACATCATAATTTTGTAATAGTATTACACATGTTTGTCGGTTTTAATTATAATTTTTTAATATTATTTAAATTTAAATTTATTAAATATTAAAAAATTTAATCAATTAAAGTTAATTTTTTTCTGGTGAACAAGATCTAAACTTCTTGAATCGTGTGATTGGAATTTTGTAAAAAGTTAAGCAAATTGCAGGTAATAAAGGAAACATTTGTGCAATGAGCAATCAAACCGAATGGTTTGTTGTTAGAATAAATACGATTTGGAAAGATGTCCAAACTCAATTGGTCTGTATTAAACTGAGTACCACTCTCATCAACTGAGGGCTGCAGACAAAGTTGATTAATAGCTTTCTACATTATTGTAGTCACATGTAGCTGTCTCTTTTCCTTGCAGCGTACAATATATAAAATGGCAATGCTGACAAATAAGCACCACTCGTTAACCAATAGTTATCTAAGTCTTTAATGAATGTGAAGGACAATCTGTTTCTCTTAATTTAATCAGAAGACAACCACAATCCCATTGGACATTTATATGTTCTTGGTTTCAGAACCATAGTCGCACCCACATTGGTTACAGCCGAACAAACGTGTATTTATAATTTATTTTTAATGTAACCTGTATTTCTGGTTAGCCATAATAACATTGACATCGTTATTATATATATATTATTGAAATAATAAGTTTACAACTTGTATGCCTTATTAAGATAATAAGTTTATAGTATTACGAGTGCTTGGCACTTGATATTATTTAAATTTAGTTTTTTCTTTTCAATCGTTAGGAATTTAATTAATTAAATTAATATTCTTTTTATTAATATTTTATAGTAAAAAATAAATATAAAAATAGTTATTCAGTAGGAAACAAAGGAAACGATTGTAACTCTTGTGCTTCATAAATTTATTTAAAAAATGGTTTCAATAGAGCCATTCGTATTCTTAAGAATCATGTAAGCAATTATTAATATATTTTTTTAAAATTATACATCATGAAAAAATACGATATTATTAAGCTAATAAAATGGTAAATGGATATTTTATCAAATAATGAGTGTATACGTGATTCTAACATGTTAAAATGCATAATATTAGTTAACCTTATTTATTTACTTAATTCTTTCAATCCAAAATCTATTTCCAAATATCTCATTAGAATTTACTTTTAAAGTTTAGTTTTAACCTTAATGATAATTTATTGAGATTATCCAATTCATCTCTTCTTATTGCCATTGTTTTTTTTATCCGTAAAATCTCATCAAGTGTCTTGTAGATTGAATAAATTATTGGTCTCTTTGAATAATAATATATGTCAATTTAATATATACTACAAATCTCAATATGTGGTGGCACAAAATAAAATTTCATCTATTGGTATGTAGAGTCAAACAAATTATGTTTTAGAGTTGTGTAAAAAAATAGGATACAATAACATCTTTCTCATAAGAATACAGATTTTCTTAAAGTTATTGTAAATGTAAATAATCTATAAAATAAAAGTTAAGTTTGAAAGGCTTTGATGAGATCCAAAGAAAAGTTGTTAAGAGCTAACCTTTTCTATGTCTATCTTTTAAACCCTTCAAGAAAATAAGACTCCTTTGTTTGGCATAAGAAAAGCAAACGATAATATTCTATCAAGATCGACTACTCTCTTCTAGATAGGGAAGGACTTAGTTGGTTCTTGGTAAAGAAATTATGTATAAAATGTCTAATTCCTAAAATATAACTTTCCTTTAAATTAAAATTTTGACCATAGATAATCCCTACTGTGAGAAAGCTAGTGAGATAGTTTATCATTTATTTATTGAATGTATTATTTTTATAATGTGTTCTATCTTATCCTTAATAAGTTTTTATTGTTAGGTGAGGAAGGGATTTCTATAGTTACTTTTCTATTTTATTTTTTATAAATTATCTTATTTCTAGATTTTTCAATAGGAGCTTATGCCCTAATACTAGTTTCTACTTCTTACTTTTTTTGAGTAGTTTTATAGGGGGTTTGTTCTTCCCAAGGCTCAAAAAACCTATTAGAAGTTCTAGTATTTCCTTTGAAATTGTGTTTACATATCATTTTAATTAGAGCATATTTCTTGATTGATGCCTGCCCTCCTAAAAATGTTTTACCATATAATGTAGGGACTAGTGTAGATATACATGTATGTTTATCCTAAGTTCAATTTTTCTTGTACCATATCTTAGGTGGGTCAATAACTTGATGTGATACTTAAATGACACAACAAATTGACTTCCATAGGTTAGGTACTAAATTACCTAGGTTGGAACCTCATCCCATGGTTGTGTTAAACTAGTCCTTTTTACCTCCTTACATATATAGTTACTAATATATATTTGGGGTTGAGGGTCCCTATTTTCTTTAAAATTATTCTCTATTTTTTGCAATGTGGCTTTAAAAGCTTTAATTAACTCCATGCCCTAAGAAGGAAGTCTATGAATTTGACTAAGAATAGAGGGGGTTATCTCAATCTGCATTCCACTGATGGTTGATCGATTTTCCTAGAGATTGAAGGAGAACTCTACTACCAACCCTTATGAATGACCATCAAATTTTAGAAAAATATCATCTAACCTAGATGTTGAATACTTTTTATAACTATTGGATGATGTCGTAAATCCTCAATGTTATCTGGTTTGGCCTTCCACTTTTGTTCCCTATATTGATCTATCGTGTATTCTATTCTAAATTCTATAATTTTTAAGATGCCTTGTTAATTTTTTTTGCAATGCTCCACTTAGTGCTTTAGTTGCACTCTGTAATATTTTACTATTTTTTGTTTGCATCCTCTATCCTATGGTTATGGAGCATAGTTTCAAGGTGTGTTCAAGTAATGATTATGATGCATATGACTACAAAATCATACTTCAGTAAAGTGACTTGCTCTAAAATATGGTAAAAACCCTATTCAAAAATATGTACATAAATTTTGTGCACTTCTCATGCATTGATGGACACATGGCAAATGCTGAATTGGTTATCACAATTTTTAAAAAACTTGGCATAGATAAATGTGGCAATTAGAAATAAATATAAAAATAGTTATTCAGTAGGAAACAAAGGAATGATTGTAACTCTTGTGCTCCATAAATTTATTTAAAAAATGGTTTCAATAGAGTCATTCGTATTCTTAAGAATCATGTAAGCAATTATTAGTATATTTTTTTATACATCATGAAAAAATATGATATTATTAAGCTAATAAAATGGTAAATGGATATTTTATCAAATAATGAGTCTATACATGATTCTAACATGTTAAAATGCATAATATTAGTTAACCTTACTTATTTACTTAATTCTTTCAATCCAAAATCTATTTCCAAATATATCATTAGAATTTACTTTTAAATTTTAGTTTTAACCTTAATGATAATTTATTGAGATTATCCAATTCATCTCTTCTTATTTCCATTGTTTTTTTTATCCGTAAAATCTCATCAAGTGTCTTGTATATTGAATAAATTATTGGTCTCTTTGAATAATAATATATGTCAATTTAATATATACTACAAATCTCAATATGTAGTGGCACAAAGGAAAAATTCATCTATTGGTATGTAGAGTCAAACAAATTATGTTTTAGAGTTGTGTAAAAAAATAGGATACAATAACATCTTTCTCATAAGAATACATATTTTTTTAGAGTTATTGAAAATGTAAATAATCTACCAAATAAAAGTTAAGTTTGAAAGGCTTTGATGAGATCCAAAGAAAAGTTGTTAAGAGCTAACCTTCTCTATGTCTATCCTTTAAACCCTTCAAGAGAATAAGACTCCTTTGTTTGGAGTAAGAAAAGCAAAGGATAATATTCTATCAAGATCGACTACTCTCTTCTAGATAGGGAAGGACTTAGTTTGTTCTTGGTAAAGAAATTATGTATAAAATGTCTAATTCCTAAAATATAACTTTCCTTTAAAATAAAATTTTGACCATAGATAATCCCTATTGTGAGAAAGCTAGTGAGATAGTTTATCATTTATTTCTTGAATGTATTATTTTTATAATGTGTTCTATCTTATCCTTAATAACTTTTTATTGTTAGGTGAGGAAGGGCTTTCTATAGTTACTATTCTATTTTATTTTTTATAAATGATCTTATTTCTATATTTTTCAATAGGGGCTTATGCCTTACTACTAGTTCCTACTTCTTACTTTTTTTGAGTAGTTTTATAAGGGTTTTGTTCTTCCCAAGGCTAAAAAAAACTATTAAAAGTTCTAGTATTTCATTTGAAATTGTGTTTACATATCATTTTAGTTAGAGCATATTTCTTGATTGATGTCTACCCTCCTAAAAATGTTTTACCATATAATGTAGGGACCGGTGTAGATATACATGTATGTTTATCCTAAGTTCAATTTTTCTTGTACCATATCGTAGGTGGGTCAATAACTTGATGTGATACTTAAATGCCACAACAAATTGACTTCCATAGGTTAGGTACTAAATTACCTAGGTTGGAACCCCATCCCATGGTTGTGTTAAACTAGTCCTTTTTACCTCCTTACATATTTAGTTACTAATATATATTTGGGGTTTAGGGTCCCTATTTTCTTTAAAAGTATTCTCTATTTTTGGCAATGTGGCTTTAAAAGCTTTAATTAACTCCATGCCCTAAGAAGGAAGTCTATGAATTTGACTAAGAATAGAGGGGGTTACCTCCATCTACATTCTACTGATGGTTGATCAAATTTTCTAGATATTGGAGGAGAACTCTACTACCAACCCTTATGAATGACCATCAAATTTTAGAAAAATCTCATCTAACCTAGATGTTGAATACTTTTTATAACTATTGGATGATGTCGTAAATCCTCAATGTTATCTGGTTTGGCCTTCCACTTGTGTTACCTATCTTGGTCTATTGTGTATTCTATTCTAAATTCTGTAATTTTTAAGATGCCTTGTTAATTTTTTTTGCAATGCTCCACTTAGTGCTTCAGGTGCACTCTGTAATTTTTTATTATTTTTTGTTTGCATCCTCTATCCTATGGTTATGGAGCACAGTTTCAAGGTGTGTTCATGTAATTATTATGATGCATGTGACTACAACATCATACTTGAGCAAAGTGACTTGCTCTAAAATATGGCAAAAACCCTATTCAATAATATGTACATAAATTTCGTGCACTTCCCATGCATTGATGGACATATGGCAAATGGTGAATTGGTTATCACAAATTTTTAAAAAATTGGCATAGATAAAGGTGGCAATTACAAATAAGTCCCATGTATCATGTTTATAAGTGGTATTTCATGTGAGTAAATATGGATAATCAAATTTCAAATAAATGGTCTTTGTTTTTTGAGTCAACCCTTAGGATTTTGGAAACTTACGATACTACCAACCATGTTTTTGATGCCATATCTTTATTAAAATAATTTGGTCACATGGTATGAAGGGATTTTCAAGTTTAAAATCCAATGGGACATTTTAGATCATGATATCTTGATAAGGCTCAAATGGTTACTATGTATAGATTTTTAGACTTACTAGCATGCATATGTCGGTCATTGGATCTGATATAAGTGTGGTGAACTATCAGATCCATTATGCACCATTCGATATTGATGTTAAGCCAATATTCCAAATATTTATTTGTATTTTGGATGCATGAACATGAAAGCATGAGATTCCGAAAGCTTTTAGAAAGGAAAACTACTTCGATGCATTCAAATAAAAATAATGCTTAAGTCCTAGAACATGAAGTGCATTAAATGAAAGAGGCAAATTGATTGAAATCAGTTACAAGAATTTAGAGAAGTCACAGCCCTTTTATTAAACTCTTTAACCTCGGTTACAAAATCGCCTCCTCCCTTTTTAGGGGTTAGGAGCGTTAAATTGATTTGGTTACAATCGTGATCAATGATCCCTCTTTCGCATGCCCACGTTTGAAATGGGTGGGCCAGAGTGTTGCCATCGCTTATGCTGATGAATCCTCACTTCTTGCTGCTCCTCCTACAATCAAAGAAACAAAAAAGGCATTAGTAGCACCTATGACAAAAAGAAAGTTCATCCTTTGAAATTGCCAAAAGATGCATGCAAAATATTTGTCAAATACAGTAAGTAAAATGGATCTAAGTCACCTGCAAATTTGGAAAAGGTCAGAAGACATTACCAGAGGGCCACTGCCATCGAAACAGTCGACCAATATGCTTTCACCTAGAATTCATCCCTGGGTAGGATGAATTCTGCTGTTATTCGTCCCCGGGTGGGACGAATTCGATTGTGTTAGAAAATCCAAAGTGATACTGCTCCAATGTCGATTCCTGGGACCTCCAAAACACCTAAAAACAGAGGGGTTACGTAATTGGGGCCATTTTGGGACGACCCAGATGGTCGGATTCTCCCAATTTGGCCTCTATCCTCTAGAATTTGATGTCGCTACCTCCAAGTTAGTGGGACAACAAAGCGACAAAAGGCATGGTGAAATCTAATCAAAACGTTATGGAATTGAAGCTATGAGTTAACTAAACAAAATAACATGAAATGCAACATGAACAAATGATCTAGAGTACTTTAGAATGAAACTTAAACAAATGCGGGATGCCCAAGTGGGCCTCCCACCATTAGCACTTGATTTCGGTGCCAATCCACTAGGGATGGGCCCAAAATATCTTATGATTGGGGTGTCGGCAAATTGGTGGTTTGAGGTGGTCAAATTTTGGATTTGGGTTAGATCCACGCTTCCAAAAGCCACCCAATAACCTCCCTTGCGAGAGATATTAGTGGATGTGAGAAGGTGAATAAAAAAAATATGCAAATGGGTGTTCAATTGGGCAGCACTTCGTTGCTTGAAATCGCCTCCAATATGTCTTTTTTGGGTGGGAAATTCCACCCTTTTATAGACCCATGGGGTCTCTTTGGAGGGGCATGCAGGGATTCCATGTGGTGGCCATGCCTTCCCAAGATGGAGGAGACTCCTCCTTGACTTGGGCTTCCATGACTGCCCTTGTGAAAGTCCACTAACTGCCAACCTACCCACCTACACGCGCATGCATGGCAGGAGGCAATAATTGATTGTCCTTGGCTACCACTTGGCAGCATTTTTCTTTTTGCCCGTTAAACCTGGAATTCGTCCTGACCAGAGACGATTTCAAAATTCATCCCTGGGTGAGATGAATCCTAGTTAGTATTCGTCCCTGGGTGAGACGAATACTGAGCAAAGTGTCTAAATGTGCCAAATTGCTTCTTGACCTTACAAAATTGCTATGAAAGTGGTTAGGACCACTGTTTGACCTTTGAGGGCTGCCTCGGGGGCTGTGTTTGTCAAAGCGATCAGTGTTTGCAGTCACATAATTGGATTGGTGCTATTTTGGTGTCTACAGATGCCCCTTTTTGGGATGCGCTATGCATGGCGCAGCGTCGAGCAAAAATAGATAGCCAAAGCACTAATGATTAGGGTTTCTTGGTAACCTAATCAACTTTTGATGCCCCAAGCATGGAAAGGGTGTGCATTCTTGAATCCTTGCTTCTAACGAGCTACAAAATTTTATTTCAAGTATTAACCTATTTTGGTGAGGTGTGACTTGAGCTTGGACATTGATCAGTCATGATTAGGCAAAGGGCACAACCTTTTGTCCACAGGAGAACCTTGTGTTCATGATTCACGAATGCCAAGTGTTTGATCAATTTGATTGTTATTGCTTGTTTACTGCCCCAAGCAAGAGCGTAATTGTCTTTGTCAATGATTCTTTGAATGCATGTCATTTTCCTTGATTGGGTGTGTGCTTGTTGATTGGTGACTAAGTGTGACTACCCCCTCAAGCGACGAATCGATGAGGGAATGACCTTCATGAGAAAAGCGACAAGTCGCTTGACCCAAGATGACTTGTGCAAGGGTGCCTTTAGATGGTTTATCATTAAGCATGTGCAATTTTTCCAACATTTGGACCTATTTTTGGTGGGTGTTAACCCTTTTTGCGACGCTATTTGGAGCTAAAATTGGCAAAAATCCGTCTTTCCATGGAGCGGTCCGGCTAAAGTAGCCTTATTTGGGAGTAGGAAAATGACAATTTGTGACCCCAACATCTATTTTGTATGCTCGGGATGTCAAGTGCAATAGCACTCTTATCGGGAAAATTTATTGTCTATTTTTAGTGCATTTTTATTCATTTTTTGATGTTTTTGAAGTTTTTGGCCTGAATTCGTCCCAGGGTGGGACGAATTCCAGCTGTAGAATTCTTCCCTGGGTGGGACGAGTGCTAACCAGAGTGCTCATCCCAGTCAAGTACAAATTCCAGCTCAAAGGCCTATTTAAGGGCCAAAACATGAATTTGGGCTCATTTGTGTCAAAATTTTCTTGTGATTTTGGAGCTCTGGGAAGAGGAGGTAAATTCTACGAAGCGAAGCGCTGCTGAAATTTTCCCTTCCATCATGAGTACACAAACTGGTTCGAGCGGCAGAGCCAAAGTGAAACCCGTAAGTGCTCCCTAAAGTTTATTTTTGTTTTTAAAGTTGTAAGTGTGTTGTTTTTCTGTACAGTTTTTTTCTATGATTTTAATTAATTTTTTTGTTGAATTTTTTTTTCTTTTGCAAGTTGTTAGGAGCCGGTACCGTGTACCCGCTGCTTTCACTGAGGCACGGGGGGCACTGACTGATGCTTACTAGGAATGGGTTGATGCCCTTGGGCTCAAGTAGGTGGCTCGACTGGAGCCTATGGCCCTAGATCAGGCCTATCTTATGGCCCTAATCAAACTTTGGGATCTGCAAACCAACACCTTCCATCTCCCGACAGGGGAGATGACTGTGACTCTGGAGGATTTCTATCAGCTTCTTCAGATTTTGATAGATGGACTGCCCATTAGGACATCATCGCATGATCAACGGACTGTTGTACTGACGAGATGCTTCGGGCATGGGGAGCGGTTGGGTGTAGAGAACCCAGTGGAGACGACCGAGGTGGACTGCCAGGTTGGTAGGATTTTGGTTGGATGGTGGCAGGAGAGGGGGGTGTTAGGAGTGAGGCACGCATTCTTTATGGGCCTCATTTCTAACATGTTATTACCTGACTCGTCAGGCACGAGGTTCCCATGGAACCTACTGGATTTGGTGTGGTAGTTGGTAGAGTGCCCGATAGAGGCACCATTGATCTTGAGATGGGGACAGACACTATTGGCACAGCTCTATGGGGAGCTGTATGGGGTCCGTTGTCAACAGTGGAAGGGGGTCAGTTGTAGTTATCTGTTGCAGTGCTGGGGTTGGCAGCACATAGCAGTTGAGAGGCCATCCGGGTTACCATGGATGACTCGGGTAGTGATGGAGGATAAGGAGATAGGTTATGCAGTTCTATGTCGGTGGTCCGTAGAGCAAGGGCAGAGTTGGTGATGGGCAAGTGTCGTAGAGCACTATATTGATGCCTTCTCTCGGCTCACTCCAGGGGAGGTGGTTTGGCACCCTTATTGGGACTGTCCAGCCTATTCAAAGGCTGGAGAGTGGCTTCAATGGGTACGCAGGGAGCGGTGGTTGATTGGGCGGCACGGGACCGAGCATGAGTTATTCTCATATAGCCGAGTTACACAATAGTTTGGGGTGCGCCAGGGGTTTCCTGGTGAGCCCGTGGTCTATCGACGTTGGGGAGATGAGAGGACTCTAGATCGACTGGCCATCATGCCATTGGGTGAGGAGTCAGATGCGATGATCGATGTCCCAAACGTGGATGACATCGGGACTACCACTGAGTATGACTCGTGGTGGGTATTGCGGTGATGGAGAGGAGAGGGGCCACTAGGAGGCGTAGAGGCGGCAGTGGAGGGTGCTGAGGTAGTAGGGGATGATTGGGGAGTTCCGTTGGATGATGTGGACATGGTGGAGGTGGGGGATGAGGATGTAGATTTTGGGGCTTCGGATCAGCTGGACATGCAGGACATGGAGGAGCAGTGGGAGCCAGAGCAGGTTGCTATTCCAGAGAGTCTTGTGCTTCGGGTGGATACAAAGGAGATGGAGTCTGGGATACGCATTGAGAATGCATGACTGATAGAGCTGCTATGGATGAGAGATCTGGAGCTAGGGGACATGCTACGAGAGAGGGATCTCCTGCGATCTCAGCTAGCAGAGCGAGATAGGGTTTTGGCATAGCGTGATGATGCAGTATCTTACTACCATCGATGGGAGGCAGAGTGGTTCCGGCACCGGCTAGACTTGGAGAGGGAGGTCATCTGCCTTGGTGGGTGGCTACCTGAGCCATCGAGAAGTGGATCTTTGCACCAAATGAGGGATAGTGTGACTGAGCAGTCAACATCATCTCGTCGTAGGCGATTGGATGAGGGAGGTGGTAGCAGGCATGATGCGGTGGCTAGTAGTAGCCGCACTACAGGGTACCATAGGACCCACACCATGGGGGTAGTTCTCGTCGCACCGATCCTGCGTGATCATGGTGGACGACGCCTTAGGCTGGGTGAATTTGTTATGTGATTGCGGGGTCTAAGGACCAATTTTGTAGCCTACGGGTATTTTTTTGATGATATATATATATATACATATACCGAATTTATTTTGGTTATGTACATGTGATGATTTGATCTTTATGCATGATTGCTAATGACTATGGATGTATGCATGTTTATTTATTTTGATGAATGTATATGTTATGATGAATGCAAATGTTTTTTATTTTATATGTGATATGCAAAGATGAAATGGATGAATGGGATTTGTGATGTTTGGCTATGGCACCATAGACTGTTTAGAACTTTGTTATTTTGTTTTTAGGCAATTACTGTGATGCATGACTTTGTATGTATACATGTGATTTTTTCTCTTTGTATTTTGTTTGATGGTATTGTAACGATGAAAAGTAGCACAGTTGGTTTAGAAATGTAGCTAAGATTTTTTGAGACTCAGACGGTTTTAACTCACTAGCCATGATTGTACTTTATCTTACAAGACTTTTTGACCAAGGTATGAATCAAACTCATTTTTAACCAAGCTATTTCACATCCCTGTACTTTCAGGATACCGCCAGTGCCAGATGGGCTTTCAACCGAACATGTACTGAGGATCACCTAATTAGCTCCACTAACTCCTTTGTTGTATTTAGTTAGATTAATCTACGATGTTATCCAGGATACCCTAAGCTAGCTCATCCTTATGCAAACATTGGTCCGCACACATGCAAAGTGAATGTGACAGACATATCGTCATGTGGGTAGGATACCACCATTGCCAGATAGGCTATCAACCAAACCTGTGATGAGGATCACCTAGATGGTTTTTGAATGCTGAGAATTCTAGGGATTCAAGTTCAGGATATTTGTTGGCTGAATGATTTGGAAAGTTGCTCGTCCATATAGTGATGAAAATCACTGTTTATTTTCTATTAATTCTTTTTGAGCAAGGATTTTGAATAGTAGTGATAACCACTGTTATTTGATTTTGTGTTTTGAATATTGTGAGTTTGAGCTTGTGAATGGCTTTGATCCTTGTGGCCTTGGGGACGACTACGCATCCTTTGCGGGGACGTGTAGTACGAATCCTTATGACGTTAGGGACCAAGGGGGTGATGGAGATTATGGAGTAAGGGCATTGATCTATTAGGCCTTGGGGATGACTACCCATCCTGGTTAGGGGTGGATAGTATGAATCCTTACAACTTGGAGACCAAAGGTGAATGGAAAGTGTTAGGATGATGATTTGTTGGAATTTTGTTTGTGAATGGTGTTGATCCTTTTAGGTCTTGGGGATGACTACCCATCCTTGGCAGGGACGTGTAGTACAAATCCTTACAAATTTGGGAACCAACTATGATTGGGATTTGGTAGTGGTGAAAACCACTATATATGGAGGTGAATGGATAGGAAAGAGCTTGTCCTTTTGTCAATTCTCAGCATTCTGGAACCATTCGCATAGGGGGATGATCAAGATAATCGTTTCGCTTATGGTGACCTGGATTACTGCGCAGGTTTCATCTTTCGTTCACACAACTTGGGAATTTTTATGTGTTTTAATTTGTGTTGGGATGTTACGTAACAAGGTGTATTTCAAGTGTAACTCTACCTTCGTAAAGTCTGTCTGACTTGATACATTACGTAGCTAAAGAGCAAACTGATGACTGAATCATGAAAAACTCTTGATACATTAAAAGACCATTGACTCTAGTGTGGTAAAAAGCAATGCATGGTGTTTTTATTGTTTTTGTAAAATGGATCAGTGTGGAACAAGATGGACTAGCAGAGCAATTACAACCTATGGTGCCTTTGACTCGTACGACCACAAATATGCAATGTATGGATGCAATGCTTAATGCAGCTACATATTTTTGTATTTTTGATGGATTGATTTTGGTGAATATGAAGATGAAGTGTGAGAAGAGCTCTCTATTGATGAATTTGAGTATGCCTAGAAATGAGATGCAAATTTTTTGTTGTTTTTGATGATTTTTGTTGTTTTTGAATTTTCTTGATTTTTGACCAAGCGATTGTGGAAATCCTTGGAGCATTTTGGGATTGACCAAGCGATTTTAGGAATCCTTGGAGCATTTTGGGATTGACCAAGCAATTTTAGGAATCCTTGGAGCATTTTTGGGATTTGACCAAGCGATTTTAGGAATCCTTGGAGCATTTTGGGATTGACCAAGCGATTTTAGGAATCCTTGGAGCATTTTTGGGATTTGACCAAGTGATTGCGATAATCCTTGGAGCATTTTTGGGATTGACCAAGTGATTGTAAGAATCCTTGGAGCCTTTTTGGGTTTTTACCAAGCGATTACGATAATTCTTGGAGCATTTTTGGGATATGGCTCTCTCAGATATGGAATGGTCACAAATGACTGATATTCAAGGGTTTTGTTTCCTTGATACCATCAAGAGAAGCTAGCCGGTATGTCCTTGGTCCTATTTTGCTATCAATGACATATGGACCTAACCAATTTGCCACAAACTTGTCCCTTAGGTGGGATGGCAAACTAGAATTCTATTGGTTTTCCTTCAAAACCAAATCACCCACCCGAAAGTCCCTCAGGTGAACTTTCATGTTGTAAGATTTCTTAAGTCGCTCTTGATAAATACGTAAATGCTCGAGAGCATTAACGTGTCGTTCATCAAGCAACGTAAGCTGGTCTAACTGGGCCTGCCACGCAGAGTCATCATCGATGAACTCCTACATTGATATGCGTAGGGAAGGAATCTCCAACTCTAGAGGCATGACTACCTCGGAGCCATACATGAGCGAAAACGGAGTGGCCCCTGTGGGTGTCCGAATGCTAGTGCGATAGGCCCATAGGGAAAGTGGGATTTGAATGTGCCAATCCTTATGACTGTCTGTGATGGTCTTTTTAAGGATGGCAACTAGTGTTTTGTTTGACGCTTCTGCTTGCCCATTCGCCTATGGATAATAGGGTGTCAAAAAGCTGTGCTGAATCTTGTACTTTGTGGTCAAAGCACACACGTATTTGTTCTTGAAAGGCGTCCCATTATCTGAGACTATTTTGGATGGAATACCAAAATGACATATGATGTTATGCAAAATGAACTCCCCAATGCGGGGTCCTATCGTAGAGGTAAGCGGAATCGCTTCCACCCACTTGGTAAAATACTCTATGGCTATTATGATAAACGTGTGATGGCATGACGACGCAGGGGAGATCTTTCCAAATAGATCAAAGCCCCACTATGAGAACATCCAAGAATACTGGACTGTCTGCAAGGCTTAGGAAGGTACGTGTATCAAATTTGCATGATGTTGACACTTCACGCACTTCTTGACATATGCGCAACAATCTCGCTCTAAATATGGCCAATAATAGCCCATGTGAAGAATGCACTTTGTGATGGCCATACCACTAAAGTGGCCACCACATGTACCATCGTGCGCTTGGGTGACTACCCAAGTGGACTCTTGCTGGTCCAAGCAATGAAGGAGGATTCCTTCATAGCTACGACGATACAAAATGTCTCCTATCAAGACATACTTAGCCACTTTCTGCTTGAGTGCTCATTTTGCGGCATGAGTCAATCCAAGCGGGAGATTACCTAACTTGAGGTAGTCTCTAATGGGTAAATACCAATCTTGTTGATCAGAAACTTTGATAGTATGAATAGCCAATCCCTCTTGAAGTTCATCCCTAGCAAATGTTGAATGGGATAAAACCTGTAAGAATAGCATTGTGTTTCTATTAATGGGAGTAGGGGAGAACAAGGACCCCCAGTTGGCACATTTCAGACAATCTCAGATTCAAGATAACTTCTTTGAGGATGGTTCAATCTGGATCATGTGGATTCCTGACATCAAGTCTGAGCTTGCACGCTCCATCGCGGATTGCGATAAGGTTTTGACTTGAATGGTTGTTATATCACCGAAAAGGTCTTGTGGAATTAGTGACCCCAAGGAGGCCATTGTGTTCACAAAATGATTCGATGATCGAGGGAGTGCCTCGATGTCATACCACTCAAGTTTTGCCAGGAATTTTTCCACGAGGGCTTTATAAGCCTGCAGGACTAGGCATTTGCATTGATATACCCCTTTGACTTGATTGACTATTAACAATGAATCACCAAAGATATTTAGTCGTTTGATGTTCATGGCGATTGTTGTCTGAAGACCTAAGAGCAAGGCTTCATACTCTACATTATTGTTGGTGCATGGGAAGTTTAATTTAAATGACAGGGGCTTTGGATCACCCTACGGTTTGAAGAATACAATTCCCATGCCACCACCTTGCTCACATTTAGAACCATCAAAGAATAGGGTTATGTCGGCCTATGACTCAGGCTCATCAGAATCTGGTGATTTTGAGACATGGAAGACCCCATCATGGGGTAGTTCTATGACTAGAGGCTGATCGTCTTCAAGAGGAGCCTCTGCTAGTTGATCGGCTATGACTTGTCCCTTGATAGATTTTTGTCCAATAAAATCTATGTCAAATTCCGTCAACAACATGATCCATTTCGTCGTGCAACTACTATGATAAGTATGACTCATCATGTATCGTAATGGATTCTCCTTAGACACAACATACGTAGTGTTGCTCAGCATGTAGTGGCGTAGCTTTTTAGTAGCAAAAACCACTGCCAAGCAGAGTTTCTCAATGTATGCATAGTTAAGTTCATAACTGACCAGGGTGTAGCTAAGATAGTAAGTAGCATATTCCTTATGAACTTCATTCTTTTGGGCTAACATGGCACCTAGTGCCACCTCAGTAGCTGAGATGTATAAATAGAACAACACTCCTAGTCTAGGTGGTGCCAATACTGGCAACGAAACCAGGTATTGTTTGATCTTGTCAAAGGCTGACTGGCACTCGTCATCCCAGTGAAAGGTAACCCCCTTGTGCAATAATTTGTTCATGGGTCGGAACTTGTCAGATAATTGCGTTATAAATCATTTAATCGATGTGACCTTTCCTTGCAGACTTCTAAGCTACTTGATTGTAGTTGGGGGAACCATTTCAAGGATTGCCTTGACTTTCTTTGGGTCCACCTCGATTCCTCACTTTGAGACTATGAAACCCAAGAGTTTTCTAGATGTGATGCCAAATACGCACTTCTTGGGGTTTAGTCTGACTTTATGCTCCATGAGGTGATCGAGGATTTTGCTTAAGTCATTGATATGATTTGAGCGCAAAAGAGACTTGGCTAACAAATCATCCATGTAATCTTCCAATGTTTTGTGCATGTAGTCATGGAAGATGTATGTCATGGCATGTTGGTAGGTAGCGCCAACATTTTTAATGCCAAAAGGCATGACCTTATAACAAAATATCCCCCAAGGCGTTGTGAATGCCATTTTTAGTTGGTCTTCGGGATTGATACGAATCTGATTGTATCCTGAGAAACCATCCATGAGGGAGAGCATTTCGTGTCTTACTGTAGCGTCCACCAACACGTCAATGCTCGACAAGGGGAAATCATCCTTAGGACTCGCTTTGTTTAGATCTCAAAAATCGATGCATATGCGAATCCTCCCATCGGGCTTCTTGACGGGAACCATGTTGGACAGCCATGGCGGATAATCCACGTAGATGACAAACTGTGCATCCAACAGCTTTTGCAATTCATATTTGACCATTAAGGCCATTGTTGGGTGCATCTTACGTAGTTTTTGATTTATAGGCTTGATTGTCGGATCAAGCGTTAAATTATGCATGACTAGCTGCGGGTCTAGTCCTAGCATATCCTTGTATGACCATGCAAAAACCTCCTTCTTCTCTTTGAGAAGGGCAATGTAGTCGGCTTGCTCTTTGGGGGAAAGACTTACCCCCAGCTTGAGAATCTATGGATTCATTGGATCTATGTCGATATCTACGTCAGTCATCTCCTTGACTGACATGTGGGATCCATCCTCCAACTGATGTGGAGTTGGGATCAAATGGATATCATTGGCTGAGTTTAGATCTACGTTGGGAACCTCGGGTTCCTATTCAGCCTGAAAAACATCCTAAGTTGTCCCTGGGGTAAAATGAGGCATTTCACCGAAATGCCAGTACTCTGATGGTGATAAAGGTGAATTGAAACAATCCCAATCGATGGCATCTATGTTTAGATGCAATGATCATGCTGGATCGGTCGAATTGCGGATGGGTATGGTCAAATCAATGGAGATCATGTGAATGGAATGAATTTGGTCTCCATTACCGTGGGTGTGATAACTTGAATCTTTTGGATGCTCCCTATACTTTGGATATGGCTCTAGGGGAACGGGCATGAACGGATCGGCCCTATGTGCTGATAGGAGGATAGGGTCTGCCCTCGACACTGTTGTCATGATAGGGTCTCGGGGTGGATGGTGCTCATCATGAATTTGGAGCCATGGATCCAACACTTGGTCCCCCCTCGTTGGGTCTACCCACCATTCATGCCCTAACCTTATGCCCATCTATCCCATTAGATCTTCATGAGTTAAAGGGCGGTTATGTCGTCACGCATGTCTGAGATAGTCCATCTCAGTCTCATCTTCTAAATCACTTTCAGAGATCCAAAAATGTTCATTCTCTTCAGCAACTATTACTTGCGACATTGAGGGTTCTCCTTGTTCCAGCAAGTTAATCTGGTCCCATGGTGGTTGTTCCACTCTTGGTGGAGGGACCTGATTCTCTTGACACTGTATTGAATCAACTGGAACCTCTAAGGGGAACAACTTCAAAAAGATGTCCAGACACCATTTATGTTCTCTTTAGGGATTAGTGTCCGAACTTTCACCTCTCTCTAGAAAAGGAGAGGGATTACTGTTGTTGCCAAGGGTGTTTGTTGACCATGGGAGGTAATCTCCCAATGTATATTCTGTATTTGGGTTGGCATAAAGATCTAGTGCCAATCCCCCCTTGTTGCCTATTTCTAGGCCTTGCATATTTTCTACCAAGATGTCTAAGGGCAGGGGGTGGTTGAACCCTACTCCTGACTTATCATATGGCATTTGATATCTTGGTTGGCAAAGGACACGTATCCCTTGCTCATATCTGCCTAGCCCGTATCCATGCCAATTGCATTTGCCGAGATATCTTAGGGCGAAGTTTGAGTTTGACAGATAATTGATATTTTTAGCAAAAGGCTCTTCACCTTCATCCTTTTGCTTGCATGGTTTGATACCATGATCTAGGCCCCCATACACAAAATTTGTCTGGTTTGGTGGGTAACCTAGAGGAACAACTATTCCTATGGGAAGGCAAGGTCTCCCCATGTCCTGTACTGATTCTACTATGGGCGTTGCCACAACATTCTGCACTAAATACTCCCCCAAGCCCGTAATAGCCATTTCAATAGTGATTGTTGATGCTTGGGAGGGAGGGAACGGGAGTCCTTCCTGAGTCCATTCCATGTTTGGTGGTTTTGGAGTCTCAACTTCCATTGTGCTAGGTATTTCCTCTATTGATACCGTTGATATTGTTGGCAACCCCTCTTCTAGGGGCTGAGCCTCTTCCATGATCTGTTTTCCCTTGTCCTTCTATTTAGCCATGACAGGTGGCATTGGTAGTGAAGGAGCAGATGATGAAGACTCACCTGGATGGGATTTTGCTATTTTGGTCACCATTGGTGCCTATGATATTGGACCCTATTTAGATGGATTGAACTGGAAATCCAAATGCATTGAAGGGAGGGTTGATTGAGGCATTAATTTCATCACATTGCAATACTTGAAGGGTTCTAAGTCCATCGGTACTACATGTATTTCTCCTTCAAAAGCATACTTTAAGCACTGGTGAGCGATCTAAGGGACACACTTCATGTCCCCCGATCCAAGGCCGCACTAGCAGTATATTGTAAGCCATCTCACCTTCCAACACATGGCATAATGTAGGTATTATATTTTGTCCTACCTGGACAGGCAGAACAACTATGTCGATTGTCGAGCATATTGCATCGTTGAAAGCTCACAGTGTGTATGTGGAGGCTATGATATGAGAGGTTGGCAGCTTCAGATGTTTTAGTGCTGTAGTGGTAATGATGTTACTAGATGAGCCAATATCTACCAACACTCTCTTGTACGAGATCCCATTGACCCACATGATAACATGCAGGGGTGGATCTGCCATGTCATTCAATATTGCTTTGACTTCATCCTCTTTGAAGGTAATGACCAACTTCGTACATCGTTTCACATGTCCCACAAAGTTGTTGAAAGAATTTTCTTCATGAGGCTGTAATTTGATGGCTTTTAAAATTTCCATAAGAGCTTCCCTATGAGGTGTTGACTGTTGAATAAGCTCATAAATGGAAAGCCTAGTCGATGTGGTCCGCAAACTCTATGTGAGTTTGGTCCATATCGTGACCTTGGGTCTAGGTGGAGGCAACTACACAGGGTGTTGTTGAGGCTACGATGTTGTTGGAACTTCCCTTGTAGCTACCTCGGGGGCAACTGCTGGGTACTTTTTATTCCTAGTCACTATGCTGATCATTCCCACAAATCCTTGCATGGGAATATTCTGTCGCACCTCATTAATCTGGAGAGGTTTTTCCTGTGCCTCGTGGGTAGGCAAAGGGTCCTTGAATACCCCCATTTGTTGATTATTTGGCGCTATGGGGTTGTCCATGGCCAATGTTTTATTGTCAATCAAATCTTGGATTAATCCTTTAAATTTCTAGCATCCATTCAAGTCATGTCCCCTTCGCCTATGGAATCTACAATATAATTCCTCTCTGTATCCCTTAGGCTTGGGAGCATTAGGGTCTACAGTCTGGATCTCTGGAAGGGTGACTAAATTTTCCGCTGACAAGCGGTCAAATAAGGAGTCCCTAGACTCCATATAAGGGGTGAATTGTCACCTAGGGCGACGCTGTTGATTCTGCTCCTGTTTCTTATTATCTCTTTCATAACTAGGAGGCACTACCTGGTAATTAGCCTTTTGGGGCTGTATTTCTTGCACAGGCTTGGGAACATTTATCGCAACTTGGTTAACCATAGCGGGTTGTGATTGCGTTGTCCCGGTCTTAGTGGTTTTGTTCCACTCTTTCTTTTTAGGCTTTGCAATTACGCCCTTGCCTATTTTGATCTCTTCTATAACTCTGGCTTGCGCCAAAGCTTCTTCTAAACTATCGTATTGTTGCAGTAGCAATAGACCAGAGATTGATTTTAAGCAACTCCATGCAAACATCTATGTGAGATCAGACATAGGGGGATGGTAGGGTAGCTTAGAAAGCAAAGCCCTCCATCGATTCTCGTATGCTGCCATTGTTTCTTCCTCATATTTCCTGAGGCTGCCAGATCACTCAATGATGCCTTCTTCTTTGTGTTGAAGGCAAAGCATTCAAGAAACGCATCTACTAGTTGATATAGGTTGTTTATGCTATGTTTTGGTAGATGTGTGAACCAATCCGAGGCAGGGCCTACGAATGTGGTTATGAATTTCCTAAGAAACAATGCGTCATTATCTTGTATGCCGAAGCATTGACTTAGGAATCTTGTGACATGTTCTTGTGCATCCTCTTCACCTTTAAAGACTGCCAATTGAGGCAACTTGAAATGTTCGGGGTAAAGAGGTGTGGGCACTAAGGGATGCACTGGATGACTGTGGAGTTGACGTAACGTGGGCTTTTGATGCCCAGAAGCTTTTGTCTCCACAGACTCCAAATGCTCTAATAGTGCTTTGTATGCATCGAAATATTTTATTTCTTCCTCTTTTGTTTGCTCCCGTTGTGAGTTATGGGAGACTGGAGGCCTATGGGGGGGTGGCCGAGTGGCAGCCCTCCCGCATTGATGGGGCATTTCGGCCCATTCTATTTTTGGTTCATACTACTCATAAACTTCTTGAGGAGTCTCTGGGCGAGACCTATGACCCTGATTGAGTCCCTGCTGAGGGTACCCATCACTATTTTGGGGAGTGGCCTTCCTCTCGGGTCTATAAGGTCTCGAAGGCAAAGCTTGACGAGGTCACGGAGACCTATCCTACACCAAAGGATTGTGCCTCTCATATTGTTCTACTCTTTGGGTGCGAGGGGTTGGCACCCTCTCAGGTAGTTTATAACGCAACTCATCCACTTCGCGCTGCATGCGCTCTTTATTCAAGTGGTATAAGTACTCTAACTCCTGATGACCTTGCTCAAGCTGCATGATTTAGGCTTGGCGGGTGGCATTTTTGGTGATTTTTGGGTCAACTTGGTCTGCCCTCTTTTGCTCAGGAGGCTTGAATGTTTCTCCTATGTGTTTGCCTCGATCTTGATGATCTAAAATTTCAATGGGTCACTTCCCTCTGTCAAGGTAGGCAGCATTTACTTGAGGCTCTAGCCTCGATGTGTGATCATGATATCTAGCAGGTGCAAAAATGCAAGGTTCCCGCACTATTTGTTGTCCTTGAGGAATGTGATGGCTTTCCTTGTACTCCCTTTCATGGGTTTGAAAGGGGCGGGCAGAGTTAGCTCACCCTGTGTGAAGAGCCCTACGCTCTGGGTTTTGTCTTTCAGTTCTGATGGGAGGCAAAGGAGAGATGCCATATCCACGTTGTCTCTCCAAATGAACACTGTGCCTCTCTAGTACTTCTTCGCGTTGCGGCCACTCAGATCTAGCCTCAAGAGGTGGTTGTCTATTTACATTGAGATCTACATGTAAAGCTTCTTCCCGAAAGGGGTTGTGTTGAATGGGCATACCCCACAGAGGGGGTTCCCAATAATTTCTTTTTGATGTGGCCTGATGTGGACTCTCTTGTAGGCCAGACCGCCAAGGCGGTATGGCCAAGTCCTCAGGGCTAAAGCGAAGGTGACCAGCGCCCTCTCTTTGTGCACCTTCCATAGCATCCGCCCTTGATTGGGCTTGGCTATGGGTGTACACCATTGTGGTGCTTCTCTACTGTCTAAGAAGATTTTTATCTTGTTTATGATGATTTTTCTTTTTGATTACACTAAGAAAAAATGAACACACACATACACAAACAATGATTATCTCTTTTAAGGATTAATAGTGTGTCCTAAACTGTTTTAGTGCATTTTGATGTTTTGTTTTGTTTTTGCAAGTTTTGAATAATGTTTAAATGCATAATGTTGGCTCATATGACTCCCATAAATGGTCGCCCCTTCAATATACCATTGTCGGACCGATATACCAACCTCTCTATATACCCGCCCTTATGAGAGGGAAACTATAGGTACGTGAGAGCAGATGGTACGTGGAACATAGGTGGTATGAAAGGGGGATTGTCCTGTTAATGACACCTACCATAGAAGACTTATCCTCGCACGCATGGGAATCACCCCAGTGACACTTGGTCAGATTTCATCAGGATTTACGCCTAACAACAGTGACAATCAGGGAAATGGATGCAAAGCTAAGCCAAGGTGGTGATGAACCCACCGTTGGTCTTGCTCAAGGGTTGGGGTCTTACGACCAGCTCCTTGGTTTAATTTACCACGTGATGTGTGTGGGATTCATTTTATTTAACGAAAATGAAACAAGCATAAATGACTTTCCCTAAGCAAGTAGGATAAACTGAAAACAACCAAAGAAACAAAAACAAAAACAAAAAAAATTAATAGAGATTATAAAAATCCCTACCTCTTCTCTGCCTAGACCGGCTGCTTCTGACATTCTGCTCTAAAAATTTACAGGCAGGAATTCATCCCTCTGTGAGATGAATTAAAGAACAGAATTCGTCCCTGCCAGAGACAAATTTAAATTCATCTCAGGGTCAGACGAATTACAGTAAGGTATTCGTCACAGTCAGAGACGAATAATAGTCTGCGTTAAAAAAATTTGTACCTATCAAGCACAAAACACAAAAGGATCAGTTATTTGATCTAAAAACCAGGGGACAAAGTCCCACCATGATCGCCACTGAAAGCATGAGATTTCGAAAGCTTTTAGAAAGGAAAACTACTTCGATGCATTCAAATCAAAATAACGCTTAAGTCCTAAAACATGAAGTGCATTAAACGAAAGAGGCAAATCGATTGAAATCAGTTACAAGAATTTAGAGAAGTCACAACCCTTTTATTAAACTCTTTAACCTCGGTTACAAAATTGCCTCCTCCCTTTTTAGGGGTTAGGAGCGTTAAATGGATTTGGTTACAATCGTGATCAATGATCCCTCTTTCGCATGCCCACATTTGAAATGGGCGGGCTAGAGTGTTGTCATCGCTTATACTGATGAATCCTCACTTCTTACTGCTCCTCCTACAATCAAAGAAACAAACAAGGTGTTAGTAGCTCCTGTGACAAAAAGAAAGTTCGTCCTTTGAAATTGCCAAAAGATGCATGCAAAAGATTTGTCAAATATAGTAAATAAAATGGATCTAAGTCACCTGCAAATTTGGCAAAGGTCAGAAGACATTACCAGAGGGCCACTACCATTGAAATAGTCAGCCAATCTACTTTCACCTGGAATTCGTCCTTAGGCAGGATGAATTCTGTTGTTATTCGTCCCTGGGTGGGACGAATTCGACTGTGTTAGAAAAGCCGAAGTGATACTGCTCCAATGTCGATTCCCGGGACCTCCAAAACACTTACAAATAGAGGGGTTATGTAATTGGGGCCATTTTGGGACGACCCAGATGGTCGGATTCTCCCAATTTGGCCTCTATCCTCAAGAATTCGATGTCGCTACCTGCAAGTTAGTGGGACAACAAAGTGACAAAAGGCATGGTGAAATCTAATCAAAACATTATGGAATTGAAGCTATGAGTTAACTAAATAGAATAACATGAAATGCAACATGAACAAATGATCTAGAGTACTTTAGAATGAAACTTAAACAAATGCGGGATGCCCAAGTGGGCCTCCCACCGTTAGCACTTGATTTCGGCGCCAATCCACTAGGGATGGGCCCAAAATCTCTTATGATTGGGGTGTTAAAAAATTGGTGGTTTGAGGTGGTCAAATTTTGGATTTGGGTTAGATCCATGCTTCCAAAATCCACCCAATAACCTCCCTTATGAGAGATATTAGTGGATGTGAGAAGGTGAATCAAAAAAATATGCAAATGGGTGTTCAATTGGGTAGCACTTCGTTGCTTGAAATCGCCTCCAATCTGTTCTTTTTGGGTGGGAAATTCCACCCTTTTATAGACCCATGGGGTCTCTTTGGAGGGGCATGCAGGGATGCCATGTGGTGGCCATGCCTTCCCAAGAGGGAGGAGACTCCTCCCTGACTTGGGCTTCCATGACTGCCCTTGTGACAGTCCACTAACTGCCAACCTACCCACCTACACGCGCATGCATGGCAAGAGGCAATAATTGACTATCCTTGGCTGCCACTTGGCGACATTTTTCTTTTTGCCCGTTAAACCTGGAATTCATCCTGACCAGGGATGATTTCAGAATTCATCCCTGGGTGAGACGAATCCCAGTTAGTATTCATCCCTAGGTGAGACGAATACTGAGCAAAGTGTCTAAATGTGCCAAATTGCTTCTTGACCTTACAAAATTGCTATGAAAGTGGTTAGGACCACTGTTTGACCTCTGAGGGCTGCTCTGGGGGATGTGTTTGTCAAAGCGATCAGTGTTTGCAGTCACATAATCGGATTGGTGTTGTTTTGGTGTCTACAGATGCCCCTTTTTGGGATGCGATGTGCATGGCGCAGCATCGAGCAAAAATAGATAGACAAAGCACTAATGATTAGGGTTTCTAGGTAACCTAATCAACTTTTGATGCCCCAAGCATGGAAAGGGCATGCATTCTTGAATCCTTGCTTCTGACGAGCTATGGAATTTGATTTCAAGTATTAACCTATTTTGGTGAGGTGTGACTTGAGCTTGGACATTGATCAGTCATGATTAGGCAAAGGGCGCAACCTTTTGTCCACAGGGGAACCTTGTGTTCATGATTCACGAATGCCAAGTGTTTGATCAATTTGATTGTTATTGCTTGTTTACTTCCCCAAGAAGGAGCGTAATTGTCTTTGTCAATGATTCTTTGAATGCATGTCATTTTCCTTGATTGGGTGTGTGCATGTCCCACCGTGATCACCACTGAAAGCATGAGATTCTAGAAGCTTTTAGAAAGGAAAACTACTTCGATGCATTCAAATCAAAATAATGCTTAAGTCCTAGAACATGAAGTGCATTAAACAAAAGAGGCAAATCAATTGAAATTAGTTACAAGAATTTAGAGAAGTCACAGCCCTTTTATTAAACTCTTTAACCTCGGTTACAAAATTGCCTCCATTTTTAGGGGTTAGGAGCGTTAAATGGATTTGGTTACAATCGTGATCAATGATCCCTCTTCCGCATGCCCACGTTTGAAATGGGTGGGCCAAAGTGTTGTCGCTGCTTATGTTGATGAATCCTCACTTCTTTTTGCTCCTCCTACAATCAAAGAAACAAACAAGGTGTTAGTAGCACCTGTGACAAAAAGAAAGTTCATCCTTTGAAATTGCCAAAAGATGCATGCAAAAGATTTGTCAAATACAGTAAATAAAATGGATCTAAGTCACCTACAAATTTGACAAAGGTCAGAAGACATTACCAGAGGGCCACTGCCATCGAAATAGTCGGCCAATCTGCTTTCACCTAGAATTCATCCCTGGGCAGGACGAATTCTGCTATTATTCGTCCCTGGGTGGGATGAATTCGATTGTGTTAGAAAAGCCGAAGTGATACTACTCTAATGTTGATTCCTGGGACCTCCAAAACACCTACAAACAGAGGGGTTACATAATTGGGGCCATTTTGGGACGACCCAGATGGTCGAATTCTCCCAATTTGGCCTCTATCCTCCGAAATTCGATGTCGCTACCTGCAAGTTAGTGGTACAACAAAGCAACAAAAGGCATGGTGAAATCTAATCAAAACGTTATGGAATTGAAGCTATGAGTTAACTAAATAGAATAACATGAAATGCAACATGAACAAACGATCTAGAGTACTTTAGAATGAAACTTAAACAAATGTGGGATGCCCAAGTGGGCCTCCCACCATTAGCACTTGATTTCGGTGCCAATCCACTAGGGATGGGCCCAAAATCTCTTATGATTGGGGTGTCAGCAAATTGGTGGTTTGAGGTGGCCAAATGTTGGATTTGGGTTAGATCCACACTAACAAAAGCCACCCAATAACCTCCCTTGCGAGAGAGATTAGTGGATGTGAGAAGGCAAATCAAAAAAAGATGCAAATGGGTGTTCAATCGGGCAACACTTCGTTGCTTGAAATTGCCTCCAATCTATCCTTTTTGGGTGGGAAACCCATGGGGTCTCTTTGGAGGGACATGTAAGGATGCCATGTGGTGGCCATGCCTTCCCAAGAGGGAGGAGATTCCTCCCTGACTTGGGCTTCCATGACCTCCCTTGTGACAGTCCAATAACTGCCAACCTACCCACCTACACGCGCATGCATGGCAGGAGGCAATAATTGACTATCCTTGGCTGCCACTTGGGGGCATTTTTCTTTTTTCTCGTTAAACCTGGAATTCGTCCTGACCAGAGACGATTTCAGAATTCGTCCCTGGGTGAGACGAATCCCAGTTAGTATTCATCCCTGGGTGAGACGAATACTGAGCAAAGTGTCTAAATGTGCCAAATTGCTTCTTGACCTTACAAAATTGCTATGAAAGTGGTTAGGACCACTGTTTGACCTCTAAGGGCTGATCTGGGGGCTATGTTTGTCAAAGCGATCAGTGTTTGCAGTCGCATAATCGGATTGGTGCTGTTTTGGTGTCTACAAAACAAAAGGTATTTTAACTATTTTTGTGCATGCAAAAATTCAAACCCAACCAAACATATGTGACTTGTCATTCCAGAGCATTTGTCATTCTAGAGCATCTATTTTATCTACTTTTCAATCTAGTGGAGCTAAATTTCTTATAACTAATGATAGGATAGGATATATTTTAAATTGATCAATAGGGTATGATTTTTTTTTTCAATATTATACTTAGTTATACCAAGAATTCAATCACTATTCTTGCAATATCAAGGCTAATTAAAAGTAAAGTGAAAGAAATATACACCTAACTATCTTGAATAGTTTTATGCACTATGTAGATCATTTTGTTGATTGTGTAGGCATTTTAAAATCTAAAAACACATTATATAAGTGCGGTAATTATAATTTGTACAATGATAAATATACAAAAAAACAAACAGTCCAAAAGCTGATTTTCATGTAAGCCTTAACTTAATAGCACCTTAGAAAGGTTTTCACTTTTGAATTATTCATTTTTTATTTATTTTTTGTTAGAAGAGGTTGTTATTTTTTTTTTTCAACCCTATTCTATATATATATACATTCAAGGATGTTATCATTCAAAATATGTGCTAGAAGAGGAAGACTCTTCTATCACACATAGGTTAGAATGTGCAAATTGTAGAGCAAACTCCTCCTTTGTTAATGGATTATGGTACACTCATAAATGATACCCATTTACCACTATTTTTTTCCTTGAATTATTAATATGATAGATTTGAACAACTCCATTTTGAACACTTTTCAATATGATATGGTTTGAGCCATCACGTTTTGTAACTTTCTAGTAAAATTAACATATTGAGAATCAAACAATATTGTCCAATCTCCTAGTTCACACATACTGCTCTTAATATGACTATCATATCACATTTTTTCCTATTTCTGAATGATATACATTTGGTGAAGTACCTCCAATAGTTCATCTAATGTGTTTTATTGTGTAATTCTCTCTTGCTATACCTATGATAACTCAATACCAAATTCCAAATATGTAATTCAATTAAAAAAAGAGTTTTCTTATCATAGAACAATTTGTAAGGTGTAAATTTCATGATGGATTTCCATGTAGTATTGTAAGTCTAAGCGGCCTCCAGTAAAATTTTCATCTAATCCATCCTATGAGAAGCCACTATATTAGTTATAATATTCTCTAATTCCTCATTTGTGACTTCCACCTAACCATTTTCTTGATGGTGATAAGGTGATAATTTATTATGTTTAATTTCATTCAATTCAGCAAATGCTTCTATAACTTTAGATGCAAATTGAGGTCCATGATCTGTAACAATACATTGTGGAGCACCAAATATTTGAAAAAATTGAGTGTATATAAAATCAACAACCTTGTCTTTACGAGTATATTAAAAAGTGCATACTTTGGTCCACTTTGTTACATAATCGGTTGACATAAGAATGTGTTGTTTTCCTTCAGAAGGTGGGTCAATGATTCCAATAAAATCTAATCCCTGTCTCTAAAATGGTTCTAAAACCACTTGATATTGTAAATAATTTTATTTATGGTAGATGGTTTACCTATTTTTTTGACATGAATCACAATATCATAGATACTTCTTTACATCCTTCTGAAGTGAGGGCCAATAATAACCTATTCCCAAAAAATTTCTACTAGTACATTTTACTGAATAATATCCTCCTAATGGTTCATAAAGGCATGCTTGAAGAATGTCACACACCTCATATTATTGAATACATCGACTTAATTTAAATTTGGGTCCATATTTAAGTAGTAGACCATTGATACACTAAATTGATGAGTTTTGGTTTATCAATAATTATTTTTATCGAGGAGTAAAGTGAGAGGGAACATTTTCTATTGCTAGATAGTTTTCAATATCATCAAACCATGGTGATTGTGCTGAAATTACAAATAACCTCTCATTATGAAAATAGTCATTTACTAGTTCATCCTCTCCTATAATATTTAGTTAGATAAAAATTCAATTACTACATTAGCTTTTCCTACTTTATCTACTATAGTGATGTCAAATTATTGTAATAGTAAGAACCATATTATTATTTGACCACTAACCAATAGTTTATTCATAAGGTATTTGATTGTAGCATGATATATATGAACAAATACTTGATATCTTGTGATATAGTGATGAAATTTGTTAATGGTATATATTACTACTAAGAATTCTTTTCAGTAGTAGTATAATTATTTTTAGTTCTTGTTAAATTTTTTGTAATGTAATAGATGTCGTAATGTTCTCCATTTTAAACTTAGACTAAAACTACTCCAATTGAAGTGTTATATGCATCATATTGAATATGAAATAGATATTTCCAATTTGGACCGCATAACAGAGGTGTAGTGGTTAGTTTTTCTTTTTAAAGTATCAAATACAATTTGACATTTTTTTTTCCATTAAAATTTGGAATATTTAGTTAACAAATAAAACATAGGGTTTGCAATGGCACTAAAGTCATTAATGAATTGATGATAAAAACTAATATGTCCTAAGAAACTCCTAACATCTATTTCTATTAGAGGTGTAGGGTTCCTTTTGATAATATCAATATTCTTGGGGGTGCAGGGTTCCTCTAGATGAGATATGATTTCCAAGAACAATCCCTTCATTCATCATTATAAAATATTTTTTTAGGTTTTAGGGATATATTGTAAGTTTCACATAATATCAAAACCTTCTCAAAAATTTCAAGAGTTTCATAAAACATTTTACCACATACTATGAAATCATCCATGTAGATTTTGACATAATCATTGGTCAAGTCAGAGAAAATAACAAGAACTTCTTGTTGGAAAGTTGTTGGGGCATTTCAAATTTCAAAACGTAAAACCTTATAAGCAAATGTTCCCCATGGGCATCTAAAGGTAATTTTCTCTTGATCTTCAGGTATTTCTTTCCAGTGAGCATGTCTAACACTTGATCTATGAATGGTAATGGAAAATGGTCTTTATGTGTAGCTTAGTTTAGTTCTCTTTATTCAAAACATACTCACATATTTCTAATTTTCTTTGTAATAATAACCAATGGAAAAAACCATCGGCCATTGAAAATGGGGTAGATGAATCCTACTTCTAGCAATTTCTCAATTTCATCTTTTACAATATCACATAAACAAAGATCTAATCTATGTTGTGGTTGTATTACAAGTTTAATATCCTCTATATAAATTCGATGAGTACATATATTTGGATTAATTTCTATCATGACTTTGTACTCCCATGTTAAAGCATTGGGATTTCGACTCAATACATTAAATAAGTTTTCTCCTAGTCATTTTTTGACCAACTATTGATATTCAAAGACTTCTATGGTTGTATTTCATTTTGGTTTGTATTAGGATGTATCAAATTGATTCCTTAAAAATTGATTACTGATGAGTTGAGTAGGCAATGGTGGGGTAAAAGAGAATGAAATATTTGAGTATTTTTATCAAAGAAAAATCTTGATGAAATTAAATTTTATATAGGACAATGAAAATATGAGATAAGATGATGATGTCATTCATGTGGTAAATTAAAAGAATTGTCTAGTATTGGAAAGAATAGTAATGGTTCAATTTCTTATTTTTCATCCTGCCATAGTAATCGGTTAACAATAACTAGTTCATATTCAAGTCCTAAATCATATAAATTATTCATCGAGATAGTCTCTTATTCAAAGATAACTCTTTCAAATGGATCCAATTCTTTGGCATAATATTTCACAACTATGGTGACTAATGTTGAAATATTCCCTTAATTTTCTTCATTTGATTCATGAAAACATAAGTTACAGGTATAATTGATTGAAGTTTTTGCAGGAGGATATAGAGATATTTTATTTGAGTTAATTTTGTTTGGAGTAGTCATATATCCTTAACTGAAATCAATCAAGGTAGTTATCATGGCAAGCCAAGACCTCCCTAGAATTATTGGGTAACCATTCATAATATTTTGAGGTTGTAATACCAAACATTCAACTAGATATTCCTATGATGAAAATGATATAGGATTATTTTCTATTATTCCTTCTTGTTTGGAAACTGACCTATCAACCATTTCTAATATTATAGATATAGGATGCAGATTTTTTAATTGTAACCTTTGCATTTCATCCTTTGTCATAACATTGATAGTTACCCCTAGGTCAATCAAAACATTAGATATTTGGATTGATCCTATGGCTACTATGACTACAGGGCTTCCTAGATCATCATACTTCAGTGAAATAAGTTTTCCTACAATGAGATCTCTAACTTCCCATCCACTTGTATGGTTTTAGGTAACAGTTTTTTATTTCTTCCTGGTGTTCTAATACATAATTCCTAAACAATTGTTTTGATTAATGGTACATATTTTATAACATGTAATATTTAAACATTTTAATTCTTGTACCACATATAATTATGAAGATATTGGTTTTGAATTCTCAAATAATTAAGGATATGGTACTTATTTTGATGAGAAAGAGAGATTATTTTGAGAAAATTTTGTTTTCCTTTTCAAAATTTTGTTGTGGTGGTTTTGATGTAGATGGGTCCTCTGTTTTGATTTCTTTAGCTCCCATTTCTATAATGATAGGTAGAGTAAGTTTAGGAAGTGTATTTCCTTAAAATAATTAGATATTATCACAATCAATTATGTTTATCATTTTTGTTTCTTCTAGTCCAACCATGTAGATATGGGCTACTTGTCTAGTTTAATATAGATTAGCTTTAGGTTGATCCAAAAGTGGGGGTTGTTTTACCTACTATTGTAATTGATATTGTCAATCCTAAGGGTAATTCTCAGTAGGACCAGGAAACAAGTTTTGTTATTGATTTTGATACCTATGTTACCCTTGGTATGATTGATAATGTGGTCCCCATTATTGTCCTTGCATTTATGGATGCATCCATGGTGGTTCATTCCATTGTTGATTCATTCATCCATGTTGAGACCATTCCTAAAATGATGCCCATGGTGATTGACTCTAAGGTTGTGGTTCTAAATTAGACCATGGAATAGTCCAAATATTATTTCCCCAATTTATGAGAAATCAAGAAGCATTTTGGTATGGGTGATAAGCAAAATTACCCTCTTGTCTTGGTCATAAAAAGTTAAGTTCTTCTATAGGTTGAGACTAATTATCGAAGATATTCTTAAATCCTAGTAACAATTGTCATTGATCTATAGGATATCCTTTTTCACAAACGCTACATATGGTGGATATGGAATTTTTGTTCAAAGGACACTCATGGAGAGCATGTTTATTTCTACATCTTGGATAATAGAGAGATAAAAGGTTAGTAGATTTAGCCTTTGCATTTAATTTACCTAATGTTATGTTCAAATACACTAGCATGTCAGTTTTAATATTAGTAAACTCTTCCATCAATTATTTCAAATAATTTTTGTTATTACCAATTTTTCTTCCTCGATGTTTTGTGTGGGAATAATTTTTTCAAAGTTCTATGATTTCTTCAAGTTCATATATTTTTTCCATGAGATCCAATACTTCTCTAGATTCATCTTGTAATCCTCTGAAGAATATGCTTTTGCTAAGTTATGATTCTACACCCCAAATATTTTATGGACAAAGGCAAATATATCCAAGAAGTCTTCCAGGATTTCATTCTCTTCTTGTTCTATCCTAAATAATTCATCCTTTCAATTCTTTACATGATAATATTCTTGGTATTTCTCCAAAAATATTCTTTTCATTTCATCTTAGATTTGAATTGAATTGGTTGCTAAGATCATGAACCATTGTAATGATGAGTCTTTTAGCATAGAAGAAAATACTTTGAGTTTTTGGTTATCATTTGTATAGTCCTAGATTTGGCATACAACCTTAAACTTGAATAAAAACGGATCAGGATCCTCAATCGCAACTCCCCTAAAAGTTGATAATATTGGTAATGAAATGGTTTTCATAGGATATTTTTGAGTGGTATTAAATCAGATAAGATACTCAAATATATGGGTAAGGATGTGGGTATTACCTAGTTTAGAAATATTATCACCCCTATCCACATTTTATTATATATCTTCCATGATACATTCTCAACAATAAGATTAAATTTTCCTAAACTGGTCTAAACGTATAGACGTTTCAAGAGTAGACGATGATGAACTAACAATTTTATCTTCTTGTAATTATTTCTAAGGTGTTTCTATACTTTTTGACGATGATGATTGTATTTTCCAATTAAACATTTTCAAGAATTTCAAATTTAGATAATTCAAGTATAAGTTCAACCTCTCGTTGTGATATTGTCTTCCTATGATTGGTGGGAGGTTTGATCTATTGAATATACATCTTTAATTTTTTAAACTATTCATAAATTTTATTAAATAAATATCTCCTATTCTAATATCCCAATATCCTAGATACAATCGCAAGCAATGCAACTATTTTTATGTAAAGTTATTGGTTTTTATTTTTGTTGTTTTATGGTTTTTCTGGTTCTTACAACTTCTTAGTTGTTTTCTAACAATACCAATTTTTTAATGGCAATGATGCCAAAAATGATGGATGTCATTAATTCTCGTCATTTAATTTCATTTTTCAATCCATGATAGTGTCCAAGGCTATATATGATCAAGAATGTTGGAATTGTGTCTTAGAAATCAATGCACTAGGCTACTAAACCAAAATAGGGAATCATAATATCTTTATAGAAATGAAAATAAATAACACATTTGAATAAGGAAAATTATCTAGTTGTAGGAATTGAACTTGTTGAAGAAATTGATGCTAAATTTTATTTTATAGAATTGAAATAATATAAAAATGTTGGAATTTAAAAGGATAGAAATATAAAATGCTTGTAAAGTTAAATGTTATTAATCTGAAATAGTCAAACATAACTAAAATAATAAAAATATAAATAGAATGCTAAAATAAGAATGCTTTGATGAAAATAAAAAATACAAGCATAAGTAGAAATCAGCTAGCTATGAAGGAGATAAAACATAAATATGGGAAAACAAGTAGGGGATACACATGATGTTTAATCTATTGCAATAAATGATAGAAAAATGGTAATAAAAACTTGTAATTATAGTAGAAATTTCCATCCACTAGCCCTAAGAGTTGACCGTGGTTCCTAGGTCTAGGAGAATGTGTAACCTCACCAATTATAAGTTAAATTATGACATCAAATTAACATGAAAGACTATAAAATAAACTGGTCTAAAAATGTTGCACTTTATTGACTATTTGACTTGTTACAACAATTGTTGATTAATTTATAGATTCCTATTCTATTTTGATTAGATTTTAATTAAGGCAAACAAGGAGTATTTATTTTAAATCTTTCACTTTTCCTACATACATTTGAAACTCAAAATAGAAATGCTCTATTGTTGCTTGATTCTTGTAATTTTACAGTCAACAACTAACTTGTCCAGAATTAGGATAGAAATATGTTATGGATATATTCTTGTGTTTTTATATATCCAAAGGATGTGTAAGGTCTTAGAATAGGTCCTAGGAATACTCATACTTCATCCCAAGTCACCAACTCACCCTTCCTCCTTGGAAATTGGTTAGAAGATAATTTTTTTGTTGCTGCAAGAATTATTGCAACTACTCTAGACCATGCAATTGATTATTTGTTGTGTAAATACTCTAGAAATTGGTTGATGGGTTGATCTTGAGTGCTTGTATCTCATTTATGTTGACAAATAAATTTTGACCTCCAATTTGGTGTGCAACACCTGTTATGTTGGACTTTAAAGCTTTTTGTTGAGATGTTCCAAAGTAGAACATATAGGTTCTATTACAATAGGCTACATAGTCTAGAATTGGTGCATATTTGACTATCTGGGTGCCATGTCATCTTAAAAAACTTTCTAAGGGTGGGATAATTATTCAAAAACCTTGGCATGTTAGGCTTTCAAACTTACACTAAGACCTTCATTCTTATTTCTTTTTATATGCCTTATTTATGCCTACTAAATACTAAAATCATGAAAAATTTATGATAGAAATACAATAAAAGTATATAAATAACATATTACTATTTCTCATCACATTACTATGCTAACATTAACATTATCATGCATAATAATTAAAATATTTGGAATTATACTATCACATTTAGAAAAAATAGTATTTTGTGTGTATGATAACACTAAAATAATGAGACATTTTGATATCTCATACTTCCCCTATTCAAGGATTTAGTAGAGACAATCTAATCCCATCCATTATTTTCTTGAGAAAATAGTATTCAACTTTGCTTTACCAATAAAGCTTTGTTCATATGTTTAATATTTCTCAACCCAAGGCCTCATACACTTTTCTTGGAGCACACTTGGTCCTAGGAAATGAGATGGAATCTCTTTTTATCCTCTACCCTTGACCAAAGAAAGGTTTTTTAAAATTGTTCTAATTTTTTAATGATTTTCCCTAAGATTTTAAAATAAAAAGAAAGTATATTGAAATGCTTTGAAGGGTATATTTGACCGAATAGACCTTTCCTACTTGAGCTAGAAGTTCTCCCTTCCAACATACCAACTTTTTTTGCACCCTTTCGAAAAGTGGATTCCATAGATCTTCTTTGATCCTTCCTTTGAACAAAGTCAAAATAGAGGGAAATTAAAAAATGGTACATCCTAATATTCTAGAAATAGTTATATACCTATTAGAAGGGGTATTAAGGAAAAACAACTAAATTTTTAAAAATTTAATATATTACCTAACAACCAACTAATAGTCCTTTAGAATAACTTTGATTTCATTGGTTTGAGGAATTGAGGAGAAGGTAGAAAGGATAGTATCATCAGCAAGTTATTGATGGGTAATTACCTCAATGGGAAAAGTAGGTTTAATTCCTTCAATGGATTTGGAGATAGTTGTAGCTTTTACAACTCTCTAAATAGATTTGGCAAGAATAGTAAACAAGCAGGGGGAAAGACAATCACTTTGCCTAAGACCTATGGAGTTGCTAAAGTACCCTAAAACCTCACCATTAACAATTACCAAGAACATAGGGGTAGAGAATAATTGTTTAATCAAAGAGATCCATATATTATAAAAATCAAATTTTAACAACACCTTTTCCAGAAATCTCATGGAGACTTTATCATATGCTTTACTCATGAGAAGTTTGAGAACAATTCTAGCCTTACCACTTTTATTAGTTGAATGAATTAGCTCATGGAATTTTATGATTCCATCAAAAAATATCTCCTTAGACTAAATCCCCCCTAATTTGAATCAATGATTCTAAGAAGGATTTGTTTGAGCCTTTTAACCATATTTGTCCAAAATTATATAAATAGTATTGCACAGGCTTATAAGTCTAAATTACTTGAACTCCTTAGCTTTGAATCTCATGGGAACAAGGACCAATAATGTGGAATTAACTTCTCTTGTCAATAAATAGGATGTTTGCACATCAGAGATCTCTTCAATGATATTAGCTCCTATAATGTGCAAGTAATTTTAAAAAAGAATGCAGGAAATCTATTCAAGCTTGACACTTTCTCACGAACCATAGATAAAATAGCCCCTTTGATTTCATCAGGATCAAAGGGGGATATCAATGTTGAATTCATTTCTTCAAAAATAAGGTTAGGAATGTTGGCCAATAGTCTTCTTTCTAAATTAATATCACATTGAATTTTGGCTCCCAACAAAGACTCAAAGAATTTGACTACTTAATCCTTGATATATTTTGGGTCCACTAGACTATTTCATTGAGACTTTTGTGTTTGAATGCATTCCTATGAAAAAATTGTATTATGATCACTCTTTCTTAGCCATAGCACCCTTGATATTTGTATCTAGAAGGACTCTTCTCTTGCCAAGGTATTATGGAATTCTAACAGAAGAAATTTTTCTTTGCTTTTATAAATAAAATTGATTCCTGCATAGACTTAATTTTCTTCAACTACTATTTTAAATCCTCATTTTTTTGGAAAGGTGACAAAAAAACTGATTTATTCCATACTTTCAATTTGAGTTTTATAAATTTGAGATTTTTAGCAAGTTGGAATATTAAAGGGACTAAGAATATTTTAGACCACCATTCCTCTATTTTGGGCTCCAACTCTTGATGATGGGTTCACATTGATTCAAATCTAAAGTATCTTTTAATATTTTAGTTGCTTGAGAGAATTTCCCACACTAGTGGATTATGATTTGACCCTATTTTTGGGAGGGAATTCAAGGAAGAATTTACTAGCATATCAAAGCCACCATTTAGGATCAAAATTATGTCAAATATTATCTAAATTAGCTGATAACCAGATATTTTGTTGCTCCATGTGTACTTTTTTCCCTACAATTTAAGGTATAGCAGTTCAAAATTATTAAAAAAATTAGAAAATTCCTCCATAATTTTAGAAATTATAGAATTTCCTTAATTTTTATCCAAGGGATACAAGGCAGTATTAAGATCACCCAGTAATATTCGAAACTCATTCAAAAAAGAGTCCCTCATATGGCCAAGAATTGAGTAAAGAGTATCTTTTTGAACCATTTATATGAAATAACTCATCTTCTATTGTAAAAAATGCAATAAAAAAGAATGTTAACAATTTGGTTGGAAGAGGAAACCAAAACCATCAACTCTTCTTGGATTCCATTGACAATGCAATCCCCTAGAAAAATTGTGGCTAGGGTTATCCATAGTGGCTAATCATTTTTAATTAATGAATATTTAGATTTTTGAAATTTAAAATTGGCTAATATTGAGGACCCTTGATTAGGGTCCATTAGACAAAACAAATTGGGTGTAAAATATTTTTGGGTAGATTTTCCCCAATTTTATAATAATTGGACCTTTTTGAGTTTAAATCTCCAATATTACCCCTAATAATAAGGGAAATTATAAATAATTTTGGATTTTGAATCTAATTCATCCCATTTTTATAAATACATTTTAGGGTCAAGCCCTCACCCATAACCTTGACCTTGGGCATGACTTGCAACAAAATTTACCTCTTTCCAAAAAGAGTTCTTTATCCTAAATAAATTGTTCTCATCCAACTTAGTTTCTTGAAGAAAAATAATAAATGGTGATAAGTCCTTTCTCAAAAAGGAAACTAGTATTTGTTTAGTGAGACCATTGAGGCCTCATATATTCCATGAAATAATTTTGAAGTGCAAGGTTTTAAATATTTCTTACCACCCCTAAATTTATTTAGGAGATGAGTCCTTGTGTTTGAAGTGAGGGAAGCATTCTCCATCTAAAAATAATTACCCTCAAGATTTTAAACCATTTGGGAACTGTTAGTAATGTCTATTTTTGTAGCATACTTTATTAGGTCTTTATTTGAGGGTTTTCCAGTTTTTTATGAACCCCAACATCCACACTCCCTTTCTTTTGAGTTTTGGTCATAAATGAAGGGGTCATAGACCCATTTCCCATGGATATTTTCTTTTTTAAGGAGACCTTAAATATTTATGTAGGATAGTGCTAGGTGAGTTAGGCTCCATTACACCAAAATTAATCCCCTTAGAAGGAGAATCTTGTTCAAGGGCAACCAAAATGCCAACAGGGAGGAGGATCCCATTGGGAGGCAACTAGACACGGCCCCATTGAAAAAGGAGACTCTTTCATTTTATTTGAAGTATCTAGAACTAAAGTTAAGCATTCAAAGAGGTTACCCTAAAAAAAATTAGATAATAGAAATTTAAGACCAGACTTTGGGTATACCTAAATCACTGGTTTTAGAGAGCTATAATTTCTTTTATTGTAGGAACCACTCCACTTTACCAACAACAATCAACTAGATTACTAGAGGATATCTAGGGACGAATTCGTGATGAGGTTCCATCAAGCTCCTGGTCTACTGAAATATTCTTCTTTTTTCCACCCAAAATTTCATACCCTACAAATCCTTATTTGGGCACCCACTAAGAGCATGATAATTTTTTTGGCATCCTATACACAATACTGGTTATTCTCTTACTCAATGGGTTGGCTTTCAGAGCCATAATCATATATGAACTCAATATATTATGGGATGATTTATTATTATATGATTTAATAAGTATATTTCTCTCTCTTGGGTGGTGGTAACATCATTTCTTAATATTTAGTTCTTATAAAATTATTTTTTAACTTAATTTATTTTAAAATATGCAATTACTATAGGTTAGGTCTAATATTTCTATAAACATTATACTATTGTTTTAATATTTATATTTTATTTGTATCACTTAATAGATTTTTCAAAACAAATAAATGAACCAATAAAAAATAAAAATATTTTAGTATTATTGTATTTTCTACAAATAAGAATAACAAAAAAAAATTTAACTCATAATTTTTATATATTTTTCTAATTTGAGGACTTCAAATTGCAAGACTTCAGTCATAGTATCACTCCTCAGACACTTAAAACCTTCTCCCTTGTCACTTGTGTCCCCTTCATCATAAAAAAAAAGGGTACATGCAATGATTTGAGGATCTCCTTAGTACCATGCTCAAAGTAACTTAAATGAATATATCCTTCATGCAAAAAACCTCTAATTTTCTGAAGAAATTCAAATTTTAATATGAGAATGATGAATTTGAAGAGGCCCCTAACACCCGTGAGGATAATTAAATATCTCATATTGGCTTTTTTCTATGCTCTCCTTTTCTTATTTTGTTGTCTTGTGTCCTTCTTAAACCGATATGGTCTATTTTATTTCTTTTTGTTTATGTTCAAGGTTAACCCATGTTTAATTGATGTTGTTGGTAGACCCTTAGAGCTCGTCCTGTTAACCCATGAGTTTTCTCTTTTATAAAAAAAATTTTGCAGACCCTTTCAAAACCTCTTATTTCAATCAATTAATTAAAAATAATTAACTATATTTTTAAAGAAAAATTTATAATTTCTAAATAATTGAAAATAATAACTTCAATATATTTATTATTATATTTAATTAATTTAATAATAATTGTAAATCTACTTGGCCTATGCCAAAACAACCAATAGCAATGTAGATAATTGTATAAACATATTAGACGTTTTTTTCACAAATACAACTTGTACTTTGCAAATATATAAATATATATATATATATATATATATATATATATATATATATATATATATATATATAACCATAAAATATTTAAATTTAATTATTAAAAAAAATAACCCATTCATAATTGTAGTAAATATGAATATTTTAATTCATTTTCAATTTTCAATGTACTTTATTTGGAATCCATAACCTTATTTTTTCAATTTATAATATTATAATTCTCATATATTTCTAATTATTACCTCATCTCATGAATATTATATTTAAATCATAAAATAAACTAAACAACTTAATTTTTTATAAAATTTATATAATATAATTTTTTTTTTTTTTTAACTTAGTTAAATTATTATATATTATATATATTATTTTACGGCCAAATTTTATTTTAAAATACATTGTAGTAATATAATATTATTATTAATATTTAAGACATATCTAAATCATGTTTAAATTTTAAAACTAATTAAATTAATATTTAATATATAATATATTTTAATTAATTTAAATTTATTTTATAGTTAAAATTAATTATTTTTATAAAAATTATACGTTTAAGACAGAAAAAATGAATACTATAAAACTTGTCAATTATGTGCCATTCCAAAAGTAACATCTAACACCCACGTATTGCATGCTTGACTTTTAATTTTTTTAATTTATAAATTTTATACACAAACAACCACCTAAATCAAATACAGAAAGTCATTTATTATTATTATTATTTTAAATTTTGAGATTTAGGCGCTGAATTTTTAAAAGTAGAAAGATATTTTTTTAAATGTAATATCAATATTAACATTTTAAACCTATTACAAGCTGAAGTGGATAGTCATTTATAACTAGTAAATTAAAATTAAATTTTATAATTTTAATTTGAAAGTTTGCTATTTTGATTTTTTTTAATGCAAAATTAAAATTATTTGCATTAAAAGAAGAAATAAGTTTACGAACTTTAAACATAAAGGTTGTCTACTTAAAAAGTCAATTCATATTGTTTAATCAAACTTTAAGCATTCAAACAAATTAAAAAGCAAAAGCACAGGATATACAAACAATACATATTATATTATATGTGTAATTGTGATACGATACATGCTTCTTAAAAAGAGTATTCAGAATGGGAACACTATAGCATACATTGTATTGCAGGATTACTTAACCAGGCATATACCCTACGAATAATTAATGAATATAACCACACCTTTAGGTTACTAAGAAGAAGCAGATAGAGGCTAAGGAGACCACTGAGGCTGTAATTTTCTATTTAGGAGGAAACCTGGCAGGAATACGGACATACATATACAGCCACAACTTCAGTAGTAGATCTCAATATTGCCATAGAAGAAGAATGAGTAGGAGAAAGAGAAAGAAAGGGATTGGAGCTGGAGATCGAAAAGTAATGAATGGAACTTCATGAGTTAAATGTAGGCGAAGTAGGTGGGGGTCGAGTAAAACTTATGCAGGTGGAGGAGACAAAGTGGGAATGATGGTTCCAAGTAGTGGTGGTGCAGTAGACCTGCCCACGGGTGGAGGAGACCGACCAGAAAAGGTGGTTCGAGGTAGCGGAGGAAAGGTTAAAAGAGGGGATCTAGGTAGCGGAAAAAGAGGACGTCCAAATTGGAGGAGTTTCCGATTCATAGCTATTTCTGTCTTTGTTCCGTTTGTATTCCCAACGAATACAAGAAGAAACAATATGACACCAAATTTTGCTATTATTGATGACGCACCCATTGCTATTATTGATGACGCACCGTTTGCTGTTTTGCTGTCAATGATTGAGAGCAAAACAAAACACCGAGTGTACTTATACACGTAAATTTCTTCGCCGAAAATGTATTATTATTGCGGTGCTTTATTCGCAAATCGGACTACCAACCTACCATATGTATTAATGCTAACGGTGCTTTATTGACACATATCGACTACCTACTGTATCTACAATACCAACCCACCATGTTTATTAATACTGGCGGTGCGTTATTAGCACATTTCGACTACGTAATGTATCTACTATAGCTATATACCATGTGTACTATACCTACTGAACACGAGATGAGAAGGCTAATATTTTTAGTGAACACGAGATGAGAAAGCTACTATGGGCTAAATATCTTGAATTCGTGTGTTGCCTTAAGCAAATTGCAGGTCATAAAGGAAGCATTTGTGCAACGAGTAATCAAACCGAATAGTTTGTTGTTCGAATAAATACGATTTGGAAAGATGTCCAAACCCAATTGGTCTGTAATAGAATGAGTACGGCTCCATGGACTGAGGGCTGCATAGAAAGTTGATAAATAGCTTTCTACATTATTGTAGTCACATGTAGCTGTCTTTTTTCCTTGCAGCATACAATAAATAAAATGGCAATACCCGCAAATAAGCACCACCCGTTAAGCAATACTTAAATAAAATGGCAATACCCGCGAATAAGCACCACCCGTTAAGCAATAGTTAAGTATGTCTCTAATGGATGTAGAGGACAATATTTTTTCTTTTAATTTAACTATAAGACAAACCCATTTATATGTTTTTGGTTTAAGAACCATAGTCGCACCCACATTGGTTACAACCGAACAAACGTGTATTTATAATTTTTATTTAATGTAGCTTGTATTTCTTGTTAGCCCTAATAATATTGGCATCATAATATACATCTTATTAAGATAATGCATTTATAACATCGTAATCTTATTGTAGTATGTCTTATTAAGATAATAATTTTATAACATCATTTTGTAGCAGTGCTACATGTGCTTGGCATTTTGTATTCATACATTTCTTTCTTAGTATTTTGTTAACTTAAATTTTTTTGAATATTAAAGAATTTAATCAATTGAATTAATATTAATATTTTATTTTTAAAGGATAAATATAAAAATAGTTATTCAATTTGTTTTAAGTAGGAAACAAAAGAATAATTATAACTCTTATGCTCCATACTTTTATTTTAAAATGTGGTTTCAATATAGCCATTAGTATTCTTAAGAATCAGGTAAACCTTTATTAATATATTTTTTCAAATTTCATATCTTACATTATTTATGAACAAATATAAATATGGTGTTATTAAGTTAAAAAACTGACCAACGGATATTCTATCAAAGAGTGAGTCTACAAATGATTCTAACTTATTGATATACATAATATTAGTTAACCATACTTAATTCCTTCAATGGAGAATCTAATTTTAAATGTAATTGGAATTTACTTAGTTTTACTTTTAATGAGAATTTTTGTTGAGCATTTGCAATCCATATTTTCTTATCAAAAGCATTTCTTTATCCATAAACTCTCATCATGTGTCTTATAGATTCAATAAGTTATTGATGACCCAAAAGAAAATAAGAACAAATACAAATCAAGATGATAAAATAAAATAAGAGGAGAACAAATGAAAGAAAAAATAAGAAAAGATAAACTTTCATACAAACTTAATTTTGGTAGGCATTCTTTGTTTAATTTGTTTATTTCTGATTAATATAGGATTTTCAGATGCAAATTGATTGGAAATTTGGATGAGCAATGCTTCACCACAAGTTGTCTTTTCCTCTTGGTGCTCTAGATAACAATCCAATATTTCTTAGCTTTCCACAAAATTTGAATATTATACTACCAATAATGGTAGAGAAGCGGCTTTGATGGATCCTTATGATTATGGAGTAGGTGGATGTTCCCCGATCTTGCGTGGTGAGTCTTCAACATGATAATAAGAACACCTCATCTTGTTTGCAATCCAATGTTTCAACAATGAACCAAGCACATGGAGATTTAGATGCACTATTTACAACGGGCTTTATCTGCATGGGATGCCTAATCTAGTTCTCGTGTCCTTAGCAAATCACATAGCAGATTTCATAATCAAGGTCCCGTTAAATTCATGTGGAGTAAGGGATCTCATATCTTGCGCCAATCTTCCAGTTTATAAAGGAACTTTAAAATTTACCATAAATATTTGCGAAATTATATGGAAGTCTAAATTATTGAACCTAATTAATACAAAATATAAAGAACGTAAGTCTTCTAAAATAAACTGGTATAAAAACATATATGATTTAAAAATTTAATTTAATTTTTATTATATTTTTAATAACCATAATATTTGTAAGAACTCGCTTGGATTAGAGAAGGTACATCCTCTACAGTAGCCAGTCCAGTTTGACCACATTGATCTTTTTCCTAAGAGAATAGTCTACCTTCACTATTGATAGCCATTGTATAATTGCCCCAAGAAATAATTTGCACGGTCATTCGTCTGGAAGGCCTTTCACTTGCACAGCTTTGAACTCATTTGGAAATGAGTCATGTCCCAGTTGGCTACATTTACCTCTTTCTCCAGTAAAAACCTACTGAATTGTGCGCCATTTCTATTATTGCCAGCTGCTCTTTTTTTTTCGAATGAAGCAGATTGGGCTGAACAAGCCACTGTTTCCATTTTGTCATCCCAAGATTGAGCCCTTTCTCGTTTGCACTTTCCCTGCTATGTATGTTAAGGGCAACGAAGTAAGGATTCTCGAAAAGAATAAAGAATTTTGCAGATCTTTGAAGAGTTTTTAGGCATCGATAGTTTTTGACCTGTTTCTCTGATGCCTTTCCATTTGAAGGTTTGACCAGATATCTTTTTAATGTTAAAACACAATTATCTCAAATTTGTTTCCGTACTGTGTTTTTCCAGGTTTCATTTTATGTTTTTACATTTTGATCATATTTTAAGCTTGAACTTAGGTTGTAACATATATTTTCCCTTATACTTTTAGGGGGTGTGGGACATATATTTTTCCTCTTTATTTAGATTCTTTTAGAGGGTGTTAGAGATTGAGAGGTTTTATTTGTAGTATGTTACGAACATATACAGCATTATAATAATCTTCATAATTATATATGAGTTATCTTTTTCTCAAAGAAATTAATTTTATTGGATGTTCAATTATATAGTGATTATTTTATAAAATAAAATTTAGATTTTTTTTTAATAATATTTTGTTTTTTATTATTCATAAAACAAAGGGTTTTGAAAGGTCCCACAATTTATTACAACAATTTTTTAAGGAAAAAACAACAATCAACTTTATAATCACCTCATAGGAGCATTACAAAGGGTAATCAACACCCAGGACTACAACCTTACCCAAAGGGGCACTAAACCCAAGTTAGCAAACCTAACCAATCTCCAAAACTCTAAACATAACAATTTCAACGAGTACAAAGTGATAATGGAAGAGAACAACGCCCCCGACGCCAAACATCCAGTTTGAATTTAAAAACAAGCAATAATTCGATAGATGGGTCAATTACCCATCAATAAGGGAAATGCACTAATCCGACTTCAAACGGGTGGGCTCCAACTAGACAAATCTGCATTGGAACAATTAATTCCCACATGATAATTAGAAGCAATCCAGCCAAAGAAGAGATTAAAAGTAAAAATTGCTCTGGATCCGAAAATCACACAAAGAAAATTGGAGGTTCGGAGAACAAGAAAACGCCAAAGAACAAGCCCATACAATGTTTTCTAAAGAAAAGAATGAACAAGCACTTAGACCTAGAGGAAATAAAATAAAGTCATGAAAAACTTCAATCTGGACTAGGCAGATTCTTTAACAACAACTCCAGAATGATCTTACATAAGAGTAAAAATAAATGAAAAGGAAGTTCAAAAAAAATTCCCAATAAGCTAGGAAGCCCTGGCTTCCTACACACACCACAGAAATCCAAGATCTGAAACTATAAGATCTTCCAAAATAGCACAAACATTCAAAACCTGAAAACCAAATAATCACTCTCAAGGTCGGGCAGAGGAACAACACCTAAAAATAGAGGGCACCTTGAAATGAGACAACAAGAATCCTTCCAAAAAGTTGGATCCCAAGCACCCAACCAGAAACTGGTCTAGCCATCTACCCATCAACAAAACCAGTTGTTGTGGTTCCTTACATGGCCCAACCTTCCACCCAACCCCCAACTATGATTCCTTTAGTTGACCTTGTATTTTCACCCAGTAACCAGCCTACATTAGAAGCATCAACAACTAAACTAAATATCCAGTAGACCAGAATGAACATCATAGTAGACCACCCAACAACCCAACTAGTTGATGAAGATCCTTTAGCTAGCCCAACCTCATTCCCCCAGCCCTCAACTGAGGCTGCCTAATCTTCCTCTCCAATCAAACCAAAAAAACTTGTTAGAGAAAATTACTATATAAAATATAGAAAATCAATTATAGTGTTTCAAACTTTAACAACAGAATTAACAAAATAAAATAAACACACACTAGAAGAGACAACAATTTTAATGTGGTTCACCCAATGTGGGTTACATCCACCAAGAATTTTTAGTCCTTTCTTTCTCGATCTAAGTAATAGAGGGTTACAACCTAAAGCAAACATCTGTTGTAATTTCCTCTCTATATTTACAAGGAATCAACACAGTAATTTTCATTGTATACTCTGTTTTTCCTCACAACTATATATAAGAAAAATATAGAAAAAAAAAACTGCTTTTCTTAATACATTCCAAGATTAACACTGAGTTCCCAACATCTAATTTTGGGATAAAAATAAAAAAAACTTTCCCTGGCTGTCCTGTTGTAAATCCAAAAACTTTCTCTGGTAGACTAACGATCAGTAAATCGAGAACTTTCCCTACCCGTCCTGTAGTAAATCCATAAACTTTCTTTGTTTAGCCTCCTCATAATTAGGCTCCATTCCTAACAATCTCCCACTTGGAGACTAATTCCATTCCACCATACTACAACTAAGGACTGAAAAATTCTCATCATGGCCTCTTATTCTTTAAGGTCAACTGAAGTTGAGCAAAAGATCAACTTTTCTCTTGACACCACTTTTGTAAGCATGTTAGCAGGATTTTGTGATGTGTGAACTTTTCCTAATTTCAAAGATCCATCTTCCACTACTGATCTAATGAAATGATACCTAGGTTTGATGTGTTTAGTTTTTGAATGGAATACCGAATTCTTCGCAAGGTGTATAGCACTCTGGATATCACTCCACAACCTATTATCCTCTTGCTTCTTCCTCAGTTCTTCCATTATTCTTTACAACCAAACCATCTCTTTGCTTGCTTTTGCAACAACAACATATTCAACTTCAGTGGTTGAAATGGCAACTACATGTTGGAGTTTATAAATCCAACTAACCGCTCCTCCTCCTATAGTAAATATGTAGCCAGTAGTGCTCCTTCCACCATCAATATCACCTACCATATCAGAATCTACAAAAAATTTCAAGCATATATTAGAGCCTCCAAAATTCAAAGAATAATTTGAAGTTCCTATCAAGTACCTGAGTATCCATTTTACCACTTTCCAATGTCCTTTTCTTGGATTACTCATAAATCTACTCACTGCTCCCACTGCGTGGGTAATGTCTAGTCTTGTACAAACCATTGCATACATCAAGCTTCCAACCGCTAATGCATAGGGAACCTTAGCCATATGCTCTTGTTCATTTTGTGTCTTGGGAAACAAATCTTTGGTGAGTTTGAAATGCTTTGCCAATGGAGTAGCAATAGACTTTGCATTGTTCATGTTGAATCTCTTAAGCACTTTTTCAATGTATTCTGCTTGTGACAATTTTAGAGTATGACTCTCCTTGTCTCTTGTTATCCTCATACCAAGGATTTGTTTGGCTTCTCCCAAATCCTTCATGGAAAATGATTTGGCCAACTTCTTCTTGAGCATGTTTATATCTTACATATTTGTTCCTACAACCAATATGTTGTCCACATACAATAGCAAAATAACATAGTTACCATTTCCAGTTTGCTTAAAATATACACAGTGATCACTTTGACATCTTTCAAACCTTTGATTAGCCATGAACTTATCAAATTTTAAATAGCACTGTCTAGTAGCTTGCTTTAACCCATACAAGCTCTTTTTCAGTTTACATACCCAATCCTCTTTACCTTTCACCTGAAATCCTTCTGGTTGGTGCATATAAATTTCCTCCTCCAAATCACCATGAATAAATGTTGTCTTCACATCCAATTGCTCCAGATACAAATTTTATATAGCTATAAGACTCAAAATATCTCTAATAGAGGTCATTTTTACAACTGGAGCAAAAATCTCATCAAAATCAATACCTTTTCTGAGTGAATCCCTTGACCACTAGTCTTGCTTTGTATCTCTTATGCCCTTCATTCTTCTCTTTAATCTTGTACACCCATTTAATGGTCAAATATCTTTTACCTTTGGGTACCTTAACCAAATTCCAAGTTTGGTTGTGGAATAAAAATTCCATTTCTTCATTCATTGCAAGCTCCCACTTATTCCTGGTATCCATCTGTAATGCTTCCTAAAAACATTCTGGCTCACCAGCATTAGTATACAAAACATAATCAAAGAAACATTGAGGAATTCTACTTATCCTGGTAGATTGTCTAACAACACTTTCTGGAGATTGAGGTGCTTGTTGTTGTTGTTGTACATTTTGATCTTCTACCACTTTTGGAGTTACCTTTTCTATGTGTCCATCAAGGTCTATGTATTTAGTATTTTCCTCTTTCTATTTCTTTCCCTGCAACTGATATTTATACAAGTTTTTTTATTAAATATGACATCCCTAATTCTAATGACTTTTCGGTTATCACAATCCCATAATATGTAACCCAAGCCATCAATACCGTAACCAATAAAATAGCACCTTTGGGCTTTAGCATCTAACTTATTTCTATTCTCTTTGTCTATATGCATAAAAGCCTCACATACAAATACCTTAAGGAAAGAATAATTTATAGGTTTACCTATCCAAAGCTCTTCCGGAATTCCTCCATCCAAGGCACTAGATGGTCCTCTATTAATCATATATACTATAGTATCAACAACATGAGCCCATAAAAATAATGGTAAGCCTGCATGTATTCTCATGCTCCTAGTATGCTCCATGGTGGTTCTATTCATTCTTTTTGCAACCCCATTTTCTTGAGGTGTTCTTGGAATTAACTTGATTATTCTAGTTCCATTTTTAGAAAAAAACACATCAAATTCTCTACTGCAATATTCTCCACCATTATTCGACTTTAGACACTTTAACCTTTTTCCAGTTTCATTTTCAACTAATGCTTTCCAATTCTTGAAGGTATTAAAAACATCACTTTTATTCTTAATGCAATATATCCATGTTTTCCTTGTTGCATCATCAATAAAAAGTACATAGTAAGAGGAACCTCCAAGAGAAGTTACCTGAGCTGGGCCCTAAACATATGAGTGCACAAGCTCCAATTTCTCTTTCTTCCATTCCTTCCCATCCTAGATAAATATAACTCTCTTTGGTTTACCATAAACACAATCCTCACACAATTCCAAATCAATCTCTTTTAACTTAGGCAATAACTTTCTTGAATGTAAAATTTCCATACCTTTCCCACTCATATGGCCAAGTCTTTGGTGCCACAAAGATGCACTCTCACCTGTAGAAACTAAATTAATGGAGCAGTGAGAAAAATCAGTAAGTAAATAAAGAGTACCCACCAATTTACCTCTAGCTACTATCAATGAACCTTTAGTAACTTTCCAAGCATTTTCTCCGAATGCAACCGTGTATCCTTCACCATCAAGATTACTTGCCAATATAAGATTTCTCTTTAAATCTGGTATGTGTCTCACCTCTTTAAGAGCCCATGGACATCCATTTGGGGATTTAATCAAAACATTTCCAATACCCATGATTTTACATGGTTGGTCATTTCCAAACATAACCTGTCCATAATCTCTAGAAACATAATCTATGAAGTATTCCTTATGTGAGGTAGCATGTAATGAAGCACCACTATCAATTACCCAATAATCACTATTGCTATAAAGAGATAAGATGAAAGCATCTTGTAGAATTTGTCCAGTAATATTGGCTTTTGAAGTGTTACCATTATTATCATTACATTCATTTCCATCACCATTTCTTTGCCAACAATCCTTCTTGAGATGACCCTTTTTGCCATAGTGCCAACACTATAGCTTTCCCTTTCCACGTGATTTAGATCTGCCTTTGGATTTTCCATGATGTGAAATCTTACCTCTTTCTCTTCCTCTTCCTCTATTCTCAATAGTTAAGGCGGTGCTAGATGATTCTCCTATGGTTTTTCTTCTCATGTCCTCACTGAGTATCACACCAACCACATCATCAAATTCTAATTTATTTTAACTCGAAGCAGAGTTACTTACCACCCTTACCAAACTGTTCCAACTTTCTGGAAGAGAGCATAAGATTAATAAGGCCCTAATATCATCATCAAAATCCAATCCTACTGAATACAATTGATTAGTGATAGTATTAAATTCATTTAAATGATCCCGCACAGATCCTCCTTCACTCATTTTCATGTTAAATAACATTTTCATTAAGAATACCTTATTTGATGCTGATGGTTTCTCATACATCTTGGCCAACTTATCCATGACTCCCTTGGTAGTCTTTTCATCGGATATGTTGAAGGCTACGATGGCTCCCAAGCACAGCCTCACAATACCCAATGCCTTTCTATCAAGGAGACTCCACTCCTCATCAGACATAGTTGAAGGTCTCTCTATTTCCCCCTCAAGAGGTAAGTAAAGATCCTTCTGGTACAAGTAATCCTCCATCTGCATCTTCCAAAATTGAAATTTTTGGCCATTGAATTTTTCAACTCTAAACCTCCCTTCTTCTACCATTGCTCCCACTTGATCCATAAATTCTCCTTCTGTCAAGTGCACCCAACAAAAAAAACGCTTTGATACCACTTGTTAGAGAAAATCACTATATAAAATATAGAAAAGCAATTATAGTGTTTCAAACTTTAACAGCAAAATTAACAAAATAAGACAAACACACAGTAGAAGAGACAACGATTTTAATGTGGTTCATCTAATGTGGGTTACATCCACCAAGAATTTTCAATCATTTCTTTATCAATCCAAGTAATAGAGGGTTACAACCTACAATAAACATTTGCTATAATTTCCTCTCTATATTTACAAGGAATCAACACAGTAATTTTCATTGTATACTATGTTTTTCCTCACAACTACATATAAGAAAAAAATAGAAAAAAAAAAACTATTTTTCTTAATACATTCTAAGATTAACACTGAGTTCCCAGCATCTAATTTTGGGATAAAAACAAAAAAACTTTCCCTGGTTGTCCTGTTGTAAATCTAGAAACTTTATCTGGTAGACTAACAGGTTGTAAATCTGGAAACTTTCCTTGCTCGTCCTGCAGTAAATCCAAAAACTTTCTCTGTTTAGCCTCCTCATAATTAGGCTCCATTCCTAACAATATGTAGGACCATATAAATTCCCAACCCAAACAGGCATTCACGGGAATGCAGGGAAGATTAAAAAAATATAGGGCGCAAACCCTTTTCTTTAATAATACTTTTAATTTGTTATATGTGATTGAAATATTCTTATATCTTACATAGTATTTTTAATTTTTTTTTTTAATTATTATATCATGAGTTTTTTAATATACTAGATTAATTAATATAACCCCTTTAATTAATGTAATTATAATTAATTTTTTTAGTATTTTAAAAATTAGTTTTATTGTTTTTAATTTAGTTGCATTGCTAATTAAATTTATTTTTTAGTTATTTAAATTCATTAAATTAAATTTTTATATTTTCTCATAGTTAGATATATTTTAAGTCATATTTTAAGTCAAATATATTTTCTTTGGCAAATTTTTTAAAATTTTATTTAATTGTATAGAAAAGGAAATTTATTTTTATATTTAACTAATATAAGACCATTTTTTAACAAGCTATATGTAGCTTCAATAGGAAGACACTCCTACAAAAAACATTGTATTTATTGTTAACATATTCTTCATTTCCTTTTCTATAACATATATTCTTCATATTTCTCAAACTATTATGTTTCTACAATGAACTTCTTGCAATCATTTTTAATAAGAGTTGAATTATCAATTGGCTAGTTCCCTTATAAAATTAGAGTTTCACCAAATGAAGTTGAACATCAGGAGTCACCGTGCTACCCAATTTCATTTTTTATAGATAAACTCACATTTTCATGAGTCTATCTCTTTTCATAAATAATAATGTTATTTTTTAATCTAAATTCCACATCCATTTTTATTGATAGCATTAAAGATCATTTGTGAACCCCCATCAAATAAAATATGTTTTCATCCTTTTTAATTAGAAATTTGACTCCTATAAGAAGTGCCCTAGCCTTTAGATAGTTATTAGTTGAAGTTCTATATGATTTTAAGTGATGAGAATTTTATCTTCATTATTTTTTAAAACATCACCTCCACCAAATTTTCCTAGCACTATCAAGATTATTTTTTAAAAGCACAATTTCAAACAATTTTATTCTACCATAGATTAAGCAAATCTTCCTTCGAAATAAAAATATAAAAAAATCTAAAAATAAATATTTATTTGTTTACCTAAGAGGTTAGAAATTGTATTTCAATATTTGATATATTTTATGATAAACATCAAGTATAACGAGAGGTAATAATTTGGTTTTGAAATTTGGCATGATTTTGAGATTTATGTTTAAAAATTCAATTATTCCTTTTAAGCCATAAATTCTAATAAATAATAGTAAGAGCAATCCTCTACGAATACATAATTATTTAGCCTAGAAATAAATAATCTAACATGTCATAAACTCTTTCAATGTTGATGGAGCTACCTAATATATTTTCATATTTTTAAAAAGCAACCCCAAATGGTGTAAGAAAAGGGACAATGAAGATGTAAATGCTTTAATATTTGTAGATCATTCTCATACAAGACAAACTTGAAAGGTCCATAATATCCTCTTCTTTGTAGAATCACTCCTATAAGAATCATTCTTTGGATTTCTAACCAAAGGAATGTTGAAGCCTTGGGGAGGGTCTCTTGCAACTAAACATTCTTCCATATAAAATTATATGAAGTAGGAAATATTGATTACATGACATACTCATATTCCATATTACCTATGTATTTACAATCCTTTTACAAATTCTAAATGAAATCATCCCTTCATGTATACAATAGGAAAACAAAAATCTTGAAGCTTAAATTGAAGCATTTTTTAAGCTTGTCTATTATTTGTATTAGCTTTTTCCCTTCAACCAAATTAGTAATAGAAACTCATAATTTGAATTTGTTCACATTAATATAGTTTTTGAACCTTGGGACTTTATAGGTTAAATATTATCATTCTAATGGTTACCATTTTGAATAAAAAATATGATCATAAGACAATAACCAAGCACTACATAATCCCCATCTAATATTTTTATTAATCAATTACAAACCATATCATATGAAGTTTATTTTTGGTGATCCTTTAGGTAGGATTCATTTATTGAATAATTTAGTTGTATCAAGATAACCTATACATTTTTGAAGTAATTGTTTTCCATATCTTTTCTTTATCCTTTAATAATCTCCAACCTTGTCTTTTCCCCAAGGCCAAACTTATAAGTATGCAAATTTGAAAGTGTATATCTCTAATATTTAAACCCTATCCCACTTACAAAGAGAAAGCCCAATTTTTTCACATCATTTTCAAAGAAAATATCTTTGAATTTTATTGAATTTGGATGTTATACCTTTTGATATTCATAAAAGTGATATCATATAATAGGGATGGATTGCAATGTAGTCTTTATGATATCTAGACTTCCAACCATTCTTAAAAACTTACAAGGTTTCATTCTATACAAAATTGAGTTTCAAAGCTCCTTCTTTGCTTTATCAAAAAACAAGGAATACCCAAATATATTAATGGAAAATTTTTAATTTTAAACCCTAAAATATCCATAATAATCTATTGTAAACCTAGGGTAGTGTTGATGAAATAGATAGTAGATTTTTTTAGGACTAACCAAATTTCCAATAAAATTTGAAATAGAATTCTAATTATTATTTAAAATCCATTGGCTCATTGACCAATGGATGATCCAAAATAAATGTATCACCTACAAATTGGATATGAGATTGTAAAGAATCATTTATTGCAACTATAATCCCCTTCATTTTTCCTTCTATTTGTGCCTTTGATAAAGCTCTCCCCAGCATGTTTAGATTAATAATAAATAGACAAAGAGATAGTGTATCATTATTCTAAACTATATGGGATGACTCAAAGTATATAGCAAGGGCTCCATTGATATAATTATAATATTTTAGACTATTACAATAATTTCTAATCCATTCACACCAAGCCTAATCAAATCTAAAAATTTTACGAATATCATGTACAAAACTCTAGCAAACCCTATCTTATGCTTGATTCATAACTAATATTAGAAGCATATAAAAAGTTTTTATGGAATGAAGAGAATGTATTATCTCCTATGCAATGAAACTAATTTGTTTACCTTAGCAAAACCACATTGTTCCTTTAAAATAATGTAATTTATAATGCTTTTAAACCTATCTGAAATACTTTTTCAAATCATATCATAAATATTTATTTGATATTTTGTTTCATATTTCTTAGGAACCAATGTAATAATGGTGTAATTGATGTTACTTATTACAACATTATTTTTTATACCTCTTTAACCATAACTAAAATATCACTCTTTAATACATCATCAAAATTTTGATATACAATTGCAAGAAATCCATCAAGATCAAGCACCTTTTATTATGGAAAGATAAAATTGGCTCATGTAGCTATTTCATATATATCATATTCATCAAGATTTTGTTTTATTACTATGTGATTGTAGAAGCTTACCTTATATTTTTTTATCTAATTTAACAATTGACTTAATATCTCTATAATAATTGATTCCTTCCATATTGGTGTCTTCATCTTTCTCAATATTTCTTCCATTTGGAGTTAAAATATTTTTTATGCAACATAATAAAAATCTTGATATTTATATATCCTTCCTTGAGCTATCTCTCCCTAGATTTTTGTGATAAATATAATTCTTGTTTTAATATTTTATGATAATTAGAAACTAATTGTTTTTTTTGTGCATAAGAATATTTGGTCCATTCCATTGAATTCCATTATCTCTTGTAGTTTTATTAATTATAGATTTAATTTCTTTATTTTTAAAAAAATATGTTATCAAAATATTTGGCATTCCTAATATTTATATTTTCCTTCAAAATTTTATATTTTGAACAAACATGTACATGTGTAATCCTTCAAATTTTACTTCTTTTGACCACAACATAACCATATAGAAGAAATTAGGGCCTTGAGACATATATAATGAAAGCAAAATGAATTTGGATGGCCACTACTAAGTAAGTAACATCTCAAGAGAATAGTTTTATGATATAATCACACATGCAATAAAATATTTGAATATATTATATATTATCTTTGTAACCATGAGTTGCATAGCAAAAATCTATCCAATAATTTTGCTATAATAGTTTTCCCAATGAATCTATTATCTCATTTATATTAATAAAATTGAGTAGCATCCCAAAGGTATTTTTTATTTCTAAATGAAGCAAATATTACACTAATTGAAACCATCTAGATATATCATATTTCTATTTTGAAGGAGATATAACTATGATAAAGTTCCATTAAGAATCCATAGATCACAATTTTCAATTATCATTTTATGTGACAAAAGTATGCTAAGGTCCTTCAAAACAAATCATGAAGATAAACTATTGTTGGATAACCCTATTTTTTTATTTTCCTCTTTTCTATAAAATAGACCAGTAGCTTAATTACATTTGTGTCTAGCAATTATACGTCCCATTTACATTTATCCCATGTTGTTGCAGCACATTTGAAAGCTTCTATAGAAAAAATTTCCAAATAATCTTCCATATTTCAAATCCTTTTGAATGTATCCTGACATTATCCACTACTTAATTTTATTTTTTAAACTAAAATAAACTTAAGACCATAATAACCTATCAATTTATTAATTAATCTTTTTTTATGTATATTATTTATACCCATAATATTATACTATACCATTTACATCATCACTTTTTATTTTTATTTGTAGGCTTAGCCCCATTTGTTGTTAACACCTATGATATGTTTTGGGTTTCCAAAATTAACATACCTTTAAGTTTGTTTTCTCTTTTTTCTTACTTTAAATGTCTTCCTCTCCTTTTCCATTCCCACCAACACTTTTATCTTCATCAATATCTTCAATTTTTCCATGTTGTTCATAATGAAAATTATCTTCTAAAAATTTATGTTTCCCTAGAGAACCTAAAATGCAAGTAATAGACTCACAAACACTATCTTCATTATGTTTTTCCCAAAACCCAAGTAGAAGGATGAAGCTCCATAGTAATTATGTTCTATAATAGTTACTTTCTTATGCTATCCTAGAAACCCTAAATTTACATGAATATCCTCCATAAATATTTCTTTATTTTTTTTCTTTTGGAAGCTTAAAGTACAAGAGATACACTTTAAAATACTTTATTTTTTATTGCAATGAGATAATTTTATACTATTTGATCAATACAAAGATGATTTACCAAGGTTAAATTTAGACTATTTTACCTTGGTTGATTTAAAATTAAATTCCTCATGTTAATTTGTACCTTAAAATCCTAAAATTGAACTTGTGTAGTGTGCTTCCAAATATTTTATGATATTATATTGATTCTAATAGTTGACTTGAATAAACCATAATGAGCTTAACCATTTATGATGTATAGGGAATTTCATTACCACTTTTTTTGGAGTGGTAAATCCTTGAATTCCCATAGCTTATACCATGATATGATATTGATTAATATCGAAGTTTGTCTCATGTCCGAAATATTTCTCACATTTTATATCACTTTTACTTTGCAATCTCTTGCTATTTGTGTAGTCTAAGAATATATTTGGGTAATCTTTTAAAATACTCAAATATTTATGGCAAAACCTATTTGGGTATATAGAACATGCCTTTGATCCTTACCAGTTGTTCAATCCTAGATGAACTACCCTAGATTATTGTCAACATTATTCAAAACCTTATTATTGATAAGTTAATATGGAAGTCCAAAAAAACCTATGGACACTAGAAACATCCATTATATTACCATTGACTTTTGAACTAGAGAAGATGATACAAAAAATTTTGATGAAATAATTTTAATTTAATCCCCACATCCACTTGATCCAATTATGAATCATTGAAAAACCTCACCACTATCCATTAAATATACATATTAACCCTTTGCTTCTAAGAATCATTATACCATGCTTGATAACCTCATTCTTAATCAATTCTATTTTGGTATCTACTATATTGATAATATTTACTATAGATTAAATTTTCCTCTTGTCCTTGGGAAGCACATCCATACTTCTATCTAGAGTATACTTACTTCTAGTTATGACTTTGAAAAATAACTTTTTTAGCATGCTATCTAGATATCTATAACAAGAATAGTTTTTGAATTTTCCCTACAACCTAGAATAATAAAATGTGATGCTCACTCCTTTATTGCACATTGCTTCTTGCTCACACTTATGCCCAATTGGCAATCATAGAATTTTCTCACCTTCTAGTATAATAAAATGAGAGGCTTATCGTTACTTTGAGCTTGCTCTTGGTTTATACTTCTAGTGGATTACAATCACTTCCAATTTGGAATCTCTTTATCTAAATTATTCTTTCAATAAATATTCAAATGCATGATTTAATTAATTAATTAATTAACTAATGTTTTATCATTTTTTAGTACTTTTAATTAATTATTTTTCTTATTTTGTTACATGATTCATTACTTGAAATAATTTTTTTGCATCAATATTTTATTATGGATGGAAGGCCTCAGGGATGGTGAGTACTCTTGTCATCAGGATTGGTTCCCACTCTTTCTATTCGGGCATTCACTCCTTGGAATGTACACTCCTTTTTTAGATGGTAGTGGAGTTGTTGTTCGTAAGGTTTCCTTCAATTTTTTCTCAACCTATTCGGAGTCTCTTTTATTTTTTGCCATATGTAAGTGGAGTCTGGGTTTGTCATCCAGGATGTACACCAAGTGGAGGCTTGTTTATTCCTCTTATTTTTAGAAGGTGACCCATGCCCTTTTTGAGGTTTTTGAAATCCTTTTGGTTTTTGCATTCTTGTATTTTCCCAGACATGCTCTCCTACCTTCTATGTTTGAGTGGAGAAGTTCAGGTGTTATGGATATTCTTGGAGCTCATGAGACCATGGTGGGAAGTTCTCTTGTTTTTGACTTTAGAGGCCCTGTTTGGCTTGGTTTAGGTAAGATGTTGTTCATATGTTTGAGTATATTTTGGGGCATTTTATGTTATGTTGTGTGTGTGGATGTATTTCTTTCTAGTCTCCTCATGTGGTCTATAGTAGGTTTTTATACATGGTGTCTTGTGTCCTTCTTGAATATGGGTAAATCTAAATTCAGTAATCGTAATTTAAAGTAGACCAAGTCGAGTGTGGAGCCTACATATTTTTCTATGGATGAGGATGTTTTATCCATTCTGAAGGTGAGGGGTTTGCTATACTGTGTCCAAAAATTCCATGGCCATAACCCAGTTCTCTCTAAGTGGATGGTTGCTACTTGGAAGGAGGGATGGGTTTGTGTTGGGTCATGGTATTTTGAGATCTCCGTAAAATTAGTTATTCGTACCATGGGGTTGGAGTTGGATGGTGCATTTCACAACCGGGAGAGACACTCATTGTTAAAAGAGATTAGTTTCTTTTTGGAAGGAGTTGAATTCTTGTCAAGAATTCAAAATGGATTTAGTGCTAAGGCCCTGCCTATGCCTTGGAATAAGGTGATTAAGGTGATTATGAATTTCTTCAATTTGGACTCCTCATACAATATAATTCATAGTTTTCATGTCATATTCCTAAATCACCTTCAACAAAAAATGTGGATGAACATCCCCTTGTTTATTTTCAATTCAATGTGCAAATCTATTTTGGTTGTTCAAGGAGGGCAAAGCAGTTTCCCTTGCATTAGGGCTTGGCACTGCTAGTGTTTGAACGTGCTACTATAGAGAATGGCGGTACTCATAAACTTATTTGGCTTATTGGTAAAAGGAGGGATTTGGCAGAATCTTCTCCTCTATCTAAGGTGGATGATGTTGAGATTTTTTCTAGACCCTCTATCAAAGATAAATCGGGTGGCGGTGAAAAAAGTCCTTTTTTTCATAGTCTTCGTTTGTTGGAAATTAAGCAACGTGCGGTTTGGAGCTCTGTTAAGATGGCTATAGATTATACCAAGGAGGTCGCTCATATTTCTGGTAATATTTTTAACAAATTTGATTCAATAAATTAGAACTATCTCGGTTCTCTCATTGGTTGATTCACCTAGTTTTCCCTGGGGTGATGTGGGCTTCTTCATCTCTGGGTTTGTTTTGTTGTGTCTATTATTTTTATTTTTGTTTTTGTTGATGTGTGCTATGTAAAAGGTTTTGGGGTCCCTTTAAAAACCCTTTTTTCTCTTAATAGTACCCAAAATAATTATTACATGAAATTAATAATCTTAAAAAGGCTATAGAATAAAAATATAATCAAATCAATTTTTGATGTAGGAGCTTCTAGATGTGTAAACAATCCTGTTAGTTTTGGACAAAAGCAACAACAACAAAAGTAAAGTATAGATAGCAGTTTTTAAGGTACATAAAATGCTCAATTATTTTTAATATTAGTAAATCTATGTAATAAGTGTAATGAGATGAAAATGCAAAAAAATGGAATAAAACTTAAGGGTGTTGATGTCATCCTTATTAAATCCTCATTATATTAAGGTTAATTTAAAAATAGTTATGGGTGAATTGTCCCAGGTGGATGTTTTGGTAACTACCATATATGAGTGTAAAACCCCTCTTATTTCTTTTAGAAATTATGGGAATACATATATAAGTTTATAGAGAGGTGTGTGCATATGCAAATTAATACAATAGTGTCATTGTGGAAAGTAGAAATTGTGACATTGATACTTTATTTTGACTATTCAAGCCTATTGATAATTTGATTTCCCTCCAAATTCTAATTATATCTATGTATGTTATGTGAATGATGAATATATAGGCTATAGATTTATGTATCATAGAATATTGTGTGCTTGATTCAGTTGTATGAAGAATATAGTTAGGGAATAAAGTTGTGGCTTCTATTTAGAGACTACAACATTCAATAACTATAATTTAAGCATTACAACATAAGTACTTATCACTCTAGTAGTCATTTTTCAAGTGTCTAGTATTCTAGTGGTTGTAGTTTAGAGTTCGATAGCTCAAGAAGTGGGCCATTTAAATCCACATTATTGATAAATAAAATTTTGTTTCAAAGGTTTTAGATCATATTTAAAGTGCATTGGTCAATGTTAAACTCATATCATCAATCATGTGAGATTGAGTGATTGTTGTTTGCATGGAAAATATGAGTATCGAGTGATTGTTGGTCAAGTGTAGAACATGAGTGTTGAGTGATTGTTGTTCAAGTGGATAACATGAATGCTATTCAAATGGAGGTGTCATTCAAGTGATCATTATTTACATCCAAGACCAATACCATCAAGTGACTACCATTTAAGCCCAAGATCATTCATGTTGTTGTTCAACTAATCTCTATTCAAGTGATCATATTAATATTGTACATGTCTATTACTATTCAAATATGGATGATTTTCAAGATTACATTATTTATGACTAATATATAAAAATTTTATTACTAGAGGAGGTGGATTTTTATTAGACCCCCTCCTTTATACTGGATCAATTTCTTATAAATTATAATGGTAAACTATTTTGTCAAGTAGATGGTCAAGAAAAAAACCTTGGTAGTATTTTAAAGGGGCATAATAATGAAATAAAGAGTTTACATACTAAAATTGTTTATTTGTATAAAAATTACTTGTAGTCATATTGTGATTGTCAAGCAAGATATGGATATTCAATATGATGTTTGTGTTTCTTCACATGAAAATCAATGGATATACTTATGGTAAATTTCATTAGCATTATGATAAAACTAATGAAAAAAGGGATACAAAGGAGGAGGAAATAAAATATGCAATAAGTATTCCTTGGTTATATTTTCCCTAGACATCATTTTAGATATGATGTTCTTTGTTTTTATAATTGGAATATTGATAGTAGTTTTCAAAATCACACTAAATTAGGGTTATATAATATGTCAAGATGTACACATAATGTAATGTAAGTATGATTTGGATAAAATTTGAGTTAAAATATAAACCAAATGTCAACATATTTAAGTTATTATGAAGTCAACAGCTCTATTATTTTTATATTTTTGATAAAAAATCAAAGAAATCAATGTGCATATTGTTGTTAACAAGGTCATACAATTGAAGGATGTTGGAAATTGAATACACATTTTTTTGTTGTGATGGAACATATTATAGTTATTCTAATTATTAGTATCTCCACTATCATCTAAATCCATTCCATTATAGAAATAAATATAACAAACCTTTAGTTCCTAAATTTCTATCAAAATATTTATTCAAAAGGTAAGTATCCTAATTTACAAAAACATTTAAAGTTAGACTTGTTATTGCATGATTTTAACTTTATGCAAAAAAAAAATTGAACCATATACATTTATTTATTTATTAAATTTATTATGATTTAATTTCCTTCATTATTTATATTTTTTTATTTAATGATATTCTTTTATGAGATTAACATAATTATCCTTCCCACATTATGATTTTTATGAATTTTTTTATCTATTTATTAATTTCAATTATATACTTTTAGGAAAAATATTTATGTCTATTATTTGAATCTATCTACATAAAATTTATATAGTATAATTTAGTTTATCAACTTCTCCTCTTATTATTTTAATCTTAAATTATTTTCATTCATACTTTCCTACCTATTATCTAAATTTTAGTTTATTTCAAATTTTGATGTTCATGAATAACATAAGCTTATATTGAGAGGGGGGTGAACAATATAAGACCACTTTTTACTTTTATTTCTCAATCAATATTATGCAATGTAAATATAGAAATATCAATAGAAATAATAAAATAAATACACAAATCACCACACACAATAGAGACACCACAATTTATGTGGTTCACCCAATGTGGGCTACTCCACGGAGAAAATATTTCACTAAAATTTTCTCAATCAATCTCTTGGGAATCCTTTCCCTATTACAATTTTTATGGACCTCTATCCAAAGGAGATACCAATCCCCTAAATTAAGTTTGTGTATCTCTATCCACAAGAGAAACCAATCTCCTAATCTCTGGTTTGGTTGGTGATCCTCTAGAAGACCTTTGCCTCCACTAACTTTAGCAAATAGAACTCTATCCATAGAAGAAACATGTCTTCCATACTATAGCTAGAGATATTTGTCCTCAAATCTGTCACCTCCAAAGCTCCATCTAAAATTTGTACTAAACACAGTCCATCAGTACGGCATAAATATGACCTCAATCTCTATCTTTGGTCTTGCACAAATATATCCCCAAATATATACCAAATTCTATCCTTGAATATATACTAAAAATAGTACTTCGGTCTAGCATAAATCTATCCTCAATCTCTATCCTCAAGCCTTAAATCAAAGCTTAACTCAATCTCAAATCAACTCTACTGGATCTGCCCCAAACCTTAATTCAAGGTTTGAACAAATCAATCAATCAACTCTGCTCTCAAGCCTTCTCAAATACTTGTCTCAAATTTTCCATCTAATATTCCACAAAATCTCACACCAATATATCTACAAGTCCTCTCTAGAACTTGTCCAATATGCTCAATAAGTCCTCTCAAGAACTTATCCAAATTTTCTCAGTAAGTCCTCACAATAACTTATTCAAATCTGCTCTCAATTTGTATTGTAAGCTTCCACAAAATCTTACTCAAATCTATCCAAAATTCTTCTCAAAGACTTACCTCAAATATGCTCAACAAGTCCACTCTATAACTTGTCCAATATTCTCAATAATTCCTCACAAGAAATTATCCAAATTTGCTCTCAATTTGTATTGTAAGCTTATACAAAAGCTTACTCAAATCTATCCACAAATCTTCTCAAAGACTCGTCCCAAATATACTCAAAAATTCCACTCTAGAACTTTTCCAATATCATAGAAACATAAAGAAAATTGTTAGAGACTCGATATGCTCTATACTCTTCACAATGCTCAATAACTCTTTTAGAAACATACAAAGAATTGTTAAAGACTCAATATGCTTCAACTCAATCACTTTCTCAATTCAATTCAGAATATAAAATAGTTTTTTTTTGGAACTTGAACAATCACTTCACACATCCACTTGACTAGGCTCAACCAACTCTACTCCACCAATCACTCAAAAAATAATCAAACCCTAGTCCAAGCATATGATCACTCACTTAAAATATTTCCAACAAATCTCAACAACAAATCTCACATAACAATGATACTCATGTTCTTTTCAGACCCTAGTTCAATTTCTTTACTCAAAAACTCACTTCAATAACAATGCTTATAAAACAACTCTCACATGACAATGATACTCATGTTCTTTTCAGACCCTAGTTCAAGTTCTTCACACAACCAATGGCTTCAACAACAATGCTTATAAAACAAGGTTTTAATAACAATTATTTATTCCAAAAAACCTTGAAGCATTAACTCAACACACTCAATAAGGAATCCCTAATCAAATCGTTTTCACTCCAAACTTATTTTCCATAAAAACAATAAATCAACTTAATTATGTAAGAATGTGCTCATACCTTTTTCTTTATGAGGAAGGAAATTCAAATATCTTCCACAACCACAAACACTTCTTTTCCAAGGTCAAATAATTTATAAGATCATAAACACCCTCAAAAGTACAATGTAAATATAAAAACACTTATACACCTTATAACTCTATCTTTATGAAAAAATACATCTACAAAAATGATTGACCAAGTACACCTTATGATCTTCCTATAATAACAACAATATCACCTTCACAAAAATGTTCTATCAAAATAATCAATCCTCAATTTACCCTTTTGATAAATCAACCATGTAAAAATAACTTCATGTAAAAATAAAATTTACCCCTTATCTCTCCTTTTAAACAACAATTAAAATTTAAATTAATCCCCTTTAATTTTAACCCCTTATAACTCCTTTAAACTATATTTAAAACTTAGGCTTAATAAAAATTAAAATTAAAATGTTTACCCCCACCTTAGGTGAGATTCGAACCTTTGATTGCCACCTCCTCTTGCATCCTAGTCATAGGCTCTATTGTCACGAGTGTTAGGTGTTAATTTAACACCAAACGAGCACCACATGCTCCTTAACCCTTGCTGGTGCCAAGTAAAAATAAATTGTGTGCTTCCCATGCCAAAATGATCTATCGTGATTCAAATGCAGGTCTCACACTACCCAAACACCTTAACTCCTAGCCAAGTGCCACTAGGCCATGCCACCTAGTTGGATGGGGGTTCTCCTCCTATGGAAAATTCAACCTCCTCGTTGGCGCTAAAACCAATTTCATCTTCTTTCCTTTTGTAGCCTTTGATTATGAATTGCACAATTTAGAATATATTTTGAACATGTTTGAGAGTACCATTAAGTCATGTATTAATATACAATACCTCCCCTTTCCTTGGACGTCGACACATTTCAATTTTTCATTTTAACCTTAGACATCGGTGCATTTCATTTTTAAATAATTAATTTATAAATTATTTAAATTAATATTTAATTCCTTTGGGTTTTATTAAGGCTTAAAGCCTTCTCTGAATATACCACCTTGTATAAGTAATATTTATTTATAAAATTTAAATTCAAATTAAATTTAAAAATTTTATAAAATACATATTAAAACCTCTTTTAGGTTTTCAAAAATCTTCCTTGGGTTTTTATGAAAAACCTTTTATTTTTCTCATCCATGGTTATAATAAAAACCAACCTTCATATGATTCCACATAATATTAAAAATATTATGAATTTATTTTGCCATTAACCTTTGCATTATTCCTTGACATATTCCTTGACATCAATGATGACTTCATTCCTTGACATCAATGACAATGTGACTCAAAATGTCCAACAATCTCCCCCTTTGTCATTAATGGCAACCCAAATTATTTTTATCAAAAACTTGATCTTTCCTATGTTCTACTCTCCCTGGGACATTGCTACCTGGCTCAATGCTCTCTCCCCTTTACTCAAATACCAAATCTCTCCTTCTTACTCAAACATCTCCCCATTTGACATCAATGGAAAAGGGTCACCTTTGGGTCTTGGGACTAAGAATGATCCTATTAGCTTAGAACCTCCCCCACCTCCTCTTGATGTGGTTAATTATGGGGTAGGGGTATTTCTACTTCCATAAAACATTTTTCTTTACCTTTATCCTATTTTCTTCTTATATGATCATTTTTATTCCTATTATTATTTCTTTCCATGTCCATGTTCATGTCCATGTCCATTTTCTTGTTCCTGTTCCTATTCTTGTTCATATCCATGTTTCTATTCCTGTTCCTGTTCCTATTCATACTTGATTTTGGAATGTCTACTCTACAACATTTTCTTGTGTGATCATCATTATTGCACTTATAACACTTAATTTTATTATTCCTTGAAGGTACAAATGTCTTAGGATTTCTCCTAGTGAAGCCATATCCTCTTCTGTCATGAACCATACAATTCATTACCTTGTGACCAAATTGATTACATGAGTAGCAATACCCATTAAAAAGTTGTTTGTTCCCATATTCATGTATTTCATGTGTCCTGCATTGTGAAGCCATGTTCCCAAAATTGTGACATGAAAAACATCTTCCATTGAAGTTTCCTTGTCTTGACCTCATTGGTCTCGTAGTCTCTCTTGACCCATTCTAATTGATGTTCCATCTGTATCTTCTTTGTGCATTTTTCCTATTCTTGTTGAACATTTTTTTGGCCAACTCATCCTCAGATGTCTAAATTTATTTTACATTATCTTCCTCTAAATTTTCTTCTCCTCCAGAACTTGAGGTTGACTTTCCTTCCCATTTCTTCTATCCTTGTTCAAATCCAAGACTTTTTTTGCTTGATGTAGGCTTTTGTATCTTGATGAAATTTTTCAAGTTCTTTGAGTTGTTTTTTAACCCTTTTAGTTTTACTTTGGAGTCTTCTAAATATTCCCTTAGTAGTGCAAATTCTTGTTCTAACTTTTCACATTCTAAGATATTTGCTTCTAACTTATGCTTGAACTTCTTTGTCTTAGCCTTTGATTTTTTTAGATCCTCTATAAGCATCCTTCTCTCTTCATCATATTCTTGAAACTGAATTTTAAGTTTAGAGTTTTGTTTTCTTACCTTCTTCACTGTGTCAAGGGAATAGATAAGTTCTCCCTTGATATCATATCCATATTTATCTAAATATTCCTCTATTTTTTTACCTTTGTCCACATATTCATTTTATTTTGACTTATCTTCTATAGGATCACCTTCTCCTTCTTCTAGTGCCATTATAATATTCTCTTATGGTCCTTCAAGTGTATATTCATATTCATCATCACTAAAACTGAATCCATTTCTTGTACAACTATATTCAAGATGTCCAAAGTTACTACATCTAAAACACTTGAGAATTTTTAGAATCCTTTTCTTAACTTGTTCTTTTTCTTAAATCATAAATAGTACTTAATATCTATCATTGTCTTAAAAACTAGCATCACTATCACTTGAGTACTTACATGCCTTATTTGCATAGTAGCTCCTCTTTTGTATTTGAAATAAATTCTTTCATTTTCTGCTTTGTCCATTCTTTCTTTTCTTTTGGTGCATGTATCTTTCTAATTCCCTATTTCTGTGATCATGTTTTTCTTCACCATTGTTATTCTTAGCTTCTTGAAAATATGTTGCATAATGAGCATACTTTCCACAATTGAAAGATTTAATAAATATTAAATCTCTAGATCTTCTAGAATCCTTATTCCTTATAACATAATTAGCTTCTTCATCACTGGATGACTCATTGCTTGATTCTAACTTCTTACCCTTTGTCTTCTTGATTGCTTTGAAGGTTGCTTCCTTCTGGGGAATAGGTTATTTTTTCTTAACTCAAAAGCTATAATAATACCAAGCAACATATCTCTTGTCAAAGAATCACCATATTTTGACTCTTATATAGCAAAAATATTTTTACTAAATATTTTTGGAAGAGATATTAAGACCTTATAACAAACATCTAACTCATCAACCTTCATTCCAAATACTTGCATAGCATTAACAACTTCATCAATTTGAAGTAAATAAGTACTAATATTTTCCTCATCCTTAATTCTTAACTCTTCAAATTGTCCTTTGATATTTTGTATATTTTCTTTCTTGACACTTTTATCTCCTTCATATATATTTTGCAACTTATCTCACATTTCTTTTGCATTGTAACAATGCTTAAATTTTATGGACTCTGCTCTATGCAAACCTCTCAAAATTGCATTCATTGCTTTTGAATTGTAATGATGTATAATCTTACCTTCCTTATCTATAGGTGGATCAACTGAGGGGTCGTATCTATTTTCAACTGCTTTCGAAATCTCATTGTCAAGTGCCTTCATGTATATTTTCATTCTCAAACTCCAATATACATAATCACTTCCATAAAATACTGGTGCTAAATTATCTGATGATCCATTCTGAGAATCCATTGTGTTATTGTAAGCTTTTCTTTCAAGCTTTTAATCTCTTCCAAAGGAACCTACTCTGATACCAATTGAAGAACACAAGCTTATATGAGAGGTGGGTGAACAGTATAAGACCACTTTTTACTTTTCTTTCCCAATCAATATTATGCAATATAAATATAGCAATATCAATAGAAGTAATCAAAGCAATATACAAATCACCACACACAATAGAGACACCACAATTTACATGGTTCATCAAATGTGGTCTAATCCACGAAGAAAATATTTCACTAAAATTTTCTCAATCAATCTCTTGGGAATCCTTTCCCTGTTACAATGTTTATGGACCTTTTTCCAAAGGAGACACCAATCCCCTAAATCAATTTTGTGGATATCTATCCATAGGAAATACTAATATCCTAATATCTACTCTGGTTGGTGATCCTCTATAAGACCTCTACCTCCACTAACCTTAGCAAATGGAAATCTATCCATAGAAGACACTTGTCTTACCTACTCTGGATGGAGATCTCTGTCCTCAACTATGTCACCTCCAAATATCTATCTAAAATTTATACTAAACATAGTCCATCGGTCTAGCATAAATTTGACCTCAATCTCTATCTCTGGTTTGGCACAAATCTATCCTCAAGTTTGCACCAAAATCTATCCTTGAATCTATACTAAACACATTCCTTAGGTCTAGCACAAATCTATCCTCAATATTTATCCTCAAGCCTTAACTCAAAGCTTGACTCGATCTCAAATCAACTCTACTAGATCTGCCCCAAAACTTAACTCAAGGTTTGAACAAATCAATCAATCAACTCTACTCTCAATCCTTCTCAAATACTTGTCTCAATTATACCTTTTAATATTCCATAAAATCTCACACCAATTTGTCCACAAGTCCTCTCTAGAACATTTCCAATATGCTCAATAAGTCCTTTCAAGAACTTATCAAAATCTACTCAATAAGTCCTCACAAGAACTTATTCAAATTTGCTCTCAATCTATATTGTAATCTTCCACAAAAGCTTACTCAAATTTGTCCACAAGTCTTCTCAAATACTTACCTCAAATCTACTCAACAAGTCCACTCTAGAACTTTTCCAATATGCTCAATAAGGCCTCACAAGAACTTATCTAAATCTGCTCTCAATCTGTATTGTAAGCTTCCATAAAAGCTTACTCAAATCTATCCACAAGTCTTCTCAAATACTTGTATCAAATTTTCTCAATAACTCCACTCTAGAACTTGTCCAATCTCATTGAAACATCAAGAGAATTGTTAGAGACTCAATATGCTCTATACTCATTACAATACTCAATCACTTTCAATCACTCTTTCATAAACATATAGAGAATTTTTAGAGACTCAATATGCTTCAAATCAATCACTTTTTCAATTCAATTTGGAATATAGAATAGTTTATTTTTTGAACTTGAACAATCACTTCACACATCCACTTGAATAGGCTCAACCAACTCTACTCCACCAATCACTCAATAAAATAATCAAACCCTAGTCCAAGCATATGATTGAATAACCCAAGCTTATACTGAGAGGGGGGGTGAATAGTATAAGACCACTTTTTACTTTTTCTTCCAAATCAATATTATGTTGTGTAAAGATAGTAGTATCAATAGTAGTAATCAAATCAATGCACAAAAAAAACATACACAATAGAGACACCACAATTTACGTGGTTCACCCAATGTGGGCTACTCCACGAAGAAAATATTTTACTAAAACTTTTTCAATCAATATATTTGGAAATCACTCCCAGTTACAATGTTTATGGATCTCTGTCCAAAGGAGATATTAATACCCTAATCTCAAGTTTGTGGATCTCTTCACAGGAGAACTCTTTCCCTTTATGCTCTGGCTATGTGATATTCTAGAAGACTCTGTCTCTCTACTGTACTGACTGGTGGACCTCTCTCCACTTGAAGACTCCTTACTTAGATCTATCTTCAACTATGTTGGTTTTTGGATCTCTATCCACTGAGACTCTATCCTCTGTACTCTGTCACCTCCAAAGCTCTATCAATAGGCTCACTAAGAACCTTCTCAATAGGTTCACATAGAACCTGCTTAACAAGCTCACATAGAACTTGTCCAATGCTGAATAACAAGCACACACAGAACCTGCCCAATGCTGAATAAAAAGCTCAAATAAAACTTGTCCAAAACTACTCTAGCAAGCTCACCAAGAACTTTCTCAAATATTCTCTAGCAAGCTCACCAAGAACTTGCCCAAATTTGCTCTAGGAAGAGCACCAAGAACTTGGCCAAATCTACTCTAGCAAGCTCACCAAGAACTTGCCCAAATCTGCTCTAGAAAGCTCACAAATAACTTGCCCAAAACTATCCACAACTCTATCCTTAAATATATCCCAAATGCCTTCTCAAAGGCTCAATCAATCATGCTCAAGTAGTACTCAAAATGAACTCAATAATGAATGGCAATATCAACTCAAATCCACTTCATAGAAGCATAAAGAGAATTGTTAGAGACTCAATATGTTCTAATCTCACTCTCAACCCAAATAAATCTCAAATCAACTCATAGAAGCATAAAGAGAATTGTTAGAGACTCAATATGTTCTAAACTCACTCTCAACCCAAATCAATCTCAACTCAACTCAAGTCAATCTCATAGAAGCATAAAGAGAATTGTTAGAGACTCAATATGTTCTAATCTCAATCTCAACTCAACTCAACTCAAATCAACTCATAGAACGATAAAAAGAATTTTTAGAGACTCAATATGTTATAATGTCAATCTCAACTCAACTCAACTCAAATCAATCTCAACTCAACTAATCACCACAAGGTATAACTCTTTCTCACATAACCCTAGTCCAAGTATGTATCAACCAACTCAAATGTTTCCAACAATGCTCAACCACAAATATCACATAACAATGATACTCATGTTATTTTCTAACTCAAGTTCTTTCACAACCAATGGGCTTCAACAACTATGCTTATCAAACAAGGTTTAGACACAAATCTTAATTTAGAAAACCTTGAAGCATTCAACAAACCACTTTAAAAAAGGAAACCACGAACAATAATTTTCCCTCCAATGATATTTTAGAAATCAACCACCATAAAAAATCAATAGAAGAATGTGCCCATACCTTTTATGAAGATGAAAAAACCTCTTTGTAAATCTGCCATAATCACAAAATTATTTTTCCAATCTTCACAAGGGTTAGTAGATCACAAAATAATCAACATTACTCCACTTTTCAATAATCATCACCAAGGTAGGTCTGAGGTGTAGACCAATTTTTTCATCCAAACCCCATAATGGGGGCGGAGGTCCAAGGTTCAAATCTCGGGCCTCGTCGGACTAAAAGCTTGTCCCTTTCCTGGTGCTTTTAGCGGCGTAAAAGGTTTAAAATGATTTTGGCATGGTGGTTATAGGGGCGGACTGCATGAAGATCTGTGTGGCAACTTTTGGGGAAGACAGCACAGAATAATGTGGCAGCCATAAAAGCTAGACAACCTTCCTGGATTCATGGCAGCTACCGATTCCACCATGTAAATTAAAAAAAAATAAAAAATAAAAAATAAATAAATAAAAATATAAAAAATAAAATAATAAAAAAAAATAATCATCACCAAGGACTTTAATTGCACAACTTCCTTATCTCTCCTAAAACCACTTGTACCATAAAATAAATTAAATCAAAATATTGCATAACCTTTTCATTCCCAAAACCACTTATACCATAAAATAAAATAAATCACAATATTGCATACCTTGTCACCTCATGAAAGAATTAATCCTCTTGAAAAAGAACAAGATAAACTTCACTTTTGGAACCCCTTTGCAAAATAAGAAATATCTCTTTACACACACCTTATTTCTCCTTCTAAATAAGTTATTCAAATATCCCTCGAAATAAGTTTTCCGATGATATATAATATGCCCCATTTTCGAAATAAATTGAAACATTTACATATATATATATATATATATATATATATGCCAACCTCCATTAATTGCACATAGGTCGGCCCTCCATTAATTTAAATTTAAACTTTAAACTTTAATATCTTCATCGAGAAAGGACCTCCGGTGATGAAGATATTAAAGTTTAAAGTTTAAGTTTAAATTAATGGAGGGCGAACCTCATGTACAATTAATGGAGGTTGGCATATATATATATATATATATATATATATATATATATATATATATATATGCCAACCTCCATTAATTGCACATAGGTCGGCCCTCCATTAATTTAAACTTAAACTTTAAACTTTAATATCTTCATCACCGGAGGTCCTTTTTCGATGAAACAAAATTTCACCTTGGCTTTTAAGAAAAGCCCTTTCCACATAAGTCCACCATGGTTTTAAATAAAACCTTTTATTTTTTTTGCCTTGGTTTTCATAAAAACCCTGTATATATCCATGCTCTCCAAAATATCATATATGATTATCTATGAAGTGATTTTGCCACAAAAACTCAATGTGATAATTATGATCCATGTGACATCAATGACAACATAAAATACCTCAAATTAACTCAAATTTCCAACAATATCCCCCTTTGTCATTGATGGCAACACCTCTAATGCAAACACCACAATCATTGCAAAAACCATCTCTGAGAATCAAATATGCTCCCCCTGATTCAATACTCACTTTGGAGGTTGCTCCCCCTAACTCAATACTCTCTTTGGAATCTTCTCCCCCTAACTCAAAAATCTCTTTGGAGATTGCAAAAGGGACACCTATGGGGCTAAAATATATGACTCTTAAGCTTAGCCCCCTCACCATCTTCTCTTTTGAGGTGATTAATTTTGGTGTGGGAGTACTTTTACTCCCATATCACTTTGTTCCTTTCTTCTATCAACTTCCTTCCATGTTTTTTTGATATCCTTCTCTTGATGAATTACTTTATCTTCCTTGTTTTTTTTGTGCATAAGAATATTTGGTCCATTCCATTGAATTCTATTATCTCTTGTAGTTTTGTTAATATTATATTTAATTTCTTTCTTTTTTAAAAAATTTGTTATCAAAATATTGGGCATTCCTAATATTTATATTTGCCTTCAAAATTTTATATTTTGAACAAACATGTACATGTGTAATCCTTCAAATTTTACTTCATTTGACCACAACATAACCATCTAGAAGAAATTAGGGCCTTGAGACACATATAATGAAAGAAAAATGGATTTGGATGGTCACTACTAAGTAAATAACATCTCAAGAGAATAGGTTTATGATATAATCACACATGCAAAAAAATATTTGAATATATTATATATTATCTTTGTAACCATGAGTTGCATAGCAAAAATCTATCCAATAATTTTGCTATAATAGTTTTCCCAATGAATCTATTATCTCATTTGTATTAAAAAAATTGAGTAGCATCCCAAAGGTATTTTTTATTTCTAAATGAAGAAAATATTACACTAATTGAGACCATATAGATATATCATATTTATTTTTTGAAGGAGATAGAACTATGATAAAGTTCCATTAAGAATCCATAGATCACAATTTTCAATTATCATTTTATGTGACAAAAGTATGCTAAGGTCCTTCAAAAAAAATCATGAAGATAAACTATTGTTGGATAACCCTATTTTTTTATTTTCCTCTTTTCTATAAAATATACCAGTAGCTTAATTACATTTGTGTCTAGCAATTATACGTCCCTTTTACATTTATCCCATGTTGTTGCAGTACATTCAAAAGCTTCTATAGAAAAAATTTCCAAATAATCCTCCATATTTCAAATCCTTTTGAATGTATCCTAAAATTATCCACTACTTAATTTTATTTTTTAAACTAAAATAAACTTAAGACCATAATAACCTATCAATTTCTCAATTACTCTTTTCTTATGTATCTTATTTATACCCATAATATTATACTATACCATTTACATCATCACTTTTTAATTTTATTTGTAGGCTTAGCCCCGTTTGTTGTTAACACCTATGATATTTTTTGGGTTTCCAAAATTAACATCCCTTTAAGTTTGTTTTCTCCATTTTCTTACTTTAAATGTCTTCCTCTCTTTTTCCATTCCCGCCAACACTTTTATCTTCATCAATATCTTCAATTTTTCCATGTTTTTCATAATGAAAATTATCTTCTAAAAATTTATGTTTCCCTGGAGAACCTAAAATGCAAGTAATAGCCTCACAAACACTTTCTACATTATGTTTTTTCCAAAATCCAAGTAGAAGGATGAAGCTCCATAGTAATTATATTCTATAATAGTTACTTTCTTATGCTATCCTAGAAACCCTAAATTTACATGATCCTCCATAAATATTTTTTTATTTTGTTTCTTTTGGAAGCTTAAAGTACAAGAGATACACTTTAAAATACTTTATATTTTATTGCAATGAGATAATTTTATATTATTTTATCAAGACAAAGATGATTTACCAAGGTTAAACTTAAACTATTTTACCTTGGTTGATTTAAAATTAAATTCCTCAAGTTACTTTGTACCTTGAAATCCTAAAATTGAACTTGTGCAGTGTGCTTCCAAATATTTTGTGATATTATATTGCTTATAATAGTTGATTTGAGTAAACCATAATGACCTTAACCATTGACGATGTATAGGGAATTTCATTACCACTTTTTTTGGAGTGGTAAATCCTTGAATTCCCATAGCTTATACCATGATATGATATTGATTAATATCGAAGTTTGTCTCATGTCCAAAAAATTTCTCACATTTTCTATCACTTTTACTTTGCAATCTCTTGCTATTTGTGTAGTCTAAGAATATATTTGTGCAATCTTTTGAAATACCCAAATATTCATGGCAACACATATTTTGGTATACATAACATGCCTTTGATCCTTACGAGTTGTTCAATCCTAGATGAACTACCCTAGATTATTGTCAACATTCTTAAAAACCTTATTATTTATAAGTTAATATGGAAGCCCAAAAAAACCGATGGACACTAGAAACATCCATTATCTTACCATTGACTTTTGAACTAGAGAAGATGATACAAAAAATATTGATGAAATAATTTTAATTTAATCCCCAAATCCACTTGATCCAATTATGAATCATTGAAAACCCTCACCACTATCCATTAAATATATGTAACCCTTTTCTTCTAAGAATAATTATACCATGCTTGATCACCTCATTCTGAATCAATTCTATTTTGGTATCTACTATATTGATAATATTTACCATAGATTAAATTTTTCCCTTGCCCTTGGCAAGCACATCCATACTTCTATCTAGAGTATACTTACTTCTAGTTATGACTTTGAAAAATAACTTTCTTAGCATGCTATCTAGATATCTATCACAAGAATAGTTTTTGAATTTTCCCTACAACCTAGAATAAGAAAATGTGATGCTCACTCCTTTATTGCACATTACTTCTTGCTCACACTTATGCCCTATTGGCAATCATAGAATTTTCTTACCTTATAGTATAATAAAATGAGAGGCTTATTGTTACTTTGAGCTTGCTCTTGGTTTATACTTTTAGTGGATTGCAATCACTTTCAATGTGAAATATTTTTATCTAAATTAGTCTTTCAATAGATATTCAAATGCATGATTTAATTAATTAATTAATTAACTAATGTTTTTATCATTTGTTAGTATTTTTAATTAATTATGTTTCTTATTTTGTTACATGATTCATTACTTAAAATAATTTTTTTGCATCAATATTTTATTATGGATGGAAGGCCTTAGGGATGGTGAGTACTCTTGTCATTAGGATTGGTTCCCACTCTTTCTATTCGGGCATTTGCTCCTTGGAATGTACACCCTTTTTCAGATGGTAGTGGAGTTGTTGTTCGTAAGGTGTCCTTCAATTTTTGCTCCACCTATTCAGAGTCTCTTTTATTTTTTGCCATATGGAAGTGGGTTCTGGGTTTGTCATCCGAGACATACACCGAGTGGAAGCTTGTTTATTCCTCTTAGTTTTATAAGGTGACCCATGCCCTTATTGGGGTTTTTGAGATCCTTCTGGTTTTTGCATTCTTGTATTTTCCCAGGCATGCTTTCCTCCCTTCTATGTTTGAGTGGAGAAGTTCAAGTGTTATGGCTATTCCCAGAGCTCACGAGACCATGGTGGGAAGTTCTCTTTTTTTTTTACTTTGGAGGCCCTATTTGGCTTGGTTTGGGTAATATTTTATTTATATGTTTGAGTGGAGTTTGGGGCCTTTTATATTATGTTGTGTGTGTGGATGTATTCCTTTCTAGTCTCCTCGTGTGGTCTATAGTAGGTTTTTATACCTAGTGTCTTGTGTCCTTCTTGAAGATGGGTAAATCTAAATTTAGTAATTGTAAGTTAAAGTAGACCAAGTCAACGATGGAGCCTGCATCATTTTCTATGGATGAGGATGTTTTGTCCATTATGAAGGCTGGGGGTTTGCTAGACTATGTCCAAAAATTCCATGGCCATAACCTAGTTCTCTCTAAGTGGATGGCTACTACTTGGAAGGAGGGATGGGTTTGTGTTGGGTCATGGTCTTTTGAGGTCTCTATGGAATTGGTTAGTCGTACCATAAGGTTGGAGTTGGATGGTGCATTTCACAATTGGGGAGAGACACTCATTGTTAAAAGAGATTAGTTTCTTTTTGGAAGGAGGTGAATTCTTGTCGAGAATTCAAATATTTAGTGCTAATGCTCTGCCTGTGCCTTGGAATAATGTGATTATGGATTTCTTCAATTTGGAATCCTCATACAATATAATTCATAGTTTTCATGTCATATTCCTAAATCACCTTCAGCGACAAATGTGGATGAACATCCCCTTGTTTATTTTCAATTCAATGTGCAAATCTATTTTGGTTGATCAAGTAGGGTAGGGCAGTTTCCCTTGCATCAAGGCTTGGCACTGCTAGTGTTTGAACGTGCTACTATGGAGAATGGGGTAGCAATGAATGATTTATTAAATTCTTTGAGATTTCTTCCTTTACCTGCACCTAGTGATCCTTTTTAGGTATTCAAAAGTTCAATTATATATTCAAAATATGTGTACTCCTTCTCCATCGGTTCATGTTTAGAAAAGATTTCATGTAAATTTTATGTTTATACTAAAGGAATGTGGGGTTCAACGGTGAGACACCCACCCATAAAGGTTGTTAATAATTATTTGGCATCTCATGTTGCTTCTCCGATTGTGGAGAGTCTTTCTATTGATGCTAAGGTGGAGGGTGGCGGTACTCATAAATCTATTTGGCTTATTGGTAAAAGGAGGTATTTGGCAGAATATTATCCTCTATATAAGGTGTATGATGTTGAGGTTCTTCCTAGATCCTCCATCAAATATATATTGGTGGTTGGTGTTTATTCTTTGGGAGAAACTATGGTGAATAAAAGTGCTTTTCTTCATAGTCATCGTATTTTGAAAATTAAGCAACGTGCAGTTTAGAGATCTATTAATATGGCTATATATTATACCAAGGAGGCTGCTCATATGTCTGGTAATATTATTAAAAAATTTGATTCAATGAAGTAGAACTATCTCGGTTATCTCATTGGTTGATTCACCTCGTTTTCCCTAGGGTGATGTGGGCTTCTTCATCTCTGGGTTTGTTTTATTGTGTCTATTATGTTTCTTTTTATTTTTGTTGATGTGTACTACGTAAATGGTTGTGGGGTCCCTTTCAAAACCTTTTTTCTCTTAATATTACCAAAAATAATTATTATATGAAATTAATAATTGTAGAAAGGCTATATAATAAAAATTTAATCAAATCAATTTTTGATGTAGGAGCATCTAGTTGTGTAAACAATCCTGCTAGTTTTGGACAAAAGCAACAACAACCAAAGTATAGATAGTGGTTTTTAAGGTACATAAAATGCTCAATTATTTTTAATATTAGTACATCTATGTAATAAGTGTAATGAGACGAAAATGCAAAGAATTTGAATAAAATGTAAGGGTGTTGATGTCATCCTTATTAAATCCTCATTATATTAAGGTTAATTCAAAAATAGTTATGGGTGAACTTTTCGAGGTGGATGTTTTGGTAACTACCATATATGAGCGTAAAACACCTCTTATTTCTTTTAGAAGTTAGGGGAATACATATATAGGTTTATAGAGAGGTGTGTGCATATGCAAAGTAATACAATAGTGTCATTGTGGAAATTAGAAATTGTGATATTGATACTTTATTTTGACTATTCAAGCCTATTGATAATGTGACTTTCCTCCAAATTCTAATTATATCTATGTATGTTATGTGAATGATGAATATCTAGACTATAGATTTATGTATCATAGAATATTGTGTGGTTGATTCAGTTGTATGAATAATATAGTTAGGGGATAAAGTTGTGGCTTCTATCTAGAGACTACAACATTCAATAACTGTAATTTAATCATTACAAAAAAAGTACTTATCACTCTAGTAGTCATTTTTCAAGTGTCTAGTATTCTGGTGGTTTTAGTTTAGAGGTCGATAGCTCAAGAATTGGGCCATTTAAATCCACATTATTTATAAAGAAACTTTTGTTTCAAACATTTTAGATCATATTTAAAGTGGATTGGTCAATGTTAAACTCATATCATCAATCATGTGATACTGAGTGATTGTTGTTTGCATGGAAAATATGGGTATCGAGTGATTGTTGGTCAAGTGTAAAACATGAGTTTTGAGTGATTGTTGTTCAAGTGGATAAAATGAGTGCTATTCAAGTGGAGGTGTCATTCAAGTGATTATTATTTACATCCAAGACCAATACCATCAAGTGACTACCATTTAAGCCCAAGATCATTCATGTTATTGTTCAACTAATCACTATTCAAGTGATCATATTAATAGTGTACATGTCTATTACTATTCAAATATGGATAAATTTCAAGATTACATTATTTATGACTAATATATAAAAATCTTGTTACTAGAGGAGGTGGATTTTTATTAGACCCCCTCCTTTATATTGCATAAAATTCTTATAAATTATAATGGTAAACTATTTTTTCTAGTAGATAGTCAATAAAAAAACCTTGGTAGTATTTTAAAGGGGCATAATAATGAAATAAAGAGATTATATACTAAAATTGTTGATTTGTATAAAAATTACTTGTAGTCATATTGTGATTGTCAAGCAAGATATGGATATTCAATATAATGTTTGTGTTTCTTCACATGAAAACTAATGGATATACTTATGGGAAATTTCACTAGCATTATGATAAAACTAATGAAAAAAGGGATACAAAGGAAGAGGAAATAAAATATGCAGTAAGTATTCCTTGGTTATATTTTCTCTAGACATCATTTTAGACATGACGTTCTTTGTTTTTATAATTGGAATATTGATAGTAGTTTTTAAAATCACACTAAATTAGGGTTATATAATATGTCAAGATGCACACATAATGTAATGTAAGTATGATTTGGATAAAATTTGTGTTAAAATATAAACCAAATGTCAACATATTTAAGTTATTATGAAGTCAACAGATCTATTATTTTCATATTTTTGATAAAAAATCAAAGAAATTGATGTGCATATTGTTGTTAACAAGGTCATACAATTGAAGGATGTTGAAAGTTGAATACATATTTTTTGTTGTGATGGAACATATTATAGTTATTCTCATTATTAGTATCTCCACTATCATCTAAATTCATTCCCTTATAGAAATAAATATAACAAACCTTTAGTTCCTAAATTTCTATCAAAAACTTCATTCAAAATGTAAGTATCCTAATTTACAAACACATTTAAAGTTAGACTTGTTATTGCATGATTTTAACTTTATGCAAAAAAAAATTGAACCATATACATTTATTTATTTATTAAATTTATTATGATTTAATTTCCTTCGTTATTTATATTTTTTTATTTAATGCTATTCTTTTATGAGATTAACATAATTATTCTTCCCACATTAAGAATTTTTATGATTTTTTTTATCTATTTATTAATTTCAATTATATACTTTTAGGAAAAATATTTATGTCTATTATTTGAATCTATCTACATCAAATTTATATAGTATAATTTAGTTTATCAACTTCTCCTATTATTATTTTAATATTAAATTATTTGTATTCATACTTTCCTACCTATTATCTAAATTTTAATTTATTTCAAATTTTGATGTTCACAAATAACACAAGCTTATACTGAGAGGGGAGGGATGAACAATATAAGACCACTTTTTACTTTTCTTTCCCAATCAATATTATGCAATGTAAAGATAGCAATATCAATAGCAATAATCAAATCAATGCAGAAATCACCATACACAATAGAGACACCACAATTTATGTGGTTCACCCAATGTGGGCTACTCCATGGAGAAAATATTTCAATAAAATTTTCTCAATCAATCTCTTTGGAATCCTTTCCTTATTACAATTTTTATGTACCTCTATCCAAAGGAGACACCAATCCCCTAAATCAAGTTTGTGGATCTCTATCCATAAGAGAAACTAATCTCCTAATCTCTGCTTTGATTGGTGATCCTCTAGAAGACCTTTTCCTCCACTGCCCTTAGCAAATGGAACTCTATCCATAGAAGAAACATGTCTTCTCTATTATGGCTAGAGATCTTTGTCCTCAACTTTGTCACCTCCAAATCTCCATCTAAAATTTGTACTAAACACAGTCCATAAGTATGGCACAAATATGACCTCAATCTCTATCTCTGGTCTGGCACAAATCTATCCTCAAATATATACCAAAATATATCCTTGAATATGTACTAAAAATAGTACTTCAGTCTAGCACAAATCTATCCTCAATCTCTATCCTCAAGCCTTAATTCAAAGCTTGACTCAATCTCAAATCAACTCTACTAGATCTACCCCAAACCTTAACTCAAGGTTTGAACAAAATCAATCAATCAACTCTGCTCTCAAGCCTTCTCAAATACTTGTCTCAAATATGCCTTGTAATATTCCATAAAAGCTCACACCAATATATCCACAAGTCCTCTCTAGAACTTGTCCAATATGCTCAATAAGTCCTCTCAAGAAATTATCCAAATTTTCTCAATAAGTCCTCACAAGAACTTATTCAAATCTGCTCTCAATTTGTATTGTAAGCTTCCACAAAAGCTTACTCAAATCTATCCACAAGTCTTCTCAAAGACTTACCTCAAATATTCTCAACAAGTCCACTCTAGAACTTGTCCAATATCATAGAAACATAAAGAGAATTTTTAGAGACTCAATGTGCTCTATACTCATCACAATGGTCAATAACTTTCAATCACTCTTTCAGAAACATACAAAGAATTGTTAAAGGCTCAATATGCTTCAGCTCAATCAATTTTTCAATTCAATTCAAAATATAGAATAGTTTGTTTTTGGAACTTGAAAAATCACTTCACACATCCACTTGACTAGGCCCAACCAACTCTACTCCACCAATCACTCAATAAAATAATAAAACCCTAGTCCAAGCATATTGTCACTCACTCAAAATATTTCCAATAAATCTCAACAACAAATCTCACATAACAATGATACTTATGTTCGTTTCAGACCCTAGTTCAAGTTCTTTGCTCAAAAACTCACTTCAATAACAATGCTTATAAAACAACTCTCACATGACAATAATACTCATGTTCTTTTCAAACCCTAGTTCAAGTTCTTCACACAACCAATGGCTTCAACAACAATGCTTATAAAATAAGGTTTTTATAACAATTATTTATTCCAGAAAACTTTGAAGTATTAACTCAATACACTCAATAAGGAAGCCCTAATCAAATCATTTTCACTCCAAACTTATTTTCCATAAAACCAACAAATCAACTTAATTATGTAAGAATGTTCTCATACCATTTTCTTGATGAGGAAGAAAATTCAAATATCTGCCACAACCACAAACACTTCTTTTCCAAGGTCAAAGAAGTTATAAGATCATAAACGCCCTCAAAAGTAAAATGTAAATATAAAAACACTTATACACCTTATAACTCTATCTTTATGAAAAAATCCATCTACAAAAATGATTGACCAAGTACACCTTATGATCTCCCTATAATAACAACAATATCACCTTCAACAAAAAGGTTCTCTCAAAATAATCAATCTTCAATTTACCCTTTTGATAAATCAACCATGTAAAAATAAAGTTTACCCCTTATCTCTCCTTTTAAACAAAAATTTAAATTTAAATTAATCCCCTTTAAGTTTAACCCCTTATAACTCCTTTAAACTATATTTAAAACTTAGGCTTAATAAAAATTAAAATTAAAATGTTTACCTCCACCTTAGGTGAGATTCGATCCTTTTATTGCCACCTCCTCTTGCATCCTAGTCGTAGCCTCTACTGTCACGAGTGTTAGGTGCTCGTTTAACACAAAATGAGCACCATGTGCTCCTTAACCCTTGCTAGTGCTAAGTAAAAATAAATTTTGTGCTTCCCATGCCAAAATGATCCATCGTGATTCGAATGCAGGTCTCACACTACCCAAAAACCTTAACTCCCATCCAAGTACCACTAGGCCATGCCACCAAGTTGTATGGGGGTTATCCTCCTATGGAAACTTCAACCTCCTCGTTGGTGCGAAAACTAATTTTGTTTTCTTTCCTTCTACAGCCTTTGATTACGAATTGCACAATTTAGAATATATTTTGAACACCTTTGAGACTACCATTAAGGTATGTATTAATATACAATACCTCCCCTTTTCTTGGACGTCGACACATTTTTATTTTTTATTTTACCCTTAGACATCGGTGGATTTCATTTTTAAATAATTAATTTATAAATTATTAAAATTAATATTTAATTCCTTTGGGTTTTATTAGGCTTAAATCCTTCTTTAAATATACCACCTTGTATAAGTAATAATTATTTATAAAAGTTAAATTCAAATTGAATTTAAATATTTTATAAAATAAATATTAAAACGTCTTTTAGCTTTTCAAAAAGCTTCCTTGGGTTTTTAATGAAAAACATTTTATTTTGCTCATCCATGGTTTTAATAAAAACCAAACCTTCATATGCTTCCACATAATATTAAAAATATTATGAAGTTATTTTGCCATTAACCTTTGCATTATTCCTTGACATATTCCTTGACATCAATGATGACTTCATTCCTTAACATCAATGACAATGTGACTCAAAATTTCCAACAATCTCCCCCTTTGTCATTGATGGCAACCCAAATTATTTTTATCAAAAACTTGATCTTTCGTATGTTCTGCTCTCCCTGGGACATTGCTACCCCTTGCTCAATGCTCTCTCCTCTTTACTCAAATACCAAATCTCTCCCTCTTACTCAAACATCTCCCCCTTTGACATCAATGGAAAATGGTCACCTTTGGGGCTCGGGACTAAGAATGAGCCTATTAGATTAGAACCTCCCCCATCTCCTCTTGATGTGGTTAATTATGGGGTAGGAGTATTTCTACTTCCAGAAAACATTTTTCTTTACCTTTCTCCTCTTTTCTTCTTATCTGATCATTTTTATTCCTATTATTTTTTCTTTCCATGTCCATGTTCATGTCCATGTCCATTTTCTTGTTCCTGTTCCTATTCTTGTTCATATCCATGTTTCTATTCATGTTCATGTTCCTATTCATACTTAATTCTAGAATGTCTACTCTACAACACTTTGTTGTGTGATCATCATTATTGCACTTATAACACTTAATGTTATTATTCCTTGGAGGTGCAAATGTCTTAGGATTTCTCCTAGTGAAGCCATATCCTCTTCTATCACGAACCTTCCAATTCATTACCTTGTGATCAAATTGATTACATGAGTAGCAATACCCATTAAAAAGTTGTTTTTTCCCATATTCATGTATTTCATGTGTCATGCATTGTGAAGCCATGTTCCCAAAATTGTGACATGAAAAACATCTTCCATTGAATTTTCCTTTTCTTAACCTCATTGGTCTCTTAGTCTCTCTTGACCAATTATAATTGATGTTCCATCTGTATCTTCTTTGTGCATTTTTCCTATTATTGTTGAACTTTTTGTTGTCCAACTCATCCTCAGATGTCTAACTTTATGTTACATTATCTTCTTCTAAAGTTTCTTCTCCTCCAGAACTTTAGGTTGACTTTCCTTTCCATTTCTTCTATCCTTGTTCAAATCCAAGACTTGTTTTGCTTGATGTGGGATTTTCTATCTTGATGAACTTTTTCAAGTTCTTTGAGTTGTTTTTGAACCCTTTTAGTTTGACTTTAGAGTCTTCTAATTCTTCCCTTAGTAGTGCAACTTCTTTTGCTAACTTTTGACATTCTAAGATATTTGCTTCTAACTTATCCTTGAACTTCTTTGTCTTAGCCTTTGTTTTTTTTAGATCCTCTATAAGCATCCTTCTCTCTTCATCACATTCTTGAAATTGAATTTTAAGTTTAGAGTTTTGCTTTCTTACCTTCTTCACTATGTCAAGGGAATAGATAATTTCTCCCTTGAGATCATTTCCATATTTATCTATATATTCCTCTATTTGTTTACCTTTGCCCACATCTTCATTTTATTTTGACTTATCTTATATAGGATCACATTCTCCTTCTTCTAGTCCCATTATAATATTCTCTTCCGGTCCTTCAAGTGTATATTCATATTCATAATCACTAAAACTGAATCTATTTCTTGTACAATTATCTTCAATATGTCCAAATTTACCACATCTAAAACACTTGAGAATTTCTATAATTCTTTTCTTAACTTGTTCTTACTTCATATCTATCATTGTCTTAAAAACTAGCATCACTATCACTTGAGTACTTACATGCCTTATTTGCATAGTAGCTCCTCTTTTGTATTTGAAAGAACTTCTTTCCTTTTCTGCTTTGTCCATTCTTGCTTTTCTTTTGGTGCATGTATCTTTCTAATTCCCTGTTTTTGCGATCCTTTTTTGCTTCACCATTGTTATTCTTAGCTTCTTGACAATATGTTGCATAATGACCATACTTTACACAATTGAAACATTTAATAAATTTTAGATCTCTAGATCTTCTATAATCCTTATCCCTTATACCATAATTAGCTTCTTCATCACTGGATGACTCATTGCTTGATTCTGACTTCTTACCCTTTGTCTTCTTGATTGCTTTGAAGGTTTCTTCCTTCTGGGGAATAGGTTATTTTTTTCTTAAATCAAAAGCTATAAGAATACCAAGAAACATATCTCTTGTCAAATAATCACCATCCTTTGACTCTTATATACCAAAAATATTTTTACTAGATATTTTTGAAAGAGATCTTAAGACCTTATCACGAACATCTAATTCATCAACCTTCATTCCAAGTCCTTGCAAAGCATTAAAAACTTCATAAATTCGAAGTAGATAAGTACTAATATATTCCTCATCCTTCATTCTCAACTCTTCAAATTGTCCTTTGATATTTCGTATCTTTTCTTTCTTGACACTTTTATCTCCTTCATATATATTTTGCAACTTATCTCACATTTCTTTTGCATTGTCACAATGCTTAACTTTTATGGACTCTGTTCTATGTAAACCTCTCAAAAGTGCATTCATTGCTTTTGACTTGTAATGATGTATAATATTACCTTCCTTATCTATAGGTGGATCAACTAAGGGGTCATATCCTCAGATGTCTAACTTTATTTTACATTATCTTCCTCTGAATTTTCTTCTCCTCCAGAACTTGAGGTTGACTTTCCTTCCCATTTCTTCTATCCTTGTTCAAATCCAAGACTTGTTTTGCTTGATGTAGGCTTTTGTATCTTGATGAAATTTTTTAAGTCCTTTGAGTTTTTTTTTAACCCTTTTAGTTTTACTTTGGAGTCTTCTAAATATTCCCTTAGTAGTGCAAATTCTTGTTCTAACTTTTCACATTCTAAGATATTTGCTTCTAACTTATGCTTGAACTTCTTTGTCTTAGCCTTTGATTTTTTTAGATCCTCTATAAGCATCCTTCTCTCTTAATCACATTCTTGAAACTGAATTTGAAGTTTAGAGTTTTGCTTTCTTACCTTCTTCACTATGTCAAGGGAATATATAAGTTCTCCCTTGAGATCATATCCATATTTATCTAAATATTCCTCTATTTTTTTACCTTTGTCCACATCTTCATTTTATTTTGACTTATCTTCTATAGGATCACCTTCTCCTTCTTCTAGTGCCATTAGAATATTCTCTTATGGTCCTTCAAGTGTATATTCATATTCATCATCACTAAAACTGAATCCATTTCTTGTACAACTATCTTCAAGATGTCCAAAGTTACTACATCTAAAACACTTGAGAATTTCTAGAATCCTTTTCTTAACTTGTTATTTTTCTTAAATCATAAATAGTACTTCATATCTATCATTGTCTTAAAAACTAGCATCACTATCACTTGAGTACATGCCTTATTTGCATAGTAGCTCCTCTTATGTCTTTGAAATAACTTCTTTCATTTTCTGCTTTGTCCATTCTTGCTTTTCTTTTGGTGCATGTATCTTTCTAATTCCCTGTTTATGTGATCATGTTTTTCTTCACCATTGTTATTCTTAGCTTCTTGAAAATATGTTGCATAGTGACCATACTTTCCACAATTGAAATATTTAATAAATATTAAATCTCTAGATCTTCTAGAATCCTTATCCCTTATAACATAATTAGCTTCTTCATCACTAGATGACTCATTGCTTGATTCTAACTTCTTACCCTTTGTCTTCTTGATTGCTTTGAAGGTTTCTTCCTTCTGGGGAATAGGTTCTTTTTTCTTAACTCAAAAGCTATAATAATACCAAGCAACATATCTCTTGTCAAAGAATCACCATATTTTGACTCTTATATAGCAAAAATATTTTTACTAAATATTTTTGGAAGAGATCTTAAGACCTTATCACAAACATCTAACTCATCAACCTTCATTCCAAGTCCTTGCATAGCATTAACAACTTCATCAATTTGAAGTAGATAAGTACTAATATTTTCCTCATCCTCAATTCTTAACTCTTAAAATTGTCCTTTGATATTTCGTATCTTTTCTTTCTTGACACTTTTATCTCTATATATATTTTGCAACTTATCTCACATTTCTTTTGCATTGTCACAATGCTTAACTTTTATGGACTCTGCTTTATGCAAACCTCTCAAAATTGCATTCATTGCTTTTGAATTGTAATGATGTATAATCTTACCTTCCTTATCTATAGGTAGATCAACTGAGGGGTCGTATCCATTTTCAACTACTTCCCAAATCTCATTGTCAAGTGCCTTCATATATATTTTTCATTCTTAAACTCCAATATACATAATCACTTTCATAAAATATTGGTGCTAAATTATCTGATGATCCATTCTTAGAATCCATTGTGTTATTGTAAGATTTTCCTTCAAGCTGTTAATCTCTTCCAAAGGAACCTACTCTTATACCAATTGAAGAACACAAGCTTATACTGAGAGGGTGGTGAATAGTATAAGACCACATTTTACTTTTCTTTCCCAATAAATATTATGTAATGTAAAGATAGCAATATCAATAGTAGTAATAAAAGCAATGTACAAATCACCACACATAATAGAGACACCACAATTTATGTGGTTCACCAAATGTGGTCTACTCCACGAAGAAAATCTTTCACTAACATTTTCTCAATCAACCTCTTGAGAATCCTTTCTCTATTACAATGTTTATGGACCTTTTTCCAAAGGAGACACCAATCCCCTAAATCAAGTTTGTGGATATCTATCCATAAGAAACACCAATCTCCTAATATCTACTCTGGCTAGTGATCCTCTATAAGACCTCTACCTCGACTGCCCTTAGAAAATGGAACTCTATCCATAGAAGACACTTGTATTTCCTGCTCTGGCTGGAGATCTCTATCCTCAACTATGTCGCCTTAAAATCTCTATCTAAAATCTATGCTAAACATAGTCCATCGATCTAGCATAAATCTGACCTCAATCTCTGTCTCTGGTCTGGCACAAATCTATCCTCAAATCTGCACTAAAATCTATCCTCAAATCTATACTAAACACAGTCCTTTGGTCTAGAAAAAATTTATCCTCAATATCTATCCTCAAGCCTTAACTCAAAGCTTGACTCAATCTCAAATCAACTCTACTATATATGCCCCAAAACTTAACTCAATGTTTGAACAAATCAATCAATCAACTCTACTCTCAAGCCTTCTCAAATACTTGTCTCAAATCTACCTTGTAAGCTTCCATAAAAGCTCACACCAATTTGTCCACAAGTCCTCTCTAGAACTTGTCCAATCTGCTCAATAAGTCCTCTCAAGAACTTATCAAAATCTACTCAATAAGTCCTCACAAAAACTTATTCAAATCTGCTCTCAATCTATATTGTAAGCTTCCATAAAAGCTTACTCAAATTTTTCCACAATTCTTCTCAAAGACTTAACTCAAATCTACTCAACAAGTCCACTCTATAACTTGTCCAATATGCTCAATAAGTCCTCACAAGAACTTATCCAAATTTGCTCTCAATCTGTATTGTAAGCTTCCACAAAATCTTACTCAAATCTATCCATAAGTCTTCTCAAATACTTGTCTCAAATATTCTCAACAAGTCCACTCTAGAACTTTTCCAATATCATAGAAACATAAAGATAATTGTTAGAGACTCAGTAAACTCTATACTCATCACAATGCTCAATCACTTTCAATCACTCTTTCATAAACATATAGAGAATTTTTAGAGACTCAATATGCTTCAACTCAATCACTTTTTCAATTCAATTTGGAATATAGAATAGTTTATTTTTTGAACTTGAACAATCACTTCACACATACACTTGAATAGGCTCAACCAAATCTACTCCACCAATCACTCAATAAAATAATCAAACCCTGGTCCAAGCATATGATTGAAGAACACAAGCTTATACTGAGAGGGGGGTGAACAGTATAAGACCACTTTTTACTTTTCCTTCCAAATAAATATTATGTTGTGTAAAGATAGCAGTATCTGTATCGACCCAAATTTTTTGTGCCCTTACCTTCAGGCTAAAGGATCCATGCCCGGAAGGGGGATGTGAGAAGGATGGAACAATACCTCGGATTGAGAGGCCCTTTGAAGGTCGTGCCTCTCGGGGGAGGGGTATAAAGGTGAATTTTTGATGGATGGTGGGGTTCACCAGGAAACTTTGAGTGGCAGCTTCCATGCCTAGGTTGAGAATGGGTTTGATGTGTTCATTTTGTACTTTAATCATTCATATCCCTAGGTTGGCCAGAATGAATCTAAGCTATTCTATATGAAATGTTGATTTATATGAATACATAAAGCATGAATGGATCCTAAATACTAGGGATATACTTAAATAAGAAAGAATGCACCTGATTCCGGATGTCTGACGAAGATTCTGAAGCTTGTAGGAGTTTAGATCATCTTGAATATGATAGGATCATCTGCAATTGAACAGGATCATCTCAGATCATAGTCGATCATCTGACATCAGATAATATCATCGTTGATTTGACGAATTCATCATACGAATCCATCAGAAGCCTAAAATCACAGAAATAGACACCAAAAACTGAAAACGCTACTGCAAGAATAATGCAAAATAATGGAAATGACAGTATGAATGCTTAATTGATAAATATAGATAGCAAATTTAAAGGAAATAAATTGTTTTAATAATTTATTTTAACTTTATCATGCATTTATGCTATATGAGGTGAACTTCAGGATGCAGAATGAAAATAAATCAAGTTAATACATAGTAAAATATAGAAGAAATATGAGAAATGCAAACTCAGGGCTCTGGTTGCCCCTAATCTGGACTGCTATCGAGATCACCTCCAGTCGTACGAGATCATCGTCTATCTATGACAAGATCATCTAAAATAATTTGGAATCTCCTGTGACGATCCGAGCTTCCTCCAGCTGAAGCACAGTGAAAACCTGCAATGAAAAACTTGAGAATACAAATGCAAATGATGGGGGTGAGGATGTTCTAATACAGTAAAACTAGAATTGCAGAGGAATGATCAGCCAGAGGTATAAACTAGGAAAATCCCAAGTTTATATAGGGTTAGGGGGAGGTTAAGAGGTTAGGGATCATCCCAATCTTGGAGATCCTCAGTGGAGGAATCTCCAACTGCGCAGACATGCTTCTGTCCAATTTGGAGAGGCTATTGAAACAGAATCTAATTATAAAAATTCAGTTTTGGGATGAAATCGTCTTGATGTTCTGTTCCAGAAGAATTCATCCGATCTGGAATGATTTTGTCTGATCAACAACGATATCATCCAATGGTCAAAACAACTCCTAAAAATGGTGTGAAAAATAGGGTGATCGATTAACGGGCGGTTTCGGGGTTAAAATTCAAATTTTATCTTTTTACTAAGGGTTTAACTGTGCCAATTTTAGGGTGCTACATTTTGCCCCCTCTTTAGCAAATTTTCCAAAGAAAATGCATTAAATACGAGTTCTTCCTGCTTTACGAGAAAGCAAAAATTTACTCAATTTTTTAGGCGACGATTCTAGGTCGAATCGTACAACTACTTATTATGGTGCCCCCTCCGAGTTTTTACCCAAATCGGACGTTTGAGGTAAAAGCGCAGAAAAAGAAAAATTAAAAAAAAAAAGTGTTTTTAAATAAAATTAAGAAAATTAGGGTAAAACCCTAATTCATTTTTACTGTTCATTTTGGTTGTTTTAGAGCTCTATAGGCAAAATGGTGGAAACAGTGCACAGATCGATAGAGGTCCGATGCGGGTTGCGGGTAAGGATCTAAACTTGGTGAATTATGTTTTTAATTTTGATTTGTGTGGTTTTTAATTGAAATTTTGACTATTTTTGGGGCATCGCGGCTGTTTTTAGGCCGTCAACGACATCAGGATGAAATCGTCCCAATTTCATCGAAATCGTCCCTAGATCGTCTCTAGGAGCGAAATCGACGAAATAAGGGTGATCCCATCCAAAAAGGGGCGATCCCCAAGTTGAGAAATAGGAGACAATTTTGTCCTACAAAGGACGATTTGACTCAATTTAGGACGATATCATCCAATACTGGACGATATCATCATTTTTTTATAAGATGAAATTGATTTTAATGATTATTTATTAATGATTTTTATTGTTTGATTGTTTATTTTGCAGAGGGGATTACTAAAAAGTCGAGAATGGAAATACGAGGGGCTAAGAGATGATGTAGTCATACTTGATCAGGCAGAGCGAGGCCGACTATCAGAGGTTGGGCTACAACATATGGTAGAGATACCACAAATATCGATAGACATGGGGCTACTGACAGCCCTAGCAGAGAGGTGGTATTCGGGGTCATCCTGCTTCTGGTTATCGACAAGGGAGATGGCTCCCACTCTAGAGGATGTATGGAGGATTTTGAAGATCCCCATATAGGGACGATTGATGACCCCTGTAGCCAATTAGGGTCATGCCATGATGCGACTGTGCGAAGATCCTAGATTCACCCTGGAGAAGGGTGGAGTGAACATCGAGACATTACGGCAGATGCCTGGGGCATCTTGATTGACTCAAGTTTTGGTAGAGGTAGTGGGTGGCTTACTGCTATGCCACCAGAGTGGATGCAAGTTACCATGGCTACTCTCATATGTGGTCTATGATATGAGAGACCATGGCTACAAATTTGCTTAGGATAGCTTTGTACTATGTTGCTTGTATAGGATCTTGTACGGGGTCATATACAAGGGAGGTCAATGTCTAGTTTTGACATCGTTGCTATAGGTTTGGTGCTAGGAGCACATTGCGGTGCGGAGGCCAGTAGGGCTTCCACTGATAGGGGTTGACTGGGAGAGACCTCGGGTTTTCTATTAATGTCTCCAAAGAGGGTCACAATGGCAGATAGATCTGTCGATGTCTCAGAGGTTGCTAGAGAACCTCATCCCTCACCAGATCACTTGGAGGCTATGGAGAGCACCTAGGGTGGGGAGAGGATGGACAAAAGTTGGCTCACATCAGGCGAGTCTTCTGGTTGAGGATGGAGTGGGGAAAGGTAGAGCTCCACCGCTATGACCGAGTTTTATGACATTTCAATCTATAGTAGGGGATCCCTTCTCTCAGGGATTACGAGTACTCCTGGACTATCCGGGATAGTACTACACTGAACGAGGATCCAGATATGTAAAAATTCTAGAGTTAAGACGTAGATAATGCCCCCATTCAATTAGTGGATGGGGACGATGCTAGGGTGATAGACGGATATGATGTCTGGTATGCAGGTATCCACCCTCCTTGAATGATGAGGGCATAGGGTTCGATGCACACTGTTGTGCGACGAATGGGGAGGCGGCACTAGGTTGCCATTGATGCAGCGAGGGATCACAAAAGGAGGGAGAAGTGATAGTCTCCTTAGGAGAGACGTTAGAGAGTGCCATAGTCTTTAAAGAGACCACAGTATGCAGAGAGGAGAGAGGAGGTACTCCCTTCTCAGCAAAGGGATAGGCCCACATCGCCCTATAAGGGAAAGGGTATCGAGGTGGAGGAGAGCAGCGAGTTGGCAGCTCTTTGGGCTGAGAATTCCTACCTTTGAGCTCAAGTGCAGACATTGCAAGATGAGGCTACATGACTCAGGGCTCGAAGCATAGGGGCGAGCACCCAAGATCTTATGTGGTCTATTGCTTAGACTGCATTCTATCAGGAATTATACTATCATGTGGTTCTAGAGAACCAGAGGATACCACTGCCAGCCCCTATTGCGGAGCCAATCATGATGGGATCATCGAGGACATCCTCATGATCGACTATGAGGACCTACGATACAGCACAGACCTCGATGGGACCACCTCCTCCATGCTAGGGTGGGAGAGGAGATGAGGCTAAGAGCTCAAGGGCTTCTTGAGACTAGCTGCTCTTTGGCTGGACTGTATATTTTTGAGAGGATTGAGTATGCCAGGGTATAGATTGTGGCATATCAATCTAGTTGTGATATGATGTACATATATTTTGATATATATATATTATATTTTTGTGATATGACTTGTCCATATGTTTTATGATGCTTTAAGTTTTGAATTGTTGATTGATTATTCATGTAATTATGTCATTGGAAATAGCATAATGCTGTAAAATTTTAATGAAATAATATGATGTAAACAAATTGGTTGTTGTGGTGTGATTTGATGAAAAATAAATGGGACTTCTAACAATAATTTCAAAGGACATTATCACTGTTATAGACCATTTCATGGAGTCGCCGCTAACTAGGTCATCAAGCTAATCCCAATATAGAAATATTGCTAAAATTAAAAGAGTGCTTAAGAGACTGTCTTAAGAATTTGTGTTGTGATGATGAAAAATGATGATGGTGATGATTTGTTTTCAGATTTTCATAAAAATATTATGCATGAAATATTAAAAATATGATTTTTGCTAGGCATAAAATTCCTAAGTGTGATAGAATTTTGAATAATTGCCTAGGAATTATACCATCGTCGCAAAACTGAATGTTGACATAATGAAATGAAAATAGAAAAAGTGTTCATTCTTTTTAAAGCACAATTGTGTAACATAATGATATAAGCCATATGTTTTTATGAATTAAATAAATGGGAAATAAAATTAGAACAATGGTTTGTGCTAGGCATAGAATTATAGGTATAGATTTATACCATCATCGCGAAATCCAAAAATATTTTTATGACATAATTGGTTTTTGATTTTGAAATAAACAAAAAGTATATAAGATGAGGACTTGCGCTAAGCATAAAATTCCAATTTAGGTTGTTAGGAACTATACCATCGTTGTGGAATTCAAAATTATTATATAAATGTGACTTTAATTACTAGATTTTTGAAGATGTTGTGAAAGAAAATTTTGGATTTTGGAAAGAAATGTATTTAATTGTTTTTATGCTAAGCAAAGGTTCTCAAATAAGATGATGAAATTATTCTAAAATATTTGCATAAATATCTTAAATTATCTCAAGGACGAAATGTAGATTTATATGGAACCCTCATGTGCAAATGTGAGTTCATTTTTGATCTTGATTTATCATAATGATACAAAATATTTCAAAGACAAATGTGTGTGCAATTGTATTGTTCATTTACCAATTTTGAGCAAGATAATTTTATACAAGTAATTTGAATTAACCAAATAAGTGTTCGTTGACCATGATTTATATGCATGTAACCGTACCAGACTACTATTTAAGTTGGGTCATCAAGAGCTAGTTGATCCATAAGCAGACATAGGTCTGTACAAAAGAAGGTCGCTAATGTGACAGACATATCACCATGCTAGGAATTACCCAAGGCCAAGTGGGTTGGGTACAAACCACCTGTTATGGGGCTTACCTCACAATTTTTGAATAATTGAGAATTCCAGGGATTCAAGCTCATTCACCCTTCTTTTCTTTTCAAGGGGTAGGGAAAGGGATTTTATTGCTTTTGCTTTTGCTTTTTCTTTTTTATTTTATTTTTTTTTGTATTTTTTCTTGGAATATTACTGCGATGGTACAAAATGATATTTTTATTTTCCTCATTTTCTTTGAATTTTCTTTTTCTTCCTATACTAGGGATACTTGCTCGGATTTGCTGTAGAGCAAGGGATTTTTATTTTGGGCAGGGGTGAGCTTGTCCTTTTGTCAATTCTCAAAGATTCTAGACCATGTGCATGATAGGATAGCAGGGGAAACTTTTTGCTCAAGAAACCACTTGTACTATGTAGCATCATATTGAATTTGCAATGAAATCATTTTAATGTGAAAAGATATACTTGGTTCAAGTAAATAATAAGATCAATTCTCTATGCTTAAAACTTTATTTAATTCAACTGTGGACTTTGATATAAGAGAGATTAATAATCATACCAAATAAATCAATATATTTATTCATGTGAGTGTGAAAGTGCGGGATTCCAAATAAATGCTAATTTATCCAAAATAATTGAAAATATGACTGCAATACTTCAAGAATTAACAGGTGTGAAAATAAAAGATGTTTTTGAAGATTTTGATGATTTCTATTTTGTTATGTTTTTTATTTTAATTTATGAATTGAAAGAATAAATAATATTATTATTTTTGAAATTTTTATATGGATGACTAAAATGAAATAATATGCAAAATAACAATATATACAATGATGAAATGACCATATTTTATGCATAATAGCGTTTAATATGCATAATGTTCATAGGTTATTTAAGATCTTTACCATCTAAGGTAGCTAATATGTATGCTCCCAAGCCAAATTTAGCAGTGATGATATATGGCCCAAGCCAGTTAGGTTCAAATTTACCTTTAATGTCTTTAGTTGCATTAGTATTTTTTTTATTTTCTTTCAAGACAAGGTTGCCAATCTCAAAGGATCGATGATGAACTTTCTTGAGGTATACTCATTTAAGCTTGTTCTGGTAGGCTCTAAGATTCTCCAAAGCATTGATGCGCTTCTCATCTAGGAGTTCCAACTGACTAAATCTGCCAGCATGATATTCATCTCCTACTTCAGTATCTTGAATTAGAAGAGCCAAAGAAGGAACTTCTAATTCAAAGGGAAAAACTGCTTCAGCGCCATAAACCAAAACAAAAGGTGAAGTTCCTGTGGGGGTACGAACTCTAGTTCGATAAGCCCACAAAGTAGGATATAGTTGAATGTGCCAATCTCGGCCAGATTTATTGACCAATATTTTGAGGATTTTAATGAATGTTTTATTAGATGCTTCTGCTTGGCCATTACCCCGAGGATAATAGGGAGTGGACCAACGATGTTGAATTTTATATTTTTGACATAATTTCTTGACATCTTTATTTTTGAAACAAGTTCCATTATCTGAGATGAGATTTGCGAGAATTCTGAACCTACAAATAATTTGATTAAAAATAAATTTGGAAACTTGGGTTTCAGTGCAAGAATCTAAGGGCATAGCTTCAACCCACTTTGTGAAATACTCGGTGGTGGTTATGATGAATTTGTGTCCATCAGATGACACAGGGTTGATTTTTCCAATGATGTCTAAGCCCCATTTTGAAAAGGGCCAAGGAGATGAAATAGTTTGTAGCTCTTGTGCAGGCACATGGACAAGGTCAACATGTTTTTGGAACTTGTTGCAATGGTGCACATAATCATGTGCATCATTCTCCATGGTAGGCAAAAAATATCCTATCCTAAGGAGCTTCTTATCAATGGTGTTACCACTAAAGTGTCCCCCATAAGATCCATCATGGGCTTCACTCAAAGCTGATCTAGCTTCTTCTAGATTCAAAAATCTCAGTAGGATACCTTCAAAATATCTCCTATATAACGTATTTCCAATTATGATGAAGCAAATTTCTTGTCTATGCAATAATCGATACCGGTTTCTATTAAAACCTTTAGGGAAGGTCCCATGTTGAAGAAAATTGAGGATATCAGTGTACCAAAGTTTAGGAGTAGTTTTGTTGATTAGAAACACATCCAAAGGTTCTAAGTAGGAATTATTTGAAGCAAATTCTTGGAGTCAACAAATAATTATGGTAGCATATTCGTCCTCTAACTCCAAGGGTAAAAGAGATGCAGTTGCAGCCATAGCATCAGCCGCACGATTTCTAGTTCGAGGAATAGCTTCCAAGGTAACTTGATCAAATAAAGATATTAATTGTAATACATATGCTTTATATGGACGCAATTTATCATATTTGGTCTGATAAAAATCATTAATTTGATTTATAACAAGTTTATAATCATCGAAAACCAATAGATTTTTAATTTTCAGTGCCAAGGCAGCTCGTAAGCCAAGGATTAGAGTTTCATATTCAGTAGTATTATTAGTACAAGCAAACATTAATTTAAAGGACAGAGGTATAAGATGTTTCTATGGAGATATTAAAATAATACCTACACCAGCCCCACTCATGCATCGAGCTCCGTCAAAGTATAAGGACCATTGCTCTAGATGGTCTACCTCTAGTTTAAGGCATTCATCATGAAACTCAATGATGAGGGGATGGGTAGACTCTAAGGGTGCAACAGCTAATTGATATGCTATGATTTGAACCTTAACAGACTTTTGTCCTATGAACATGAGTTCAAACTCGCTTAGGGCAAGAACCCACTTTGTTGTGCGACCAGATAAATAAGGTCGACTCATGAGATACCGCAAAGGATCAGATTTAGCAATAACATAGGTTTTCTGATTGAGCATATAATGGCATAATTTTTGTGTAGAAAATATGACTGCTAGACATAATTTTTCTAATGCTGTGTAGTGGGTTTCATAACTAATTAATTTTCTGCTGATATAATAATTAGCACATTCTTTCTTCTCATCATCAAGTTGAGCTAACATAGCTCCTAAGGCAAAATCTGAAGTAGAAATATACAAGATAAATGGGTGATCAGGTCTAGGTGGCGAAAGCACAAGTGGGTTAAGAAGATATTGTTTGAGGAGTTCAAATGCTTCCTGACATTCTTTTTCCCAATGGAAAAAGACATCCTTCTTAAGAAGCTTAAGAAAGGGTCTGGTTTTATCTGCCAGCTTATCGATGAAGTGATGGATAGCTTGAAGCTTACCTTGTAAACTTTGTAATTCTGATATATTTGTGGGTGTAGGCATATCAGTGATAGCCGTAATCTTGAGAGGATCAATTTCAATGCCATGTAAAGAAACTATAACCCCCAATAATTTTTTGAACTTAACTCCGAATATACATTTAGCTGGATTCAATCAAATAAGATATTCCCTTAACCGATTAAATATTTTTCTCAAATCATCTAAATGGTCATATTCGTTAGTAGAACGAGCTATAATGTCGTCTACATAATCATGTATTATATCATGCATCATATCATGAAAGATATAAGTCATGGCTCATTGATAGGTTGCACCTGCATTCTTCAGACTGAATGGCATCACTTTCCAACAAAATGTTCCCCAAGGTGTAATAAAGGTTGTTTTAGCCTAATCTTCAGGAGCTATCTTGATTTGATTATAACCATAAAATCCATCCATTAAGGATATAATTCCACTCCCAGCAGTAAAATCAATGATCTGATCCATATTGGGAAGAGGAAAATCATCTCTAGGGCATGCAACATTAATATATCTAAAGTTTGTGCAAACCCTAACCTTAGTAGCTTCTTTCTTAGTTACTGGAACTACATTTGAGATCCATTCAGCATAATCAATGGCTTGTATAAAAATGACATTCAAGAGCTTTTCTAACTCCCCTTTGACCAGTAAGGCCACTTTAGGATGCATTTTTCTAAGTTTATGTTTAACAGGTTTAGCATCTGGATGGACTACTAGGTGATGCATAACTACATAAGGGTCTAATCCTGGCATATCTTCATATTCTTTGAGAAATGCAATATATTTATTCTTTTTTTCTTGACTTAATTTTGACCCAATGTTGATTAGGTGAGGATTATCCTTAGTTCCAATGTTAATTTTTATGACATTCTCTACTTCCATGTGTAGATTTTTCTCAAAATTAGGTGGGGCAAGTGAAACTCCCAATTCTTGTAATTCTTCCAAGATTAGTTTGGATAATTCATCTTGAGGAGTCGTGGCCTCAAGCTGGGCTATACTAGGTATAGAGCCATCAAAATAAAATTCATGATGTAATGATCAAGAGCCGAATTACAGAGAAGAAAAATAGTTGTATTTTATTCAAATGCAGCAAAGAATTACTGTCACAGCATAATATTATAGTCATAGTAGAATATTACAGTCATCGCATAATATTACAGTCACAACGGATTATTACGTTCACAGCAGATTATTACATTCATAGCAGATTATTACATAAGTCATAGAAGAATTGTGCCTTTTTAGAGTTTCTCAAATCTGGAAATACAACAAGAAAAAAAATATTATCGTTCTAGTAATTTTTCCATCCCTTATGCATGCCTTTGTTCTCCTTTTTAAAGGTTCTCGGGTGACGCTCCATTTCTAGCTGGTGTCCCTTCGTTTCCTCTTCCATAACCTTTCTTTTATCCTCCCCGTGTCGCTTCGTCGTCCAAATATTTGACACGTCTCCCTTTTCGACTCTTTGTCTTCGGCTCATCTTTTGGCATGAAAATACAACATGTCGCGATATCACGACCCTCCGTCTGCTACATCGTCGGCCCTACATTTTGGTCATGATATCGCAACGTCGCGATATCATGACATGTCACAATTTCACAACCCTCCACCTGCTGCATTGTTGACCCTGCATTTTGGTCACGATATCGCGACATCGCTATATCGCGACGTCGTGATTTCATGACCCTCCGCCTGTTGCATCGCTTGCCCTACTTTTGGTCATGATATCATGACGTCGCAATATCACGACCCTTTCGCCTATTGCACCGCTTGCCCTGCTTTTGTCATGATATCACGACGTCACGATTTCGTGACCCTTCCACCTATTGCATCGCTTGCCCTGCTTTTGTCATAATATCGTGACGTCGCGATTTCGTGACATGTCGCGATATCGCGACATGTCACGATTTTGAGACCCTTCCTGCATTTTGCATCGCTTGCCCCTATTTTGGTCATGATATCATGACATCGCGATATCGCGACCTTGCAACTTTTGCCCTATTGTTGGTTTATTTTTTTTGTTGAAGCAAGATTGTTGTTGCCCCTGGATGCTCCTGCATCAGACATCCAGGGTAGATTGAGAAGTGATCCTCACTTCTGAACTGTTAGAGGGAGACCCAGGTGGTCAACCTCTATTTTAGACAACCAAGTTGCATCTTCTACCGGTATGCCCTTCCACTTGACCAAATATTCAAAATACTATCTATTTCTGGTACTTTTGCCTTCTCGAGTGTCCAGTATTTCCTCAATCTCATCTACGGTTGGAGTAGATGCTGGAATACTCCACAAATCTATGCTTTGTGTCTCACTACTATCCCCCTCATGGTATTTCACCAAATCTAAAATGTTAAATACAGGTGATATGTTAAGCCCACTTGGAAATTCTACTTTATAGGCATTGCCTGAATCTCCTTTTGCCATGATTCTGCACGGTCCAAACTTCTTCATCTTCATCTTGTTATAGGTTTTACCAGGAAATATTTCTTTTCTCAGATGGACCATCACTTCCTCTCCCACTTTGAATTCCTTAAACCATCGCTTCTTGTCTGCTTTCGTCTTCTATTGCATATTCATTTTAGCAATATGCTTCTTCACTTCTTCATGCAGGTTCTTCAGATGCTCTGTAAAATCCTTAGCCTCGGCAATGCACTTTTCCCCTGTATTCAGCTTCCTTAACTCATAAACATTTCTTGGACTGCTTCCATATATTATATGAAATGGAGATTTGTTGATACTCCTGTTGACAGAATTTTTATATGCAAACTCCACCTACGAAAAAATCAGATCCCATACTTTGGGCTTATCTCCTATCAAGCACCTCAATAAGTTACCCAAACTTTTGTTTACCACCTTTGTTTGCCCATATGTCTGTGGGTGGTATGCTGAACTGAATTTCAAATCTGTCTTCAGTTTCTTCCATAGGGTTCTCTAGAAATACCCAACAAACTTGGTATCTCTTTCAGAAACGATGCTCTTTGGTAGACCATGCATCTGTACCACCTCTTTGAAAAAAAAACCTGCAATATGAACTGCATCATTAGTTTTCTGACAAGGAATAAAATGTGCCATCTTTGAAAACCTGTCAACTACCACAAATATAGAATCATTTCCCCTCTGTGTCCTTGGTAGACCAAGAACGAAATCCATGCTGACATCTTCCCATGGTTTCTCCAGTATAGGTAACGGTTGATATAATCCGGTGTTTTGTCTCACACCTTTTGCCATCTGACAGAATCTATAGCTCTGCACAAATTTTTGCACATCTTGCTACAGTTGCGGCCAATAATAATTCTCACTCACGAGGGCAATGGTCTTATCTTGACCAAAGTGCCCGACCAATCCTCCACTGTGTTTTTCTTTGACTAGGTTTTCCCTCATCTTCTCAAAAACCCTCCTGATATGCATCAGGTGCTCTTTCAGGGTTCTACTGAATATCAAAATGTCATCCAAATAGACAATAACAAACTTCCCTAAGAACTCCTTCAACACTTCATTCATCAACCGCATGAATGTGCTTGGTGCATTGGTTAGCCCAAATGGCATGACCAACCACTCATACAAACCTTATCTGGTTTTGAAAGACGTTTTCCACTCATCTCCTTCTTTGACCCGAATCTGATGGTAGCCACTCTTCAGGTCAATCTTGGTGAAGTACTTGGCTCCACTCAAACTTCCATAATATCATCCATCCTTGGTAATGGAAATATGTATTTTATGGTGATCTTGTTTATAGCTCGGGAGTCTCGTACACATCCTCCACTCCCCCATCCTTCTTTGGTGCTAGTACTGTAGGTACCGCACATGGACTCAAGCTTTCTTGAATCGGTCCCTTTTTCAACAACTCATGGACTTGCCTGCTCAGCTCCTCACTTTCCACAGGAGTCATTCTGTGGGCTGCCTTGTTGGGTAAACTAGATCTAGGTACCAAATCAATATGGTGACTGATCTTCCTCATTGGTGGTAAACCCTCAGGCACATTATCTGATATGATGTCTGGAAATTCTTCTAACAGGTGTTCAGCCTCTGCTGGAACATCTGTGTACTATTATTTCTTAATAGTAGGTATTAATGCATAACACATTGAATCCCTCTTCAAGCCATCCAAAAATTGTCTTCCTTCCACCAGGCAGATTCTGGCACTACTACACACTTTCTCATCCACTTCCTTTAGTGGCTTCAATTTATGACGTACTCCATCTTTTGTCAGAGAGTACGTATTTGTATGCCCATCATGCACTACACGTCTATCAAATTGCCATGGTCTTCCCAACAACAAATGGCAAGCATCCATCGGCAAAACATCACATAGGACCTCATCTTGATAATTTCCAATGTGAAATTCGACCAAGCACTGTTCATTGACAAGTGCTTTGTGGTCTTTCTGCAACCACAAAATTTGATATGGATGTGGGTGCTTCCTCTTTCCCAATTTCAACTTAGTAACCATCTCTTCTGAAACTAAGTTGTCTGTGCTACCATTATCAATGATAACATTGCAGACCTTCCCTGCACATTTGCACCTTATGCAGAACAGGCTCTTCCTCTATTTTGGTTCTTTTTCCTCATTCAATAGTGTTCTTCTCATCATCAACACTTCTCCTCCTTCTGCCTCTTTAGAGTGTTCTGACTCTACACCTTCATCTGCCACAGTAACTCTGGCATGACCCTCAGGTCTCTTGTTCGTCCTTTCTTGGTGTTGAGGACACTCATATGACCGGTGTCCCTCTTCTCCACACTGGAAACAGGTTCCATGGAATACCCCTCTTCCATACCCACGTCTAGGTCTACCTCTTCCTCTTTGGTAGTCATTGTTCTGATCACACGGGTGGTAGGTATTCTCCTTTTTCTATTCCTAGGGTCTACTTGTTTCACCAGTCTTCTTCTAGTCTCGATAATTTCCTCCACCGGTTCTTCCACCATGATCCCTTCCTCTCTGGTTGCCTTCGAATATTTTGTTTAGTTTCTCTTCTACCTTCAAGGCCAACTGGTATGCTTCTTCTATGGTGGCTATTCTGATCAAGCTGAGTTCTTCCTAAATGTTCATTCTCAACCCGTTGATGTATCTAGCTACTTTCTCCTTATTAGCCCCTAAATGGCCAGTTCTGATGGAGATCTTGTAGAATTCTTCTATGTATTCTTGGACAGACTTGTCTGACTGTCTCAAAATTTGCATCCTCCTCAACAGGTCCAACTCGTAATCTGTGGGAATAAATTGTCTCTTCAATTTCTCCACCATTCGGTCCCATCTGGTTATCTTTTCTTTTTCATTTTTATTTCTTTCGAGTTTTACTCCTTTCCACCATAAGCTAGCATGGCCTTTTAATTTTGCTTTTGCAAATTTTATTTGGTCTAGATCTGCAACCTCCTCATACTCAAAGTATTCCTCCATATTTTTGATCCAATCAATCAACTCTTCTAGGTTGAGATTCCCAGAATATGTAGAGACATCAAACTTCGACCTCTTCCCGGCCTGAGATAGGGCTTTAAGCAATCTAGCTTCAGAAGGATCCAATGTTTCTTCATCATCTGATGGGTCATCAGTTACCCAGGATTCATCGTCACTATTGTCTTCTCCTTTTGGCTCAACCCCTCTTCGCAACTCCTCTTGCAGGGCTTGCACTTGCCTCTGCAATGCTCTGAAATCTTCGTTCGACACCATATTTTTTCCACGACCATAGTTCTTTCTTGGAGGCATTCTGCTCACTACTTTCACAAAGCTCTTCCACAGATCCTAGTGCAAGCTGCCTCACATTCGGCGCTCTACTTACACGCTCAAAATATTCTAGCTTTGATACCACTTGATCGAGATCCGAATTACAGAGAAGAAAAATAGTTGTATTTTATTCAAATGCAGCAAAGAATTACTGTCACAGCGTAATATTATAGTCATAGTAGAATATTACAGTCACCACATAATATTACAGTCACAATGGATTATTATGTTCACAGCAGATTATTACATTCACAGCAGATTATTACATAAGTCGTAGAAGAATTGCGCCTTTTTAGAGTTTCTCAAATCTAGAAATACAACAAGAAAAAAAAATATTATCGTTCTAGTAATTTTTCCATCCCTTGTGCATGCCTTTGTTCTCCTTTTTAAAGGTTCTCGGGTGACGCTCCATTTCTAGCTGGTGGCCCTTCATTTCCTCTTCTAGAACCTTTTGTTTCGCCTCCCCGTGTCGCTTTGTCGTCCAGATATTCGACACATCTCCCTTTTTGACTCTTCGTCTTCGGCTCATCTTTTGGCACAAAAATACGACATGTCACGATATTGCGACATGTCATGATATCACGACCCTTCGTCTGCTATGTTGTCGGCCCTGCATTTTTGTCACGATATCATGACGTCGCGATATTGTGACATGTCACAATTTTGTGACCCTTCGCCTGCTGTGTCGTCGACCCTGCATTTTGGTCGCGATATCACGACGTCGTGATATCGTGACCCTCCACCTGTTGCATCGCCTGCCCTACTTTTGGTCACGATATCGTGACGTCATGATATCGTGACCCTTCCGCCTATTGCACCGCTTGCCCTGCTTTTGTCATGATATCTTGACCCTTTTGCCTATTGCATCGCTTGCCCTGCTTTTTTCATGATATCACGACGTCGCGATATTGTGACATCGCGATTTCATGACATGTCACGAAATTGTGACATGTCATGATTTCGTGACCCTTCCTACCTTTTTCATAACTTGCCCCTCTTTTGGTCACAATATCGTGACGTCGTGATATCGTGACATGTCGTGATTTCGTGACCCTGCAACTTCTGTTCGTGACGTCACGATATCGTGACATGTCGCAATTTCGCGACCCTGCAACTTTTGCCCTGTTGTTGGTTTTTTTTTTTTTGAAGCAAGATTGCTGCTGCCCTCGGATGCTCCTGCATCATGTAATAATTCCTCAATGGAGACATCATGGAAGATATCTCCCTCCAACTCATCATCAGATTCGATGATCATTTTAGGGTAGGCTATAGATAGCATATTACATGTAAATTTCTTATTCATTAAACGCAAAGCATCACATTGATCTAAATAATCTTGGTAACATATGATATGGTCATCATCCTCAAATGGGAAATGCTGACCCTTACTAGGAAATAGGCCCACACCACATCGGGAAGGACATGGTTATACCTCAAAAGGTTCTTTCATACCATTTTGGAAAGGTCCCAAACCTTTCCCTTTATATCCCAATTCAAGCATTATAGATTTGGCTTTAATATACTCATTAGTAAAATAACATCGAGCACATCCATCATAATGAGTCTTGATGTTTCTAGGTATTCTACCCCAATCATATCCCTTGTAAATAAAAGCATAGCTCTCGACTTGGTAAATACTTCTCATAGGCTTTGGGAGACCCAAGGTATGAGGATATGGTGGCAAATTATTTAAAATAAGGGAATCTTGCATAGCAACATTCGTTTTCTCTCTTATAATAATTTTAGATAAATCGGGTAAGAGCTCATCAGTAAGAGCATAAGAGGTAGAAGGAACATTTCCTACATCTTCTGATGTGGAAACTATGCCTTTGGTGGATGTAGATGTTGTAGAGATGTCGATGGATGATTCTATTATAGGTATAAAAGTTATAGGAGTAGAGAAAGAAGCCTTGGTTGTGGGATTAGGATCTTTCTAAGGTCCTAATGTGGTTTGTTTAGAAGATGGCTAAGTTGTATGTAGAGGTGGAAATAATGGAGAAGAAGTAGATGGAGTTGTGGGTGTGTGTTTCACACATTTAGACAGGTAATTATAATTAGGATGTGTGGATGATAAGGTAGGGCAAAATTGAACTCCAACAGGTTTTTCCAAAGCACACATATCAAAGGGTCTAGGATCACCATGAATGGTAACCAACTAATTCTTAAATTCAAATTTAACACATTGATGTAAAGTTGAGGGAATGGCTCGCATTGCATTGATCCAAGGGTGACCCAAGAGTATATTGTATGATGCAGGGCAATGTACAATAAACATAGTCGTATCCAAGGTTCTCGGACCAACCTGCAATGGGATGGTAATAAATCCACATGTTTCTTGTGTTTTGTCATTGAAGGCTTTTATGATCATATCAGTTCTTTTCATTTCATCACTTCTAAACCCAAATATTTGGTAGAAGTCAAAAGTGTAGATGTTTAAAGATGAACCATTATCAATCAAGACTCGTTTAACTGCTACATCTCCAATTAAGGCAGTAATATATAAGGGATTATCCTTATGTAAACTATGTTGAGGTATGTCTCTATCCCAGAATTCAATACAATCAACTTCACGAGTTATTATAGTATTAGCCATGGCTTCAAGTTGAATGTCTTGTGGTACCATCATCTGGCTTAATGTGAGCATTAATTCATCTTTATGGGTAGGAGAAGATCTTAAAAGGTCCAAAAGAGAAATTCTAGCTGTAATATTTGATAGTTGCTCATTAATATTATAAGGAGGTTTAGGTTGAATATTAGGTTCCTGATTCCCTTTATTAGGAAATTTTAAAACAAATGGAGTTGATCCATCATTCTGCATTTGATCTTGTTGAGATTTTTGAGTCTGTTGTCTAGTAACAGCTCTAATGGTACCCACAATATTATTCTATGGATGGTGAATGGGCCTTGGTCTAGCATTTATGGCTTTCTCATTAGAAATTAATTGGTGATACGATGGTCTAGTAATGACTCTTCTTGTAAATGGTTCTTCTAGAACCATATAACTTGTGATGGGGAGAATAGGATCTGATTCATCTTCAGAGTTATTCGATTGATTTGATGTGATTTCCATATCACTCTCTATCTCGTATTCTGTATCACTGAGATTAGGTGTCTAGATATTGTATAGAGGCCTAGTTGTAACCACAGATAAGGTTGTGTCAAATATTTCCAGATCATGAGCAGGTAAATGCCCACTAATAGTTCCTACATATCGGGTAGGAGGGGGAACATTATGATGTTCAATTTGATTAGCCACTTCCTTGCCATGTTTTGGTAAAGGATGTTGAAATATGTCCAATGACTGATTGGAATTTTGGTTCTGGTTTTGGGGGATGTTCTTTTGAGCATTATTAGGAGGATTTTTCTTAGGTTGAAAGGCTTGCACCTCCATCTCATTGTTATCAATCAGGTCCTGTATTTTATGTTTTAATATTTTACAAGAGTTGGTAGTGTGTCCAGGTCCTCTATGGAAGTCACAGTGTAAATCAGCTTTGTATTCAGGTATAGTTGGATCAGGTTCTTGGATAGTTGGTAATTGAATCAAAACTCATTCTAATAATTTTGGTAGAATGGTTGATAAAGGTTGATTTAATCTAGTAAATTCTCAAGGAGGTTTATCAGGAGGTTTCAGTATAAACTTCTTTGTTGTCTTCGTAGCATTAATAGTAGCAATATTTCTACTATCAGTGACTCCATCACCCACAACTTGTTTATTTTTATATTTATTTTTGGATGTTTTCTCATCATCTTTATTTTTAAGCTGACCTCTCCTAATAAGAGCATCTTCCACTCATCTGGCTAAGTCTATAGCCTGATTGAAGGTGGTCAAGGTAGTAGTTGATAATTCATAGGATATTTGTTCCTATAAATTATTAATAAAGATGTCCAACATCTCCCTATAAGGTAATACAAAGTGCAATTTTCCTATCAATTGTCTCCACCTAGCTAGGAAATCGACAAAGCATTCATATTTATCTTGCTTTAAGTTGTACAAGTCTTTAATGGTCACATGCCTTTCGATGTAGGCGCTAAATTGATGCACAAAAGACTCAGAAGTTTCTTCAAAATTCCTCAAATAATTAGTGGGTAATTGATAATACCACTCTAATGCCATTCCTCCTAAACTTTTTGGGAACATTTTTAGCAATAATAAGTCATCATACAATATATCATGACATGCTATCCTAAACATATGAAGATGCTCTATGGGATCTTCGGTTCCTTTATATATGGGCAAGATAGGCATAGGAAAATGTTTAGGATATGGTTGTGCTACAACTATAGGATCTAACGGTTGACTCCACATCTCTCAATAATTGTATGAGGGATGGTAGGTATCTATCTGATCCATGCGGGAAACTAACTATTTCACCATGGTTTCAAGATTACTATTTTGTCCACCATATTGTTTTGGTGGGACATAGGTATAGGATGTATGAGTGTATGACGGTGTGACATAAGGATTAGATGTTATATTGTTATTATGCAAAGCATTAGTAGGAAGAGTATTATGAAGAGGATTTGTAGTAGTATTATGTTTTATCCCAGATTGTTGGTAATTGGTGTTTGGTTTTGTTTTGGGTTTTTGCTTATTTGAGGTATATTGCTCAATAGCTTGGCAAAATAAAGCAGTAAATGAGGGTTTCTTTTGTGTAGGAATGACCCTAGGCTTTCTAACAGGCACTTTAGATGGTTGGGTAACCTATTATTGTTGCATGTTCTAGATTATAGCTACCATATCCAAATTGGATGGTCCAGCTTGATCAGTCTCTTGATCGATAAAGGACAAGGGATTAGTGCGTGTGTGAAATACGTCTTCTAGATTTGCTTGAGTGTCACTAATTTTATCCTTGTCCATATGGACTGCTATATTAAGAACACCAATATTAGTATTAATGAACTTCCAGAATTGATCCATGTTTTCAAACGTGACAGCTCCTCCCAGAGACATCTTAGGGGATGAGGATCCTTCCTATCTATTAGTTTCTTCTTGTTCATTTCCTACAACAAGGTATTATTCTTGCTAATATAGGGTTCCTTCTTCTAGAATTTGATCTTCAGGAAGGACATCTGGGTTATTTAATGGTTTTCCTAACCAATATTCTTCTTCTTCAGTATGTTTCCCATTCCTAAGTCTAGGCATTGTGCTTAAACTTAGATTTCAGCAAATATATATACTTATATATATATATATATATATATATATATGTGATAGGTTTGAGAGGTATATATTTTAATTATATACCTACTATAATACTTAAAAGGGAAATGTTTTGATTTTTTGTTTTGTTTTTATTTTTTTTGTATTTTATAATATTATTATAAAGATAACAAATAGCATTCTAGTTACAAGAAATAACAATAACAGAAATGACTTAGTTTTCTATAAATAGTTTATGGATATCGTTGATGGGATCAAGTTCATCAGGAGTCATGAAATGCTCCTCTTCAAATTGGAAATGGTTTTTCAAAAATTTGACAAAGTGTGCTATAGTAATATGATCTGTCTAGGATTCTGACCTGTAGAAATAAAGTTCATGGCAATATTCTCGATATAACACAGCTCTAGGAACTCTATTCCATATTTTTATATCTATAAGAACGACTTCTTGATCCTCTATACGAGATAGAAACTTATGTACTACAACTACATTCTCAAGGTATTCTTCAAAGGTGTACAATTTAGAAGACACAAGTGCTCTTTTATCTGCTAACCACCTATGGAAAGCTCTCTGAAGTTCATGATATAAGGTTACCTTATCAGGATCCAAGATTATATCTAGGACAAACCTCTTAATTTGCCTAAGTTCTGTAGATCTGGATTCAATGATACCCAATCTCCTGTCAAGTTCATCCCACAAATGTTGAACCCTATTTGTTTGAGGTACTCTAAGTATAGAAGTAATCTCTATGGCCGTTAATTAATTTTCAACATTTATGGTGACATCTCGTCTTTTATTATAATCTACCATCTAAATATGATATACAACTTTAATTGTTTGTCTGATGATTCTAGATGTTACTTATTAATAATATTTTTTTTTTTCGGTTGTTTTCAAAATTAGTTTCACGTCGAGTTCACCAAAATGTATCAACCCATTTTTTTTGTGCCCTTACCTTCATGCTAAAGGATCCATGCCCGAAAGTGGGATGTGAGAAGGATGGAACAATACCTCGGACTAAGAGGACCTTTGAAGGTCGCGCCTCTCGGGGGAGGGGTATAAAGGTGAATTTTTGACGAATGGTGGGGTTCACCAGGAAAATTTGAGTGGCAATTTCCATGCCTAGGTTGAGAATGGGTTTTATGTGTTCATTTTGTACTTTAATCATTCATATCCCTAGGCTGGCCAGAATGAATCTAAGCTATTCTACATGAAATGCCAATTTATATGAATACAGAAAACATGAATAGATCCTAAATACCAGGGATATACTTAAATAAGAAAGAATGCACCTGATTCTAGATGTCTGACAAAGATTTTGAAGCTTTGTAGGAGTTCAGATCATCCTGAATATGATAGGATCATCTGCAATTGAATAGGATCATCTCAGATCACAGTCGATCGTCTAATATCAGGTAAGATCATCATCGATCTAACGAATTCGTTAGACGAATCTATCAGAAGCCTACAATCATGGAAACAGACACCAAAAACCAAAAATGCTACTGTAATAATAATGCAAAATAATGGAAATGATCGTATGAATGCTTAATTGATAAATCTAGATAGCAGATTTAAAGGAAATACATTGTTTTAATAACTTATTTTAACTTTATCATGCATTTATGCTAGATGAGGTGAACTCCAGGATGCAGAATGAAAATAAATCAAGTTAATGCATAGTAAAATAAATAAGAAAGATGATAAATGCAAACTCAGGGCTCTGGTTTCCCCCAATATGGACTGTTGTCGAGATCGCCTTCAATTGTACGAGATCGTCGTCTATCTGCGACAAGATCATTTGAAATTTTTTGGAATTGCCTACGACAATCCAAGCTTCCTCCAGCTGAAGCACAGTGAAAAACTACAATGAAAAACTTGAGAATACAAATGCAAATGATGGGGGCGAGGATGTTCTAATATAAAAAAACTAGAATTGCAGAGGAATGATCAGCCAAAGGTATAAATTGGGAAAATCCCAAGTTTATATAGGGTTAGGGGAAGGTTAAGAGGTTGGGGATCATCCCAATCTGGGAGATCCTCAGTAGAGGAATCTCCAATTGCACGGACACGCTTCTTCCCAAGTTGGAGAGGTTGTTGAAACATAATCTAATTATGAAAATTTAGTTTTGGGATGAAATCATTTGGACGTTCTGTTCCAGACGAATTCGTCTGATCTGGGATGATTTCATCTGATCGACGACGATATCGTCCAGCGGTCAAAAAAATTCCTAAAAATGGCATGAAAAATGGGGTGATCGGTTAACGGGTGGTTTCGAGGTTAAAATTCAAATTTTATCTTTTTACTAAGGGTTTAACTGCACCAATTTTAGGGTGCTACAATATCAATAGCAGTAATCAAATCAATGCACAAAAAAACCATTCACAATAGAGACACCACATTTTACGTGGTTCACCCAATGTGGGCTACTCCACGGAGAAAATATTTTACTAAAACTTTCTCAATCAATATATTTGGGAATCACTCCCAATTACAATGTTTATGTATCTCTGTCCAAAGGAGATATTAATCCCCTAATATCAAGTTCATGGATCTCTTCCACAGGAGAACTCTTTTCCCTTCTTCTTTGGCTATGTGGTATTCTAGAAGACTCTGTTTCTCTGCTACACTGACTAGTGGACCTCTCTCCACTTGAAGACTCCTCACTTAGATCTATCTTCCACTATGTTGGTTGCTGGATATCTATCCACTGAGACTCTGTCCTCTGTACTCTGTCACCTCAAAAGATCTATCAATAGGCTCACTAAGAACCTTCTCAATAGGTTCACATAGAACCTGCTTAAAAAGCTCACATAGATCTTGTCCAATTCTGAATAACAAGCACACACAGAACCTGTCCAATGCTGAATAAAAAGCTCACATAAAACTTGTCCAAAACTACTCTAGCAAGCTCACCAAGAACTTGCCCAAATCTGCTCTAGAAAGCTCACCAATAACTTGCCCAAATATGCTCTAGCAAGCTCACCAAGAACTTACCCAAATATGCTCTAGCAATCTCACCAAGAACTTGCCTAAACCTATCCACAACTATGTCCTTAAATCTATCCCAAAGGCCTTCTCAAAGGCTCAATCAATTATGCTCAAGTACTGCTCAAAATGAACTCAACAATGAATGGTAATCTTAACTCAAATCCACTTCATAGAAGCATAAAGAGAAGTTTTAGAGACTCAATATGTTCTAATTTCACTCTCAACCCAAATAAATCTCAACTCAACTCATAGAAGCATAAATAAAAATTTTAGAGACTTAATATATTCTAAACTCGCTCTCAATTCAAATCAATCTCAACTCAACTCAAGTCAATCTCATAGAAGCATAAAGAGAATTGTTATAGACTCAATATGTTCTAATCTCAATCTTAAATCAAATCAACTCATAGAAGCATAAAGAGAATTGTTAGAGACTCAATATGTTCTAATATCAATCTCAACTCAACTCAACTCAAATCAATCTCAACTCAACTAATCACCACAAGGGACAACTCTTTCTCACACAACCCTAGTCCAAGTATGTATCAACCAACTCAAATGTTTCCAACAATGCTCAACCACAAATCTCACATAACAATGATACTCATGTTCTTTTCTAACTCAAGTTATTTTACAACCAATGGGCTTCAACAACTATGCTTATCTTACAAGGTTTAGACACAAATCTTAATTCAAAAAACCTTGAAGCATTCAACCAACCACTTTCGAAAAGGAAACCACAAACAATCATTTTCCCTCCAATGATATTTCAAAAATCAACCACCATAAACAATCAATAGAAGAATGTGCCCATACATTTTATGAAGATGAAAAAACCTCTTTGTAAATCTGCCATAATCACAAAATTATTTTGCCAATCTTCACAAGGGTTAGTAGATCATAAAATAATCAACATTACTCCACTTTTAAATAATCATCACCAAGGCCTTTAATTGCACAACTTCCTTATCTCTCCTAAAACCACTTGTACCATAAAATATAATTAATCAAATTATTGCATAACCTTTTCACTCCCAAAACCACTTATACCATAAAATAAAATAAATCACAATATTGCATACCTTGTCACCTCATGAAAGAATTAATCCTCTTGAAAAATAACAAGGTAAACTTCACTTTTGGAACCCCTTTGCAAAATCAGAAATATCTTTTAACACACACCTTATTTCTCCTTATAATAAATTATTCAAATAACCCTCGAAATAAGCTTTCCGATGATATATAATATGCCCCATTTTCAAAATAAATTGAAACCTTTACATATATATATATATATATATATATATATATATATATATATATATATGTGTGTGTGTGTGTGTGTGTATGCCAACCTCCATTAATTGCACATAGGTTGGCCCCCCGTTAATTTAAACTTAAACTTTAAACTTTAATATCTTCATCACCGGAGGTCCTTTTTCGATGAAACAAAATTTCACCTTGGATTTTAAGAAAAGTCCCTTTCCACATAAGCCCACCATGGTTTTAAATAAAACCTTTATTTTTCCTGCCTTGGTTTTCATAAAAACCCTGTATATATCCATGCTCTCCAAAATATCATAGATGATTATCTATGAAGTGCTTTTGCCACAAAAACTCAATGTGACATCAATGATCCATGTGACATCAATGACAACATAAAATACCTCAAATTAACTCAAATTTCCAACAATATCCCCCTTTGTCATTGATGGCAACACCTCTAATGCAAACACTACAATCACTGCAAAAACCATCTCTGAGAATCAAAGCTGCTTCCCCTGAGTCAATACTTTCTTTGGAGGCTGCTCCCCCTAACTCAATAATCTCTTTGGAGGTTGCTCCCCCTAACTCAATACTCTCTTTGGATGTTACTCCCCCTAACTCAAATCTCTCCCACTTTGACATCAATGGCAAAAGGGACACCTATGGGGCTAAAATATATGACTCTTAAGCTTAGCTCCCTCACCCTCTTCTCTTTTGAGGTGATTAATTTTGGGGTGGGAGTACTTTTACTCCCATCTCACTTTGTTCCTTTCCTCTATCAAATTCCTTCCATGTTTTTCTAATATCCTTCTCTTGATTAATTACTTGATATTCTTGTCTTGAACCTGTTTGACCTTCTTGCCTTAAACTTGTTTGACCTTCTTGCCTTGAACCTGTTTGACCTTCTTGCCTTGAACCTTCTTGGAATTGTGAACTACATCATCTTGCAATATTCCCAAAGTTATTGCAATTAAAACACTTCATATTATAGCCTTTGTTTGGTGCCCATGTCCTAAATTTATTCTTGAAATCATTTCCATATCCATTCCTTTCCTGAACCATGTATTGTGAAGCTCTATTTTTATGACCATTATGACCATGACTTTTGAATTGTGTAGCTCTAAAACCAAAACCATGTTGCTCATTTCCTTTGCATTGAAAAGCTCTATGACAAATCTTGTTGCATGAGAAGCAATGTCCCTAAAAACCATACCTTATTCCCTTGAATTTTCTTCCAGCAAAATCAAACTTCTTTGATTCATAAACCCTGCAATGTATAGCCCTGTGTCCAAATCCATTACAAGAAAATAATATCCTTGAAAAGCCCTTTGTTCATGCCTTGGTTCCTCATACCTTTCTTGACCATTATCCTTATGATAATCTTCAACTTGTGCATTTCATTCTTGAACCTTCTTTGTAGCATCTAAAACCTCTTCCTTGCCTTTCTCTTCAAGAATTTTTTTTCCCTTTGAGCTTGATTCACCTATCTCAAAACAAGAACCAAACTGAATATTTGAAGCCATAGGAACTTTGGAACTTTCCTAAAAAATATTAGGTGCTTCTTTGCTTTCATCTTTTAGAAATTCCTTTCCTTTTTTAATCTTTTCATCTAATGTATCATGTCTTGTCGTTGTTACCATTAGTTCTTCATTCATCCTCTCTTCTATCTTTTTTGCATTTTGAAGCTCTTATATGAGATTACTGATTGTTTGAAGTAGTTCTTATTTGATTTTGACATCTGTTTGAATCTTGTTTTCAAGATTCTTGTATTCTTCTTGTAAACTTTTGATTTTTGATTTTTGTTTACTTGGCTCATCCTCTTCATTTTCTATTACCAAAAATGAGACTTCTTTGTTTTCATTGCTACTGGAATTGTCACTAGAACTATTGTTTTTTTTTATAAATACACTTTTTTTGTTGTAATTGATGTAGTATGTGTAATCATCATCTATATGCCCAAAATATCCACACATGAAGAATTTTAGTATCCTTAGACCTTTATTGTACCTATATGCTTGCTCAATGGCTATGGCAAGCTCTTCATATATTTCTTCAATAGCCACATCCTCTTCTTTAACTTCAATAGTTTGGAGTGAATTTTCTTCTTCTACTTCTCTTATTCCATAGAAAAACCCTTCTTCATCTTCATTGTCACTAATATCATTATAATATTCTATAGCAAACAAACTCTCAAGATTTCTTTGACCATGCCTGTTTCCTTGATGTGTCATCTCATATTCACTATCACTGAAACCATTGCAATATCCTGATCTATGATCTCTTTGACCACACACAAAACATTGTTTTCTTTCACCTTCTATTCCTAGGAATAAATGCTCTTCATTTTCATCATATTAATTGTCTCTATCACTATGATCTGAGCTATCACTTGCTTCTACAATGTAGTAAGATTTCTTTACCTTACAAAAAAATTTCTTCTTCTCATACCTAGTTTGCTTGAATCTAACATCTTTGTCATGCTTATGTTTTCCATATTCTTTTATTTTGTGACCCTATTTTTCATCATCACTAATTTCTTCATGTGGACACTTGTATGCATAGTGACCAAGATCATCACACTTGTAGCACCTGACTTTCCTTATATCTTTGAAATTCCTAGAGTCCTTCTTCCTTTTGATGAAGTTAGCTTCCTCATAATTTTCTAAAACTCTATCTATTTCTAAAACTTTTCCTTTCTCTTTTTTTGAATCCTTGAAAGAAATCTCTTTTATTGGATCTTGATGCTTACTTAACCTCATCTCATAAGTTGTGAGAGTACCTTGCAATTCTTCCATTGTTAACTTGTTGATATCCATTGTTTCTTCTATTGCTGAAACCTTTGCATCATATTTCATGGGAAGTGATCTCAAAACCTTTTGAGTAACTTCTAATTATTTCATCTCAAAACCTAGGCCTCTCATGGTGTTAGTAATCTCATAAACTCAAAGTAAAAACTTTGCAATATCTTCAAAATCTTCCATTTTCAATTCCTAAAATCTTTTTCTATGAGTTTGTAGTTTTGCCAACTTTACCTTGGAATATCCTTCATAGGTATTCCTCAAATTGGTCCACATCTCATTAGCTGAAGTACATACCATGACCTTTGTAAAATTTGTCTCACGTAGCCCACTCAAAGTAAAATTCATTGCTCTTGCATTGATATCAATCAATTTCCTTTTAGTCTTATCTTCCTCAGGATCACCTTCAACCCTATACTCTTTTTCAACCATATTCCATACCTCATATCATTGTGATATAAAGTAGTTCTTCATCCTCATGCTAAAAAAAGCATAATTGTTACCATCAAACAATAGAACCTTATTTGAAGATAATCCATTTTGTGAAGCCATATGTGTTCTTGTAGAATCTGCCCTCAAGCTATTAGCCTTTCCTAAGGAACCCTCTCTGATACCAATTGAAGAACACAAGCTTATACTGAGAGGGGGGTGAATAGTATAAGATCATTTTTTACGTTTTTTTCCAAATAAATATTATGTTGTGTAAATATAGCAGCATCAATAGCAGTAATAAAATCAATGCACAAAGAAACCATACACAATAGAGACACCACAATTTACATGGTTCACCCAATGTGGGCTACTCCACGGAGAAATTTGTTTACTAAAAATTTCTTAATAAATATCTTTGGGAATCACTCCCAATTACAATGTTTATGGATCTCTATCTAAAGGAGATGTTAAGCCCCTAATATTAAGTTAGTGGATCTCTTCCATAGGAGAATTCTTTCCCCTTTTGCTCTGGCTATGTGATCTTCTAGATGACTCTGTATCTCTATTGCACTGACTGGTGGACCTTGTTGTAATCACAATGACACTGAGAGGGGGGGGGTTGAATCAGTGTGTTCTTTAAAATTTCTAAAACATATGATTTTAAAACCAGCAGCAGTTTAAAGCAGATAAAAGAGACACTAAATGCATCAAGAAAGCATCACACATAACACAACATTTTAACGAGGTTCACCAATGTGGCTACTCCTCAAAAAGACTGCTTGGACTACCATCCAAATCCAATAAATGCAAAGCTACAACTTTACATAATCCTTTACCAAAGACCAACCGGAAGGAGCACCAACCCCTTAACTTTATCTCGCATACAATGAATGGAGCACCAACTCCTATTTTACCAAGGACCAACCGGAAAGAGGCACCAACCCCTTATGCCAAGCTACAACTTGGAAGATAATAATAAAAATTGCAGAATAAAACTTTCACCTTAATTTTCACGATCCGCCATTTTTTTGCATTCTGCTGTATGTCTGCATTCTGCTACTTCTGCGCAAAATGATTCGCACTATCCGACAGCTTCTCTATATTTCTTTGCGCTCTCTCGCCGTATTCAGTTTATCGATTACTTCTGAACTCGTGCACCGTCACTTCGGACTTAGAACACGACTTCGCATATCGCGCTCTTATCATCCATGCACTTCACGATCTGCAGATCCGAATTACGACTCTGCACTTTCCTCAACCGAACTTGATGCAATCACCCTTCTCGCACTTACACATTATCTCATCGCTATATTCTCTATACTGCCATTCCAAAGAACTAACACTTTTCTCACTCTCTGGATCGAAACGACTTGCTCTCGGCTTCACGCGAACTTGTTTCGCACCTTTCACGTCTATTGCACCACTTAACCTCGCAACAAACACCCTTTTTATAGAAGAGAATTCCATATCAAACATCTTCGACTGTCACTTAAAGACGTCGGCTGCAAACCCTAATGAAGTCAACATGAAACCCTAGAATTTTTTTGGCTGATTAACCTTTGTGATTGTCGACCGCAAACCCTAAAAACTCCCATCATAATAACCCTAATAAGTGTCAGCTTTAAAACCCTAAAGTCATTCATTGTAAAACCCTAACACATGTCGGCTTCAAGACCTCAAAGATGTCCACTGTAAAACCCTAGCAATTGTCGGCTTTGAAACCCTAACGACGTTCATTGTAAAACCCTAGCAAATGTCGGCTTTAAACCCTAAAAACCATCGGCCTCGATTCAAACTTGTCGGCCTCAAACTCCTCTGCCACCTTCTTCTCCTTCCCGTAGCTTATTTCCGTGAAATAGCAACACGTCACGATATCGCGACACTTTTTGTGTCCGTACACCTCCTTGGCTTTGTCGTCGTGAAATCGTGACCTTTTTGGCCGTTGATAGCTTTGCCTCCGTTCTTGTCACGAAATCGTGACACTTTGATCAGTTGCTGACGTCATCATCATTCTTGTCACGAGATCGTGACGCTTTCGGCTTCTGGCAGCTTTTCTCGCAACCTGTCACGAAATCGTGACACTTTCATCTTTCGCTGACGTCATCCGCATTCTTGTCGCGAAATCATGACGCTTTCGGCTTCTGGCGGCTTTTCTCGCACCTTGTCGCGAAATCGTGACACTTTCAGCTTTCGCTGACGTCATCTTCATCTTTGTCACGAAATCGTGACGCTTTCGGCTTCCGTACATTTTGTGCTTCATTCAGTAGCGAAATCGCTACAACTTTGCCTTGTGCTTCCAACTTACTTCTTCTTGAGAAATTTTGACTTGTGCCTTACACTTTCGACTTGAAGTATGATTGCTGCAACTTTGATGTCTGGCACTTTAGACCTGTAGCGAAATCGCTACACCTTTGTTTTGCGCATCTTTTACCCGTAGCGAAATCGCTACACCTTTACTTTGTGCTTTTGCAGCTCGTAGCGAAATCGCTACACCTTTACTTCGTCTCTTTGCAACTCGTAGCGAAATCGCTACACCTTTACTTTGTGCCTTTGCAGCTCGTAGCGAAATCGCTACACCTTTACTTGGTCTTTGTAACTTGTAGCGAAATCGCTACAACTTTTTCACTTAACACTTTCTCCCGGTTTCTTCAGAAAAAAGTCAACATGTAGCGAAATCGCTACAGTTTCTCAACTTGACTTCTTGGCCTCCGACTTGTCGCGAAATCGTGACAGTTTGTCTTGCGCCTTCACTCTCCTTACTTCCGTCATGAAATCGTGACATCTCCGACTGCACTTTCTCTCTCCTCATTTTCGTCGTGATATGGACATTTTGAAAATTTTCTCTATTTGTACGATATCACGACATTTTTAGCTGCACTTTCTCTCTCCTCACTTTCATCGTGATATCGCGACATTTCTTATTGCACTTTCTCTCTCTTCCGACTTGTCATGAAATTGCGACAGAAAACATGTCGCGATATCGCGATAGTTTTCTAACTTGTCTTTTTCTTCGAATTTTTTCTATCTTCTGCATCTGAATGACTTCGATCTGTCTACCCACCGCATCCTTGGATCTAACCGCCCGTGTTGACAACAATGACAACCTTCTTGCAACACCTTGCTCAACAATCTCCCCCTTTGGAATTGTTGGCAACACTCGTATACATTCCTATAACTCTTCTCCCCCTTTGTCAATAATACCAAAGGGCTGCTGCAGACTCTCCCTGTGTCCATCCTCACACTTCTCAAGCACAATTTGACTCCCCCTGAGTTCATCCTCACGCACTCAAGTGCTCCCCCTAAGAAAGTGATCCCCGTAGCTAGTCACTTCTTAGGAAGTGTGACTACTCCTAATTTGCTCCGAAGATACTCAAATACTTCCTTGGGCAAAGGTTTTGTAAAAATATCTCGCTACCTGCTTCCGTAGTTGGGACATAGTCCAATTTAACTTCTCCTTCTCGCAACTTTTTCTTTCAAGAAATGATACCTTATAGCAATGTGCTTTGTCCGGGAGTGCATTACTGGATTCTTAGAAATATTGATTGCACTGGTGTTGTCACACTTTACTGATATTGGTTCACTAAAATTAATACCTAGATCTTTCAAGGTTTGTTTCATCCACAGAACTTGTGTGCAACATGTTGCTGCTGCAATATATTCTCGCCTCAGCGGTAGATAAAGACACTGACTCTTGCTTCTTACTATGCCATGCAACCAATCTGTCCCCCAAATAGAATGCTCCTCCACTGGTACTCTTTCTGTCATCAACACATCCAGCCCAATCTCGCATCTGAATATGATATAAGAGTGAAATCTTTGCCTTTTGGATACCACAACCCATACTCCATGGTGCCTTTGAGATACCGAAAAATCCTTTTAACTGTTGTTACATGAGTCTCTTTGGGACTGGCCTGAAATCTAGCTACCATGCAAACTGCCCGCAGAATATCAGGTCTGGTTGCAGTTAAATATAGTAAGCTTCCTATCATTGATCTATACATGGTTTGATCTACAGGTGGAGATTTGTCTTCTTTACTCAACTTGCAGCCTGTTGTCATGGGCGTGCTGACTGGCTTACTGTCCTCCATAGTGAACCTCTTTAGCATTTCTTTCACATATTTGATTTGAGAAATGAATATACCTTTCTCATTCTGATTAACTTGTAACCCCGTAAAGTAAGACAGCTTCACCAATAATTGACATTTCAAATTCATTCTCGCATCTTGTTTGCTAAGTCTTTACATGATTCATCTTTGTTGCCGCCAAATATGATATCGTCCACATAGACAACAAGAACAATGAGATGCCCATCTTCTCGTTTTCACATACAGATTATCGTCCACTAATCCTTTCTTGAATCCCCGTTGAGAGAGATAATTATCTAGCCTAGCATACCATGCCCGTGGTGCTTGTTTTAATCCATACAGTGCTTTCTTTAATTTGCAGACAAGGTTGGGATCTTCACTGATTTGAAAACCATCTGGTTGTTCAATATATACCTCCTCTTCGAGTTTCCCATTTAAGAAGGCAGATTTTACGTCCATCTGATATACCCTAAAGTTTTTGTGAACTGCTAAGGCCAAAAACATTCTAATTGCTTCTAATCTGGCCACTGGAGCAAATGTCTCTTCAAAATCAATGCCTTCGACCTGTGCATATCCTTTACAAACCAGCCTTGCTTTGTTCCTAATGACCTATCCGTCTTCATTTAATTTGTTTCGAAATATCCACTTGGTGCCGATTACATTCTTGTTTGCGGTGTCTAGGTACTAACTCCCAAGTTCTGTTCTTTTCTATCTGATCTAACTCTTCATTTATTGCCTTCATCCAACTGACATCTTTGCTTGCTTCATCTATGTTTTTGGGCTCAATGCTGGATAAAAGAGAGTAATTACTTATTACTTTCTTTCTTGTCTGAATGCCAGCTGTGGGATCTCCAATTATTTGGTCTCTAGGATGATTTTTCTGCCAGCTGCCCGTTTTGAATTTTCTATTTTCTTGCATCTCTGAGTCATCTGATAAGTCATCTCGTATCAACCGTAGATGTATTTTCTGTGCCATGTACTTCATCACCTTCAATTACTTCTTCATAGATTGGGTAGTTTTCTTGAAAATTAACTATTTGTTTCCTCCCTTCATCGAATTTAACATCTCGCACTGTCCACAATTTTCTTGAGTCTCTTGTTGTAGCATTTGTAAGCTTTGCTATGTGGAGAATAACCAACAAACACACCTTCATCTGCTCTATCTTCAAACTTTCCAAGGTTGTCATCAATTTTTCTGATGTAGCATTTACAGCCAAATACTTTGAGATGTTTTGTTGTTGCTTTTCTACCAAACCACAACTCATACGGTGTTTTGCATTCATGAGTTCTTAACATATACCTGTTTTGAATGTATACTGCTGTGTGAACTGCTTCTTTCCAGAATCTATCTGCTATTTTGCTTTCTGCCAGCATGGTGCGTGCCATTTCTTGAATTGTTCTGTTCTTCCTTTCTACTACACCATTCTCATCGAGGAGTTCTGGTCGCTGAATATTGTCTCCCGATACCATATTTTTCATAGTATTCTAAAAATTCATTCGAAATGAATTCTCCTCCTCTCGTCCGATCGCAAGCATTTAATCCTTTTCCCTCGTTTCATTCTCGACTAGCTGTTTGAAGGTTCTGAACATTTCAAAAGCTTCTGTTTTATCTTTTAGGAAGAATATCCATGTCATTCTGGAAAAATCATCAATACACAACATAAAGTATTTGTCGCCGTTTATGCTTTGAGTCCTCATGGGTCCGCATAAGTCCGTGTGAATGAGTTCCAAAGGCCTGCTAGTATGGTATTCTTTTGTTTTAAATGAAACTCTGGTCTGCTTTCCCTTCTGACATGAAGCACACACACTGTTTGCAGGTTTCTTAATGGTTGGAATATCTCTCACTGCTTGTTTAGAGCTGATTCTTACCAGATTATCAAAACTTATGTGTCCAAGCCTCTTATGCCACAACCAGTTCTCTTCTTCTTGTCCCATGAAGCACATACCTTCCGAAGATTCCGAGAGAGTGTATAGGTTGCCGTACGTCCTTGAGCCGGTTGCTATCAATTTCCCGTCGTTTATCTTTCTGACTTCACAACCCTGCTTCTTGAAAACCACTTCATGTCCTTTATCACAGATTTGACTCACACTTAACAGATTATGTTTCAAACCATCCACATATAAAACTTCTTCTGACTTGATTTTCCCTTCACTAATTTTGACCGATCCTTTACCTATTATTTTGGCTCCATCATTATTGCCGAACTTCACAGTAACCACCCTCATATTTCTGTAGATTTTCAAATTTCTGTTTATCACCCGTCATATGACTTGAGCAACCACCGTCAAGAATCCACGGTACATATTTATTCTCGAGCTCTAAAAGTCGTCTCGCACTATTAAAGATTCCTTGTTCTTTTCTCGAGTCGTTCCTTTTGTTTCCATTCCGTCTTAACCGTGGTGTTGGGTTCTAGCTCGGGATTTCCCCTTTTCAAAATTTTGCACATATCCTTCAGAAGAAATTCTATTGTGTTTTGCCTTATATGGTTGAGTTCTTCTTTTTTGAGATTGATATGGAACAGAAATACTACGACAGTTTCTGGCAATATGCCCGAAGTTGTGACACTTAAAACATTCTACTGCATAACTCATTAGAGGAGCAAAAGCATTTTTACTAGTGAAACTTCTTGGACCTATATTATATTTGCAGTCAACAATTTTATGCCCATAACCATTACATTTAAAACAAAAACCATAGAAATAATGATTGAACCTGAAAGATGGTCTTGGCCAAGTTGTTGCAGGAGCCTTAGATCTTCTTTTCTTTTGATGTATGACCTTGGTAAAGCCATCATTGTCACCGCTATTTCAGGACCGGTATTACAACTTTCTTTTGCCTCGATTTGTTTTTCTTTCCACAACTCTGCTCCTTGTCTTTACTCTTTTCACTTTCAACATTGCTTGCCTTTGGTCCACTTGATGATTCTCCTTCAGTAAAGCCCGCACCGAATTTGATACCTGTGGATCTTTGATCGCTTAGAATTTTGTCCAGCCTTCATCGAACTTTCTTCACGCTTTAAATGACAGCTTGATTTTTCGATCCAGCCTCTTGTATCTCGTATTCGGAGACTAACATTTTCTTCTTCCAATTTGCAGCAGTAATCCATCTTCATGGTTACCTGTATTTCAAGATCTTCGGACATTTTCTTGTATTCTTCTGTCTGTGTTTTTAGACTGGCTATAATGTCATTTGCATCCTTAAGTTTCTTTGATAGTTTTTCATTCTTCTTTTTCTCAGATTTCCATTCCATGAGAGCAGATACACCACTCACCCTCTAAATCAACTTCAGCCTCATCTTCTTCAATAGATACTTCGGAGTTCATTCCCTCTCTATTTTCTCGTGTTTTCTGCCTCTTCCCGATTCGTCTATTTCAAACGCCATAAATAGAGCCTCACCTGTTCCTTCCTCAGAGTTTTCACTAGAACTGTCCTCTGGAGATTCTGCATTTCGGGAGATAAAGCTTTTCTTTTTGAAATTGCCTTTTCTGAAGTTTGTTTTCTTCCTCCATTCACCTCTTTCTTGATGCCGAGTTTCTTCACCTTTGTTCTTGTTATTGAGAGGACATTTGGTAGCAAAGTGTCCAATGCCTCCACAATCGAAACATTTAAGAGGTAGCTTCCCTTTGTATTTTCCTTTTCCTTTCTTCGCTTTTCTTACAAAATTTGCTTCCATTTCATCCGAATCATTCTCTTCTTCGGATTCTTGTTTTGTGCTTTTGCCTTTTAGAGCTTTGAAGGTTGCTTCTCTATCAGTGGGATTAGATCTTCCTATTCTCATTTCAAAAGCAGTCAAAGAACCATGCATCTCATCCATACTAAAATGATTTAAATCTTTGGCTTCTTCTATGGCAGAGACTTTTGAATCAAATCTAGAAGGAAGTGATCTCAATACCTTTTTCACGATAGCAGCATCGGTTAGTTCTTCACCAAGACCTCTGATTGAATTCGTGATCCCATTGACTCTTTGCATGAAAGTCTCTATGTTCTCATCATTGTCCATCTTTAAAGATTCGTATTGAGCTCGATGTGCTTGAAGTTTGGCCTCCTTGATCCTATCATCTCCTTCATGAATTTTCTCTAGTTTATCCCAAATGTCTTTTGCTGATTCACAATTTATGACTTTGACTAGCTCACTCGTCAACTAGTCCACACATAATAGCATTTCTTGCTTTTGAATCACATTCAAATGCCTTTTTACCCGCAGTGTCCGTTGGAGCGGTGGCAGGAGCTTTGTAACCATTAACTACCGCACCCCAGATGTCAAAGCCCAAAGCACTGAGATATGTTTGCATTCTAATTTTCCAGAATGCATAATTTGTCCCATCAAACAGTGGCGCTTTGTTCGAAGAGAATCCTTCACCACTTGCCATTGCGTAACTTCCAAGATCACCTTAGCTGTTTAAGCCTGTTCAGGTACTTGGCTCTGATACCAATTGTTGTAATCACAATGACACTGAGAGGGGGGGTGAATCAATGTGTTCTTTAAAATTTCTAAAACATATGATTTTAAAACCAGTAGCAGTTTAAAGCAGATAAAAGAGACACTAAATGCATCAAGAAAGCATCACACATAACACAACATTTTAACGAGGTTCACCAATGTGGCTACTCCTCCAAAAGACCGCTTGGACTACCATCCAAATCCAATCAATGCAAAGCTACAACTTTACATAATCCTTTACCAAGCACCAACCGGAAGGAGCACCAACCCCTTAACTTTATCTCGCTACAATAGAATGGAGCACCAACTCCTATTTTACCAACACCAACTGGAAAGAGGCACCAACCCCTTATGCCAAGCTACAACTTGGAAGATAATAATAAAAATTGTAGAATAAAACTTTCACCTTAATTTTCATGATCTGCCATTTTTTTGCATTCTGTTGTATGTCTGCATTCTGCTACTTCTGCGCAAAATGATTCGCACTATCCGACAGCTTCTCTATATTTCTTTGCGCTCTCTGTCGTATTCAGTTTATCGATTACTTCTGTAAACTGTGCACTGTCACTTCGGACTTAGAACACGACTTCTGCATATCGCGCTCTTATCATCCATGCACTTCACGATCTGCAGATCCGAATTACGACTCTGCACTTTCCTCAACCGAACTTGATGCAATCACCCTTCTCGCACTTACACATTATCTCATCGCTATATTCTCTATACTACCATTCCAAAGAACTAACACTTTTCTCACTCTCTGGATCGAAACGACTTGCTCTCGGCTTCACGCGAACTTGTTTCGCACCTTTCACGTCTATTGCACAACTTAACCTCGCAACAGACCCCCTTTTTATAGAAGAGAATTCCATATCAAACATCTTCGGCTGTCACTTAAAGACGTCGACTGCAAACCCTAATGAAGTCAACATGAAACCCTAGAATTTTTTTGGCTGATTAACCTTTGTGATTGTCAGCTACAAACCCTAAAAACTCCCACCATAATAACCCTAATAAGTGTCAGCTTTAAAACCCTAAAGTCATTCATTGTAAAACCCTAACACATGTTGGCTTCAAGACCTCAAAGATGTCCGCTGTAAAACCCTAGCAATTGTCAGCTTTGAAACCCTAACGACGTCCACTGTAAAACCCTAGCAATTGTCGGCTTTGAACCCTAAAAACCATCGGCCTCGATTCAAACTTGTCGGCCTCAAACTCCTCTGCCACCTTCTTCTCCTTCCCGTAGCTTATTTCCGTGAAATAGCAACACGTCGCGATATCGCGACACTTTTTGTGTCCGTACACCTCCTTGGCTTTGTCGTCGCGAAATCGTGACCTTTTTGGCCGTTGACAGCTTTGCCTCCGTTCTTGTCATGAAATCGTGACACTTTGATCAGTTGCTGACGTCATCATCATTCTTGTCGCGAGATCGCGACGCTTTCGGCTTCTGGCGGCTTTTCTCGCAACCTGTCGCGAAATCGTGACACTTTCAGCTTTCGCTGACGTCATCCGCATTCTTGTCGTGAAATCACGACGCTTTCGGCTTCTGGCGGCTTTTCTCGCACCTTGTCATGAAATCGTGACACTTTCAGCTTTCGCTGACGTCATCTTCATCTTTGTCACGAAATCGCGACGCTTTCGGCTTCCGTACATTTTGTGCTTCATTCAGTAGTGAAATCGCTACAACTTTGCCTTGTGCTTCCAACTTACTTCTTCTTGAGAAATTTTGACTTGTGCCTTACACTTTCGACTTGAAGTATGATTGCTGCAACTTTGATGTCTACACTTTAGACCTGTAGCGAAATCGCTACACCTTTGTTTTGCGCATCTTTTACTCGTAGCGAAATCGCTACACCTTTACTTTGTGCTTTTGCAGCTCGTAGAGAAATCGCTACACCTTTACTTCGTCTCTTTGCAACTCGTAGCGAAATCGCTACACCTTTACTTTGTGCCTTTGTAGCTCGTAGCGAAATCGCTACACCTTTACTTGGTCTTTGTAACTTGTAGCGAAATCGCTACAACTTTTTCACTTAACACTTTCTCCCGATTTTTGCCAGCGAAAAGTCAACATGTAGCGAAATCGCTATAGTTTCTCAACTTGACTTCTTGGCCTCCGACTTGTCACGAAATCATGACAGTTTGTCTTGCGCCTTCACTCTCCTTACTTCCGTCATGAAATCGTGACATCTCCGACTGCACTTTCTCTCTCCTCATTTTTGTCATGATATCGCGACATATCTGGCTGCACTTTCTCTCCTCACTTTCATCGCGATATCGCGACATTTCTGGCTGCACTTTCTCTCTCCTCACTTTCGTCGTGATATCACGACATTTCTGGTTGCACTTTCTCTCTCCTCACTTTCGTCGCGATATCGTGACATTTCTTATTGCACTTTCTCTCTCTTCCGACTTGTCGCGAAATCGCGACAGAAAACATGTCGCGATATCGCGACAGTTTTCTAACTTGTCTTTTTCTTCGAATTTTTTCTATCTTCTGCATCTGAATGACTTCTGATCTGCCTACCCACTGCATCCTTGGATCTAACTTCCTGTGTTGACAACCATGACAACCTTCTTGCAACACCTTGCTCAACAGACCTCTCTCCACTTGAAGAATCCTCACTTAGATTTATCTTCAACTATTCTGTCTGCTGGATCTCTATCCACTGAGATTATGTCATTTGTACTTTATCACCTCCAAAGCTTTGTCAATAGGCTCACTAAGAACATTCTCAATAGGTTCACACAAAACTTGCTTAACAAGCTCACACAGAACCTATCTAATGCTGAATAATAAGCTCACACATAACCTGTCCAATGCTAAATAACAATCTCACACACAACTTGTCCAAAATTACTCTAGCAAGCTCACCAAGAACTTGCCCAAATATACTCTAGCATTCTCACCAAGAAATTGCCCAAATATACTCTAGCAAGCTCGCCAAGAACTTGCCCAAACCTACTCTGGCAAGCTCGCCAAGAACTTGCCCAAACCTACTCTAGCAAGCTCACCAATAACTTGCCCAAAACCATCCACAACTTTGTCCTCAAATATATGCCAAAGGCCTTCTCAAAGGCTCAATCAATCATGCTCAAGTTGTACTCAAAATGAACTCAACAATGAATGGTAATCTCAACTCAAAACCACTTCATAGAAGCATAAAGAGAATTGTTAGAGACTCAATATATTCCAATATCACTCTCAAATCAACTCATAGAAGCATAAAGAGAATTTTTAGAGACTCAATATGTTCGAAACTCACTCTCAACCCAAATCAATATCAACTCAACTCAATTCAATCTCATAGAAGCATAAAGAGAATTGTTAGAGACTCAATCTGTTCTAATCTCAATGTCAACTCAAATCAACTCATAGAAGCATAAAGAGAAATTTTAGACACTCAATATGTTCTAATATCAATCTCAAATCAACTAAACTCAAATCAATCTCAACTCAACTAATCACCACAAGGGACAACTCTTTCTCACACAACCCTAGTCCAAATATGTATCAACCAACTCAAATGTTTCCAATAATTCTCAACCACAAATATCACATAACAATGATACTCATGTTCTTTTCTAACTCAATTTCTTTCATAACCAATGGGATTCAACAACTATGCTTATCAAACAAGGTTTAGACACAACTCTTGATTCAGAAAACCTTGAAGTATTCAACCAACCACTTTCAAAAAGGAAACCACAAACAATCATTTTCCCTCCAATGATATTTCAGAAATCAACCACCATAAAAAATCAATAGAAGAATGTGCCCATATCTTTTATGAAGATGAAAAAACCTCTTTGTAAATCTTCCACAATCACAAAATTATTTTTCTAATCTTCACAAGGATTAGTAGATCACAAAATAATCAACATTACTTCACTTTTCAATAATCATCACCAAGGCCTTTAATTGCACAACTTCCTTATCTCCTAAAAACACTTGTATCATAAAATAAAATAAATCAAAACATTGCATAATAGTTTCACTCCCAAAACCACTTATAACATAAAATAAAATAAATCACAATATTGCATACCTTGTCACCTCAAGAAAGAATTAATCCTCTTGAAAAAGAACAAGGTAAACTTCACTTTTGGAACCCTTTTGTAAAATCAAAAATATCTCTTTACACACACCTTATTTCTTCTTTTAAATAAGTTATTCAAATAACCCTCGAAATAAGCTTTTCGACGATATATAATATGCCCCATTTTCGAAATAAATTGAAACCTTTTATATATATATATATATATATATATATATATATATATATATATATATATATATATATATATATATAGATATGCCAACCTCCATTAATTGCACATAGGTCGGCCCTCCATTAATTTAAACTTAAACTTTAAACTTTAATATCTTCATCACTGGAGGTCCTTTTTTGATGAAAAAAATTACATCTTGGCTTTTAAGAAAAGCCCTTTCCACATAAGCCCACCATGGTTTTAAATAAAACCTTTTATTTTGCCTGCCTTGGTTTTCATAAAAACCCTGTATATATCCATGCTCTCCAAAATATCATAGATGATTATCTATGAAGTGCTTTTGCCACCAAAACTCAATGTGACATCAATGACAACATAAAATACCTCAAATTAACTCAAATTTCCAACAATGATCACTCATTCAAAATATTTCTAACAATGCTCAACAACAAATCTCACATAACAATGATAATCATGTTTTTTTTAGACCCTATTTGAAGTTCTTTGCTCAACAAAAATGTTTATAAAATAAATCTCACATGATAATGATACTCATGGTCTTTTCAGACCCTAGTTCAATTTCTTCACACAACCAATGGTTTCAAAAACAATGTTTATAAAACAAGGTTTTAATAATAATTCTTTATTCCAGAAAACCTTGAAGCATTAACTCAACACACTCAATAAGGAAGCCCTAATAAAATCATTTTCACTTAATCAACTTAATTATGGAAGAATGTGCTCATACCTTTTTCTTGATGATGAAGGAACTTCAAATATCTGCCACAACCACAAACACTTCTTTGCCAAGCTCAAAGAAGTTATAAGATCATAAACTCCCTCAAAAGTACAATGTAAATATCAAAATACTTATACACCTTATAACTCCATATTTATGAAAAATTCATCTACAAAAATGATTGACCAAGTAAACCTTATGATCTTCCTATAGTAACAAAAATATCACCTTCAAAAAAAAGGTTCTCTCAAAATAATCAATCTTCAATTTACCCTTTTGATAAATCAAGTAAAAATAACTTAATTTAAAAATAAAGTTGACCCCTTATCTCTCCTTTTAAACAACAATTAAAATTAAAATTAATCCCCTTTAACTTTAACCCCTTATAACTCCTTTAAACTATATTTAAAACTTAGGCTTGATAAAAATTAAAATTAAAATGTTTACCTCTGCCTTGGGTGAGATTTGAACCTTTGATTTCCACCTCCTCGTGCCACCTAGCCGCAACCTCAGCTTTCATGAGTGTTAGGTGCTTGTTTAATACCAAATGAGCACCGCGTGCTCCTTAACCCTTGTTGGAACCAAGTAAAAATAAATCACATGCTTCCCATGTCAAAATGATCCACCATGATTCGAACGTAGGTCTCACACTGCCCAAAAGCCTTAACTCCCAGCCAAGTGCCACTAGCCCATGCCATCTAGTTGGATGCCATCTAGTTGGATGGGGATTCTCATACTATGGAAACGTCAACCTCCTCGTTGGTGCTAAAACAAATTTCATCTTCTTTCCTTCTACAGCCTTCGATTATGAATTGCACGATTTAGAATATATTTTGAACACCTTTGAGACTGCCATTGAGGCATGTATTAATATACAATGCTTCCCCTTTCCTTGGATGTCACCGCATTTCGAATTTTCATTTTAACCTTAGATGTTGACGCATTTTATTTTTAAATAATTAATTTATAAATTATTTAAATTAATATTTAATTCTTTTTGGTTTTATTAAGGCTTAAAGCCTTCTTTGAATATACCACCTTGTATAAGTAATATTTATTTATAAAATTTAAATTCAAATTAAATTTAAATATTTTATAAAATAAATATTAAAACCTCTTTTAGCTTTTCAAAAAGCTTCCTTGGGTTTTTATGAAAAACCTTTTATTTTGCTGATCCATGGTCTTAATAAAAACCAACCTTCATATGCTTCCACATAATATTAAAAATATTATGAAGTTCTTTTGCCATTAACCTTTACATTGTTCCTTATATTCTTTGAAATAAATGATGACTTCGTTCATTGACATCAATGACAACTTGACTCAAAATGTCCAACAGTTCAACCTTTATTTTTAATCTTTGATCTATTGGATTTTCTTTATTATCTTGATTGAGACATATTTAATCCATTAATTCATATTAATGATACTTAGTTCTTTTTATATTATGTTTTAATATTGTATATATGGGTCATACCTTGATGTTAGGATTCAAATATCATGATGCAAGTATAGACACTAAAATCGTGTCAATATGATTAGACTATAACTATGCACTCTTATAAACACCATATGGCCCCTTCGGTAACCCTCAGGGGTTAAATAGTGGTCCTAACCACATTTGGGAAGCTTTACCCCACTTTTGGGAATTTTTGGGCCATGTAGCCATGACTGTCCTACCCCAGGATGGCCACAATTCATGGTTGTCCATCCAGGGATGGCCACCATCAATTGTCCCTGGTGGGACGGCCATGGCCTAGGCCCCTCAAAAATCCAAGGGTGGGACAAATGGAAATTAAATTCTACCATTTATCCCACCCAATGATTTATGACAGATTGAGGGCCTATCAAAACCATCACAACCTGTAAAATGAATTCCCAATTTGGAGGCCTCTCCCACCCAATGCATGGCAAGGGTTTTGACAAGTGATGTCACCTGTCTTGCATGCCCCAACTTGCCCATTTGACCCTATGGCCCTCTTGGGCTATAAATTGAAGTCATTCCACCCATTTCAAGAAAGAGGTCTTTGCAATATTTTGCAATGAAGTGCTACCAATATTTACTCTCCCTTTCACCCACGTATTTACCCCTAAAATATCCATCCATTGAAGGAGGTTTGCAAGTGATAACAAATACATAAATACATTTTGAAACCCACCTATTTCTATGAATTATATCACCAAATATGATTTTAACACCCCTAGTAGTAGTTTAAACCAGATCCCATAGGAATTGATTGCAAAAACCACCAGGTTTGGTGGTCGTTCCCACCTAGAATAGTTAACAGTCCCAATTGGAACACCAAGGGATGGCCATAATTTTGAATAAATTTTAGCATAGGTAATTTCTAAAGTATTTTATATACATCATTCTAAAATTTGGTGCAATTTGGAGTAGTTTTGGACCTTCAATTACGTTGTTCATTCTAACAGTACCAATTGGAACACCCAGGGATGGCCATGGATTCTGCACAAAATCTCATCTTAATTTTAGTATAGATCATCTCCAAATTAGATAATATACATTATATTAAGTTTTTGTACAATTTAGAATAGTTTTGCACTACCTATTTCACCTTTTATATCCAATATTACATATCTTTATGATTTCATGTTAATTTGCACATGCTATTAACCAATCTGATTTATTTGTGTGTAGATCTAGGTATCACAGTGTGCAAGGAAGGAGCTACAAGTGCAAATACACATAGATCATTGTAGTGGTACTATTTTTGCTGCTCCATAATGTACCCCAAAATTGGGGACCCACCTTTTTGCATAGTTTTCAAGAAGACCGAAGTGGCCCATATGCTAAAGATCAAAGAAAAAGCAAAACACCGCAAGGAGAAAAAAGTGTCGCGATATCGCGACATGTTGCATTTTCGTGGTTCAAAGCAAAAAGAAAAAGCAAGGAGAAAAAGTTTCACGATATCGTGACATGTTGCATTTTCGCGGTTCAAAGCAAAGAGAAAAAGTGTCACGATATCACGACATGTTGCATTGCCACGGCTAGATGAAAGAAAAAGTGTCGCGATATTGCGACATGTTGCATTGTCACGGCCAGAAGAAATAAAAAGTGTCGTGATATCGTGACATGTTGCATTATTGCGGCCAAAAGAGAAAAAGTGTGGCGATATCGCGACATGTTGCATTGTCGCGGCCAGAAGAAAGAAAAAGTGTCACGATATCGTGACATGTTGCATTGTGGTGGCCAAAAGAGAAAAATTGTCGCGATATCGCAACATGTTGCATTGTCGCGGCCAAAAGAGAAAAAGTGTCTCGATATTGCGACATGTTGCATTGTCGTAGTCAAAAGAGAAAAGGTGTCGTGATATCGCGACATGTTGCATTGTCACGGCCAAAAGAGAAAAAGTGTCACGATATCGTGACATGTTGCATTGTTGCGGCCAAAAGAGAAAAAGTGTCATGATATTGCGACATGTTGCATTGTCGCGGCCAAAATAGAAAAAGTGTCGTGATATCGCGACATGTTGCATTTTCGCGGCCAAAAGAGAAAAAGTGTCACGATATTGCGACAGGTTGCATTTTTGTGGCCAAACAAAAAGAGAAAAGTGTCGTGATATCGCGACATGCTGCATTTTCGCGGCCAAAAAAAACAAAAGAGGTTGGAAACTGCTACAAGTAGAGTGGCAGATTTGAAGGCAAGAGGGCCATTCTGGACCTGTTTGGGCTATTTTTCTTCCATAGACTGGTTTGGGAAAACCAGAAATTTCTGTTATTGTAAAATGACCAATTTTTAATACAGAAAGTTGCATCTTATGGACAAGAAAGGAGTCATTTTCTGCATACAAGATTAAATGTCTATTTTTTCCCTTTTCATATTTTAGGCTTGTAAATGGAGTTTATGCAAGTTTTCTTGGTTGCTTCATGCGAATTTTTAAATCTGAAAACCTCATTTAAAACCCTAGGAGCCAGCACTTAGCTTATCCGGATTGTGCTTGTTTTGCAAGTCCAATAGGTTAGGTTGCATGCATGAAAACCTCACATCTTCGGTTTTGTCGGAATAGGATAGCATCATACTGAATGCATTTTATTTTCAGTTTTCTGCATTTCATTTTCATTTTTCTACATTTTATTTTTTCAAAAATTTTAACTTTTTTTTAATTTTCAGGCATTAAAATAAACATTAAAAAAATTTCAAAATCCAAAAATAATTTCACCATTGCATATGGTTATACTTCAAACTTCCAATACGCGCTTTGAAATTTCATTTTCGGAGTTGTTTAGTATTTTTAAAAATTGATCAAAGTTGTTGTTTTATTACAGATTTTAAAAAATCCAAAAATAGAAAGTTTCCATTTTGGGCCGGAATTTCATTTTTTTTTAGTTTCATGTTTCATTCATGAGCCTATGATGACATTCCCTTCATGAAAATTCCAATTTCATTGAAGGAGTTATGTTTTATGGCATTTCACAAATTTTCATTTTTTGAGCCTAACCCTCTCTTCATAAAAATTCTAATTTTACGAAAGAGGGGTAATTTGAGCACTACATCGTGGTCATATGAGGGCCAACTCACATTTGCTCTATTTTGGTTCAATGAACAATCACTAAAGTTTCATGGTAAAATAAACCAACATTGCCCCTTGTTTACAGTTACTTGCAATCACTAAGGTGTTCCAAGCATTTAAAGTGAATATCTTTATTTAAGATTACTAATACACATATGCAAATGCTAATACAGTGGAGACCTTGGAGAAGTTGTTTGTTTAACTTCTTTGCAAGAGGGGATTTGGAACCCAAATCCTAAGGGAGAGTGTCCTTTCACAATTGGGTGAAAATACCACTCAACATTTTGGCGCTAGAAGGAGGGCCCGAATTGGTTTATTTTAGTGTGATTTAAATGCTATAGGGATTTAAATTTTGAATATTTCATGCCCTATTGATTATTATCTTTAGCCCTCTTTTAACAATACAACCTTGTAGTGTTAAAAGGAGGACATGAATTGCTATGCATTGTTCTAACGCTTTTGATTGTTCATACGGGAATAATGTGTTTTGATTTGATTTTGAAAAATTTTGGTCTTGACTAACGAGGTTGTCTCCATGCAATTACTTTCATTTGATTTTAATGGATACATCTCTTGGTTGATGCTAACATGATTATTCATACGTTACATGTTTGATATTTGCGAGTCATTTCATGCTTATTTATAAGGAATTATTTTGTCTAAAATGTATTTGTTGTCGGTATTATGCTCTTCACTTGCATGTAATGCGATCTTGTGAATCAGAAAGCCTACAACACTAGGAGTATGCTCTTCACTTGCGCATATGCGATCTGGTGAATCAGAAACTAATTTACATTTTTAGAATATTGCTTTGTCATGGTTCCTTCTTTTATTCATGACTAACAAATTGGTTTTGAAGTTATTCTTTGAGTTTCACTAATGGCAACATCCGAGGAGCAAATTGTATCCCTAAGAGAAGAAATGATGTCCCTAAGAGAAACGATGGTATCTGCATTAGGAAAGTATTATGAATGTCATTCTACCTTTGGAACACCTTATCAAATTCATGAAATGTTATTGGAGTTTCTACGACTTTTTAATCAAGAGGTGGCATCGGGATACCTACAAAATCTACATATCTATAAGTTCACATTATGTCAATTTCAAATATTTTGTGAGCCTATTGCTTGTAGGTTCTTCCCATACATTGTGGGTGATAGATCATTCTCGTGGTATTGCCATCTACCCATGGAGGTTAAGACTTCTTGGAGCCAATTAGAAGCAGCCTATCTTTATCACTTTGGTAATCAAGTTGACTTGGATAGGTTGCAAAATCAATTCACCTCTATGTGTAAAGAGCCTAATGAGTCCATGAGTCAATTTAGTGTGAGGTTTCATGAATTGTACTCTCAAATGTGGGAAAGTTTGGGTACATCGGAAGAGGAAGCTATTGAAGTATACCTGAGAGCCATACCCCCCACACTTGCTACACTCATTAAGGAAAACTTGGATGAATTGTCTCTAGAGATGATCTATGAGATCTTTGAAAAGGTAGAACAAGTTTTGGAAGAAGAAAAGGCACGACATGCTCCCATGAAAGATTGTTCTTTTGGGGTTAGTGATACCAACCTACATCAACCATTGAATATAGCACCCTCCAATCCAACAATACCTAAGGTGAATGATCAAGGGGATGAATTTGAGTGTCCAAATGTTACAACCACCTTAGATGTAGTCCAAGAGGAGGTGCAAGTTACCAATCCAACATCCACTAATGAGGATCATGCTGAGATGATTTCATTCATAGAGATGCATGATTATTCACATAATGGTGTCCTAAAGTCAACTCGGTTTGAGATATGTGATAGGACATAAACTGCCATAGAATTGAATGAAGTGGTTGAAAGCGAAATCGAAAGAAAATCAATAAATGAATTTGAAGATATGATAGAATTGCACCACTTGTTCTTGGAAGACACACTCGATGAAATGATTGAAAATAATGATCAAGAAATTCTTCACCCTCCAAATTGTGATAAAATTGAATCATGGGTTACTAATTTGGACTATGATAGCCTTACCAATTTGAATTCAAGAAATAACCCACTTTTGGAAATAATTGAACCATCTAAGGAAGGTGAAGGTGAATTTGATGAGATACACTTTGATCAATTAGAAGATGTTGAAGAAATAGTTGAGCATCATAACTTAATTTTGGAAGATGATCGCCATGATTCTTGGAAGAAATTGGATGAATATGCTCACTCTAAACCTTCTAATGAACTCTTTGTGTCAATTGATATGCAGGATAACATAATCACCTACTCAAAGGAAGATATTACAACTCCTGTACAATTTGAGGATGTTTTGGAAGAGGGTTTCAAATCTCATCAAATTTTGGAAGATTATAATGATCCTACTACCAAGGACAAAGAAGAAAAAGAATTGACAAATGAATCAAAAGATCATGTCACAAATACTATGGAATTTCATTCCATGAATTTGGATGACAATTTTTACAATGGTTGGGGGAGATATGATGATGTGTTATTTTCTCACACCCCTATTGATGAAATTCCTATTCCATTGGATATACAAGATGTTGAAACTTCTATCTCACATGAAGAGATGCCATGGATGGTGAATAAGGAATTGGAACCAAATGACAAAGAGATTGATCAATTGGAAGCAACTCAAATGAGTGATCATCAAGATAGATTACTTGACATACACTTTGACCAACAAAATTTGAGGATTGAGAAAGATGAACATGTTTTCGATTGGGTGTCATATTTTGGTATGTTTGATGAACAAGTAATAAATGAAGAAATTGCGATTTCTCACCAAGTGTTGGTAAATGAAAATGTGCAAAAGGTAGAATCTAACCTTTTGTGTTCAAACACCCAAGCTATAGGTGAAGATTTGCATGAACATGTTTTGAATTTGAAGGATGTTTATGATGAAATGTCGTTGAAGGTGAATGAAAAACAAGGATTGACTTCTAATCACACCTTTAATAAAATCACTTGCATGAATGAAAAAGAGGTTGAGGCACATGAATTGTTAAATCAAATTCATCAACAATTGATAATGGAGTCTAGGGTAAAACTTTTTATTGATCCTCATTTAGTAAATATCCTAGATTCTTGCAAATTGTTGCACAAGTTTGATTGGCCTAAGAACATGGAAAATGAATTGGCTTTAAAATTTTTGGAAATAGGCTCTTGCTTACAAAATTTCATTTTGGATAAAGAAAGCCTAATTCTAAATCATGAATGGAAATATGAAATTTATACCTTAAAGAATAGACGAGATGAAATTGAAGATCAAATATTGTCTAATCAATTTGATGATTTGAAGCTCACCTATGAGAGTACTAATGACACTAAATCAAATTGGTGGGGAGAGCGAGGCAAGTTGAATTTTTTTGCATTGCTTGGTTTGATCTTATTGTTGTTGGATTCCTACAACATTTGGCATACATATTGTGTCATATGTCTTTTGAAATGTTCTAATCATGTTTGGGATCCGGGAAAGTGATAGTCCAAGCTTTGCATCATCTTGTACCATATTGTACATTTGTATATATATTTTTTGGTTTGTGATGTTGGGTTTGCATTTCAGTTTTGGTTTTAAGTTTTGTGTGTTGGTCCTTTGGACATTTTTGGTTTGTTTTGAAAAAAAAAAAAAAGCAGCAATATGTCAACGATGATGTCAACGTATGTCCTTATGAATGTTGACTAAGACTAAGAGAATATGAAACATCGAAATTGTATTGCAGAAAGATCCACGAGTATCACAAACACATTAAAGAATATCGTTTGGAACTTGTGATGCATGAAGTTGTCAGTTTTACAAACATCCGCATTTCAAAAAGAGCAATGCATTCATCCATATCTCATGTTACATTCGACATGGCATATACATTTCATCTTAGTTGCATCTACATTTCAAATACAATCATTGAAAAGGTGTCGAATCCTCTTAGGGTTATTACATAACATATATTAAAAGGATCCTAAGGTTGGGAACTGATGCCCGAACTATTTTGAACCAAGCACGTTCTACACATATTAAAGAGGATCTTGAGCAAAATGGTCAAAACCATACTTGGAAGAAAAGGTGAGGCGAAAGGAGTATTTCGTGTCTGTCCTATCATGCAACATAATCCTTAAAACAATGGTTTTTACCACTCCCATAGTGCTTAAAGCCTAAAATCAAAGTAGTAAGGATAGGGTTAAATCCCCATCGCGCTTAGGTTGAGAATCCGATTCCCCAAGGCTCCGATTTGACCTTCATGGAGTAGTTGGATAGGGTCTAATTCTCATCTCGCTTAGGTTGAGAATCCGATTCCCCAAAGCTTCTATTTTTCTCGCTCAAGAACTTGAAGTTCCAAAGCAAATATTTTTTATTCTACTTTTATTGCATCATTGATATTGGATTGGAAGGATCGTACTACATGTCCCTTGCAAGGATGGGTAGTCATCCCCAAGGTTCAAGAAATCAAAAGTAAAGTCAAATCTTGGATTATGGGGTTGATCTCCACCGGGGCTATAGACGCCTAACTGGAAGTGGAGTATGCTCATGCGTGGCAACATGTCTTGTCTAAAAGCAAGACCACTGATCGCTCAAACGGACAGAGCTATCCTGACATTTTCATCCATAACGAGTTAAATCATTTTGTTCAAGATGAGGTAATGAACTCCAGATCAGAGTAGTAAGGATAGGGTTAAATTCCCATCTCTCTTAGGTTGGGAATCCTATTCCCCAAAGCTTTGATTTCACTTACACTTGCACATGGGTTCAAGATGGTAGTGACACATAACCAACTTTGGGATCTAGTAAATTAATTCAGTATACTCCTATTTGGTCCTAAGAGGGTTTGATAGTTTTAATATGTTTGTTCATGGTACTAGAAAGTTTGAGCCTTTGCAAAGCTTGTTATATCTCTAGCATATTTGTCATACATTAAATCCTACACAAATCATTCATAACCTTGCATATGAATCATAAGTGAAACTGACAATGGAAAGTTGAATGAGTTTCAAATGATAGGGAATGAAGAACATTGCACACACCGAGCTGATGCTTAATGATTCTAGATGCTTCATGAATTTCTTGTCTATTTTCATTCTTTGGATATTTTCTGATGCTTGTTTTTGAGTTCTTGAGATTTTCAAGTTGAGTTCTCATCGAAATGCTCAGGAGCATTTCCCAGTAGAGTCGCCATTTGTTGTGGCTGCTCCACAATGTACCCCAAAATTGGGGACCCACCTTTTTGCATGTTTTCCAAGAAGACCGAAGTGGCCCATATGCTAAAGATCAAAGAAAAAGCAAAACACCGCAAGGAGAAAAAGTGTCGCGATATCGTGACATGTTGCATTTTCACAAAAAAAAAAAGAAAAAAGTGTTGATATGTTGATTTTCGCGGTTCAAAGCAAAGAGAAAAAGTGTCGCGATATCGCGACATGTTGCATTGTCACGACCAAAAGAGAAAAAGTGTTGCGATATCCCGACATGTTGCATTTTCGCGGCCAAAAGAGAAAAGGTGTCGTGATATCGCGACATGTTGCATTGTCATGGCCAAAAGAGAAAAAGTGTCGCGATATCGCGACATGTTGCATTGTCGCGGCCAAGAAAGAAAAAGTGTCGCGATATCGCGACATGTTGCATTGTCACGGCCAAAAGAGAAAAAGTGTCATGATATCGCGACATGTTGCATTGTTGTGGCCAAAAGAAGAAAAAAGTGTCGCGATATCGCGACATGTTGCATTGTCATGGCAAAAGAGAAAAAGTGTCGCGATATCGTGACATGTTGCATTGTCATGGAAAAAAGAGAAAAAGTGTCGTGATATCATGACATGTTGCACTCGTCATGGCCAAAAGAGAAAAAGTGTCGCGATATCGCGACATGTTGCATTGTCACGGCCAAAAGAGAAAAAGTGTCACGATATCACGACATGCTGCATTGTTGTAGCCAAAAGAGAAAAAGTGTCCAACGATATCACGACATTTTGCATTGAATCTTTAACGATTTGAAATCATTCATGATGATCGTTAGACATCTTGCATTCACAAGGGGAGGCGAAACAAATAGCCATTGAAAAATGTCATGATACAACCATTGGAGTGACCAAAAGAAAAGAGAAAAGTGTCACGATATCGCGACATGTTGCTTTTTCGTGGCCAAAAGAAACAAAAGAGGTTGGAAAATGCTGCAAGTAGGGTGGAATATTTGAAGGCAAGAGGGTCATTCTGGACCTGTTTGGGCTATTTTTCTTCCATTGACTGGTTTGGGAAAACAAAAAAAAATTGTTATTGTAAAATGACAAATTTTTAATACAGGAAGTTTCAGAAAGTTGCATCTTATGGACAAGAAAGGAGTCATTTTTTGCATGCAATATTAAATGTCTATTTTTCCCCTTTTCAGATTTTAGGCTTGTAAATGGAGTTTATGCAAGTTTTCTTGGTTGCTTCATGCGAATGTTTAAATCTGAAAATCTCATTTAAAACCCTAGGAGCCAGCACTTAGCTTATCCGGATTGTGCTTGTTTTGCAAGTCCAATAGGTTAGGTTGCATGCATGAAAACCTCACATCTTCGGTTTTGTCGGAATAGGATAGCATCATATTGAATGCATTTTATTTTTAGTTTTCTGCATTTCATTTTCATTTTTCTGCATTTTATTTTTTAAGAAATTTTAACTTCTTTTTTAAATTTTCAGGCAGTAAAATAAACATTTAAAAAATTTCAAAATCCAAAAATAATTGCACCATTGCGTAGGTTATACTTCAGACTTCCAATACGCACTTTGAAATTTCATTTTTGGAGTTGTTTAGTATTTTTAAAAATTCATCGAAGTTGTTGTTTTATTACAGATTTTAAAAAATCCAAAAATAGAAAGTTTCCATTTTAGGGTCGAATTTCATTTTTTTTTAGTTTCATGTTTCATTCATGAGCCTATGATGACATTCCCTTCATGAAAATTCCAATTTCATTGAAGGAGTTATGTTTTATGGCATTTCACAAATTTTCATTTTTTGAGCCTAAAATTACCCTCTCTTCATAAAAATTCTAATTTTACGAAAGAGGGGTAATTTGAGCACTACATCGTGGTCATATGAGGGCCAACTCACATTTGCTCTATTTTGGTTCAATGAACAATCACTAAAGTTTCATGGTAAAATAAACCAACATTGCCCCTTGTTTACGGTTACTTGCAATCACTAAGGTGTTCCAAGCATTTAAAGTGAATATCTTTATTTGAGATTACTAATACACATATGCAAATGCTAATACAGTGGAGACCTTGGAGAAGTTGTTTGTTTAACTTCTTTGCAAGAGGGGATTTGGAACCCAAATCCTAAGGGAGAGTGTACTTTCACAATTGGGTGAAAATACCACTCAACAGTACCAAAACCTACTCTTCAATTCGTGAGTGCGAGGAAGACACTGAAAGCGCACCTTGAGTTTCTGAAAGGATTAGATCCTTTGAACATTGTAATGGATTGTATCAATTAAGAGCCCTCAAGGGGATGTTTTGTAACCATGCATTTGGAAAATAGATTAATATAAAGAGAACCCCCATATTTCTTTCACTTATTTGTCATCATGCTTACATTAATGTCACTTTTGAATGCTTAAATAAATAGGTGCATTTCATTTCCCTTTTCTAGGTGCACCATTTTTTCCGCTCTATAGTGGTGATCATGGTGGGACCCCTATCCTATTTCATTTTTGCAAGTTTTGACTCTATTTTTGTCTTTGAAATGTTGTAGGTTTTGGTTATTCTATCCTAAAAGAACCCCTTGATTTCCTAATTGGAACACCTAGGGATGGCCACAACAGTCGTCCCACCTAGGGATGACCCCCAAATTTGCAATCGTCCCACCCTGGGATGGCCACAAAATAGGGGGCTTGCAGCTCAAATTGACAGAAACAACAACATCTTAGGCTTTCAAGATAAGTATCTAAACCTTTACTTTGCATTATTACTATTTAGAGAAGGTTAAATTTAGTTTTTTTATGTCTTTTCCTTGTTTTTTGAAGAGTAGATTTTACTTTTGATTAAAAACAACAAAAAGAAAAGAAAAATAGGAAAAGAACAACTTAAGCATGCATTTGTGTGGTTTGATTGCTTGTGACCTACCTAATGGTTAGGTTGCCATATAGGGTAAGCATTTTGTAGGTTCCATTATTCATGCAATACTTCTGAAAGTGAAATGTTATTTTGCATTTAGTGAAGGTTCATTGAGTGCTATTTTGTTTTACTTTCTTTAAGTATAAAAGGAACCACACACACCACATCACATTTTAACATTAGTGAGTTGGAACTTCATCCCCAACCACTAATAGAGACCAACGATGGTGGGCTTCATCTCCACCCATTGGCTCGCATGATACGAACCCTATTTTTTGGCCAAATCTAGCTCCAAGAACCATCTTAGCCATGGAAAATAGCACGCATTCCTCTTCAGAGGGTGTATCGCTACCCACGGTCAATATGGGTGAGGATTGGTAGGACCTATGCTCCCTGATCGGGTATGGGCTTCATCTCCATACTTTGGTTGGTTTACATGACCAGAATTTCATTATCGGTTGTCGAGCTATGAGTATACAGGTGAAATCCTTTAAACAAATTGAGAATTACATCAACAATATTCAAACACATGAAAAGAGATCTCTTTGCAAAACAACAAATCAAAAACACACCAAACAGTTTTAGGGAACACACATAAAATATTTAAAAGAGATAAACACTTGTATTATTGTGTGTTTTCATTTTTGTGTGTTGCATCATTAAAATTTGTAAAGGAGATAATCACGTAGGGTTTGGAATAAAGTAGTTATGGTATGCACCCATAGCCAAGCCCATTCAAGGGTTGACGCTATGGAGAGTAGGCAAGGAGACGTAGACCATCTCTGATTTGACCCTAAGGATATGATTATACCTCCTTGGTGGCCTCCTACTCACCCAAGTCCTAGAATGTCAAATCAGGAACCTAACCTACAAGGGACCCCTATGCGGGACACCCCTACAGGTTTTGGTCCTAATCAGGGAACTTACTTTCCAGATATAGACACTTCACACACCTTCTTTCAAGAATGGCAACCATGCATTGAGGCACAAACAAATAGAGCAATACCATGCATTCATGTGCTTGCTCGGTCTACCTCGCACACCTACGTGTAAGATCAAGATTATTCACCATGGGCAGGGCCAAATGATCAAAATACACCCTTAAATCACCCTAATAGGTCTCAATAGTATAAGTACCAAGATGAGTATGATACTCATCACCATGGGTGAGAAAATTCAGCCCTTCCCTTCCTCATTTATGAAGGAAGACACGAGGAGAGTCTTGATTATCCTCAGTTTAATTATTCCATGCAAGCACGATGTGCTTCTGCACTAGTTGAGTATAAAGAACGTCTATTTAGGAGTGAGCCTCAAGTGAACGTGACCTCTCTCAATCGAGGGAAGCTCGTAGTCGACCTTTCAGATCCTCCTGAACAAGATAGGCATCATGGCAATAGTGCTAGGGCTCATAGACCTTGCATAGGTAATCAGATAAACCAAGTTGTCAAAAGATATGCTGACCACCAAGCTCAATTCAATCAACTTTGGCTAGATAAACAATGCTTGGATCACCAACATCAGTTAGAAAGGCAAAGAATTGAACAAAAAATTCAAGAGACCTTACGCAATGGGGTCCCTACCCCAAGTACTCATAGATAGGGGGTTCATCAGAGGCAACCTAATTTTAATAAAAATAGGCTTCCTAGGCCTAACCAAATGTTGCCTCCTCGACCTCCTAGGCCTAATCGAGACTTGCCTCCTAGGCCAAACATAGATCACCTTCCATAGGCATTTGTTCCTCCTTGTAGGCCAATTCAGGAAACACCTTACGGAGCCTACGATGATTTGGAACTAGAAGAGGAATACCTAGAAGCACCTTATGGAGGTATGGTTGATGAAAATCAACCACCATACCATATGCTTGACATTCCTCACCCTCCCCCATGGGGCCAAAGAAAATAAGAGGAGATCAAATCCTATGATGCGTATAAAGCATTGCTTGAACACATGGAAACCATAGAAAACAAGACCTCTGGGTCTAGGCTTCAAAATCCCACTTTGTACCAACTTCATAGTCAACTACTTCACCCATCAATACCTTCCCCTCCATACCCAGAGCATTTCAAAATGCCCAAGTTGGATAGATTCAAAGGAGAGGAAGATGCATAAGAGCATGTCACTAGGTTCATGAACCAATGCTTCAGTATCCAGGATAATGATGCCTTACTTCTAAGAATATTTTTGATTACCCTCTCTGGCCCAACCGTAGAGTGGTACAATCAACTCCCAAGGCATAACATCCATAGCTTTGAAAAATTTGTGGATGCATTCCTAGAATGTTTCACCTTTAACACTAAGTGAAAGGTGACTTTAACAGACCTCACGAGGTTGAAGCAGTATGAAGATGAGTCAATCACAGATTATGGTAACAGGTGGTGAACGCTTCTCACTAAGCTACCATACCTACTACCAGTGTCTGAGTTGACTCGCATGTTTTCCAAGAGTTTTTTAAAGCCAATTTCATTATTTCTACAACTCCAACAATACCAAACTCTTGAAGATGCTCTAGCACAGGCTAGAACAATCGAAGAAATCAAAATTCAAGAGGGGGAGATCATAAAACCCCATAAAAGGAGTGGAATAAGAACACAAAGGGCAATCCAGCACAACCAAAGCTAGTAATAGTTAATCAAGTTGCCATTAGCATTCCAAGGCCTGTGCAACCAACACCACCTCAGAAGGCAAACTATCAGGCCCAACCTCCTCCTGCAAGTTACAATAACAACACTCAAGCGAATCAAGGGCAAAACCAGCAACATCACCCTAAGCGATAATTTACACCTTTCATTGAGTCTATGGATTCCCTATTTGATCATCTATGTGTGGCCAAAGTAATTACTCTACCTGAGATCCAGCCTATAGATCCGAGTATGGGTAAACCAAAGTCTATGGGACGTCGTGAAGACCTATATTGTAGGTACCATAGGCATAATGGGCATGACATGCAAATGTGCTATGGGTTCAAAAACCTAGTACAAGACATGATTGAGAGGAATGACCTTCAAGTTGATAACCCTCTTGCGACAAATAATCAACAAATGGGTATCTTTAAAGACCCATTGCCCACTCATGAGGTGCAAGTAAATCAAGTAAAATAGGTAAATGAGGTCCATACGACACCCCCTCAACAAGGGTTCATCGAGATGGTTAGCATCGTGACAAGGAATAGGCATTATCCAAATCAAGTTGCACCACCTATAGCTTCAAATGATATTCCCTCCATGTCATAACCTCCACCACCTCTAGTGCAAATCCTTCCACCTCATCCAATGGTCACCATAAAAAGTAAGCTTGCTCAAAGCTTACGAACAACATCAGCTCGACTCTCTATCTATGAGCTTATCCAACAGTCTCCACCTCATCGAGAAGCTCTTATGGAGATCCTTAAGTTGATTGAACTATAACCCTAGGAGTCTAACTCCTTTATCAATTTCATGGGGCACGTTCAATAGTGTAAAGAGCCAGTAATCACATTTCATGAACATGAACTCAAACCAATATCAAATGAGGTGGTTGATCCTCCCTTACACATCATTGCATGTGTAAATGGAACACCTTACAAAAGAGTTCTAATTGACACTGGTTCTTCAAGCAATATCATCACCACAAATGCTCTCCAACATCTAGGTCTTCCAGCATCCCACATTGTTGCATCCACATATACCCTCAGAGCATTCAATGATACTATATGCTCAATGGTTGGCACTATAGTCTTACCTATTCAGGTGGGATGCAAAACCATACCAACATTGTGTCACATCTTAGAGGGTGCAATGGCTTATAATATCTTGCTAGGTAGACCCTGGATTAGGGACATGAAGTGCGTGCCATCCATAGCTCACCAATGTTTGAAGTACACTCACGAAGGGCAAGTACATGTTGTCTCCATAGACCTTGAGCCCTTCAAATACTACAACTTGGTGCAACATATCCCCGAGTCGACCTTACCATCAACTCATGTGGACTTCCAACCAAATACATCCATTCAAGGTCTGACTCCTTCACCATCACCTTCCATTGATCCATTACCATCTTCTTCTATACCATCATCATCATTGGCACCTTCAGATACACCTTCATCATCGTCAAATCCTCCATAGAGGAACATGTCAAAGAGGCCTATTGACGAGATCCCTCCAATCATATCTACCATTTCCACGAAAGAGATTCCTAGTCTAGAAGATGAGGAACCACCTCATGAGGTAAGCATTGAGTCATCTCAAGCCTCACTTCCATCTCCTCCATCCTCACCATCATAGGTCATAGTCCATTTGGCTACTACGGGTTTAGGAGAGTACCTAGTGAGGAATATCACAATAGTTCCAGCCATTGAGACAATATAAAATATGGGATGACCTCATCTTCCCATAGGTACCATCGTACCTCTAGGTATACCTCCCAATCAAATAAACTTCATATATGGGGGTATTGAATATGGCATAGAACCATCTCCTCAACAAGAAGAGGATGAAGAACCCTTTTCTGAGGACATCAATTATATGTCCAATCCTAACTATGCCATGTGATATCTCCATCACTACCATTGGCATGGCTATGGTTTGGGGTTGTACGAACAAGGTACTCGCATTCCTTGCCAGCCATAATATCAATTACCATATGATAAATCTAGCTTAGGACACAACAAGCCTATGCCTCTCGATGTCCTCACAGAAATTTTAGAGCACCTAGGTTTGAACTATAGGGATGAGCTTGCACGTGATCCTTATGCTAATCCTAATCATGTCCACTCTTTGGGGGATTATTTTCCTATAAATATGATAGATCAAGGGATATCTCATGATTTCACCTAATCCTATGAAGAAGGTGAAGGTTCGTATACTCTCCCATTCAACAATGAGGAAGAGGATCAAGGTCCTCCTTATGAATGGACAACTGATGATGAATCAGATTACGATGTAGCACCTATTAACTCCCCTAGTTTAGATGAGGAATATGAGTAGGTCATCCCATTGGATGATGAAGAAGAGTTCTATCTATGTATGTTCCCATTGCAACATCCCATCTAGCGATAACTTTTACCACTCGAGGAGCAAGCTTACCCCCTTCCACATAGACCACCTCCAGTCATTCCACCTCCACCACAACCACCCTACAAGTCTTGAGACAACCTCTTGTCAATAGACCCAATCACCCATCCAATGGAGATCATCCATCAATCCATCCATATATAAAATCCCCAAAGGTATCCATAAACCCTTTGGTCACCCAAAATCCCCAAAGGTACCTATAAACCCTTTGGTCACCCAAAAAGCTCCAAAGGTACCCATAAATCCTTTGGTCACCCAAAAACTCCAAAGGTACCCATAAATACTTTGGTCACCCAAAAATCCAAAGGTATCTATAAACCCTTTGGTCACCCAAAAATCCCCAAAGGTATCTATAAACCCTTTGGTCACCCAAAAATCCCCAAAGGTACCTATAAACCCTTTGGTCACCCAAAAGCTCCAAAGGTACCCATAAACCCTTTGGTCACCCAAAAATCCCCAAAGGTACCTATAAACCCTTTGGTCACCCAAAAATCCCCAAAGGTACCTATAAACCCTTTGGTCACCCAAAAATCTCCAAAGGTACCTATAAACCCTTTGGTCACCCAAAAAGCCCCAAAGGTATCTATAAACCCTTTGGTCACCCAAAAATCCCCAAAGGTACCTATAAACCCTTTGGTCACCCAAAAGCCCCAAAGGTATCTATAAATCCTTTGGTCACCCAAAATCTCCAAAGGTATCCATAAATCCTTTGGTCACCCAAAAGCTCCAAAGGTATCTATAAATCCTTTGGTCACCCAAAAATCTCCAAAGGTATCTATAAATCCTTTGGTCACCCAAAAAGCTCCAAAGGTACCTATAAACCCTTTGGTCACCCAAAAACCCCAAAGGTACCTATAAACCCTTTGGTCACCCAAAAATCCCCAAAGGTACCCATAAACCCTTTGGTCACCCAAAAATCCCCAAAGGTATCTATAAAACCTTTGGTCACCCAAAAAGCTCCAAAGGTACCTATAAACCCTTTGGTCACCCAAAAAGCTCCAAAGGTATCTATAAACCCTTTGGTCACCCAAAAGCCCCAAAGGTACCTATAAACCCTTTGGTCACCCAAAAACCCCAAAGGTATCTATAAATCCTTTGGTCACCCAAAATCCCCAAAGGTATCTATAAACCCTTTGGTCACCCAAAAATCCCCAAAGGTATCTATAAACCCTTTGGTCACCCAAAAAGCCCCAATGGCATCCACTAAACCCATTGGTCACCATTAAAATATAAATATAAATATATATATATATATATATATATATATATATATATATATAATCAAAATCCAAAAACATCATTAAAATAACAAAAATACAAAAATATTGTATTGCATTACATTTCATATCACTGCATTATACAATCACTTGCATTAAGCATACCCATCATTGCATTTTGCATTCTAGAGTTGATCATACATGTCTAGCACCAGGTCTGTACACTAGCCATCCTTCAAAATCAACTTTTTCAAAAGTCATTATTCACACCCATCTACATTACAATTATCATTTCCATACACATTCCCCACCTTTCGTATTTGTGTCTGTTTCCCTTCACCTAGTCATTTGTTATAAGGTATCATTAGGGTTTTTGGTCACTCAACCATCTCTAGTTTTCTTTTCATATTTTGTAGAAAGCTATCCTAATTTTTAGAAGGTAGAGTCTTGCTTTGATTGTACCTTGTATACGTCATAATCCCAACACATTTTCACACTAATAAATCCAAGTTTTGCACAAGGAAAGATGAAACCTACAAAGTGGTCCTTGTTACCTTAAGCAAAAAGTTTACCTTGCTCATCCCCCTATGCGCATGGTTCAAAAATGTTGAGAATTGACAAAAGGACAAGCTCCTCCCTACCCAAAGCAATAAAAATCCCTTGCCCCATGCCAAATCTGGGCAAGTATCCAAAGAGCAAAAGAAAAATAAATAGTGGTTTTTACCACTAACAAAAGCAAAAATCCCCAAAATAAAAAGTGGTTTTCACCACTAACAAAAGCAAAAAGTAAAATAAACAGTGGTTCTCACCACTACCAAAATCCCTTGCTCACCAAAAAAAAAATGAGAAAATCCCTAGAGCAATTCAAAAATAAAAGAAAAGAAGGGAGTACTGAACTTGAATCCCTAGAATTCTCAGCATTTGACAACCATAAGGTGATCCTCATTACAGGTTGGGTGGCATCAAGCCTACCTAGAAATGGTGGTATCCTTACGCATGATGATATGTCTGTCACATTAGCAACCTACTTTTGTATAGACCAATGTTTGCATGCGAATGAGCTAGCTTTTGGTAGCCTATATTGCCTAATGGTCTAATCCAACTATGTACAAAACTTAGGATAATGATACTCACAGGGTGATCTTCAGTACAGATGGGCTGCATAAATCTTGTTTGGCACTGGGGTAACTTTATGCATTATCATAACAATGAACTCACATGCACACATAGGGATATTGAATATCTTGGTCATCCTAGAAGATTTATACCTTGCCAAAAAGTCTTGCATGGTTAATATACAACTTTTGACTAGGTCACTAGAGTGTTTGAGTCTCATGAAAACCTCAAGGACATTATATAACATCTTACTATTCATTCCATGCCATACCATTTTATCACATGTTTGTCAATTTACATTTTCACAATCCATCACATAGTCTTATGATAACATTAAAATGAATCGATGAATTTTGTACAGTCTATGGTGCTAGCATCTAGTGTGTCAAATAGTATTCATAATTCATCATAAACAATCATTTTATTATGCATACACACATGTACATATCATCAACCAACATCATATTACAATACATGCATCCATGATATTGCATCCATAAATGCATCAACAAACCAAGAAGCAGACATAAATGCACATATTTTCTCACCACAAGGAGCTTCATAAAGGACAATTAAGCATATCTACCGGTCCAAAATATTCAAAAATCATAAAATCAACAAAAAAATCAAATAAAGAAAAATCTCAAGTGCACCTCGTATCCAATTATTTACCCTATAAACTTGGTGGTTGCAGTGACTTGCGCTCCATGCAATCTAGAAAGATGAGTAAATTACCATAAGGCCATTTGAACCAAATTATTCATCATCAAATTGAAATGTCTTCACTTCAATCCCCAAGAAGGCCATTGCGATTGGATTGCTCCATGGGAATGAGGTATTCATTTCCTTTCTTCCATGAAATATTCATAAGATCATTGAGTGATTCATCACATGTAAAACTAAATTACCATAATATTGATTCCCTAAGAAGGTCATGGTGGTCGGATGAAGTAGAGTTGTATTAACCAAAACACATAAAATCCATAGAAATAGAGCAAACAGAGAAAATGCAAAAGCTTTCTGATATTACTTGCTGAGAAGAATGGATCTTACAGAGACTGACTCATTATAAATTTGAAACTCTCCCCAAATACCCTTTTTTACCCTTTCCCACCTAAAACTATGTATTTGAACTATGAATTTCGAGGGTAAACTTACCGAGGTCCTAACTCGTTGCTCGTTGCTCGAAATGGCTATTATTGCACCTTTTTAGAAATCTCTCAAAGGGGTAGGAAGCCTTGTACTATGCTTATGCAAAGTACCACCATATTTCAACCCTTAAAAATGCCTCTAAGGTCTTCAAAATTGGCCTCCAAGTTTTACTAGCAAGACTTCCACTAGTTTTGGTAGGGTTTTCACTAGGATTTTCACTAGTTTTGGCATATCTCCCAAAATTCTCAGGATATCAGGGCGATTATTTATTTCTTAGGTCTTTTTTTCCATACCCTAATAACTAAACACACTTAGAACATAAAAATAAAAATATTATAAATTTTTAATGATGCAAGATCACTCTTACACCACTAGATGCTCCTACATCAAACACCTAAGGTAAATTGAGAAGTGACCTTCACTTCTTGGTTTTTGGAGAAAAAAAAGGTGGTAAACCTCTATATTTGACAACTAAGATGGATATTCAAAAGGCCTACCCTTACACTTAACCAAATATTTTTTATATTGTTTGTTTCTTGTACTTTTGCCAACACGGGTGTCAAGAATTTCTTCTATCTCTTCCTTATATGGAGTAGACACTGGAATGTACTAAAATTTTGTTATAGGTCCCTCATCATTGTCCCCTTAATGAAATTCTACCAAATCAAAAATTTTGAACACAGGTGATATGTTAAGCTCATTCGAAAATTCTACTTGATATTTATTTCCCGAATCTTATTTCTCTATGATCCTGCATGGTCCAAACTTCATTTTTATCTTGTTATAGGTTTTAGGAAGAAAACTTTATTTTATTAGATGGACCATAACTTCATATCCCACTTGGAACTCCTTAAACCACTGCTTCTAGTCTACCCTTATCTTGTACTGAGTGTTCATCTTGTTAATATATTTCTTTACCTCCTCATGCAAATTATTCAAGTGCTCTACAAAGTCCTCAACCTCAACACTACTATTTTTCCCTCTATCCATATTTCTCAACTCAGAAGTATTCCTTAGGTTGCTACCATATACAATATGGTATGAGTATTTATTGGTACTTTTTTTGACATAATTGTTATAAGAAATTTTTTTTTGTGGTAAAACCAAGTCCCATACCTTGGGCTTATCTCCTACCAAGCATCGTAGGAGGTCACCCAAACTCCTATTCACCACCTCTATTTTCCCATCAGTCTGTGAGTGGTATGCGAAACTGAATTTCAAATCTATTTTCAACTTCTTCCATAAGTTCCTCCGAAAATACCCAATAAACTTGGTATCCTTGTATAAAATGATACTCTTTGGTAGACCATGCAGTCGTACTACCTCTTTGAAAAGCAACCCTGCAACATGAATTGCATCATTAGTTTTTTGGAAGGGAATGAAATGTGCCATATTTGAAAACCTATCAACCACCACAAATATGGAGTCATTCCCCCTTTGTGTCCTTGGTAGGCCAATAAAAAATCCATGTTGATGTCTTCCCATGGTTTCTCTGGTACAGGTAATGGCTAATAGAATACAGTGTTCTGCCTCACACCCTTGGCCTTCTGGCATACTCTGCAACTCTATACAAATATCTTCACATATTTTTGTAATTATGGCCAATAGTAGTTCTCACTAATGAGGGCAATGGTCTTATCCTGACCAAAGTGTCTAGCCAACCCTCCACTATGCTGCTCCTTGACCAGATTCTCTCTCATAGAACTCCTTGTAATGCATAATTTATTCCCTCTGAATAACATTTCATCTTAGATTAGGAAATCCAACCACTTATTTTTGTCCAAAGTAACAGGTGCCAAGAAATCTCTCCAAGCCTTTGCAAAATCTGGGTCTTCAAGGTATAAACTCTTAAGTTCATCAAACCCTATAACCTCCACCTTCATTTCTGTCAACAAGTTCTACCTTCTACTTAAGGCATCTGTAACCCTGTTTGACTTACCACTCCTATGTTTTAACACAAAGGTATAACTCTACAAAAAATCAACCCATTTTAAGTGGCTATGATTTAGCTTCCCTTGGCTATTGATATATTGTAAGGCCTGATGATTAGTATATAGAATAAATTATTTTGGAAAAAAATAGTGTCTCCACTTTTTCAAATCCTGAACTATAGCATAAAACTCTTGATCATAGATAGAATACTTTTTCCTAGTCTCATTAAGCTTCTCAGTAAAGTAGGTAGTAGGCTTACCTTATTGACTCAATACAACTCCTATGGCACTACCACTAGCATCACAATCTACCTGAAATACCTTATTAAAATTTGGAAGTGCCAAAATATGTTGCTTTGTGAATTTCTTCTTCAACATATAAAAACTTCTATCTACTCCTAAAGTTCACTTAAACTCCTTATTATCCCCTTTCATTTTCTTTGTTAGTGGTGCACAAATACTGCTAAAATTCCTATTAATGTTTTTGTAAAAACTAGCTAGACCATGAAATGATCTTACCTCTATAATGCTCCTTGGAGTAGGCCATTCGATGATAGCCCTCACTTTTTCTGGGTCTATTTTAAGACCTTTAGCTGAGATGAAAATTCCTAGGTACACCAACTACTTGTTCATAAAATTACACTTCTTCAAATTAATCAGCAACTGTTCTTCCCTCAGCTTCTCAAAAAATCATCAAATATGTAGCAAGTGCTTCTCCAAAGTCTTGCTAAAAATTAAAATGTCATCCAAATAGACAATATTAATTTTTTCTAAAAACTCCTTCAATACATCATTCATAAGTTGCATGAATGTTCTTGGTGCATTGGTTAGCCCAAATGGCATGACCAACCACTCATACAAACCCTCTCTGGTATTTAAGGTTGTCTTCCACTCATCTCCTTCTTTGATGAAAATCTAATGGTACCCACTCTTCAGGTCAATCTTGGTGAAGTACTTGGATCCACTCAAACAGTCCATAATGTCATCCATCCTTGGAAATACAAATCTATATTTTATGGTGATCTTGTTAGTAGCTCAATATTCTATACACATTATCCACTCCCCATATTTCTTTGGTGCTAGTACTGTAGGTACTGCACATGGACTTAAGCTCTCCTAAATTAGTCCTTTTTTAGTAGCTCTTGGACTTGTATGTTTAGCTCCTCAGTTTCTACAGGATTCATTCTATGGGCTGCCTTGTTGGGTAAACTAGCTCCCGGTACCAAATCTATATGGTGATTGATCTTCCTCACTAGTGGCAAACCCTCAGGCACATTATCTAATATAATATCTAGGAATTCTTCTAACAGACTTGATACCTCTACTGATATATCTTTGCATTGCTTATCCTTAACCCTAGGAATTAATGCATAGTACATATGCTCATGCTTCAAGCCATCCAAAAATTTTCTACCATCTACTAAATAGATTCTAGCACTGCTACATACCTTTTCGTACATCTCCTTCAGGGGCTTCAACTTGTGGTGCACTCCATCCTTTGTTAGGGAGTAAGTGTTGGCATGTCCATCATGTATTGCACACCGATAAAACTACCATGGACTTCCCAATAGAAAATGGCAAGCATCCATAGGAAGGATGTCACACAGGAACTCATCATGGTAATTCTCTATATGGAACTTTACCAAACATTTCTTACTGACCAAAGCCCTATGGTCCTTCTGTAACCAAGCAATATGATATGGATGTGGGTGCATCTTTCTCTCTAATTGTAACTTGGAAACCATTCCTTCCAAAACTAGATTATCAGTGCTACCATTATGAATGATAACATTACACACCTTACCTACACATTTACATCTTATTCAAAATAGGCTCTTCCTCTGATCTAGATCCTTATCCTCATTCAACAAGGTTCTTCTTACGACCAAAAATTCTCTTTTTTCTTCTTCAGAGTGCTCAAATTCAACACCTTCATCTACAATAGCAGCTTGAGTATTATCTTCAGGTCTCTTATTTGTTCCCCCTTGGTGCTGTGGGAACTCGTATACCGATGTCCTTTTTCTCCATATTGGAAATAGATTTCATGAAATCCTCCTCTTTCAAGCCCTCGTCTAGACCTCCCTCTTTCACTTTGGTAGCTATTATTCTACTCATAGGGGTAGTAATCATTATCCCCCTTCTGGTCCTGATTGTTTTTTGTTTCCTAAATCTTCTTTTGGTCATCATTCTATTTTCCATTTGTTCTCCTACTAATTCTTCCACCATGACCTCTTCCTCTCTGTTTGCTTTCAAACATCCTATTAATATTCTCTTCTACCTTCAAGGAAAACTGGTAAGCATATTATATGGTAGTCATCCTAACCAGACTTAGTTCCTCTTGAATACTTGCTCTCAACTCATTTATGTAACGGGCTACCTTCTCCTTGTTGGCCTTGGAATGGCCTATTTTTATTTGGATCTTATAGAACTATTTTGTGTATTCTTTGACATACTTGCTTGACTGCCTCAAACCCTACATTTTATTTAGTAGATCCTACTTGTAGTTAGCTGGAATGAACTGCCTCTTCAACTTCTTCACCATTCACTCCCACCTTGTTATCCTTCTCTTCCCTCTTCTATTTCTTTCCAGCTTCACTCCCTTCCACCAAATACTAGCATGGCCCTCTATATTGGTATTAGCAAACTTGAACCTCTTAGGATATTCAACCTCCTCATAATTAAAGTATTCTTCCATGTCATTGATCCAGTAGATCAACTCTTCTGGATTAAGATTTCCAAAAAATGTAGAAACCTCCATTTTTGGTCTCTTCCCAATCTGGGATATGGCTCTATATAACTAGGCTTGTGTAGGATCTACTTCTTCTTCTTCTTCCTCTAAATAGACCTCTTATTCTTCTTCTTCACTCTCATCTTACCTCCTTGGCTCAAACCCTCTATGCAGTTCATCTTGTAGAGCTTGAACTTACCTCTACAAAGCTCTAAAATATTCTTTTGGCACCATAGCATTTCTCCCACCATCACGATTTCTTCATGGAGGAATTCTAGTCATGTCTCTCACAAACCCTAAGCACAAATCTTGGTGTAAAATACCTCACATATGGTGATCTATTTACAAACTTAGGAAAACTTGGCTCGGATACCACTTGAAGCAGAGTTGCATTAACCAAAACATATAAAATCCACAAAAACAGAGTAAAAAAAGAAAATGCAAAAGATTTCTGATATTCCTTACTGAGGATAATGGAGCTTACAAATACTGAGTCATTACAAATTCAAAATTCTCCTCCAAATACCCTATTTTTGCCCTTTCCCACCTAAAACTACGTATTTGAAATTTGAATTTTGGGGGTAAACTTACCGAGGTCATAACTCCTCGCTCGTTTCTCGAAACGGATATTATTGCACTTTTTTGAAAATCTATCGAAGGGTTAGTAAGGTTGGTACTATTTCTATATAAATTACCACCATATTTCAACCCTTAAAAAGGCCTGACCTCCAAGTTTTACTAGCAGGATTTCCACTAGTTTTGGCATATCTCCCAAACCGCTCAAGATATCGGGGTGATTCTTTCACTGTTAGGTATTTTTTTCCATAACCTAGCAACTAAAAACACTTATAACATAAAAATAAAAATATTACAAATTTTAGATGATGCAATATCACTCTTACAACACTAGATTCTCCTACATCATCAGACTGCTCCATGGGATAGAGATGTACAATTACTATTAATGGTTGAAATCCTAATTTTAATATGACCTATCATATAAAAAATATTAATTATATTTAAATATCCAAATCAATCATCCATGAAGGTTGTAGCTTCCCCACCTTGGGACGACCACCAAAAAACACCAAAAAAGAGGAGAAAAAGCAATGAAAATGGACTAAAACCACCAAAAATAGGTCAAAAATAAAAAAAAATCACAAAGGATCAATATGGAAATAAAAATTGTTCATTTATGAATGGAAAATTATCTACTTCAATCTCCAATAATGCCATGGTGGTCAGAACACTCCATGGGAATGAGGTATTCATTTCCTTTCTTCCATGAAATATCAACAAAACCATCAAAATCCTCACAAAATTGATAAATTTACAATGGGTAAAACTGAAGAAACCCTAATAAATTCATATTTTTCAAGTGACTCATTTATTTCATCACTGGTCATGCCCTCATCGACTCATCTCTTAATGGGCTAGTCATAATTAATGCATTCATAATCAAAATCAACACTCAAACACTCAAAAGTGTAACTTGCATACATTCAAAAGAATTATTGTCAAAGATAATTTCAAGACCACACTGGGGCATATAATTCAACACAAATTCAACAAAGCAAAGTCTTGGTCTCCTTGAATCCTTGGGACATGTATCCCATAATAGGCTTATAATCCAAATAAGGAACCACGACCAATTATACCCTAAGCCCCAAAGCCTGTCATTACAATGCAGCTGAAAGGTATACCAAAATCAAATACCTCAATTATGTTAAAAGTAAGGATTCCAAGAATGTATGATATTTCCATGGTAGAGGTATCTAAATTTTGTTAGGTTATTGAATAACCTTAATCATTTGATAGTTTAGTCATCCATTTTTTCTCCGTGCTCTATTTCACACAATGTATCCCAAAAATGGGTATCTATACCCTAAAACCACATCAATTCAATTATAATGCAATTATGCACTCTTATCAACACCATACATACCCCTTGCGCAACCTTTAGGGGTTAAATAATGGTTCTAACCAATTTTGGGAAGTTTTGGGCCATGTACACATGGCTATCCTACCCCAAGATGACCATAGTTCATGATCGTCCTATCTAGGGATGACCACTAGAAACCATCCCTAGGTGGGATGGCCATGGCCTAGGACCCTAAAAAATTCAAGGGTGGAACAAATGGTAATCAATTTCTACCATTTATCCTACCCAATAATTTATGAACAATTGAGGTCCTATCAAAACCATCACAACCTGCAAATTGAAGGCCTCTCCCACCCAACACATGGCAAGGATTTTGAAAAGTTGCGACACCTACCTTGCATGCCTCAAATTACCCATTTGAACCTGTGTCCCTCATGGGCTATAAATTATATTCATTCCACCCATTTCAAGAGAGAGGTCTTTACAATAATTTGCAATGAAGTGTTGTCCAGATTTACTCTCTCTTTCACCTGTGTATTTGCCCTTGAAATCTCCATCCATCTAATGAGGTTTGCAAGTGATCCCAAACGTGCAAATCCATTCCCAAAACCATCCATTTATATGAATTAGATCACAAAATCTAATGAAAACACCCCTAGGAGTAGTTTGAACTAGATCTCAGAGGAATTGGTGGCAAAAAACCACCAGGTTTGGTGGTCGTCCCCACCTAGGATGGTTAACAGTACCAATTGGAACACCCATGGATGGCCATGAATATGCACATAATTTTGGTTTAATTTTAGCATAGGTCATTCCTAAAGTAATTTATATACATCATACTAAAAATTGGTGCAATTTGGAGCATTTTTTGACCTTCAATTAGGTTTTTCATTCTAATAGTCCCAATTGGAACACCCAGGGATGGCCATGGATTCTACATGTAATGTCATCTCAATTTCAGCATAGATCATCTCAAAATTATACAATATACATCATATTAAGTTTTGGTACAATTTAAAATAGTTTTGCACCACCTATTTCATATTTTATATCTAATAGTGCATGCATATTTATGATTTAATGTTAATCCACACATGCTATTAACCAATATGATTTCTTTGTGTGTAGATCCAGGTATCTCAGTGCACAAGGAATGAGCTACAAGTCCAAATATGGATAGATCATCACAGTGGTACCAAAACTCGCTCTTCAATTCGTGAGTGCAAGGAAGACACTAAAAGTGCACCTTGAGTTTCTAAAAGGATTAGATCCTTTGAACCTTGTAATGAATTGTATCAATTAAGAGCCCTCAAGGGGACATTTTGTAACCGTGCATTTGGAAAATAGATTAATATAAATAAAACCCCCATTTATTTCACATATTTTTCATCATGCTTACTTTAATGTCACTTTTGAATGCTTAAATAAATAGGTGTATTTCATTTCCCTTTTCTAGGTGCACCATTTTTTCTGCTCTAAAACAAGTATAGTGTGTACTTATTCAAATTATATATACACCATAATTTATTCAATTCAATCAATTTGACCATCTTGATATCTAAACATTTGTTTATACTTATATTGGAAATTTAAATGATGAATAATATTTATATAAAATTATTGTAACATATTTATTCAATCTAGGTTTTTTTAAAATCACAATTATAAGTCTTCAATTAATATTACATAATAATACAATTTTGGTATTTTTTTTCAAATTTGTAATATTTTCTATAAATATTCTTCAAATGCATACACCACAATCGTATGCTAAAAATAATAAAAGGCGATTAAAAGATAATAATAGTAAATGAAGTTAAAAAATTATGGGATATAACAAGAAGTAGAAGTCAAGTCCTTGTGGGAACCCTAATATATCATATTCTGTTCATACTTATGATACAAATGGATTCTCATTGAGGGGTATTTATAGTGATATAAAATCCCCAATGATAGGTTAACCTCCAACTAACATATACATAACCTTGAGGTTAGTGATAAAATATAATAATAATAAATTATACTTTTAATCAAGGTTATCCATAATGATGGATTAACCAATACCATAAATGGTGAAATATGAAAGGGGGCCATGGTATTACATCCACATTCTTGTATAATTACATAAATGATGAATACTCACAGGCTTACATAATCGCATGCCTATAGGCTACACTAATATTGCTCATAAGCACTTATTCAAACTTTTGGCCTTGTCATAAACATTATTAGATTACACAAGTTCAACACCCCCACATAGTGTGAGTTGAGAGGCCCAAGGAGAGAAGGCATTATAGTTTAACACCTTCTTCTATAATGGATGATCTAGTAGGCTTTTTTTTCCTCCATCCTTATATTCATCATTAGAAGGTTTGTGTTTAACCCTCAAGAATTCTATCTCAATATTTTTTAGCCTTACAATGGAATTATTGATATATTATTCTTCCCTTTTATAATACTCAAAAGTGTTTAACTTCTTTTAAACCTTAAACATATACTTAGGTGCCTTATCCTTAGATTCCATTAATTTGAAGTGTATATGAGCTTGTGTATGAAAAAGAGCTCCATAGTTCTTCATGACCACATCATAATAGATTAGAAGCTTCAAAAGCATTTTAAGGTAAATATATTATGGATATTTAATAGTCATAATATTCACATAAATAGACAATCCAATTGTATGAAAGGGAGAAGAATGATTGGAGATAACAGATTTGAAATACTCTTCATCGCTCTTTACCCTTAATAATTTCATAGTTAGATTAGCTATTAAATATTTAGAGGGAGATATACAATATTGAACATTACTAAAATATAAAACTTTGATATTATAGAGCTCTATTTCTATCTTGTTAACTTCATTAGCACTTACTTTTCCACAAAGATCTTTCAATGTAGATCTAATGTCACTAGGATATATTTTCTCTCTAATGTGGAAAAGTATATTTGGTTCCATGAACATGAAGAAGAATTCAAGAGCTTCCTTATTTCACTTACAAAGTTCATGATCATAGAGACCTTATGATATATTATTGAAGATGAACTAATGATACTTGTGTTTGCGTAATCTTACAATTTTTACTAGGCACTATAACTCACCCATTAAGTGGAGTAACATATCCTAGGGAATTTAATTGTATAGAAAACCCCAAATAAATCTAAAATAAGTCTATAAATTGATATCACCACTAAGTAGAGCTCAAAAACCTATGCAATCCATAAAAAATAAGATCCAAATGTTTTCTTATGCCAATGTTATGGGATCCAAAATATTTGGTATATTAGCACTCAAATAAACAAAATCAAGCATCAAGCCTTAGAAAAAATTATTGAATCAACCATTATCACTTGGTGCCACATGCATTGGATATTGTGCTATCAAATGGATAATCTATGCTTGACAAGTGATTTGATGTAATTGGTTTGGATTCCCCTCCTATATCTATGTATCTATATATCTCTCTATATATACATATATATATCTATGTATATGTTTTTAATGAGTTTGGAGCTAATGGGACTTAAAACCAATATGACCCAGGTCCAAACAAAAGAGTGAACTATTGTGCCATGCATGGTGGTTGAGATGATAGGAGAGGATATTTAACTTAATTAAGTGAGCTTGTAAAATAAATAAACACATATGCTAAGTCAAACTTGGGATATTCCCTCTTCAAGTAACAAAACCAACTACTATACTATGCAGTTGATTGAGTCTAACAAGCAATTTCCTCCCTAAGGCATGTATGCCATCAATATAGTGAGAAAGAAACTCCAAAAAGGCTTTATGGAGAATAAAAATACTTACTTGAGTGATACAAGGGTGTATCCCAACCACTATGCCATCAACATTGATATGACTAAGGTGATGAAGACAAATGGTCTTATATAGTTGATTTCAAGAAGTATTCCAAGAAAATAAAAAAACTTGATATAAGGATTTGAATTAAATACCTTCTCTAAATAAAGGAAATGTCAAACCATTATGCCATTAGCACTTATCAAGAGTAAAGTTGTAATATATTATTTGGTAGGTATGAATTCCTTATTAAAAAAAAAAAACTTAATGATTCAATTTTGTGGTAACCTCCCATTCAAGAATAATCTCTACCAACATGTCATTTCTTGCTTGACAAGTGGAATATAAAAGACCCTACAAAGAACTACTAGACGTGATTGTATGTGATGCATCAATATTCAAGCACATCTCCTCTTGGATGTGAGTGCATGGAATTAATGCCACACCTTCTATACTAGTGTATCACTATTGCATTGAGATCAATGGATGTGCAATTATGTATTCACATGTTTGGCATGAAAAATTGACCATTTATTTTTTGTTCCAAACATAGTTTATAAAGTAGAAACTCAAAATATTGAAATTCAAAATTAAAATAAAAATCTTAAATGAATGATTCACTTGTGAATGACTAGATTTCTCTTTTGCTAATGAGTGGTGCAACTTTGGATCTCTATTTAATACTATGTTTGAGTTTTAAATATTTTTTATTCACCACAATAGTATGCCAAAAATAAAAAAAATGTTATTTAAATATAACAATAGTAAATGAAGTAAAGAAATTAAGTGATATGATAATAAAAATTAGAAGGTGGGTTCCCATGGGTAACCCAATAATATCACATTCTATTCACACTTATGATAAAAATATATCCTCATTGAGGGAAATTTATAGTGATACCAAATCGCTAATGAGAGGTTAGCCTCAAACCAACATAAAAATAACCTCGATGTTAACCTTAAAATATAATAATAATTGAAGAACACAAGCTTATATTGAGAGGGGGGGTGAATAGTATAAGACCAAATTTTACTTTTCTTTCCCAATATTATCCAATATAATCAATGGAAATATCAACAATAGTAATCAAAGAAATGCACAAATCATCACACACAATAGAGACACCAATTTAGAGTGGTTCACCCAATGTGGGTTACTCCATGGATAAAATATTTCACTAAAATTTTCTCAAGAAATATCTTGGGAATAACTTCCCTATTAAAATTCTTATGGACCTCTATCCAAAGGATACATGAATCCCCTAATGCTCTGATTTGTGGATCTCTCTCCAAAGGAGAACTCTTTCCCCTTTTATTTGGTTCATGGAACTTGATCTAGTAGACCTCTATCTCCTCAACTGGTTTGTGGATCTCTCTCCATAGAAGAAATCTATATTCCTATATGGTTCGTGGATAACACTCCACAAGATAACTCTTTCACCTTGCTCTGGTTCATGGATCTCTATCCACATGAGAACATATTATTATGATGGTAATTTTTAATAAAATAGATAAAATATTAATTATTGGACTATCATCACAATGATTTATCATGATGTCTATCTTGTAGCCCATGATAGAATAGAAGACATGGTAATATCATGAGATTTTTTCATCACCAATAACTTGCTCAAATATTGTCCCAAATCTGTCCACAAATATATCCCAAAAGTCTTCTCAAAGGCTCAATCAATCATCGACAAAAACTGCCACAAATCTATCTAAAAATCTGTCCCAAAAGCCTTATCAAAGTATCAACCAATCATGCTCAAGTAGCACTCAAATCTCATCCACAAATTTATGAAGGCAAGGCTCAATGATGAATTCAAAAATGAATGGCAATGCACTCTACAATGGATGACAACAATGATTCACAATGATCTCAACTCAAATAAATATCATCTTAATTCAAGTCAATCTTAACTCAAATCAAATATTATAGAATCATAAAGAGAATTGTTAGAGACTCAATATGTTCTAATCTCAAAGCTCAATATCAACCCAAATCAGAATTATAGAATTGTTTATTTCATGGGACTTGAACAAACACCTCACACAATTACTTGACTAGGCTCAATCAACTTAACTCAACCAATCACCACAAGGGATAACTCTTTCTCACAAAACCCTAGTCCAAGCATGTATCAACCAACTCAAATATTTCCAAAAATGATCAACCACAAATATCACATAACAATGATACTCATGTTCTTTTCTAACTCAATTTCTTTGCATAACCAATGGGCTTCAACAACTATGCTTATAAAATATCGTTTAAACACAACTCTCAAACCAGAAAACCTTGAAGCATTCAACCAACCACTTTCAAAAAAGAAACCACAATCAATCCTTTTCTCTCCAATGATATTTTAGAAATCAACCACCATAACAAAGTCAATGAAGAATATTGCTCATACATTTTGATGCCTTATTGGATGTCCACTAAATTTGCCACACTCTAAAAACTTCTTTTTCAATTTTCAACAAGTGTTAGAGATCATGATTAATATCACAACAATAATATCCAAATAACACCTTATCACTCCTACTCAATAAGATACAACATGTCCCCTCACGAAAGAATTAATCACCTTTGAAAAATACTAAAACAACCTTCACTTTTGAACCCTTTTACAAAAATAGAAATATCTCTTTACATACACCTTATTTCTCCCTCTAAGAAAGTTAGTCAAATATCCCTTGAAATAAACTTTCCAACGATATATAATATGATATAATTTCAAAAGGATAAACACTAGAAATCTCTCTTTTTCTAAACATGCATCACAACGCTTATTCCTGCTAGGGCAACTTTAGAAAAATAAAATATATTTTAAAAAATATTAATTTGTCTCTTTCCCTGATGGGATTCAATCTTGTGACATCTCCTTGCTCAGTAATTTAACCACAACCATCCTATTGTTGGGCCACATGCCGTCACGTGTCCAAAGGGACACGAACAAAAACTTATAGCATAAACTTTTGCACCATTCGAAAAACTTAACAGCACTTCAAGCGCTTCAAAAAAGCAAATAACCATAGTGGGGCCCAATTTTAGGACCTCCTGCATAACACACAGTGCATGAACCCCTAGGCCAAATATGCCTATGCATCTTATTAAACTCCACAAATGATTTTTCAATAGACCAAAGTCACACTTCTCTCTCTTTTCGTAATTTGTTCCCCAATCGAAGGCATTCGAAAAATAAGTGTTGGAGGTATTAAAGTCTTATATTTTGTTGGCATATATATGCCTTTCCTCTTTCTTTAGACATCGATGCTATAAATTAATGTAGCCTTTCATACTTTCTTTAGTCGATGCTATAATTAATATATTTAATTTTAAAATTTAAATTTAAATTTAAAATAATTTAAAATTTAAACTAAATATTTGAAATTAAATATCTCCATCACCGGGGCACCTTTTTCAACAAAACAAAAATCCAACCTAGGTTTTAAGAAAAACCCATTTCAAATATGCCATCCATGGTTTTAAATAAAACCTTTTATTTTTCTTGCCTTGGTTTTCATAAAAACCCTATATATATCCATGCTCTCCAAAATATCATAAATGCTTATTTATGAAATGCTTTGGCCACCAAAACTCAATGTGATCCATGTGACATCAATGATCCATGTGACATCAATTAAAACATAAAATAACTCAAATTACCAACAATATCCCCCTTTGTCATTGATGGCAACACCTCTAATGCAAAAACCACAATCACTACAAAAACCATCTCTAAGAATCAAAGTTGCTCCCCCTGACTCAATACTCTCTATGGAGGCTGCTCCCCCTAACTTAATGCTCTCTTTGGATGCTGCTCCCTCTAACTCAATGCTCTTCCCATTACTCATATCTCTCCCCCTTTGAAATCAATGGCAAAAAGGACACCTATGGGGCTAAAATATATGACTCTTTAAGCTTAGCCCCCTCACAACCTTCTCTCTTGAGGTGATTAATTTTGGGGTGGGAGTACTTTTACTCCCATATTACATTGTTTCTTTCCTCTATCAACTTCCTTCCATATTTTTTTGATATCATTCTCTTGATGAATTACTTGATCTTCTTGTCTTGAACTTGTTTGACCTTCTTGCCTTGAACCTGTTTGGAATTGAGTCCTACACCATTTTGTAATATGTCCAAAGTTATTTCAATTAAAACACTTGATATTGTAGCCTTTGTATGGTTCCCATATTCTGAATTCTTTTTTTGAAATAATTTCCATACCAATTCCTTTCCTGAAACCTGTATTGTGCAGTTATGTTTTCATAATCATTATGACCATGACTTCTGAATTGTGTAGCTCTAAAACCAAAACCATGTTGCTCATTATATTTGCACTAAGAATCTCTATTACCAATCCTATTGCATAAGAATCAATCTCCCTAAAAAATATACCTTCTTCCTTTGAAGTTTATTCTATCAAAATCAGACTTATTTGATCCATGGATCCTGCAATGTATAGCCCTGTGTCCAAATTCATTACAAGAAAAACAATGTCCTTGAAAAGCCCTGTGTTCATGCCTTGGTTCCTCATACCTTTCTTGACCATTATCCTTATCATCATTTTCAACTTGTGTATTGCATCCTTGAACCTTATTTGTATTATCTAAATCCTCTTCCTTAGTTTCTTCCTTGCTTTCCTCTTCAAGAATTTCTTTTCCTTTTGAACTTGATTCACCTATCTCAAAACAAGATCCAAATTGAATATTAGGAGCCATAGAAACTTTGGAACTTTCTTCATAAAACTTAGGTTCTTCCTTGCTTTCATCTGTTAGAACTTCCTTTCCTTTTGAGTGTGATTCCCAAACCTAAAATATGAGACCTTTGGTGCTTTGGGACCTTTCTTTTCTTTTTCTTCATTTGTGTAAAATAGCAAATTGGCACACATATCTATAGCCTCTGAAATGCAAGTATCCATTTTGACTAATTATTTTTCTTTGGGAACTGGTTCTTCCTTATAGATTTCTGAAATAAATCCTCCTAATACAAATATAGGTCCTTGTGTGCTTATTTTTTATTTCCCTTCTTCATAACCAAGCCTTGTCTTTATAAATGGATCTCGTTGTAAATCCAAAAAATTATCTAGAGTTTTTGAATTCCTTTGAAATCGTGCTAACTCATTTATGTAGGTCCCAAAATATTTCTATCTTCTTCTTCTAACTGATTACATATTTATTTCTTCTCATTCAATTGCTCAAAAATAGTGATGCCAAGTTCTTTTGTTTCTTGAAGCTCTTTTTCCAAATATTGAATGTGTTGATTAAGCATCATTTTGACATTTTCATTTTCATGAACCTTATTTTCAAGCCTTTTGATTTTCCTTTCCAATCTCCTTATTTTATTCTCTTATTTTTTGAATTCCTCTTCTTCATCATCACTGATTCTAGAATTATCACTAGAACTATTATTGGAACTGATGCTTTATTTTTCAACAAACAAACTTTCCTTATTACAATTTTTGTAGTATGTGTGATCATCATCTATATGCTCAAAATATTTGTATATGAAGAATTTTAGTATTCTTAGTCCCTTCTTGTACCTATTTACTTTCTCAATGTCTATGGCAAGCTCTTCATGTCTTTCTTCGATAGATATATCCTCTTCTTTAACTTCAATACCTAGGAATAGGTGTTCTTTCCTTTCTTCACTTATTCCAAATAATGTACATTCTTCTTCATCTGACTGGTATTTATTTCTATGAACTGAACCATCACTTGCTTCTTCAATGTAGAATGCTTTCTTTGTCTTATGAAAATTTTTCTTCTTCTCATACCTGTTTTGCTTGTATCTGTCATCTTTGTCATTCTTATGCTTTCCATCTTATTTTCTTTTGTGACCCTACTTTTCATCATCATGTTTTTCTTCATGTGGACACTTGTGTGCATAGTGACCAAAATCACCACTCTTGTAGCATTTGACTTTCTTCATATCCTTGTAATTTCTTAAGTCCTTTTTACTTTTGATGAAGTTAGCTTCCTCATCATTATCTGAATATTTATTTGTCTCTAGTTTTTTCCCTTTGTTTTCTCTGAAGCCTTGAATGCAATCTATTTTATTGGAACCTTATGCTTACTCACCCTCATATCATAATTTATGAGAGTTCCTTGTATTTCTTCCATTGTTAGCTTGTTGAAATTCATTGTTTCTTCTATTATTGAAACCTTTGCATCATACTTCATGGGAAGTGATCTCAAAACCTTTTGAGTCACTTCTAATTCTTTCATATAAAATCCTAGGCATCTCATGGTGTTAGTAATCTCATCAACTCGAAGTGAAAAATTTTCAATATCTTTAGAATCTTCCATCTTCAATTCCTCAAATATTTTTCTATGAGTTTGTAGTTTTGCCAACTTTACCTTGGAATCTCGTTCATAAGTATTTCGTATCTTGGTCCAAATTTAATTAGTTGAATTACATACCATAACCTTTACAAAATTTGTTTCGCATAGCCCACTCAAAATACAATTCATTGCCCTTGCATTGATCTCAACCAATTTCCTGATAGTATTATATACCTTAGGATCACCTTTAATCTTATACTCTTTTTCAACCATTTGACATACCTCATATCCTTATGATATCAAGTAGTTATTCATTCTCATGCTCCAAAAAGCATAATTTTTATCGTCAAATAGTGGAGCCTTATTTGTAGATAATCCATTCCGTGAAGCCATCTGTGTTCTTATAGAATCTACCCTTAAGATGTTAGCCTTTTCGAAGAAACCTACTCTGATACCAATTGAATAACACAAGCTTATACTAATAGGGGCGGGGGGTGAACAGTATAGCACCCACTTTTTACTTTCTTTCCAAACCAAAATCAATTAGTGTCCTTAATTTCAATAACCAAATATAGCAGTGTGCATTAATGACATAGATAGCAATAGTAAACAAGTGCACAAATCACCACACATAATTGAGACACAATATTTAACATGGTTCCCCCAATGTGGGGTAATCCACAAGATATTTAACATAGAAATAAGGATCCTTATCCCAATAAAAATTATTACTTTGATATGCTCAAAGCTAGGCAATACACTAATCTGCTCAGGTAGGCAATCCACTGATCTGCTTCAACAAGCTCACCAAGAAATTTCCCAAAATTGCTCTAGCAAGATCACTAAGAACTTGCCCAAAATCTGCTCTAGCAAGCTCACTAAGAACTTGCCCAAAATTGCTTCAACAAGCTCACCAAAAACTTGCCCAAAATCTGCTCAACAAGCTCACCAAGAACTTGCTCAAAATTTTCTCAACAAGCTCACCAAGGACTTGGTCAAATCTGCTCAACAAGCTTGCTAAGAACTTGCTCCAAATCTGCTCATCAATCTCACCAAGAACTTGCTCAAAATATGCTCAAAAAGATCACTAAGAACTTGCTCAAAATATTCTCAACAAGCTCACCAAGAACTTGCTCAAATTTTGTCCCAAATATATCCACAAATTTTTCCCAAAAGTCTTCTCAAATGCTCAATCAATAATCCACAAAAACTGCCACAAATATATCCATAAATCTGTCCCAAAATCTTTCTCAAAGGCTCAACCAATCATGCTCAAGTAGCACTCAAATCTCATCCACAAATCTATGAAGGTAAGGCTCAATTATGAATTCAACAATGAATGGCAATGCACTCTACAATGGATGACAACAATGATCCACAATGATCTCAAATCAAATCAATCTCAACTCAACTCAAGTCAATCTTAACTCAACTCAAATCTTATAGAAGCATAAAGAGAATTGTTAAAGACTCAACATGTTCTAATATCAAAGCTCAATATCAACCCAAATTAGAATTATAGAATTATTTGTTTCATGGGACTTGAAAAATCACCTCACACAATCACTTGACTAGGCTCAATCAACTCAACTCAACCAATCACCACAAGGGATAACTCTTTCTTACAAAAACCTAGTCCAAGCATGTATCAACCAACTCAAATATTTCCAACAATGCTCAACCACAAATCTCACATAACAATGATACTCATGTTCTTTTCTAACTCAAGTTCTTTGCATAACCAATGGCCTTCAACAACTATGCTTATAAAACATGGTTTAAATACAACTCTCAAACCAAAAAACCTTGAAGCATTCAACCGACCACTTTCTAAAAGGAAACCACAATCAATCCTTTTCTCTCCAATGATATTTCAGAAATAAACCACCATAACAAAGTCAATGGAGAATATTGCACATACCTTTTGATGCCTTATTGGATGTCCACTAAATTTGCCACACTAAACAAAATTTTGTTTCAACATTCAACAAGGGTTAGATATCGTGATTAACATCAAAAAAATAATATCTTGATAACACCTTATCACTCCTACTCAATAAGATACAACATGTCCCCTCATGAAAGAATTATTCACCTTTGAAAAAGAACAAAACAACCTTCACTTCTGAACCCTTTTACAAAAATAGAAATATATTTTTTCATACACCTTATTTCTCCCTCTAATAAAGTTATTAAAATAGCCCTCAAAATAAGCTTTCCAACGATATATAATATAATATACTTTCAAAAGGAGAAACACCAAAAATATCTCTTTTTCTAAACATGCATCACAACCCTTATTCCTCCTAGGGCAAATTATTAACTTGCCTTTGCCCCTGATGGGATTCGATATCATGATGTCTCCTTGATTAGCACTTTAACCAAATCCAGGCTATCATTGGATGACACGCCCTCACGTGTCCAAAGAGACACGAACAAAAACTTATATCATAAACTTCTGCACCCTTCGAAAAACTTAACAGCGCTTCAAGCGCTTCAACAAAGCAAATAACCATGGCGGGACTCGATCGCAGGGCCTCCTACGTAACACACATTGCATGAACTGCTAGGCCAAATATGGCTATGCATCTTATTAAACTCCGTGAACTATTTTTTAATAGACCAAAGTCACTTCTTTCTCTTTTCGCAATTCGTTCCCCAATCGAAGGCATTCGAAAAATAAGCGTTGGAGGTATTAAAGTCTAAGATTTTGTTGGCATATATATATGCCTTTCATCTTTATTTAGACGTCGGTGCTATAAATTAATATAGCCTTTCCTCCTTTATTTAGTCAGCGCTATAATTAATATATTTAATTTTAAAATTAAAATTTAAATTTTAAATAATTTAAAAATTAAACTAAATATTTAAAATTAAATATCTCCATCACTGGGGCACCTTTTTTGACAAAATAAAAAGCCAACCTAGGTTTTAATAAAAACCCATTTCAAATCTACCATCCATATTTTTAAATAAAACCTTTTATTTTTCCTACCTTGGTTTTCACAAGAGCCCTGTATATATCCATGCTCTCCAAAATATCATAAATGCTTATTTATAAAATGCTTTGGCCACCAAAACTCAATGTGATCCATGTGACATAAATGATCCATGTGACATCAATGACAACATAAAATAACTCAAATTGCCAACAATCGAGTCTATAATGTGGGGAATATTAAAGTATATAAGGGAAAGATGAAGAGAGAGTGGCAAGATGTTTACAGTTTAGAAGAATGTCATAAGTGAGATCAATTAGGCTATTTCAATGTGCTTATTACATCTCCTTTCTACAAGAGTGGGGAATAAAAATGAATATTTAGTCCTATATATTATACAAAAGAGCTATAATGAATGTGAATAATAGTTATCAATAGAAGAGAGAGAAAATAATGAGAATTATTTGAATAAGAGAAGGTTATCCCAACTAACTCATATACTAGCAAAAGTGTACATTGTTTATTTCCATTACTTGGTGTGTTTTATATAAGCATCAAGAATTATATATAAACACCTACACTTATAAAGGACCTATAAAGAAACAAGGATAGATGATGTAGACGTATGATTTTTTGAAAAAATATGTTGGATTAAGATGAAAGGAATATGATTATTGATAGAAAAGGTATGTGAATTGGGATTTGAGTTACAAAGGGGACTCAGAGGGATTAGTCAAATTAGATACCTAGTGTAAAATTATATATTCCTAAATAGAATAATCATTTTCATCATCATATGCCTCTAACTTGATATGTAATCAAGCAATCTGGTATGTGCATATACGTAAGTGTGGAGATAGATATTCATGCAAGCAAGCAATTATTGATAATGAATTAATCAATCAATGTAAAAATAGATATAATATCATTTTAGGTGCATTATATTTATGCATTCTTTTAAGTATTTCCATGAAGTGTGGCTAGGTGGTAAGTTCCTAAGCCAAACTTAGCAATTATTATAAATGGGCCTAGCCAATTGGGTGAAATATTTATTTTGATCTTGGATTTGGAATTGGTATTTCTTTGCTTATATTTTTGAACTAGATTGCTAATTTTTAAGGAATGAGGTCATACCCTTTTTCCATAGACTCAATTAAGACTTTGTTGGTAGACCTGTAAGTTTTCTAAAGCATGAATCCACTTTTCATCAAGTAGTTCCAATTGAATAAGGTGGCCAAGATGGTATTCATCACCTACTAAGGAGTCCTTAAATACGATTCATAAAGAGGGTACTTCTAATTCAAATGGGAACATGGATTCAATCACATAGACTAAATCATAGTGGATTACACCAATATGAGTTCAATGACTGGTGCAATAGGACCACAAGGTCTATTAGAGTTGTATATGTTAGTCTCATCTAATTTTGTGGATGTGCTTATTAGGTATTTTGATTAATATTTTGTTGAAGCCTTGGTGTAGTGATTTCCTTGTGGCTAATATAGACATTTTATAGATTTTATATTTGAAAAAATATTTATGGATATCCTTATTCTTAAAGAGTGTCTCATTATTGGAGATTATCATGGAAGAGATTCCATAACAATAGATGGTTTTATTAAGGATAAATTTGAATACTTGGAATATAGTAAAAAAATAAAATGTTATTGCTTAGACCCATTTGGTAAAGTATTTAGTCATTGTTATGATGAATTTATGTCCATTAAATGATATGTGGTTACTTTTTCTAATGATGTCCAAGCCCAAAATATAAGAGATCCAAGAAGATATTAGGGATTGGAGATCTTATGATGGTGCATAGATAAACTTGTCATGTTTTTAAACTTATCACACTATTTGATGTAGTCCCAAGATTCATTATCCATAGATGGATTGTAATAACCTAACTAAAGAATCTTCTTGATGATGGGGTTTCCAATAAAATGACCAATGAATGATTCCTCATGGGCCTCTCTAATGAATACTTGGGCTTCATATAATGTGAGATACCTAAGAAGGATTCCATGCAAATACCAATGATACAAGATATTTCCAATGGTGATGAATTAACAAATATATTTTCTCTAGTTTTTATGTCAATTATGGTTCAAGTATTCTATCAAAGTACCATATTTAAGAATTATGAGCATGTCCTTATATCAAATAATAGGTAGATATGATACGTCAATACCAAAAACCTCTAAATGGATTTATCTAGACTCTAAAGTAGAAGGTTCCCTAATTTGTTGGATGATGATTGTATATTTCTCATCATCATATTTGAGAGGGATAATAGGCCCATGGACATAGAGTTAGTGTGACAATTTTTGGGCCAAGGAATGGTGTCAATAGTAACCTTATCAAAAGAAATCATTAGCTTATCAATGATATCTTTTTATAGTATAAGATTCTTATCTTTAGTTTCATATATTATATTGACTTGATTGACTACTAATTAGAAATATTTGAATATGATGAGTTTTTAAAATTTCCAAGTTAGACTTATGTAGAGTACAAGGATGAGGATTTCATACTCTACAATATTGCTAGTACACACTAATTGAAGTTTATAGGATAAAAGACTAATTTGTTATTATGGTCTGACCAAAATGATCAAAATTTACTCCAATAATAATAGCATCTATAATTTATTGGTCAATGATTCGATTCAGGTAATAATATTCATAGTTGCTTTCACTAGAAATTAACTTAGGAAAAAATATGGTTAGAAATTTTCATTATGGTTAGAACCTAAGAGGCACAAAATATCCTTATCATCCTCTTAATCCTAATTCAATCCATTGATTAAGATGGTGTTTTCATGGGACCTCTAAAGGGATAAACTAGAATCATCATTACTATTAGTAAAATGGTCATTACGACTAGGGATATACCCTATCCTATAGTGATATAGAAAATATTTGGCCTTTAAAGGATATTTAATTCCTCATTCATAATTTTCTTGTTAGATAATATTATATTATATGATACATTCAAAGGTACCCTCATGGTACCTTTATGGTACAAATATAAATATGTAATAGATTAGGATTTGAGTCTATATTTTAGGTGAGTGATTTATATTTCCATTTATGTAAGCGTCTATGTGTAGGATATGCATAAGTGTCATTTCATGTAATATTGCAAGTGTATAATATGTAGGGTATGTGTAAGTGTCATACCTGTTAGTGAGAAAATGTGTAATGAAATAAAATTAACAAATTTCATGTATGTAAGTGTGCAAATATGTAATGTGAGGGTGTGCACAAGTATCATATATTAGGAGTGCATATAGAAGTGTGCAAGTGTCATAGTGTTAAGTGTGAATGTAAGTAGTTAGTGTGGAGTCATGTATACAAGTTGCAATATGATAAGACAAAGTTCATGGGAGCTATCATATGGAGAGCAATAGTCAAGTACGTGAAGAGTGATCTTCTATATTTTTCCTATGGAGACAAAGCTTCATACAATATATTGAAAAAAATGATCTGTAGATTAATTGATATTTGATATTGATCCTTAGCCAAAGTATGTCCACTTTATTGGAAGTGAAGACCTAGACTCTATTTTTAATGGTCTTGAAGATTATATATTGTTGGGACATTCAAAGTCACCCATATAATTATTTAGATTCTCTATAAAATTAGAGAATTAAGGGGACATTCAAAGTCACCCTAATAATAGTTGGATTCTCTAGAAAAGAGGATAATCATATAAGAAAATTATTGTTCTCAGGTTTGACCTAAGACACTTGAGATAGAGAAGAGAAATATCAAAGCTTCTAGAAGAAATAGAGAAGAGAAGCATCAAAGCTTCTAGAAAATAGAAGAAAAATAAGGAAATAGTATAAGCTTATAAAAGAAGATCATAGAAGAAGGAATCGTCATAAGATTCTAGAGATAAAAGAAAGACATATTATAGATGTCGAAAGCTTTATAATTTTTGGTCAATCCGATATATAGATATAGAATAAAAGGATCATGTTGACTGGAAAATATACACAAAATTTCAATATTGATTGTAGGATTATTTGAGGACTATATAAGTGTCTTTTCTCAAGAGTTTCAAAGAGCACAAACTTATAGTCAACTAGAGTACTATTTTTTATGTAAAATAAAGTAGAGAATAGTAGCACTATCAGATTTCTATCATTCAAAAGTAACCTAAGCACTATACATGCACTATAAGAGTTCCATAATTGAGGGTAACCTAAGTGTCACCTTTCAGATAAAACCTAAGTGCTTTCAAAGCACCATCATCTAGGGAATATGAGCACCATTATTTAGGAGCCTAAGTGCTATGTTAGATAAGATGAGTGTTTTCATCCAGGTAAACCTGAGTAGTACGAGTGCCTTCATCTAGGGAAATCTAAGCACTATGAGTTCCTTCATCCAGAGAAACCTGATCATTATGAGCTCCTTCATCCAAGAAAAATTGAGTACTACTTTCCAGAGGAAACCTAAGCACTACAAGAACCTTCATCTAGGTAAACCTATGTGGGAACCTATGTGCCACTTTAGAGTACAAGATATCTAGAAGGCTAAATAAAGCATTGCATGTAAAATAGAGTAAATATAATACAACATTGAAGCAGGTAAAAAGTTATTTGTCAATACTAGAAGTAACATTTAAATGTTACATTTGAGAAATCTTTAATTAAGAACGTTGCAATAATAAGACTTCTACAATTAGTGTGTCATGAGGAGGAAAGGTAAGGTTAATTACATTTATATTTTTTTAATTATTACTAGAGTTAACGCTTGGAAAGTTAAGTTATATTAAAATTAGATGGGAGTTATAAGGATTTCTACTTTATGTTGAATTTGATATTTCATTTTTTGATTTATGAAATTTTTAATACTTATTAAATTCTGGAGTGATAAGATTTTCTATTTCAAATAAATATTTAGAAAACTTTGAAATTTGGATTTTTTTTAATATTTGAAACCTTTGAAGTTATTGAAATTTAGGATTTAAACATTTGAAGAATTTTATAAATTGAAATATTTAGAATTTAGAAGTTTTTTGAAGAAAATTTGAAAGTTTAAGTTTTTTGAGAAGTTGAAGAATTTAGAATTTGAAAATTTAATAAAGTAGGGAGATAAAAGGATTGTTACTTCAAAATATTTGAAAACTAAAAAAAATAAAAATAAATTTGCAAATTTACTTGAAATTTTGAAAAGTTTTTGAAATTTCATTTATTGAACTTTAGAGTTAAAAGGATTTCAATTCCAAAGGAATTAAATTATGGAGGAAAATTATTTGAAGTTCATAATAAGAAAGAAAATATTGGAAGTTATAAAATATGGAATACATAAATTGATTGGAAAATCTAAAAATAAGAAAGATATAGCAATTCAATTCACCTATAAAGAAGAAATAAATGAAATCTTTGAAATATTTGAATATTATTTACATTCAAATCTTGTTGAAGCAATTAATAATTCAAAAGATTTTATTATAATATCTATTGCTACAGTAAGCATAATATATATGACATTACTTTTCCTTGAACTTCATAAAGATAAAAGCCAAAATAAAAATGAGTTGATGGAAACTCTAAAAAGAAAAATTGTGATTGATCATACAAGTGAATCAAGTGGATCCTCTAAAAATAGTATTTCACTCTACATGTAATATTTGCAGCATCCCAATTTTTACCCCCTACTTTGTGTTTGCATTATATAGCTTAAGGTTTGATTTCATAGAGGTGATTATGAAATAGAAATGGTTAGTATGCTTTGCTAAATTAGGAGAGTTTGATGCTAAACATGAATTGTTAGTGGCATTTAAAGCATTTATTTGGAATGTTTCTTTGTCTCCTCAGTTAGTTGGGAAATTAGTTGTTAAGATTGGTTTATTTGGTTAACCATGGTCTTTAACTTGTGTTAAGCTTGATTAATGGACAACATTGAAGAGGCATTAAATCTAGTGCTATTTTATCCCTAGATTAGTTACAAGCTAATTGTGATTAACTAGGCTAATTAATTAGTTGCTTAGAAATGAAGTAAATATTAGTTGAAGAGCTGGTATGTGTTTTATTGTGATTGGACCACCCCGGGCACAAAGTCAAAGATAACTCCAATTTCTAGATAGCATTTATGATGGGCTCATCTCCAACAATTTTTAATAATAAAAAAATGGTTATGGGGGAGAGGGTGAGTTCCATTATAAATAGAGAGGCATTCGGGAAGGCAAAGATATAGCGATATTTGTAGAGTGAGATCAGGGATTATGCTCTCCAACTGAGTTGGATCAGAAACCAAAAATCTCGCATTCTTCGCAAGTTTGGCATTGGAAATCTAGAGGTTCCTAGGGAGTATGCTCTCCGGGCTTTGCTCGGATTAGAAACTAGATGGGCCTTGTGATTTGCCATAGTTTTCTTCACCTCATTGCTTTTCTAAAAAAAAAGAGTTGCGTGTAAGTCAAAGTATTGGAAGACTTTTCGAAGCTTGGATCGGAGAAAGTCTATGAAAAATTTAGGTTAGGGTGAAGATCCCAACTATAGTATGAATGATGAGTATGCTTATTTGGTGATTGAGTTAATGATATAGTAATAGCCTTTCTTTTTTTTAAGGTTAAAGGTTTTAATGTGGTATAAAGAAAATATCTATGTGTTGGAAATTTATTGATCTGCAATTTGTGAGGTTCTTCCCTTGGAAATCTTGCTTGTATTAGCAATATATAGAAAAAGCCCTTTTGAGTAAGTTGTAGGTCTCAAACTTGATAGATCACTTTCTGAGAAATTTACGTAAGCTAGCATGGCTTGTTGTTGAGCTTGTATGGGCAAGGTAGAATTTTACATATATCTAGAATAGGGGCTAACGTATCCTTATATGAAATGTTTAGAGATTTAAAAAAATATATACCCTTGAATTTATTAGAGAAAGAATGATCTCAAGCTTTCTATAGATGAAGCCTTGCTATATTCTGTGATAGTAATAGGGATCTTGAGTGTAGGTTTACCTTCAGTAAGAGCACTCAAGACTCCTTATAGGGTCTTTGTGTTAGATGAAGAATGATCTGGGTAGCCGGTGGTGACCAATGCGTAGATCAAATGGTCTTGTTGTGAGATATAGGATGGAAACCTCTCTACTTGCAGATGTGAAGGTTTTTTGGTTTACATTTTGAGTATTGTATTTTGAATGTGAATCTTGAGGTTATGTAGCATCATTTTCCATCTAGAAGAAGTGCCATGAAAAATGTAGACATCCTTGAGCCCTCAAAATGGTGTTATAGCCCAGCATCTATGAAGAATATCAATGACTAATCCCAGACGTCATCCTCCAAAGGTGAAACGATGTGTTCACTAGGTGTACGTTGAAGTCCATGGTCCTCTTCGATGTGCGTAGGAGTCCTCCAATAAGCCTTAGGTCATCAAAGTTATCTACGCGATGCAGATCATGTTTGGTGAGAAGCACAAACGTTGCTCTACGAAAGCCCGAGATGGTGATTGTTTTTTTTGATAAATTAATTTAGGGTTATTTCCCTAATATTTTAAAACATCCATAATAATCATTGATGAAACCTATCAGTTGCTTAGATCATGCCATGTGTCTTAATATGGTTAGATTTTCCTGGTAAGCTAGGGTTTGAAAGTCATGTTGTTTTGGATAACCCATACGTGACGAAACATGCATAGGGCATGATTTTTGTTTCATGAAGAGTGTGGGTCTAGGGTTTAAGACTCCTACGAGGGTCCAAGGAGGCAAACACCTCAAATGATGTGCTAAGTGCTTAGCCATTAGGCTAAGGTGCTAGCACCTAACGTAGGCCCTCCCTTGTGACATTTAAACATTAGGGAGGAATTCCCTAATTATAATGTTACAATGTTACTTTTATTTAATGAAAATATAAAAAGTTAAAGCTAGACATAGGTATGGATGGTGAAATAAAGTGTAGTGGTATTTTGGCAAATATGACATGGTTTATGGATAAAAACCATAGATCTAGGATTTATGGTTTGGATTAATAAGTTATCTCATGATAACAACTTTGGGTCTTAAATTTATATTGAAATAAATATAAAAGGGTAAAAGGGTCTAAATAGTAATATTAGATAATTATCCTAAAAAGACTCGGATTAAGACTTTAGCTAAAAGCTAAAGTCCAACAAAGGAAAATTTGTATTTGAACCATATCCATCTATTGAATAGGGCTTGAAATATTTAAGGGGTTATAAATATCCCTAGCCTAGTACAATAATGTTATGACTCAAACTTGTTTGATGGAATCTAATGCTATATGTCTCAATGAAGAAGTTAAATCTATAGTGGAAACTTAGATTGACTTGTTCTAAATGGTGTAGACTATTATAGGTTTGATTATATGTGTACAAGGAAAAAATAGAATAGCCTATTCATAGAAGGTTTTGGTTGTTATGATGAATGCTCTTAGACAAACTAAGTAAGATGCTAGTATCTTAAAAAAAAAGCTCTTAAGGATTGTGGTCACACTTAAGGGGTTGAATGAAAGAATGTTCTCCTTTGATATTGTGATTTTGAGTTGTGTGCAAGTTTGTTTAAATGCTATTTATGGGTGCTTTTATCTTAAAGTTTTGATAACCTAGAAGAAGAAAAGAATAGCATATTTGCAATGTTGTGATTACAATGCATTGAACAAATAGAATCATGTATATGCAATCATGCATGCTAAAATGAGGAATGAAATATTATGATGGCATAATCTAATGTGGGAGAAAGGGTAACTGGGTTGCATTTCTCGAGAACTTATGGGGGTTCTCCATGGCCATGTCAATGGATGCAGTTAGTATAGATTCAAGAGCATGTTTCCTGTGTGATGGGATATGGGATGAAAGGAATGGGAAAAGTTTCATTCTTAGGAAAGTATGGGATTTCCTACTCTTGAATTGAGTTGAATGCTTGTTTATTTACAAATGCGTAAGGTGTTTGTTAGAAAACTATTTTGCATTCTATGGATTACTATTGCATGGCATTATGTGATTAGTTATGCATGTTCATAAATTGGATTGTCCTGATCCCAAGTAACCATTCACTTAGTACTGGTGGAACTGAGACAACTAGTACCTAAAGTACCTATTGAACCTGAAAGAGAGTTGAATATTAGAGGAAGTTGATGTTGTATTCAACTTTATGAGACTATTGTTGTAACATAAAAAGCTTTCTTGTGGAAGAAATGATGTAATAGCTTGTAGGATTTTATGATTTATTGATGGAAGTATCAAAAATGTAACTCCCAAGTATCTGATTGTATTGGATATGAACAATGTAATCTCTTTGAAGTTTTATGTTCTTGAAAAACAAGTTGTTTACATGATCTATTATGTTACTTGAATTCTCAAGTGGATGCTTTGTTTATAAATGGCTAAATTAGATCTTTACTTTCTATAAGTAAAAATGTGGAAACATATAATGAACATAAACATATCAAAGAATACATAAATGAGAGATCTAAAGAGTAGTAGTCAATGAGACATAGTGGTAGGCAACAATATGCCTATGAGAATTTGTTGGATGATTCCCTTAACAAACCATATGTAGTATGGTTAGTTGGTTAAGCATTGCACCTAAAATATTACCTTATTGGAAAACAATGAGTAATCAACAAGGCACATGCTTAAGGTTAGGTTGAAAGACACCTATGGTTGAAACAAGTTTAACATGGGGTTAAACAATAAGGGAAATGTGCATTCTGGTTGAAACAGACTAGAAAATTCTCATTGATCATTATGGGACACTGGCCACTCCCATGCACATGGATAGACTCTGATCAAGTTGATTCTTGTGTGGTGCATAGCCTTGGAAACTCATGTGATTACTTGCTCAATGGAAACTATATAAATGACTCTCATAAAAATGTAAGTAAAAAAAAATATGGGTGTAATGGTTGGTTTTTGGTTGGGTAATTTGGGGTTATTACAGTTGGTATCAGAGCCTAGGTTAGATAGGTGCATAACTCTCAATCTTGATGACTCTAAAATAAACACATGCAAGTAAGGAAAGAGAAATGGTACGGATGTGGAAAATGAGCAAGTCTTGCCCCCCATGTTGAACCCCTGGTGAATCATATTGGAAGAGCTAGACGAACCCTCCACTAACGTGGGTTTTAAGTGGTGTACTTGATGCTCTTTTGGGGATCGTACTTGCCATTTGAAGCTCTAAACCAAGAATCTTCCTTATTTAGTCATGGTGTTTATATTCAACTTAAGTCATCTGTATCGCTCCAAAATTTTCACACCCTTACCTTCAGGCTATAGGATCCGTGCCCGGAAGGGGGATGCGAGAAGGATGGGACAATACCTCAGACTGAGAGGCCCTTTGAAGGTCCCGCCTCTCAGGGGAGGGGTATTAAGGTGATTTTTTGATGGATGGTGGGGTTCACCGGGAAACGTTTGAGTGGCGGTCTCCACGCCTAGGTTGGGAATGTGTTTGATGTGTTCAATTTTATCTTTAATCATTCAAATCCTAGGTTTGGCCAAATGAATCTAAACTGTTCTATATGAAATGCAGATTTAAATGAATACAAAAAATAGATTTAAACAGAAAACATAGAGAATATGCTAGATTAGAAAAAAGCCATACCTGATTCCGGATGTCCGATGGAGGTTCTGATTTTTGAAGCGAGTCCAGATCGCCTACGATCCGACAGGATCGTCTCGAAATCGAGACAGGATCGTCTGAGATCTGACGAATTCATCAGAGACCTGCAATTAGAGAAATAGACACAGAATACAGAAAATGCAGCTATGCTGATAAAGGAAAATGATGTGAAATGATAATAATGATGTTAATAAGATAATCCCAAATAGAAATGCAAGTAAATTATCATGCTTTAATAGCTAATCATGATTTTATTATGTATTTAAGCTACATGGGTGAACTCCAAGATGCAGAATAACAGGAAATAATAATAAAACTAACTAGATGCAGAATAAAATAGCAGAAAGGTATAGGAAAAGTGCAAACTCTGGGCACTGATTGCCCCCAATGTCGGCTACAGTCGAAATCGTCTAGAGAAGACGAAATCGTCTCGAATTGTGGCGTGATCGTCCGAGATTGTACAGGATCATCTGCGATGATCTGAGCTTGCTCTGGCTGAAAAAAATGAAGTTCCTGCAAACAAACTTGGAAAAATACGAAGGCAAATGGTGATTTAAGATGTTCTAATGCAAATAGAACTCGTGTTATAGGAAATTTCAGCCGGGGGAATGTCAAGGGGAGGGCCTAAGATTAAATAGGCATAGGAAGGAGGTTGGGAGGTTGGAGATCATCCCAATTTGGGAGATCTCCAATGGGGGAAGTCTCTAACCGCACAGACACGCTTTTGCCCTGGTTAGAGACGTCGTTGAAACATAAGCTAATTATGAAAAATCAGTTTTGGGACGAAATCGTCTGGACGTTCTGCTCCAGACGAATTCGTCCGATCTGAGGCGATATCGTCTGATCGGCGATGATATCGTCCAACGGACAAAACAAATCCTAAAAATGGCACGAAAAATGAGGAAACGGGTAGCAGGCGGTTTTGGAGCGGTTTTGGGGTTGAAATTTAAATTTGAATTATTACTAAAGTAATTTTAATTATTTGCTAAGGTTTACTGCGCCAATTTTAGGGTGCTACATTTTGCCCCCTCTTTAGCGAATTTTCTAAAGAAAATGCGTTAAAGATGAGTTCTTCTCGATCTACGAGAAAGCAAAAATTATTCCCATTTTTAGGCGACGATTCTAGGTCGAATCGTACGACAACTTACTATGGTGCCCCCTCCGTGTTTTTACCCAAATCGAACGTTTGAGGTAAAAACGCAGAAAAGCAAAATTTTAAAATGTTTTTAATTGTTTTTTGAATAAAATTAAGAAAAATAGGGTAAAACCCTAATTCATTTTTACTGTTCATTTTCTTGGTTTCTAGAGCTCTGCAGACAAGATGGTCGAGACAACGCACAGATCGACAGAGGTCCGACGTGGGCTACGGGTAAGGGTCCAAACTTAATTTAGAATGCTTTAATTTTGAATTTCATGCTTTTTAGATTAATTTTGAATGATTTTTGAGCATCGCGGCCATTTTTGGGCCGTCGACGTCGTCGGGACGAAATCGTCTCAATTTCGTCGAAATCGTCTCGATATCGTCGATTTCGTCCAAGGGCGAAATCGACGATATGGGGACGATTTCGTACAATAAGGGACGATTCCCTCTTGCAAAATCGGAGACGAATTTGCTCAAATTTTGGACGATATCGTCCAATAGTGGACGATATCATCATTTGTATGAAATTGAACTTGTTTTACTTGCATTTTTAATCACTGTTTTATTAATGATTTTTATTGTTTTGTTGTTTATGTTGCAGAGAGGATTACTAAAGAGCCGAGAATGGAAATACGATGGGCTGAGGGATGACTTGGCCGCTCTATCTCGAGGCAGAGCGAGATCGGTTGGCTCAAGTCGGCTTGCGGCATGTGGCGAGATATGCCACAGGTTTCTACTAGATATGGGGCTATTGACGAGCCCTAGCAGAGAGGTGGTATCCGGGTTCTTCTTGTTTTTGGTTACCGACGGGGAGATGACTCCCACATTGGAGGATGTATGGAGGATTTTGAGGATCCCCATACAAGGATGGCTAATAACTCCCATGGCCAATCAGGGCCACGTGATGATGCGACTATGCGGAGATCCGAGCTTCGCCCTGGAGAAGGGCGGAGTGAACATCGAGTCGCTACGCCAGATGCCCGGGGCATCTAGACTGACACGAGGTTTTGGCTGGGGTGGTAGGTGGTCTCATGCTATGCCATCAGAGTGGATGCAGACTACCATGGCTACTGACAGATGTGGTCTACGACATGAGAGACCACGGGTATAGGTTTGCTTGGGGGAGCTTTGTACTATGCCGATTGTATAGGATCCTGCATGGGGTCGTATACAAGGGCGGCCGATGTCTGGTCATGACATCACTACTGCAGGTTTGGTGCTGGGAGCACATCATGGTGCGAAGGCCGGTAGGGCTCCCACTGATAGGGATTGACGGGGAGAGGCCCCGAGTTTTCTACTGGTGGCTTCGAAGAGGGTCACAGTGGCGGATAGATCTGCCAATGTCCCGGAGACTACTTGATGACCTTGTCTCCGACCAGATCACCTGGAGGCCTTGGAGAGATCATCCAGGGTGGGCCGAGGATGGACAGGAGCTGGCTCACGTTAGGCGAACCTGTTGGCTGAGGATGGAGAGGAGAGAGGTGGAGCTCCACCGCTATGACCGAGTTTTGAGGCAGTTCGGTCTACGGTAGAGGATCCCATCTCTCAGGGACTACGAGTTTTCTCGGACCATCCGGGATAACACTACAGTCAGTGGGGCTCCAGATATGCAGCGCTTCTGGAGTGAGGACGCGGACGATGCCCCCATTCAGCCAGTGGATGGGGACGACGTAGGGGTTGCTGACGGCTACGATGCCTGGTACGCAGGCATCCGCCCTCCTCGGATGACGAGGGCTCAGGGTCCGATTCATGTAGTTGTGCGTCGGATGGGGAGGCGGCGCCAGGCGGCCATTGAGGCGGCACAGGGTCACGGTGGGAGAGAGCAGAGGAGGCCACAGGCTCAGCAGAGGCCACGGCAGTGGGAGAGGAGGGAGGAGAGACCCCCTTCTCCACGGAGAGAGAGGCCACCATCGCCCGATAAGGGCAAGGGTGTCGAGGTAGGAGAGAGTAGCGAGATGGCTACTCTCCGGGTGGAGACTGTTCGTCTCCAGGCTCAGGTGCAGTCCTTGCAGGATGAGGCTGCACGACACCGAGAGGAGGCCACACAGCTCAGAGATGAGGTCACGCACCTCAGAGCACGGAGCGGAGGGGCGAGCACTCGGGACCTAGCATGGGCTATTGCCCAGATCACATTCTATCAGATGCTATACCACCATATGGTGCCAGAGGAGCAGAGGTTACCGCTGTCGGCCCCCATTGCGGAGCCTGTCATGATGAGGTCATCGAGGACATCATCACGATCAGAGTCCAGGACTCATAGCACCACATGGACTACGATGGGGCCACCTCGTCCACCTCAGGGCGGGGGAGGAGATGAGGCTGAGAGCTCGAGAGGTTCTCGAGGCTAGCTGCTATAGACTGCACTACATAGATTGATACATAGTGTTTATTATTTTTGATAGAGGATTGAGTATGCCGAGGTACAGATTGTGGCATACCGATCCGGTTTTGAGATGATGTATATATTGTTGATATATATATAGATGAGATATTTTTGATCATATGACTTGTCTTATGTGTTTGTATGATGCTTTAATGTTTTGATGTGATTGATTTGATGATTCATGTAATTATGTCGTTTGGAAATATTATGGTTTGAATGTCATGCTTTTAAAATTTAAATGAAATAATCTGATGTAAACAAATTGGTTGTTTGTGGGATGATTTGATAAAAATAAAAGGGACTTCTAACAATAATTTCAAAGGACATTGTCGCTATTATAGACCATTTCATGGAGTCGCCGCTCACTAGGTCGTCAAGCTAATCCTAGTATAGAAATATTGCTAAAAGTAAAAGAGTGCTTAAGAGACTGTCTTAAGACTTTGTTGTGATGATGCAAATGATGATGATGATGGTGATTTGTTTTCAGATTTCCATGAAAATATTATGCATGAAATATTTATATAAAAATATTTTTAAAGATTTTGCTAGGCATAAATTCCTAAGTGTGATAAAATTTTGAACAATTCCTTAGAATTTATACCATGGTTGCAAAATTGAAGTTTGACATAATGACATGAAATAGAATAAGTGTTTGTTTGTTTGTAAAGCATAATTGTGTAACATAATGATGCAAGTCACATGTTTTGATGAATTTTGTTTTAAAATAAATGGGAAAGAAAATTAGAACGATGGTTTGCGCTAGGCATAGAATTATAGGTATAGACTTATACCATCATCGCGAAATCCAAAGAAGAAAATAGATTGTTGGTTTTATTGCAAGATGCATTTTTGATTTTTGATAAACAGAAAATATAAATATATATGAAAACTTTTGTTTGAAATTATTTTTGAGATTTTGTGAGAAGATGTATGTAATTGTCTTTGATACAAAACAAAAATTCTGAAATAAAAGGATAAAATTATTCCGAAAAGAGTTACAGAAATATTTTAAATTATCTCAAAGAGAAATGTAGATTTATAAGGAATCCTCATGTGCAAATGTGAGTTCATTACCGATCTTGATTTATCATAATGATACAAAATCTCTCAAATACAAATGTGTGTGCGATTGTATTGTTCATTTACCAGTTTTGAGCAAGATAATTTGATACAAGTGATTTGCCTTAACCAAATAAGTGTTCATTAACCATGATTTAGATGCATATAACCGTACCAGACTACTATGTAAGTCGGGTTATCAAGAGCTAGCTAATCCATAAGCAGACATAGGTCTGTACAAAAGAAGGTCGCTAATGTGACAGACATATCACCATGCTAGGAGTTACCCAAGGCCAAGCGGGTTGGGCACAAACCACTTGTTATGGGGCTTACCTCACAGTTTTCGAATAATTGAGAATTCCAGGGATTCAAGCTCATCAACCCTTCTTTTCTTTTCAATGGGTAGGGAAAGGGATTTTATTGTATTTTGCTTTTGCTTTTTTTCTTTTTTCTTCTTTTTTTTTCTTTTTTTTTTTGTACTTTTGTATCTTTTGCTTGATATTTGAGATAATGCTGAAATATTGCTGTGATGGTACAAAATGATTCTAAATAATCTTCTTTTTCTCATTTTTCTTGAACTTTTCTTTTCTTCCTATGCTAGGGATACTTGCTCGGATTATCTGTAGAGCAAGGGATTTTTATTCTGGGTAGGGGTGAGCTTGTCCTTTTGTCAATTCTCAAAGATTCTAGACCATGTGCATGATAGGATAGCAGGGGAAACTTTTCGCTCAAGAAACCATTTCTACTATGTAGCATCATATCGAATTTGCAAATGAAATCATTTTAATGTGAAAAGATATACTTGGTTCAAGTAAATAACAAGATCAGTTCTCTATGCTCAAAACTTTATTTAATGCCAATGTGGACTTTGATATAAGAGAGATTAATAATCATAACAAATAAAATCAAGATATTTATTCATGTGAATGTGAAAGTGCGGGATTCCAAATAAATGCTAATTTATCCAAAATAATTGAAAATATAACTGCAATACTTCACAAATTGAGAGGTACAAAAATAAAAGATGTTTTTGAAGATTTTGATGATTTGGATGTTTTTATATTTTGATTTTAATTGATGAATTGAAAGAAATACAATGTGATTGTTTTTTTGAAACTTTTATATTTTTATATGAATTTTTAGATGATGGAATTGGTGGTATATACAAGATGATCTATATACACTATACAAGGTTATTTGAGTATAGCATGTCTAAGGTTGCTTCAAAATCAAAGGAGGTTTTGAAGGATAATTTGGTTGTGTTGAAGGTAAGAACAAAAGGTGATGAATAAAAGGTAGTGATAACAAAAGCTTTGTTATAATGTAGAATAATGTAGCAAAAGATTTTACTTTTATATGTGTAAAATTGATCATATTACAAAATAAAATGTCAGAAGGATAAGAAGGTTCTTCATTCTTATCACTATCTTCCAAGTCTTGATAAGATGGAGGGAGTATATGTGAAAGATATGCATGGGTGTTATTTGGTAAACAAGGATGATCATATATGGATGAAGAAAAGTGATGGATAGAAGATAATTGTGACAATAGAGAATGTATAGAACTTGATGTTTCAACCGTTAAATATTCTTCAAATGGTGTTGGGTCACCATGTATGGTAACAATTTTATTGGCAAGTTCAAACTTCAAACATTGGTGAAGAGTGGAAGGGACAACCCTCATCGTATGAATCCAAGGACTTCTGAGAAGTAGGTTGTAAGGTGAAGGGCAATATGCTACATAAAACAAAGTATCCAGGATCTTGGATCCAATATTAAGGGAAGAATTATAGTACCTTGAGCTTCTTGAATTTCATTGTTAAAAGATTTTATAATAACATTTGATTCATTAAGATCTTCTTCCTTTAATTTGAGTTTTTGGAATAATTGATAAGTGCATAAATTAAGAGAGGAGCCATTATCTACCATGATAGTTTTAACAAGTATTTCTTTACTAGATCCTGTAATGTAAAGATAGGAGTCTTCTTGTGGAGTAGAGGAAGGAATCTCCTCATCATAGAATGAAATATGGTTAACCTCAAGAGGGTTTACACCATTAATTATGTTCTTAGAGAAAATATCATGAGGAACAAATTGTTGGCTAGGTATCTTGAACAAAGTTTCCTTATGAGAACTTTGTAATACTTCTAAAAGGGATATCTTTGCTTGAGGATTAATCACTTGTTGTTGGCTATCAAAGTGGATTTCAGATTGAGATTTTGATTCTAAAGATGAGCTTTCTATGCTTACATTCCATTTTGGATCATTCTCTAGAGCCAAAGATAGTTTTGAAGGTTGGTCAAATGAGGAATCCATATCTTGAATATCAGATTGAGTTGATTGAACTTGAGGTTGCTCATTTGTAGTTTTTGTTACAATATTAGTAATATCATCATGATGGGACACATTAACATGCAATATTTGATTGGTTTCTTGTTGTTGATAATTGAATAGGGGTTCTTGGGAGATCCCCATGTCTTGATTGATTATTGGTATTTGTTGTGTAGGAGTTTGATTGTTTACTTGGAGATTTATAATCAGTTGTAGATTGTAATTCCTTTATATTAAAAAGACCCTCATCAATCAAATCTTGAATTGCACATCTTAAATCTTTACAATTTTGTGTCATATGTCCATCTACTCTATGATATTCACAATGTAGCTCAGGTTTAAACCAATCTATTGTGGTATCAAGTTGTCTTATGGAAGGGAGTTCAATCTTATTTGTATCAAGTAAATGCTTGAGAATTATATCCATTGGTTGATTGAGCTTAGTAAATTTACGTGATGAAGGTTTTCGAGAGGTTTTTGATACGTGCCTTAGGAATTCAGTCATAAAAGGGCCTAATGGTTTCTCACCTCTACTTTCTTTATTATGGGTAGAATGATGATAGGAAGATTGCGAAGTAGGAGGTGAGTGCATGGTAGAATTGGAAGAATAAGTATTTTCTTGTTGAAATGAATGTGTTGTATTGAAAGAAGAATATTGAAATGGTGGAGGAGGATTGTATGTGGATCGATAGACATAATATGGATATATGGGAGAATAGATAATATCGTTATGAAGAGGATTGGAAAAGGGATTGTCCTGTTGGGGTAAGGATGAAAAATGAGAAAAGTGTGATGGAGGTGATGTTGAATAGGGATGAGGTTGGTCATAATCAACAAATGTATTTAGCTGAATTCTTCCAACATTACTGATGGGCTCATATTGATTTGAGTAAAAACTCATGGTTTCTTTAGTACTTCTAAAAGTAATATTTAGTATCTACTATTTAGAATTGAATCTAAAACATACAAACTTGAAATGATGATTTTGTTCTTTTTTTTTTTTGTATACATATATATATATATATATATATATATTTGTTTTTTTATATTTTTGAATCAGAAAGATGCCTATGTTATTCACGTCGGGTTCACCAAAATGTATCGCTCCAAATTTTTTGCACCCTTACCTTCAGGCTATAGGATCCGTGCCCGGAAGGGGGATGCGAGAAGGATGGGACAATACCTCGGACTGAGAGGCCCTTTGAAGGTCCCGCCTCTCGGGGGAGGGGTATTAAGGTGAATTTTTGATGGATGGTGGGGTTCACCAAGAAACGTTTAGTGGCAGTCTCCACGCCTAGGTTGGGAATGTGTTTGATGTGTTCAATTTTATCTTTAATCATTCAAATCCTAGGTTTGGCCAAATGAATCTAAATTGTTCTATATGAAATGCAGATTTAAATGAATACAGAAAACAGATTTAAACAGAAAATACAAGAAATATACTAGATTAGAAAAGCCATACCTGATCCGGATGTCTGATGGAGGTTCTGATTTTTGAAGCAGTCAAGATCGCCTCTGATCTGACAGGATCATCTGAAATCAGACAGGATCGTCTGAGATCTGACGAATTCATCAGAGACCTGCAATCAGAGAAATAGACATAGAATATAGAAAATGCAGCTATGCTGATAAAGAAAAATGATGTGAAATGATAATAATGATGTTAATAAGATAATCCCAAATAGAAATGCAAGTAAATTATCATGCTTTAATAGCTAATCATGATTTTATTATGTATTTAAGCTACATGGGTGAACTCCAAGATGCAGAATAATAAGAAATAATAATAAAACTAACTAGATGCAGAATAAAATAGCAGAAAGGTATAGGAAAAGTGCAAACTCTGGGCACTGATTGCCCCCAATGTCGGCTGTAGTCGAAATCGTCTAGAGAAGATGAAATCGTCTCGAATTGTGGCGTGATCGTCCGAGATTGTACAAGATCGTCTGCGATGATCTGAGCTTGCTTCGGCTGAAAAACAATGAAGTTCCTGCAAACAAACTTGGAAAAATACGAAGGCAAATGGTGATTTAAGATGGTCTAATGCAAATAGAACTCATGTTACAGGAAAATTCAGCCGGGGGAATGTCAAGGGGAGGGCCTAAGATTAAATAGGCATAGGAAGGAGGTTGGGAGGTTGGAGATCATCCCAATTTGGGAGATCTCCAAGGGGGAAGTCTCTAACCGCGTAGACACGCTTTTGCCCAGGTTAGAGACGTCGTTGAAACAGAAGCTAATTATGAAAAATCAGTTTTGGGACGAAATCGTCTGGACGTTCTGCTCCAGACGAATTCGTCCGATCTGAGGCGATATCGTCTGATCGGCGACGATATCGTCCAACGGACAAAACAAATCCTAAAAATGGCGCGGAAAACGAGGAAATGGGTAGCAGGCGGTTTTGGAGCGGTTTTGGGGTTGAAATTTAAATTTGAATTATTACTAAAGTAATTTTAATTATTTGCTAAGGTTTACTGCGCCAATTTTAGGGTGCTACATCATCATATATAAATATGAAGGTTGATGAAAAATTTAGCAAACTTAGTTAAACCATCAAGAAACTTAACTAGCTAGATGAGAGTAAGTGCATATTAGGAAAATACTCTGGTGTAATATTGTGAACTAACACATTTCTTAAAATAGGGGAATATGTTGTAGATACCTAAAACACATCATTTTTAGGGGAATATCCATATGGGCACATTCATATGCCATATGAACCCTCTTAGATCTCTCCAGGAGCAAGTAGTGGCCGTAACCACTCAAACAAGGCAGTTCTAGCCCGTCTAGGCTTGGTCGCTCTCAGGAAGAGCGACTAAGAAACCTGGCCGCTAAAGAATATAGTGGCCAAGTATAGCCTCTATACCTAATAGCAAACATCATCACAAATAGTTTGGCTATGAATACGGGCCTAGATCGCGTAGTCTGAAAACACCTCTGCATGCACTTTGGGCATATTTTGGTAAGGAACTCCGTGAGTTCATCCTAACTACCCCTTCAATGAAAATTGTGACTAATGGACTCCCCTGAGGACAATTAGTCCCATGCAGATTTATAGTGAAGATTTTTTAGGAAGCTAAGGTCCAAACCCTAAGAGATATTTCTACATATAGACTCTCTAACAAGAAATAAAAGATCCAAAAAGTTTGAGAGTTGAGTAGCGAAGCCCTATCGAGACGGAGAGCCAAGATACACCCATAAGGAGAGCATCGAAGCACCACCTAACTGAGCCAAATTCACATATCATGATTCATATTCATTGTACCCAATCACCATTCAGTGTAGGAGACACACCAGGACACACTTGAACATCAATTTGAGCAAGTGATTGACTGCCATAGCCCATTAGGCCTAAGATAACCATTAAATTAGAGATCGTTGTCTTTGATAGTAGCCCATAGTCATATTTAGGTTTAGAGCAGTCAATTTCTTAGTTCTTAGCAATAGACTATTATTTATCATTATGTCATTACCATAGCTTAGCATAGATCTATCTTTTTAATTACATCTAGAGTAGAATTTTTTATTTATATATTCATATTTCTAGGATCTATTGCTTTTCAATTTGTATTATGTTAATTTACTTGGATTACCATATTTGCTAACCAGAGCATATTCCAGAGAGGCAAACTATACTACTCATCGTGTTTTTTTATTTTCATGAATTAAGGCACATGTTTATAGGATCGAATCAAAGCATCAAGAGCACAAGGATCCCCCCAAGACTACATTTAGAGAAGGAGGCATCTATGAGACCTCATACAAGTTCATGTGCAAGACTGGGAAGCCTATGAAAGTGCACTACCCCTTTGCAAGGGGACATTTTATTCACTTGTATTTCACTGTATCAAAATGGGTATCCCTTAGAGGGACCGACATGTAACCAGGGGTTCAATATAAATAAAAAGATATTTCTTTTGTTATTTCCATGTTATATGCATTTCATGGCCTTCCATTTTACTTTAGTGTAATATTTCAAGTAGAGTAGCAAGGTGCACGCCTCTTGAGGCCACACAAATGGCAATCATGGTGGGACCCCACCAGGATTTATTTTTTGGTCAATTGTCTAATATTTTAGGCATTTTTATTTATGCAAGTCTAGCCACTCTAGTCAATAGCAACCATAATATCTTAGCCACTCAAGCTATTAGTGGCCAGACTCAATCACTCTGGTTAATAGTGACTAGTAGCAAGATAGAGATAAAGGTCAACCAAGGGCATCACGAGACAAGGAACTGAGGTTGGTACAAATATCTAATTTCCTATGAATTCCTGTCTACATTTATTTACTGTAAATGGTAAGCAAAAACATAGCTAAGTAGGGAAAACTAAAGAAAAATGAAATGAAAACTACATTACAATCTTCTTAGATTTCTTCAATTTCCTCTAGGTGCTACTAGAAATAGTGGACCTCCAATTGTAAGGTATGCCCTAGTCTCCAGTGTGTTGGACCATTGTATGTTGGTTTGCTTGCATGTGGCCCAATCATTGGCTGCTCATTCACAAAGTAGGAAGTGCATTACATAAAGATCATCTATATTACATTAAACATACATTATTCTAAATACAAAACATCATTTTTAGGCATGTAGTAAATTAAAGCATTTATGTTGGTTGATGCATTGTCTTACATTTAAAAATCTAAAAAGAACACCACACACTTGCACGTTCTATCATAACATTGGTAAGGTTGGATTTTATCATCGACCCCCAATTCATATCGATGATGTTGAAATTGATATCCTTCCACAGGCTTGCTCCATAGATATCCATAGATGGTATAGAGATCTCTTTTTAATTTGGTACAAGAAATTTGTGTTCAAACTATCTTCCATTGCCTCATAGTGGAAGAGCTAGGTGAACCCCCCACTAGCATTTAACTGGTGTACCCTAGAATATTTCAAGAAATCATGTTCAAAACTAATTTCCTTAGTATCCACTTTGATTGAGTTCCCTCATACCAATTCCAAAGCATATACAAGAAGACAATATCGTCAAAACATCCAAATACACCAAATAGTTTAGGGAAACACGATAATCCTTAAAAGAGATAAAAATATGCTTGCTTTATTTGAATGGTTTGGAATCCAATTAAAAAGATAACACACAAGTAAAAATGGTGAACACACAACAAATACCCCTGATATACAATCGAGGGAAAAAGTAGTACCCCTAACTCTCACAAACACACTGATGTTGAGCCGCCCACCCATAATGTTACTGAAAGAAGTTTGGCAAGTCTTGGGGGTGACAACTCAACTGTTGAGGGGACTCCATGAGAGACCCCAATAAGAGATCCACTTCCTTGTTCTCCATCACACAAACATAAGGAGACCTCAAGACCCCCCTCATCACATGGGAATGAGGAGTCATCATGGTGCTACTCATCATACAGGCACACAGAGGCATCATGACCTCCTTCTTCCCATAGACACATGGAGGCATCACGACCTCCTTCTTCACATTGATGTTGTAGAGACATTACAACCTCCCTTATTGCACAAACATGTGGAGGCTTCAAGGCCTCCATAATCACACCTATAGGAAGAGGCAACAAGACCTCCATCATCCCACATGCAAGAAATGGAGACAAGATCCCAAACATCATATGATACCCATAGAACAGATCAACCCACTAAGGGATAAGATAACATGCCTACGACAACTCGTAGACCAAGGACATCCCATAAACTCCCAAAATATGGGAGAATATCTCTGGACCATGACCTCATTGGTGTCAATGGTACTCCATGGGATCATCCCTGGAGAACTAGACAATTAGATGGGCTAGATCGATTTCCCTCGAGACCAGCTCCACGAAGTATTTCTATCGAGCATTCTGCTTTAGGAAGTTCATTTAGTATAGCCACTAGGTGACCCAATGAACCAAGGGAAGATCCAAAGTGACCCCATAGCACATACACTGCTTCATATCATGAGCATACTCAACCCTTGATACAATACATAGAGCAAGTTGCCCTAGCAAACCGAGGAAGACACATAATAAGAACCTCTCCAAGAGGCCTCAATATCAGTATTTATCACATAGAGGTAGAAAGACATGAACCATCAATAGCAGATCATTCTAATCACCTATGTAGCCTATAAAAATAGCTATGCATTGAGTGAAATCATGTAGAAAGTATCGAACAAGAAGAACACAGGAAAAGACACCTATGCTTACAAGAGCAACTCTTAAAAGAGAAAAGAGTGGAGCATGAGGATCTAGTAGATATGCTAGCTCGAATGGATGCATGCATAGCTGGTGAAAGGTATCAACATGAGAGACACATTGATTCACCCCATGAGATAGGTACCATACATGAGCATATTCACCATGCTCCATGACATCAAAAACACATGGTCCTCAACCAAACACAACTCAATGGGGGTTAAACAATGGTAGAATATCAAGAACCACCCCCACCTACACCTCCAAGCATGGTCATGGGAGGAGAGTATAGGCACCCGATTGAGGCAAACATTAGAATACCTCCCTTACCACCACAAGAAGACCTTCAATAGCATGATATTATCACCTCAAAGGTATACCAAATGCTCACTGAGAGAGTCAAGTCTCTCGAGAAAGATACAAGAAGATAAAATCCAACATTAGATAAGATACACAACCAGTTTTTGTGCCCATTAGTCCTGAGTCCCGCATATCCTAGACACTTTGAGATGCCTAGGTTGGATAAGTTCAAGGGAGAGGGAGATGCATAGGAACACATCACCAACTTCATGAATACATGATTCCATCTTGACAAAGATGATGCTTTTATGTTGATAACATTCATCATGACATTCTCCAGTGCCACAACCCCATGGTTTAACCAGTTACCCAAGCATAGCATCATTGGTTTTGAATAGATGGTAAATGCCTTCCTAGAATGTTTATCCTTTGATGCTAAGAATAAGGTGAAATTGTCTGACTTGGCTAATCTGAAGTAATATGATGACGAGCCAGTATTGGACTATGGGGACAGGTGGATAAAAGTCATAGTGAAGTTATCATTCCTCATTCCCATAGAAGAGCTTGTATGAATGTTAAAAAAGAGTTGCACAAAGCATATTTATTTACTACTATAGCTACAATAGTATGCAACATTCAAATATGCCTTGGGCAAGCCAATATCATCGAAGACATCAAGGTCAATGAGGGAGACCTCAATCTCTACAACAAGAAAGAGTGGAGCAAGAACAATACAAAAAACAAGAACAAGAAGAATTTGGCCAAGCCTACCCAAGTTAATTAGATAGTACTAGCTGCGCCATAGGGGGAATGGACCGCAACCCTAGAATTATCAAGTGCAACCTCCATCGGCTAACTATGATCCCAAGAGCAACCAAGTCCAAAATAGAGAGCGATGACCAACTCAATACTTTATGCCTCTAAATGAATTGATGAACTTGATATTCAACCAATTGAACAAGGTGCAAAGGATAATATTTCTTGATATACAACTGCTTGACCCTAACTGTACCAAGCCAAGGGGATACAAAGAAGATCACCATTTCCCATATCATAGTATATCGAGGCATGAAATCAAAAATTGCATGGGATTTAAGAACATAGTGTAGAACATGATTGAGAAGGGAGAGCTCAAATTTGACAATCCACTGGCTCCTAAAAATAGGGATATGGGTATATTCAAGAACCCATTACCCAATTATGAAGCCTCGAGGCATCAGGTCATGCAGGTCAACTAGATCCTATTTGAGACACCTATTCAAGGATGCATTAAAATGGTTGAGTTGGTCAATGTAGCAACTAGGAGTCAAAGATATGGGCAACCATAGTCGCTGACAACTCCCATCAACATCCCGACTACACCCCAATAGAGATAGGTGTAAAACAATCCTCCAGGTCCCCCAATGAGACCTGTAGTAATGGTTCAAAGTATACTGGAACAAAATTTACAAACAAATCCAACCAAGTTATCCATATATAATCTTATAAAATAGTCCCCTAGGCATAGGGAGACATTAATAGAGATTTTTAGATCAATCGAGCTCCAACCCCAGAACCTAGATGCGTTCATCCATTTTTTGGGGCAAGTGCAATAGTTCCAAGAGCCCATGTTTCATTTTTATGATCACAAAATCAATGAAGTGCCAACCACTACAACAGATCCACATTTGCACATCATCATGTCTATCAATGACATACCATTCAAGAAAGCTCTGATTGATACAGGCTCATCAATCAACATCATTACCACAAAATCTATAGGAAACTTGAAGATACCCAAGTCCAAAATCATTCCAACTTCGTACACCCTTAGGTATTTCAATGATGTGTTGTGCACCATAGTGGGCACAATAATTTTACCTATAAAAGTGGTACATAATACCATTCCTATTATGTTTCATGTGTTGGAAGGGGTAATGTAATATAACTTCCTTCTAGGGCACCCCTAGATTAGGGATATTTAGTGTGTACCCTCAATCTTGCACCAATGCATCAAGTATGTGCATGAGGGATAGGTACACATAGTCCCATCTAATGAAAATCCATTTAAGTATGTGCACCAAGTTGACTTACCTAGAGGTTTCGACCTCCCATAAACGTACTTATACATCAAACCATCATTGCCAACCATGCAACCCATAAGCCAGAGTAAATTAGTGTGAGTTGAGCCATCCACATCGGTACCACCTCCTACATCCAAACGGACTGACACTTATAAAAATCTTGTGATTGACAAGGCCAAGGATAAATAGAAGCTGAAGGTATCCTTAGTAGAGGAAGTACCCCAAGAGTGCCCGACCAAATCAGTAGTAGAAATCTCTATTCCCATGGAGGAGGAACACTCCCAAGAGATATTCGAGGAGGTACCGTAACCTGCCTCACCTTCATCATCAATAGTGTCATCAATCCCCCAGGTGACAATGCACCTACCCAACATAGTGCTAAAAGAGTATCTTGTACAAAATGTGACTTTCACATCAATCATTGAGTCTACACAAGATATGGTACGACCAAGAGTCCCAAACTTGCCAATAGGGACGGTGGTACCCTTAGGGATTCTACCCAACCATATGAACTTCATATATTCTAGGTTGGACTATACTCATAGTTCTCCTGACCTAGAGAATGATTAGAATAAGTCATTCACCATGACTGTCCACTACTTATCAAACCCTGAGTTTGTGCTGAGATACTTTGAACAATGTCACTGGTATAACTATGGCCTAGGCCTATATGATCAGGGGCACAAACTAATATTTTGACCATAATATCAGCTACCTACTGAAATATGGGGCCTAGGATATCAAAAAAAAATTGTGATGACTCTTTAGAGGTAGCCTTAGACATGCTAAACATTGGGTTCACATAAGACATTGATTGGCACCCACTTTGACCCCCTGGCAAAAACTTTTGGGGTGATGAATGGGTGTCAACAATCAATATCACACTCCCTGAGACATATCACCCTAAGTCTTCTCTCAAAGCAAACCCCTCATGAGACATCCTATGGGAGGAAGAGTTGTTGCATAGATATGATCAATATAATTATATCTATGTCCTGAGCAAGGATAAAAATGAAACTGTACTGGCCCACCATGGGTCTCAAGATGTGCAAAAGCTTTCCTGGATAGGCCACACAAAGAGTGGCTACATCTCATATGAAAGTGAGTATATATCAAATGAGGAAGGATACATGTCATATGAAAGTAGTTGTGAGTCAGAGAACTCAACATAGAGGGCCTACTTATAGCCAAGACATGTAGGCCATGATGTTGGGCCATAGACAAATGCTAATAGGTTATTCATAAGTGATGATGACTATGAGGATGAGACTGAGCTAGAATTTTGGGGGTATTCACAAGTAAGTCATCACCCCATCATGGATGTAGAAACAAATGCAAACATTTTTTGGATAAGCGATGATGACTTTGAATATGAAACAAATATGGCTTAGCTAGGGTCTCGCCACTTGCATCCAATAAAATTGCTTTTTTAGAGAGAAGTAGTGCTCCAAGCCATATATCTTGGCCTTCGCTTCTTGGGAAGGCCTCAAAATTTGTATGCTATTCATCATATGGTCAATCCAAATCCACCAACATTTAGAGAAAGACTATTACCTAATGATCCCATCATTTTTTCTATCCATCACCCAGATCCTAAGATATCGATCCCCCCAGAGCCTCATCGTGAGTATAAAGAGTGCCCCCTTGAGATAGAGTTTTACCCATGTGATCTTGGAGATTCTGTTCCATCTATAAAAATGATCTCAATTTATTTGACCACTTCACTCCATAACCTAGCAGATCCTTCAGAGCCACCATTTATTGACATAGATGTTATTGATTGGGATCATTCTGATTCACCCTTAGAGCCTAAGGATTTCCTCCCTAGTGAAGAAATGTTGCAACCATTCCATTTTCCATTAGGTTGTGCACACAATGTTTATCACACTGGTTTGGACCCTAACTTAGTAGGGACTATAAATCCAGCAGATGACATTCATATGATCCCCACTCCTCATCAGCTAGAGGAGGGGACACATATGGCTATAGAGGAGAATTTTAAAATAGACATCAGTGATGATCCATCTCAACCAAAGAAAGTCAAGTTCAAAGAAAGCTTGTCTCTAGAATAATAGGCCATCATAATTTCTCTACTAAAAGAGATATCAAATCTCTTCACTTGGACCTACAAGGACATGGTGGGGCTAGATCCAAAGTTGGTTTTACATAAGATTTCAATAGACCCCGCAAGGAAAATGGTCAAGCAAAAGCTAAGAAATATGCATCCAACCATTGCTTTGATGGTTAAGAATGAATTGCAATTTTTTTTGGATGTGGTCTTTATTGTTCCCATCGACTATCTAGAATGGGTGTCAAATATGGTACCCGTAGGAAAACTTGATGGAAGAGTGTATTTGCATGGATTTTAGGGATCTCAACAAGGCAAATCCAAACGATTCATTCTCGTTACCCAACATAGATGCTCTTGTAGATGCGATAGTAGGTCATGAGATGCTCTCCCTAATGGATGTATTTTTTGGTTACAATCAGATTCATATTAAAGCCGAAGACAAACATAAAATTGCATTCATTACTCCTTGGAGGACATTCTATTACAAATTAATGCCATTCGATCTTAAAAATGCTGGAGCCACTTATCAATGGGTGATAACATATATTTTCCATGACTACATACATCAAATACTAGAAAATTACATCGATGACTTACTCTCCAAGTCATTACTGTGTGATGAGCATGTTGAGGCCCTTATAAAGGTCTTCGATCACTTGATTGAGCACAATGTCAGGTTGAAACCCAATAAATGTGTCTTTGGTGTGACTTCTGGAAAAATCTTGGGATTCATCATTTCTAAATGAGGCATCGCGGTAGACCCAGCAAAGGTAAAGGCTATCCTAGAAATGGCCCTGCCTAAAAACATCAAGGAACTAAGAAGCCTACAGGGCAAATTAGGATCCATAAAATGATTCAGTAGACACCTAAAACATGTCATGTCGATGGCGACTACTCATATGGACATGCTACAAGACCATAATGGAAGATCTTGGATAGACTCCAAGATAGAGCAGTGGTTCTAACCACTCAATTTAGGCTCCTTGGCCTATTCAGTCTAAACCATAGCTGAGACCTATGATCTACATATTGAACTGTAGCTGAGACCTACAATTTATAGTCTGAACTGCAGTTGTCACATGTGGTCTTAACTGAAGTTCAATTGGCCTTCATCCGAGCCAAATTAGTTTGAACGACCATTTATTCTAGAATAAGGCGGTTAAAGTATGAAATATTCCAATCCAACTATCCTAACTACCCTTTATTATTCTTGGCTTCTCCATGAAGCCACCCCTAGCCCTTGGCTAGTCCTATAAGTACCTCTTCAATAAGGGAAATACATATAGGGAATTTTGATAGTGAAGCATTGTCGAAATAGTGAATCAAGTAAGCATTGGAGATTAAAGCAGCGAAGCCCTATCAAATTGTACACTCACTTGAGAGTATTGAGAGAGATTTGTTGCTATCACTTTGCCAACTTAAGCATCATGACAATTCGTGCCATGGATGCCCTAAGGAGCTAAAGCGCCAAGAAATGCCAATTTGGGAAAACGAAGGCCCTATCGAGCAATTCAACCACCAAATATGTTAGAGGACACTGAGGTGACCCTTGATCATCAATTTGACAAGGAGGATCAACCCCATACCCCTGATTTGGAGAGCAAAACCACTTGGTTTCTCACCGTGGCTTTCAGCCACGATTTACAGTGCAGACCGCTCATCAAAGCTACGGTTTGTAGCAGGTGTAATATCTCCTTATTGTTTCTTTTACAGTATGTTTAGTTAGGTTAGATTAATCATTTCAACACTTTATTTGGTAGTTTAGAGACTCTGACTGATCGGATTACAGATTTGAATAGATTTACTTCATTATAGCATTTATGACACTAATGGCTTCTTTCCATGCTTTCATGCTTTATTTCACATAAGTAGGCCATTAGATAATTAGATGTATTGTTATTTTATGCATATCTAGGAATATTTATCGATTTAGCATAGTTTAAATACATTTTACAAGCTTTCTTGATTTCATGTTATTCATGGCATATTTATGTTTTCATGCTTTAAAGGGCCTCATCATGAGAGGCTACCTATTTGTATAACTTTATTGTGTTGTTTCTTGATTGTAGGGAATAGATTCAAAGGAGACTCAATCATTCAATTCCTTCCTCAACATGAATAAGAGGGCTAACTCCACCCTAGAGCAGTTTCTGACTATTTAAAAAAGCAATAGTATTGCGCCTACCCCATTGGGGGCTTTTATATTGTATTAATTGTATCAAAATTTGGGTGACCCTAATATGGGCATGATTGTAATCGGGATTCATTGCAATATTAATAAAATAATCATTCATTTCATTATCATATGTAATCTTGTATCTCTTTTTATGCTTTCGTGTTGATTTCAATTGATCTATTAGATAGATGCATGCTTTTTGGGATAGGTCAGAAGACGATCACGGTGGAACTCCATAAAATAAGCGATCTAACTGTTGTTTCTATTGTTTTTATAATTTTAGGTATAGAAGATAGCTATCAACTGTAGGCCAACAACTGAACCACAGCTCCAACATGTGGTTTACAGTGCAGACCGAAGACCAGACATGTGGTTTACAATTGGTAGAGCAGACAATATAAAACAAAGTATAGATCGAATGTGGACCTGAGGTAGGTCCCACTTTTCACCCTCTATTATTTTTCTATCTCTGTGTTTTTCCAGAGTGATCAATTTTGTAAATCTTACTAGGAAATTAAGAAAATAAGAAATGAATTAGGTCCTAGGTTTGCATTTGTTTTTCACGTCATTAGAAAGGTTTTGCTAGGAACAATGGATCTCTAATTTTAATCCACCCTAGAATCCAACATGCTTGATAGAACTTGTGTGTTTGGTTTGCATGTTTAAGGCCAAAGTAGTGGCCATTTACATACTAGTTTGCATTGTCGAAAAATCATGTAGTATAGCATGCATATCTGAATATAAAACATTTATTTTTACATGACATGTAGGAAACAATCATTGTATTGTATTATGCATTTTTATTTTATGCAAATTAAAATGAACCACACACACCGTGTTTCACTTAAATGTTGGTGAGTTGGGATTGATATCCAACCACTGGTAGGGTTCAACGACGGTGGAGGTGACTTCCATACGTTGGCCCAAATCCTACGTACCCTTGGATACTAGACCAATATCGGATCCAAGAACCATCCGTAGCCCAAAAAAATTCCATGTACTTCTCTTTGGAGGGTATAACACTGACTGGGTGAGATTGGGTGAGGATCTAGTAGGACCTATGCTCCTTGTTCGGGTGTGGACTTTCATTACCACACACGGGGTATTTATGCAGCTTGGAAGTCACATCCAGGTTGTCGAGCTACGAGCATACAGGTGAAAGTCAATTTAAACTGAGAATATCATTCAATGCTTTTCAAAATATGATAAGGAGTTCTATACTGACACAACAAATCATTAAAACACATCAAACAATTTAGGGCTCACTTTTAAAATGTAAATGAGATAATCACATTGTTTACTTTGTATGTTTTTTTATTGCTTAATTCATCAAGATAAGGTCCTCATTGAGGCCAAAAATTTTAGTAAGAGAGGGAACCTCTCGAGTGTTTTTTAGTTGGTTCATCATGATGACTAGGCATGATAGAGCTCAATCATGAACTAATGAGTCAGATAGTTCATGGAGAGGCTTTTAACACTTCTGATGTTCTCCTAAGGATATTTCAGACCTCGCATGCCTCCTTGCTAGGAGTCACACTCATTATGCACCTGAGGATCCAATCCTCCTAGAATGACATTCTAATAGTCATTGCAAACCCCCTTCATCACACAAGGGGTCCCCCCATATAGATCATGGGGTTTATGCATGCATAGTGATAACCCACATCATTAGGACTCCGTCCAATGAGATATAGAGTTTTGAATCTTACTCCATGAGTCGGTCATATAGGGAATCTGAGTCTCATGCAGCCCATGAGAGGTGACTACTCCACGATCAATTGGAGGAGGTGTGCAGTGAGCGTAATCTTCTAGAGCGTGAGTGCACAGAGAATAAGAGATCTCATCAAAAAATGTTGGATGAGCTCGAACAATTTAAAGAGAGGATTTACCAATAGAGATCACATGAATAACAATCATGTGAGGTAACTCTTGAAAAGAAGCTCATACCTAGAGTGCTTAGGAAACAAGTCAACGTGATGCATCTTATGCATCGTCAAGAGTTTACACTTAAGCAAGTAGATGGCCATTCCTCTAGAAGGATAGATATGCCTAGGGTTATCGAATAACAATAGAAAGAGATGTTTAAGGATCCCATGCATAAGCATGATATTGAAATTAGTAATGTTAGAGAGGTGAGTAATGTAAATGCTCAAAAGTCATCACAATCCTTGGGGTATATACAATCTAGTCCACCATATAAGGAACTTGTGATTACTTTCCATAAACAGGAAGTCAAACATGTCCCTGTCAAGGAATATTATCCTCCATTGCATATCATAGTGAGGATAAAGCATATTACATATAAGCGAGTGTTGGTGGATACAGGATCATTGATTTATATCATCATCGCCTCAGCGTTTAAAAATCTCAAAATTCCACCATCCCACATCAAGGAAATAACTTTAATGTTGCAAGTCTTTAACGATGTGGAATCCCCTATAGTAGGCACAATAGTCCTCCCCATAGAGGTAGGACAAAATATTATTCCTATATTGTGCTATGTTTTAGAGGGATCAAGATAGTATAATCTACTACTTGGAAGACCATGGATAAGAACCATGGAGTGCGTGCTATCAATAGTGCATCAGTGCATTAAGTACACCCATGGTGGTGAAGTCCATATAGTTGAGGTCGACCCAAATCCCTTAAAGTATTATAAACCAAAAAATCATCCGTAGGAACCTGGTAAGGCTCCTATGCATCTATAAGTTAAATTGGATAAGTCTATCCAAAGTTCGAACACATCCTTGCAGACTGTGGTGGATTTACAGTCACCACCGCTATCATTAGGAGAGTCACCTATGACCCCTACACTCTTGACATCGCTTAGAAAATAAGGATTGATGAATGCCATCATAGAGATGCTCACAGCTACTTTGAAGGTGTCATTAGAGGATCCTCATACTCCTATCAAGGAGGAAGAACCTAGCATGGTCATGGATGCATCTAAGTTTATCACACAATCTTCATCCATCATGTCACCAGATAGTCCTCATGAGGATGATGGTGAATATGAAGAGCTTATAGAGGCCAACATTACGATGCTGCCCACCATAGATTCCATTGAGGATCTAGGTCAGATTTTTATCGAGTTTCTACCTGCATATCCTATCCTGGAGGCATCATATGAGTATGAGGAAGGTTTAGTTATTGCGACTAAAATAGGATAGCCTTAGTATGTTGATAAATTACCTATGATGCATGTAGTTGTGGAGTCTTCTCATGAGTTTGTGGGAATGGTTGACATTAGGCTAGAAGATCAGGTGATTCCTAATCACATAGAACCAAAGATGGGGTAATCCAGTGGTGTTTCCACATTTCCAGGGCTAGAACCTTTGAAATTATTCACTCTTGACTCATTTCTTATAGCACCATCTCAAGAGCACAAATAGGTAGGTTCCTCGCATCATATTGGGGGTATCAAAACTAACATATTTCAACACAAAAAAGTGAAACAACAACTTGAACTGAGTCATAGGCATAAGAATGTGGATAGCACTAACGAACTGTGTCATCAAGAAGTGTCCGCATCAACTCAAACTAAAGACATAGGTGATTTTAAATTACCTAATGGATCCATAGCATCCACTTTTTTTTTTCCTTCAAATGAAAAATGTATTTCGAATTAGTCATTGGAAATACATAAGAACTCTTTGTCAATATTGCAATCCATTCTAAGCCATCTATAATGGATGGAGTATCAAATGGATGAGCAATATAAGGCATTGCATTTTATCAGGAACCATTTTGAAATCCTAAGATCACAAAAGCAACCCTTGTCTGAGGCTAAATCACTTCTTGTGCAAGTATAGGAAAAACCTCAGTAAAAGTGAGAGCCCATGTGGTCAACCCAACCATTGGATTCTCAAAGCAAACCAATGCGGGTCAAGAGCCCAAAACAGTCACATCATAGTGGGACTCCTTTAAAATAGTCTATGTATGACATATTTCAAAAGTTGCAAGAGGCTAAGGTCATCACCTTGCCTGATACATTCCTTTTAAACCCAAATAGAGCTAAATCTATGGGTTACAGGGAGCATCACTATTGTCTCTATCATCGAATAGAGGATCATGGCATTCAAGATTATCATGAATTTAAGAGTGTGGTGCAACATCTAATAGATAGTGGGGTTTATCATGTAGATGGTTCTCTCATAGTGCCCCAACATGCTAAAGTGGAGGTCACACTTCCTCATGGGCGACCCCGAAGTCGTTAGTCACCTCGTAAGCCCAATAGGCCAGTGCAACAAGTAGTGTCATTTTAGATGACTACTCTAACTTTGTTTCAAAATTTACATGAGGAAAAGGCATTCATATTTCCTAAATTCAAGCACATGGTATCTAAGACTAGGTCACCTGATGGGGATCCCTTTTGTGTGTATCATCGAGCGCATGGACATGAAATTCGGGGTTGCCAATAATTTAAGAGAGTCATCCAAGACCTAGTAGAACAGGATGCAATCCACAAGGATGGTTCTATCATTCCTCCTTACATAAGCATCGGCACTCTGATGAGGTACGTTCTTCACATGGGAGAGTTGATTTTTTTCACTCTTCCTAAACAAGTTGATTACCTTTCAATGAATAGCATGCACACTGGGGGTCTTCAAGGTAGCATACCTTTCCCACCAACCACACCAAATTTGATAAGGAAAAATGAGGAATCTAGAGGTATTGCACCTCCCTCACCATCATCGAATGGCACACACACTGGGGGGTACATAGGGTAGAATGTCCTCCCCGAAAGGCTTCGAGGGTTTTCTTAAAACTACTAAGTCAATCCCAAAAAGGTACGAAGTTTTTGGTCAACCCAAAGGTCTCAAGGGCTGCTAAACACCACTCGATCATCCTAAAAGGCTCCAAGCTCATCTATGAGTAGTTTGGTCAATCAAAATATATCAAGAGTTTTTGAAAAAATGCTTGGTCAACCCAAAAGCTCCAAGGATTCTAAAAAAATAGCTTGGTCATCCCAAAACACCCCAAAGGTGCCCATTGATGAGGATTGATGTTAGATCTTTCATATGACCCCTCTAGTAGTTCCTAGCTAGGTTTGCATAGTTTATTTCTAGCAAATTAATATTGTAAGTGAGTCTCCTTCTCACATGCACTTGTGGGCACTAGTTATCTTCTAGTTGTCATTTAGAGTGTTAGTTAGTAAGTGTGAACTCAAAGTAGGAAGTGTGTACTTCAAGATAGCTAAAATGGATCTTCTAGTTAGCAATATTCCTTTCTCTTAACTTAGAAGTTTACGTGCATTCTCCTTTGCACCTTTGTAGCTTTTTGGTTAAGCATATTGGATCAAATCCATGATTTCATGGGTTGGTTATGTATTTTGGGCCATTAGTGCCTATATATTGAATTGTAAATAATAGAACACTTAGTTGGATTTTCAATCCTTTTCATTGGTATCAGAGCCTAGTTCATGTTTGCACTAGGGCTTGTGAGGTGAGAGGATAGGAGATAGTTTTAGTATGAGAAATATTTTCTCATTGAGGACTCGGTTTAAGCCCAAAGGGAGCTTGAAAACCATTCGGAGAAGGAAGTTCCTTCGCCGACAAACCCCTCGTTCCAACTTTTTGCTTATGCTCAAGAGGTATAGGAAAAGTTTGCCCCAGAGTTCTTCGTATACTGATCCTTGGAAGGGATTGGATCGTAGCTACGGTCCAATTAGGATTAGGGAGCCATTTGACCTTGCTGCCCCCCATTTTTGAGTATTGAAGAGCTCCAGGAGGTCATCAAAGCTAGGTCGTGTGTCGACTTAGATCTGGGTGCCTTTCAAACGCTGGTCGTGTGTCGACCGGATCTTGAAAGGAGAGCTACTGGTGGGAGCTGGTTGCTCGCGTTTTTACAAATTAAGTTTCTTAAATTTTAAAATTAACCCCCCTGGTTAATTTTTAAAATTTTTTAATTTGTAATAGGACAACATTGATTTTCAGTAATATATTATTATTTTTAATATATTGCTTAGCTGCATATTTTGTAAAAAAAAAATATATATATATATATATATATCAATTTAGTTTTTTGTTGTAGCTTTAGCTGGGCCTCGGTCGCATTCGGCGACCTCGGCGGTTCTCGGCCGCGTTCAACGAGCGGCGATCGACGTTATCCGATAGCACCGCTCGCACGTTTACGGTAGGGGCGCCGAGCCGATGGTCATCTCGTAAAAACATCCGGCTACTATCATGGCTGTCCAGTGATAGTTCTTTGGCCTACGACCGCGCTATCTGCTGATGTCGGGCCGACGCCCGACCTTGCTTGTCGGCGTGACGATGCGAGTCGACCGCTGACGCATTGTCGATCGTCGATAGCACCGTTACGCGGCCTATGGCCTGGATCGATTGAATGTCGACCGCCAGGCGCTTAGGGCCTGACGTGCCTGTCAGCTGGTAGTCAGACTTCGGTCTGACTACGCGATCCAGCCGACCGCGTCGTCGGGCGGGCAACAACTTGCTGCCGCGTCCGATAGGTCGGCGGGGATTCCGCGGACTGCCGCGGTTGGCGGGGTTTACTCGTTGTCCGGCCTACGGCGGTCAACCCAGCCGCATGGCTGAGGGCTGACGCCTACATAGCCATGCAGGATCTAGGGATTGGTGCAGCAATTGCCTCGAAAATTGAAATTTTTTTAATTCTGCACATTTGCCTTGGGAATTGTGCCAGGCAAGATTGGTTTTCTGCACTTAGGGATCCGTGCAACTGGAGGCTGACAAATTTTCATGCAGGGTACTTGAAGATCAGTTCCAGTTAAGACAGCCAAAGCATGGGTAAATTATTGTAATTATTTTTTAATTTTTACTATTTAAGGTTGCATGTTAAATTTAGTTTTTATTAATTTAATTTTTAATAACTTGATTAAAATTCATTAATCTTTGATTTAATGAAATTTAATTTTTTTAATTAAGTTATTTTTAAATTAATAAATGTTAAATTGCACCTTAGATTAGTTTAAAAATTTCAAAATTTTCAGCCTTAGGAGTAAAATTTTCAAATTTTGAAGCACTCCATTGTAACAAGGAAAAAGTTCCATTTTTCTTTCCTTGATTAGTGCTTTCTCATTTTTACTCCTGGCTTATACCCGGGAACACATGGCTTCTGACTTGGCTGCCCAAGTGGCAGAATTGGCCCATGTTGTAAACACTTTGGCAGATAAGGCTAATGACACTACCATGGCAGAAGTCCTTGGCAATCTTGCCATGAAGGTAAATGACATTTCTTTGCATAATGCTTCAACTTCTGCTCATGATTCTCGTCTGAGAGTTCGTTGTGAAGTTCCATTGTATGATGGATCCGGGAACCCTGATGTCTTGAATAGTTGGATTCTTGACATGAGTTCTTGGTTTTCTTTCTCTCAACTTTCAGAAGATGATATAGTGCCTTATGCTAAGCTAAAACTTTCAGGCTTAGCCAAAGTACTTGTTGAACGAAAAAGAGGACACGATGTACTAACTACATGGGATGAGCTTGTACAATGTCTTAAGACCAATTTCTATCCTTCAAATTATTCTAGGGAATTGGTTATTAAATGGTTTCGTTTTCGACAAGGTACTAATATGTCTGTACAAGAATATATTTTCCAATTTAACAGGTTCAGAATACTTGTAAATGTGGAGGATGATGTTCCAGGTTTGATTCTCAAATTTCAAAGTGGCTTGTTGGAGCATTTGTACAGGGAACTAATGTTTGTTTCTATGGAAACGTTGGATTCAGTTTTCAACCAGGCGCAGCTTGCGGAGGACAAGTTTAAGGCGCAATCGCGGGCATTCCGCACACTTTGTTACTCAAGTGGTTGCAAACTCATCAAAAGGGAATAATTCTTTCTCACAAAAGAAGAATTTTGCTCAAAAGAAGAATGTGTCTTCTCCATCTCCTTCTTCTCCTTCCCCTTCCGCTTCTACTCCTTCTTCTTCTTCTTCTAAATCTTCTTCTTCTTCTTCTAAGAAATTCTGCAATTATTGTAAGAAGAAAGGGCATGAGAAAGCTGATTGCTTTAAGCTTAAAAAGAAGAGTTTAGTAATTACTACTCAAGAGGAGGATGCTTCCAAGGGTCCCCTTGAGTCTGTAGGAGAGAGTAGAGTATATACGGAATTACGAGGTAAGCTTAATGAAGTTACCTTAGTAAATGTAAGTTCTTCAGAAGGGGCTCGTGATGCTTTGTTCATCACTCGAGCCCACTTGCTTCATAATTTTGCAACTGATTGTATAGTGGATAATGGCTCGTAGAAAAATCTAATTGCGAGGTCCATTGTCGAGCGTTTGAAGTTACCTATGGAGCCTCATCCTCAACCTTATTCTTTGGGTTGGAAGGATAGTGGAAGAGGCTCAGAAATCACCCACACTTGCACTTTAAAATTTGCACTTGGCCCACATTTCATAGATCAAGTCACTTGTGATGTGACTCCTATGGATTGTTGTGGGATTTTGCTTGGACAACCTTTTCAGTATGATAGGAGAGTTGTTTATGATGCTTTCAAAAGAACCTACACACTTCAAAAATATGGTAAGGTCTTTCTCATTAAAAGCACCAACACTCCTAATATCATTCTAAGTTCCAAGCAAACGAAAAGAGTAATTAAGAAAGGTGGTGATGTTGCTCTAATTTTCATTCGCTCTCAAAACACTTCTACATCTACATCCATTACAAAGCAACACTCTTCAATGGATAAAATATTGCAAAGTTATTCACACATATTTCAGGAGCCAAAGTCTCTTCCTCCAATTCGCACAATTAATCACAACATTGAAATAATTCCTGGTTCTTCTCTTCCTAATGCTCCCATGTATAGACAATCTATTTTGCAAAATGAAGAAATAAAAAGGCAAATAGAAGATTTGTTGTCTAAGGGTTTCATTAAGGAAAGTACTTCTGCTTGTGCCTCACCTATTTTGTTAGTTCTTAAGAAAGATGGCACTTGGAGATTATGCATTGATTTTCGTGCTTTGAACAGAATTTCTGTGAAGAATAGATATCCCTTACCCCGCATTGATGATTTATTAGATCAGCTTCAAGGAGCTAAGTTCTTTTCAAAAATAGATCTCAAAAGTGGATATCATCAAGTGCGTATCCAAGGTGAGGATACATGGAAGACAACTTTCAAGACGAAGATGGGCCTCTTTGAATGGTTGGTCATGCCCTTCGGTCTTACTAATGCTCCTGCAACCTTCATGAGGTTGATGAATGATGTATTTCGTGAAGTCCTTGACAAATTTGTCATAATATATCTTGATGATATATTGATTTTCTCAAAAACTTGGGAGGAACACCTTAGGCATATCCGAGCAAACCCTTGATCTTCTTGCGAAGAATCAATTATATGCCAATTCTTCCAAGTGTTCTTTTGGCAATACTTCGGTTTCTTACCTTGGCTATGTGATTAGTGAGAGTGGAATTCAGGTAGATCCCATAAAAGTTGATGTTTTACTTAAGTGGTCCCCTCCTACAACTCTCACTGAGTTAAGGAGTTTCCTAGGACTTGCGAATTTTTATCGCAAGTTCATTCCTCAATATTCCACCCTTGCAGCTCCATTGCATTATCTCACTAAGTCCAAAACTCCATTTCATTGGGAGAAAAGCCAAGAAGTTGCCTTTGAGAAACTCAAAAAGAAACTTTGTACAGCACCTGTGTTAACTTTACCTGACCTTTCTCAACCTTTTGAGATTGAAACAGATGCCTCTAAAGTTGCCTTAGGAGGCTGTGCTCAAACAGAATGGTCATCCAGTTGCTTATCATTCAGAAACTTTTTCTGCTGCTAAGTTGAACTATTCTACATATGACAAGGAGTTGTATGCTTTAGTTCAAGCTATTAAGTATTGGAGACACTATCTTTTGGGAAAATATACAGTAGTACAAACTGATCATATGCCTCTCAAGTTTTTACAATCTCAAAGTAAAATTGAAGAATCAAGACATATGAAGTGGGCCTCTTACCTCCAACAATTTCACTTGGTGATCAAGTACAAAAAGGGGAAGAGTAATACTGTTGCTGATTGTTTGAGTAGGCCTCCGACCACTCTTGCCTTAACATTTATGTCCACTTCGCACTTGGGATTTCAGACTTGGCCTAATCGGTATTCTCAGGATCCTGATTTTGGAAAAATATTTGAGCAAGTGAGTAAGCCTTCTTCTTCCAATTTGCGTCCTTTCCAAGATTTCTACATCAAAGAAGGACTTCTTTACAAATTGGACAAGGTTTGTGTTCCTTGTGAGCCTAGAGTGTCACTTCTTAAGGAAGCTCATTCTACACTTTATGGTGGTCACTTTGGGAAGCATAAAACACTTCATCATTTGCAACGATTTTTCTATTGGCCTAAAATGCGGAGGGATGTGTTGAGATTTCTCAAACGATGTGCGGTTGTTGTCGCTCAAAACCAGCTAATAGGAAGTTTGGCTTAGGCATGCCTTTGCCCATTCCTTCCCATCCTTGGGAAAGCATTTCCATGGATTTGGTTAGTGGTTTTCCTATGACGGTGCGCCAACATGATTGTGTGTTCGTGGTGGTTGACAGATTCAGCAAAATGGCTAAGTTTATTCCATGCCGCAAGACAAGTTCTGCATCAGACTTAGCTCAATTTTTCTTTGACAACATTTGGCGTTCCTTTGGTCTACCTACCAGCATTATCTCGGATCGTGATTCACGCTTTGTGGGTCACTTTTGGCGTTCTTTGTGGAAGATTTTGGGAGTTTCCCTTAACTTTTCTATCGCCTATCATCCGCAGTCCGATGGGCAGACTGAAGTGGTAAACCGTACACTTGTGCAAAGTTTGCGAATCTATCATCACGCTTCACCAGCAAAGTGGGACTTGAGTCTCACGCATATTGAACATGCCTATAATAGGGCCCTACATTCTTCTACAGGTCATTCACCCTTTGAAGTTTGTATGGGATTTCAGCCCTTGGCACCTTATGAGTTACCTTTGTCTTTGCCTTCTCCTGTCACTTCACATCTTCAGAAGGAGCAAGACAAGGCACACTCATTTGTTCAACACTTGCACAATCTTCAATCAAAGGTGGTTGAGATTTTGCAAAAGACACAGCAATAGTAGAAAAAGGCCATGGATCGACATCGAATTCCTCATCCATTTCGGGTTGGTGATAAAGTTTGGTTGCATCTTGACAAGCGGCGTTTCACTGATAAGACTCATAGCAAAATCAAACCAATTCGCTATGGGCCTTATACTATTCTTCAGCAGGTGTCCGAGAATGCTTTCCGCCTTGATCTTCCCGCACACTTGGGAATTCATGACGTCGTCAATGTAGATCTTTTGAAGTTGTACTTTGACTCTACATTGGAGACTGCACCAGCTATCAGTCATCCTATGGACGTGGTTCCTGAAGCTCAGTTACCATTGGATGCAGATCAGATCTATGACACGAAGACTCGACAGACTCACCAGGGGTCTACCACCTCATATCTTGTGGCTCGACGAGGACAGCTATCGCATCAGGCTCGTTGGATTTCTTTTCATCAGATGTCCCGTGACTTTCCTATTCTTTTGAAAGCATTGGAGTCCAATGCTTCTATTGTGGGGAGGCATGATGAGGATTGATGTTAGATCTTTCATATGACCCCTCTAGTAGTTCCTAGCTAGGTTTGCATAGTTTATTTCTAGCAAATTAATATTGTAAGTGAGTCTCCTTCTCACATGCACTTGTGGGCACTAGTTATCTTCTAGTTGTCATTTAGAGTGTTAGTTAGTAAGTGTGAACTCAAAGTAGGAAGTGTGTACTTCAAGATAGCTAAAATGGATCTTCTAGTTAGCAATATTCCTTTCTCTTAACTTAGAAGTTTACGTGCATTCTCCTTTGCACCTTTGTAGCTTTTGGTTAAGCATATTGGATCAAATCCATGATTTCATGGGTTGGTTATGTATTTTGGGCCATTAGTGCCTATATATTGAATTGTAAATAATAGAACACTTAGTTGGATTTTCAATCCTTTTCACCCATAATCCCGTTGGTTAGTCCTAAAAGCTCTAAAGTTTCCTACGAATTGCTTGGTCAATTTAAAGGCTACAAAGGCATGTACTCATCATTTGGTCAGATATGAGGCTCAAAACTCAAAAATTATAAAATCAATAAAATCCAAAAAAAATGGTAAAACATGAAATCCAAAAATACTTACATTCCAATTGCATCATTGCAATTCATATTTCACATGCATTTTATCGTTGCATTGCATATAGGTAGTCATCATTCATTGCATTATGTAGTAGAAGAAATTATGTTTGTCAGTATTACAAACAACACCACGCTTGTGTTTTAATCATGCACGTCTACATTTATCATAATCCATCAGTCATGTGATTAAATGTGTTTTTCAACACAACCTATAATTTTGCTATGAGAGACATACTCAGGTTTTTCGGTCACTCAACCATACCTAGAGGTATTATCAAGAGTGGATAGAAAGCTTACTTTGGTTTTGTAGCTAAGGTCCAGTTATTATAACCCTTAGCATATCAGAATCCTATCACTAATCAAAAAATTAAATAATCCTAATAAGGACTAGGGGAAGATGAAAGCCACAAAGCATGATCGAGTATCCTGAAGCGAAAAGAGTTATTCTTGCTTATCCCTTTGTGTGGATGGTATGGGAAATGTTGGCAGTTGGAAAAAGGACAAGTATATTCCCCACTTAGAATCCCTTGCTTACAATAAAATGAGCAATATCCCAGAGTGATATCCTATATCAATTCTCAAGGTTGATACCCTAGATTGATATTATAGATCGACATCCTGGATTGATATCCTATATTGATATCATAGATCGATACACTCAATCGATGTTACAAAAACAATTCCCCCCAAAGTATAATCCTCCAAAGGAAAGTTTCTAAAGAAAATTATCAAATATAAATTCTAGAAAGTGAATATCAAATGAAGATCAAAAATCAAAGCTCAAGTGAAGATCAAATGAAGATCAGAAATAAAAGTTCACATCAAGATCAAATGAATATCAAAAAGCAAGTTCTAATTAATATCAAATGAATATCCAAAGAAATTCAAAGTCAAAATATAATCAACTCCCTTGCTTCACTACATATGAGCAAGTATCCCAAAAAATGAAAGAAAAAAGAGGGACAAAACTTGAATCCCTAGAATTTCCAGCATTATTGTACCTTACGCATGACGATATGTTTGATGCATTAGCATCTTTCTTATGATCAATACCAATGTTTGAATGTGGAAGAGCTAGCTTTAGGTGTCCTATATCACCTAGTGGCTTAGTTCAACTGAAATCTAAACCTAAGATTGGATAAACACTTACGGATCCCCTATCTTAGCAATGGACTAAAAGAATTCCACCTGACATTGGGGTATGCTTGTGCCTTATCTTAAAAGTATTCATGTGCACACACAGGGATAATGAATAGTTAGGGCCTATCCTAGCGAATGTCTTACATTTTAGAAGTCTAGTCTGGTTAGTATGCAACTTTTGATAAGTCAGTTAGGGTGTTTGAGTCTCATGGAAAACCTCAAATATCTCTCTAATAGCAACAAAATATCAAAATATCACAAACCATCAAAAAGTAAAATTCATTTCAAAACATAAAATTGCAAAGTATCCAATACATGATACGTCATTAATAGTAAGCACAATCAAGATATAGGATAGATATCGGATGGATATCATAAACAATATTTAGACGACCACTAACTATATCGTGTATATCATTCAAAAGTGCAAAAATAAAATAGAATGACATATTGCATCATTTGCATCATAACATCGCACATCATTACATTTCATATATGGGTGATTAATCGATCAAATTATTATTATAAGGATTTCCAATTACATTCATGATTTTTATACATTTTGTGGTGTCACCCATTAGATTGATAAACACATATTGCATTCACTCCTTATGTTTTAAGTGATTTAAGCATACAGGTTTATTTACATTAGATTACCATCATGTAAATAATGCATTACATCAGCATATTGTGATAATGTCATAAAATTAAATGCGTGCAATAAAGAAAAATCAAATATGCATTTAAGGAAACATCGCATCCATATGCATCCATCATATAGCACATCTAAATATCTAGAGCACTGCATATCATCATCATCATAAATTAAATAGCTATCTAGTGCATGTCATACATACATCACATCATATAGCATCAAATTAACATAAGCATTGCATCCATGTGCATAACATAAACATGACACATAATGAGCCAAAATTATTAAATCTAATATATATATATATATATATATATATATATATATATGTGTTCGAAATGAGTGAATAAAGTATATCAAAAATACCCGTAGGCTACATCCATGTAGGTCCTCAACCTTACACACAAAATAGTACATCAAATTAGCAACCCGTGTGTATGTTATGGAGGGCCTGTTGATGCACTGTCGTTAAGCACATCATTAATTCTCAATGAATTTGTCAATCCAGGGCAGTGTACAAGGCTATCTACGAAAAGAGTGAACAGGGCTATAATTTAAGGTCAATTGGGAGCAACAAGTCTTATTGGTGGAACTGATTGTGTGGGGGTTTTTAGGTCTCTTCTACCTCTAAATTGCATAAATTGAACTTTAATCTAATTGCAAGAATGAAAACTAATTGTTGATTACAGAAATGAAACCTTAGTTACGGTTGCAAGAATGAAATCTGATTAAATTGCAGAATTAAAACCCTAGTTACAGTTGCAGAATTGGAAACCTAATTACAGTTGCAAAATGAAAGTCTATTTACTCTTGCAATAATGAAAACTAAAATTAAGTCCTGTCAATACTCTGTAATAGAAGGTTGTCAATCTTCTGTGCAGGGGTTGACAACAAAAACAATAATGCAGGAAAATTGCAGAAAACTATAAATTGCTGGAAATGGAAATTGTAGTAAATTGGAAAGTTGTTGGAAAGCAAAAAGACTAATCAGATCTACTGCTAATCACATCACAAAAGTATCTTGAACAGAAAATAAATTATTAGGACTGAAATGGATGTTAACTACTACAAAAGAATGAAATTGACAAGTTTCACAACTTATTCTACTGCAGCAAAATCAGAACAAAACATGTCTGTTAGTCCTCCTCCTAGGTCCGGAAGTGGCCAGCCTCCTTTTCTAGAAGAAGGTATGAGTTCCTCTCTCTCTAAATCTTACTCACACTCAAACATAATAGAATGAATAGAAAAACTTGTACTTTATTGATTCAGAACATGATTACAAATCTGCTTGCTAAAACCTGTTACAGAACTATAATAGTCTCAGTTTTCTCGCTTATTCTCTATCTATATTTTCTCTACTACTATTTCTACTTTTATTATTATTAGCTCAACCTGGACGGGAGCTATCTTTTATAGATGCCTAAAATCTAATTACAACAGAAAATATACTCTGCAAATCAATTCCTGTTATTCTGTAGTATTCCCTGGGTTTATCCTAGAAGAGGATCTTTTCCATAAATTGTGGCTTTGGATGGCAAGGATGGCAAAGTTATATGGGAGATATTTTCCTTTAACCTCCTCAGCCTTCTTTCCCTTTTTCCACCATCAAAAATCAGTCAACAGGTCAAAAAGTGCTTTCTGTTCTCAATCCGGAGCTAAGTGGCTCAATCCGAAGATATTCGCTCAATCCGAAGAGACTGTATTTCTCAATCCGAAGATCTTCGGAATGACCAACTATGTACTCTTCAATTTATTTCAGCTGCATTTCTCAGGTGGATTAGTCCTCAGGATCAGATTGCAATAGCCTTCATTCCTCTTCATGTGTGAATTCCATGCCTTGCCATTCATTGGTAGTTGGCTGGAATTTACATAGGAAAACTAGTTTCTGTTGCACAGTAACAGTTCTTTGCACTATTTGCTAAATTCAAAGAAATTAATGCTTGAGAAACATCAAAATAAGAATAGTAAAGTGTTGCTATCAGCCTAAGCATATCCCTTATGTAACAGGTCATGGCAAAGTGACATAAAACTACACAAAAACTGTAAAAATCAGCATATAATATTCCAAACACATCAATCATGCAAACAATTAATACACAACATATTAGATCAACTTAACTAGTATATAAAGTAAATCATAGAGTTTTAGGCAAGTTTTAGTTGTTCAAAACATGCTATGATGGAGGCATTTCCAGGCCTCATCATTTTCCCCCAACTTATATTAATGCATGTCCTCATGCATTCTGTTGGGCTATAGAATCACAGATATCCATATTCAAGTTCCATGATCTGTAGAACAACTTTTTGCCTATATAGTATCCTCTATTCTCCTGAAGGTTTTTGAGCCAATTTTCAAACTACTCATCTGGTTGAGGATCCTCTTCAAAATAGTAGGGAACTGGAGTAATGATGGTTGGAGGCCTAAATATGAGACCTACCCAGTTATGCTGCATAATTTCAATAAGTTGTATCACCCCTTCTGCTCTTCTTCTAGACCATTCCAGATTAATGGGGGAGATAGGCTCCCTTTTCTGTAAAGACATGGAAAGTTCTGCCCATCTATTTCTGCAATGTGATAATGCTGGAACAAAATTGTCATTACAAAAATTCTAAAATTTAGTTACACAGTCCCTCAAATTTCTCAAATACATCCTTTTGATATCATCCCTATTCATCATGAGAAAATGTTGTCTGGTGATAATCGGATGATTTGGCTGAATTGCTCTGACTAACAATTCAGCTCTTAATTCAATTTCCTTATTTTACCTTTTTTCTTGGTCCCAGTAAAACTGATTTTGTAAGGTAGACATAAAAGCTCTCAATTGCACATCTCCTATGCAAATCTAGGGGTGGAAATCTACATCCTCTAGAATGAAAAAGTTATGCAAAAATAACTCACATAGCAAGTTTTTCTGCTCTGTAGGACTATTGAAGTAAGCTTCCAAAAACTCTTTAGCTTTTTCCAGTTTATAGGGGAGACCTGAGCTAATTCTCATAACCTGCCATCTCAGATATCTCTCCTTCAGAATGAGACTGTAAAACCTGGCAGGTCTTCTGAATTGAACCAAAAATTCAGCAATTTGACATAGGTCAATTACTTTTTCATTCAATGCACTGATTTTTGTGTCCTTTGTCTCCAGCTATTTTCCTACCAGTTTCAATTTCTCAACCTGTGTGGCAAGCTTTTCATATTTGATCATCCAGTTAGCAATGTCTGTATTATACTGCTCTAGGGATACAGTATTGGGTGGTCTAATTACAGGTTGAAACTTAGGCAACAGTTCCACTTGTACCCCTTTTTCTGCCACTTCTACTAGTTGGACATCTGATAGCAATTCTACTTGTATCCCTTTTTCTGCTACTTCCACTAGTTGGACATCTGACAACAATTCTACTTGTATCCCTACTTCTACAGAAATATTATTCAGAGGAGCACTTACTTGATTATTTACATTTTGTTGTTCAAAATGCTCCTGTGTTGGTGTTTCTTGCAGACATAACTATTGTGACTCTCCACAGATATTCTTTTCTGGGCTCCTGATCGATTCTGGAGCATCTCCGGATTGAGAAGGTGTTGCTTCGGAATGGAAGGGCACTGCTTCGGAATGAGCTCTTGTGTTTTCATCCAAAGATGCCTCTATCAAGGGGGAAGAATTATCTACCCTAGATAATCCAAGCAGTAATTGAGCCAACTCTTCCTCATTATCTGTTGTAGTTGACTATTTTTCAAATTGTAACAGTCTGCTCTTTAGTTCCTCCACTTCCTGCTGCAACTCTGCAATTCTTTTTTCATGTTTTTCAATGATATTTTCCTTCTCCTCAACCCATCTGGTTTGTGTTTTAATCACACTCTTGGCTGCTCTCAACTGTTCTGCAATGTCCACCTCCTCTTCTTCTGATTCAGAATCTGATGCAGACAAATTATCTACAGTTTGTTGCTCAACCATTATCTCACTTTCTATTTCAACTGTTCGGTCCTGTTCAGAAGGTTCCATAAGGTTATCTATGATTGCATCCAAGTTTGCATCAATTTCAAAATTGTCTTGTCCAGACTCTTCCTCAACCAACTATTCAAGAAATTCTAAAAAATCCTCCAAGGTGGTATTTACAGTGGCTGGTTGTATTTCTGTGACATCAGGACTGCCTTGGTTGTTTTCCTCTTCAATCGTCTATTTTTCTATTTCTTTCAGGTGGAGTCTTGTAGACCTCCTGGTTCCTGGTGTATACTTTCTCTTCTTACTCTATTTTCTTGTGTCAACAAGGGTTGTAGGAATTGTATCAGGTTCTGGTGGAATTTCCTCTACTTCCACTTCTATCTCTTCTCTAGTTTTGCTGGGAACTTCACTCCCCTATTCTGTCAGATCAACAATATTCTCAGAAAAATGGACCCTCTTATGTTTTCCTTTTCTATTGCCAGTTCCAGACCCTCTCTTAGTTTGTGAGGTTGAAGGTTCTGGGGAAAGGTACTCTGTTGCTTTTGTAGCAATATCTATAGCAACATCTATTTCCTCCTCTACAACAGCATTTATTTCCTCCTCTATAGTAACATCTGTGTCTTCTTCCTCCTCATCCTCTTTTTTGAAGACTACATCAGTTAGAGCAGAGTAAAACCTATCAAAGCTTCTTAGGTTTCCTCTGAAATGATGCTTGCAGACCAATTTGATAAGACCATGGTGGCGAGGGCTCCCTTTTCCCTCCTGATAGCATTTTGCCATGTTTTGCAGCTCCTGGTGCAGATATAGGGGAAGATTTACCCTAACCTCAAGTTGTTGCCTACCATGTCTAAGGTGGTTCAAAATTTTAAAATGATGCCCTGATAAAACTACATACTGCCCTTCATAGGTTAAAAACTTGATTACCCATGTGGCTACTTCATCCCAGGGTTTTTGCAAGCTGGTCCTCTTTACACCCTTACACATGTTGTTATTTATCAAGTATTCTGGTTCTTTATCATCTTCTTCCAGAAATTGACTAACTATGTTTGCTAGTGTATTCTTGCCAGTTCTAGAAATTTGAAGACCCTCTAATGGAAGTTCAGTAATTTGACTAAGAACTTCAGGGGTTACCTCAATTCTCATGTCGTTGATGTGCACCCTATTGTTTCTGAATGTGCGGGCAAATTCGGTAGCCAAATCTTCAGAGCTTCCATCGAATTTGTCTAAAAATGGCATAAACCCTCCATCTTCAAAAATTTGCAACACTTCTGGAATCTCTCGAAGGATGGTAGTATCTGCTGGTTCCATTTTTATCTTTCATCCCATTTTTTTGTTCTTGTTATGCTAAAAATACTGCTCACCTCTGCTGCTACAGTCATCCGCTAGGTCACTGGTTTCTGGTTTCTGCAGAATTATAGGGTTTTCTCTTTGGATTTGCAATGTTCTGTTCTTCTTCAAAAATAAATTCTTGTAATCATGTTGCATCAGTGATTACGTCTTCAGAATGAAGAGTGGCACGCTTCCCTATTTCTGACTTGGACACCTATCCATCAATCATTGGACAGACGTCCTTGCCATCAAATCTCCTTAGCTCATCCGATCTATGCGCATGATTTTCCCACATGCATGGTTATCAACAACGAATGGTGGTGGCACGTTATTAGTTATTTTCCCCATGATTTCATACTTCCTCGAGATGAGACAAATCTCACCGTGAACCAGCTGACATGTGTCAATGATCACATGGAGTCAAAAATTTTGTTGATCGTGTCTTTTCTCCCTCCTTGGATGCCACGTGGAAACATAACATTAAGTGCTCATTCCAAAGATTAAATTTCATTCCGAAGATAATTTTTATTCCAAAGACAAAGGTTCACTCCGAAGACAAAGCAGGACTTGTCATTTCAAGACAAGGTTGGACTTGTCATTTCGAAGACAATTTTCAATCCGAAGACAAGGCTGGACTTGTCATTTCGAAGACAATTTTCAATCCGAAGACAAGGCTGGACTTGTCATTCCGAAGACAATTTTTAATCCGAAGACAAAGCTTCATTCCAAAGATACAATGCAATAGTCATTTCATAGATACAATGCAATAGTCATTCCGAAGATACAACAGAAACCAACATTCTTCTTTTAAAACATGTTTTGCTTATGCCAACTCTTATGAACACTTTTATACTAATGGTTAATTGTCATATACTATATATCAAATATTTACAATGAGAAAAGTGCAAGAAACATATACCTGGTTAAAACAAGTTAATGCAAGTTTTTGAAAGATGACTGCTTTTGTTGATGCTCTGTTGAGGCTTACTGCAATACTTCAAAAACAAATGTAGTTGGTGAATTTGTACAATGGTGACTCAAAAGTTTTCAAGGTTATGCATGCCAGAAAATTGGTTTTCATGCATACCAACTCAGTAGTGCCTTAGAAAAAGGTTTTCACTACTGAGTTATTCATTTTTCTCTTTTTTTTTTTTTTTACCTCTCATTTTCTCTCTTTTTTTCTTTTTTTTATTCTGATTATGCCCATGAAGGAATTCACAACTAGAATTTATTCATCTTTTTGTTTTCTGATTTTTCTGATTTTTTTTTGTATTTTTCTGTTTTCTTGAAATCCATGATTATGCTCAATCTATGGCAATTGTGGTGGAAGAGGGAATCTCTTCTACCTATTGTGCATCCAAGCTATCAAGTTGTTGCAAGAACTCCTCCTTAGTCAGAGGTGTATGGTACACTCGAAGGCGATGTCCATTCACTACCAACTTTCTCCATGAATCATCAATGGGAGAGAGGCGAGCTGCTCCATTGTCAAATACTTCTTCAATCTGGTACGGTCCAAGCCATCTAGTCCTTAGTTTTCTAGGGAAGTCCACATAGCGAGAATCAAATAACAAAGCCCAATCTCCTTGCTAAAATTTTCTCTATTGTAGGTGGCCATCATGCCATAACTTCCTCTGCTCCTGAATTACTTCAGTTTGGTGTAGAGCATCCAACCGAAGTTCATCCAATGCATTCAGCTGTAGAATCCTATCCGCCTATGCCTGTGACAATTCAATTCCAATTTCCAATGTTGTGCGCAATGTTAGTAGCTCAAATTCAATAGGTAGGAGGGGCTTTTTACCAAAAACCAGTTCATAAGGTGTGAATCCAGTAGTGGATTTCCAAGTAGTATTGTAAGCCCAAACTACTTCAGGTAATTTATCTAGCCAGTTTCTCCTATGAACAACTACTATTTTCATCAAGATCCATTCCAATTCTCTATTTGTTACCTCAACTTGGCCATTTGCTTGTGGGTGGTAAGGTGATGATTTCCTATGTTTGATTTCATACAACTCTGTAAAAGCCTCAATAACTTTAGATGCAAATTGGGGTCCTTGGTCTGTGGTGATAGACCGTGGAGCTCCAAATCTCTGAAAAATTTGGTTATACAAGAAATCAATGACCTTCTCTTCATGAGCATGTTTGAAAGCACGCACCTCTACCCACTTTGTCAGGTAATCAGTGCATACCATAATATGCACCTTTCCTTGAGAAGGTGGATCAATAGGTCCCACAAAATCAAGCCCCCACCTCTCAAATGGTTCTAAAACCACTTGAGGCTGTAGTGGCATTTCATTTGTGTGAGTGGGTTTCCCCATTCTTTGGCATGCATCACAATGCCTGATGTACTTTTTCACATCCTTGTGAAGAGATGGCCAATAATATCCTGTTCCTAAAATTTTCCTAATTGTGCTTTTTACAGAATAGTGTCCACCGGAGGGTTCATCATGACAAGCCCTAAGGATATCATATACCTCATCCTTTCGGATGCACCTACGTAACACATGGTCAGGACTACTCTTGAAAAGCATACCTTGAATCCATTCAAAAGAAGAGCTCTATTTGATCAATTGTTTTCTTTTTTTGGAAGTAAAATGTGGGGGAACTTTCCCTGTGACCAAATAGTTGGCTATATCTACAAACCAAGGTGATTGGACAGATATAGCAAATAATTTTTCATCAAGAAAAGTGTCCTCCACTAATTCCCCTTCCTCTGTGTTCTGCAACCTGGACAAAAAATCTGCTACAACATTAGCTTTTCCTGGTTTATTGATTATTGTGATATCAAATTCCTGCAGCAATAGTAACCAATGGATAATCCTTGCACTCACCATAGGCTTATTCATCAAATATTTAATGGTTGTGTGATCTGTGTGAATGAATATTTGATAACCTGTGATGTAATGCCTGAATTTATTGATGGCATAGATTACTGCCAAGAATTCTTTCTCAGTTGTGGTATAATTTTTTTAGCTCTTGTCAAGTTCTTGCTAATGTAGTAGATAGCATAGTGTTCACCATTGTCGATTTGTCCCAATGCTGCTCCAATTGCAGTATTGGAAGCATCAGTCTATATGTGGAATGGTAATGTCCAGTTAGGTCCTCTTAACATAGGTGGAGTTACTAATTTTTCTTTCAGAGATTCAAATGATTCCTGACACTTTGTAGTCTAGGAGAATTCAGAATCTTTAGTCAATAGGGCAAACATGGGATGGCCTATTGTGCTAAATCTGGGAATAAACCTGTGATAAAAACCAATGTGTCCTAGGAAGCTTTTGACATCAGTCCGAGTTTTAGGAGGGAGAAGGTTCTTGATAATTTCCACCTTCTTTGGATAAAATTGGATCCCTTGAGGAGAGATGTGATGACCAAGAACTACTCCTTCCTCCATCATCATAAAACACTGTTGAGCAAGGTGCAACAACAGTATTGTCATTGTTGTCAACACAGTCAGATAGATCTGTTGATGCAGTGGACAGGAAGTTCAAAAGCTATTCAGATGCGAGAATACGGGAGTTCAAAGGTTATTCAGAGTATGTACAATGATTTTCCAAGAAGACCGAAGTGGCCCATATACAAAAGATCAAAGAAAAAGACAAGTAAGAAAAGTGTCGCGATATCACGACATATACAGCAGGCAAGAAAAACTGTCACGATTTTGCGACATGTTGGAAGAGAGAAAAAACAAGAAAAACTATCATGATTTCGTGACATGTTGGAAGAGAGAGAAAAAGCAGGAAAAACTGTCATGATTTCGTGACATGTTGGAAGAGAGAAAAAATAGGAAAAACTATCGCGATTTCACGACATGTTGGAAGAGAGAGAAAAAGCAAGAAAAACTATCGCGATTTCGTGACATGTTGGAAGAGAAAAAAAGGCAAGTGGAAAAACTATCACGATTTCGCGACATGTTGGAAGAGCAAGAGAAAGTAGGAAAAAGTGTCGCGCTTTCGCGACAAGTTCGAAGAAAGAGAACAAGTAAGAAAAGTGTCACGATTTTGCGACATGTTGCATTTTCGCGACTAAAATAGGAGAGAGAAAGTAAGTTGAAAAAGTGTCACGATTTCGTGACATGTCGCATTTTCATGACTAAAACAGGAGAGAGAAAGTAAGTTTGAAAAGTGTCACGATTTCGTGACATGTCGCATTTTCACGACTAAAATAGGAGAGAGAAAATGCAAGGAGAAAAAGTGTCGTGATATCATGACATGTTGCATTTTCATGGCTAGAAGAGAAGAGAAAATGCAAGGAGAAAAAGTGTCACGATTTCGCGACATGTATTTTTACGGGCCAAAGCTAAGAGAAAGAGCAAGGAGAAAAAGTGTCGCGATATCATGACATGTTGTATTTTTGGGGGCCAAAGCTAAGAGAAAGAGCAAGGAGAAAAAGTGTCGCGATATCGTGACATGTATTTTTGCGGGCCGAAGCTAAGAGAAAAAGCAAGGAGAAAAAGTGTCATGATATCGTGACATGTATTTTTGGGGGCCGAAGCAAAGAGAAAGCGTAAGGAGAAAAAGTGTCGTGATATCATGACATGTAGCATTTTTGTGGTCCGATGCAAAGAGAAAGAGAGAGAAAGAAAAAGTGTCATGATATCATGACATGTTGTATTTTTGGAGGCCAAAGCAAGGAGAAAGAGAGAGAAAGAAAAAGTGTCACGATATCACGACATGTTGTATTTTTGCGGTTGAGTTGAAGCCGATGAAGTCCGATGATAGCCGACTAAAATTAGGGTTTACAGTTGTTATGAAAGTTGACTAAGATTAGGGTTTATAGTAGACTAATATTAGGGTTTTCATCATGAAAATGTTGTTATAAAAGGAGGGCTTTTTGAAGAATTGATATGTATGAAATGTGTGAGCGATACAGTAGTTGTGCACAGAGAGCAAGTTGTGTCGAATCGTGTTAAGTGTGAAATTCGCAAAGAGAGTAGAGTGAGCAAAAGGGAGAAGACGATCATGAAGTTCAACTGTAACAAAGTAGAGTGTGTGAAGTGATTACACAGAGAGTGCAGAGTGCATAGAGAGCGAAAAATATTGAAGCTCGACCAGGTGCTGCTGTGATTGCATAGAGAAAGCAGAGTGCACAGAGATCACAAAGGTGAAGAAGACCAGTTAGGGTCTTGCAAAAGCAAAGGTATCTTACTATCAAACTTATAGATTCAGAATTGAAGTCCAATTTTGTGCTTGGCATCAAGGGTTGGTGCTCCTTCTAGTGGGTGCTGGTAAACTGATTGTAAAGTTGGTGCTTTGCAAATGCTGGATTTGGATGGTAGTACAAACAATCAATATTTGAGGAGTAGCCACATTAGTGAACCTCATTAAATATTGTGTTGTGTGATGCTCTTTTGTTATACTTGTATCTAGTAATAAGTTTTAATTGCTACGGTATTAAGAGCTATAAATTCAAGTTAAAAGAGCTACATTGATTCACACCCCCATCTCAGTGTCATTGTAATACTAACAATTGGGATCAGATATAAGTTCTTGTACAAGCTTAATCGGCTAGGGTGATCTTGGAAGTAACACAATGGTAGGTGGTGAAGGCTTCTCATCAAACAAAGCACCATTGTTTGATAGATCTAATTATGCGTTCTGGAGAATCAGGATGCAGACATATCTTTGTGCTTTGGGATACGACATCTAGGATTTAGTAGTTAGTGGATACACAATACCCATCACTCCTCCAAAAGAGGCTGACGAAAAGAAACTGTTTGAAAATAACTCAAAAGCAAAGAATGCTCTCATGTGCGGATTAGCAGACAGTGAACTAGTAAATATCATGAGCTGTAAAACGGAAAAATAAATATGGGACAAACAGAGAAGTATTTATGAAGGAGATGATAATATCAAGGAGGCCAAGTTACAGACACATCAAGCTCAGTTTGAAGCATTAAAGATGAATGACAATGAAAACATTGAGGCATATATGCTGAGATTTAATGGAATCATTAATGTGATCAGAGGACTCAACAAGGATATTGAAGACTCTACCGCCGTGAAAAAGGTATTAAGATCTCTTCCTCAAAGGTTTGATTCTAAAGTCTCAGTGATAGAAGAAGCTAAAAATCTAAATTATTTTAGTATAGATGAGATGTATGGTTCCTTGATTGCATATGAGATGAGGATGGGAAGATCTAAACCCACAAACAGAGAAGCGGCTTTTAAAGCCCTTAAAAATAAAAACACAAAACAAGAGTCCGAGGAAGAAGAGACATCAGATGAAATGGAAGCAAACTTTGCTAAGAAACTAAAAATAGGAAAAGGAAAATACAGAGGAAAGCTACCGTTTAAATGTTTCAACTATGGAGGCGTTGGAAATTTTGTGTCTAAATGTCCACTTAATAAGAAGAACAAAATGATGAAGGATTGCACCAAGAAATAAGTGACTGGAAGAAGAAAATGAATTTCAGAAAAGGCAACTTCAAGAAGAAAAGTTTCATCTCCAGGAATGCCAGTTCATCAGAAGACAGCTCCGATGATGATTCTGAAGAGGAAATAGGTGAATCTCTTTTCATGGCATTTGAAGAAGTAAAATCAGAAAAGGAAGAAGGAGTGAACTCTGAAGTATGTGGTGAAAAACCTAAGGCTGAAGTAGATCTAGAAGGTGAGTTGATCTCTGCACTTGAAGAGTTGACAATGGAGAGGAAAAAGAATAAGAAAATTTCAAAAAATCTTGAGGATGCAAATGAAATCATAACCAGTCTGAAAGTACAGATAGAAGAATACAAGAAAATATCTAAAGATCTCGAAGTACAAATTACCATGAAAATAGATTATTGTTGCAAACTAGAAGAAGAGAATGTTGGTTTACGGATGTAGATAGAAGAGATGAATCACAAAATTAGTTGCTATCACAAATGCGAAGAAAGTTCTATGAAGCTGGATAAGATTATAAATGACCAAAGGCCTACAGGCATCAAAGTTGGTCTGGGTTTCGTCGAAGGAGAATCATCAAATGGATCAAAGGCCAGAAATGTAGAATCCATAAAGAATGAAAATAAGAAATAGTTTGATCAAGGAAAAACATCTCATGCAAAAGAAAGCAATGATGTCAGGCACGAAAGGAGAATTGACAATGATGGATTCACCAATTTCACACATCAAAGAAGAAGAAGACCTATGACTCCTACGGCAACATGGCAAAGACCATCCCCCAGGTTCAATTATCCCTTTTCTGGTTTCTATTTTAAATGCAATGGCTATGGACATAAAATCTCAGACTGCAAATATAATGTAAGACCAAGGAATTTCACCAATAGAAATGCTTTTTCTCCTTTGATGAATTATACAGTAGAATGATATAACTGTCATAATTTTGGGAACATTGCAAGAAACTGTAGAAGTACATTTGCATCAAATCAGTTTCAGGGAAGAAAATTTCAACCAAATAGGATGAGACAAAATAGAAAACTTCCCAAAAAACATGCACAAGCTATTGATAAGGGAAAGGCAAAACAAGAGCCCAAAACTACTATCAAAACGAAGTGGAAATAAAAAGAGTGACTTAAGGAAGAAAAGGAATCCTTAATCGTACAAACATCATTTAAAGTATAGAATAAATATGTACCATGGATACTTGATAGTGGATGCTCCAGTCATATGACAGGTGACAAACAAAAATTTGAGAAGTTACAAAAATATGAAGGTGGTTCAGTAAAGTTTAGAAATAATGATGGAGCTAAGATAGTTGGCAAAGGTTCAATTAAAACTAGTGACGGAAAGATTAAGTCAGAAGAAGTATTTTTTGTGGATGGTTTGAAACATAACTTATTGAGCGTAAGTCAGATTTGTGATAAGGTCATGAAGTAGTTTTTAAGAAGCAGGGTTGTGAAGTCAGAAAAACAAATAGTGGAAAACTGATAGCAACTGGATCAAGGACATATGGCAACCTATACATGCTCTCAAAGACTTCAGAAAGAGCTTGTTTTATTGGACAGGAAGAATAAAATTAGTTGTGGCACAAGAGACTCGGTCATATCAATTTTGATAATCTAGTAAAAATTAACTCAAAAAGGGCAGTGAGAGATATTCCCACCATCAGTAAACCTGCAAACAAAATTTGTGCTTCATGCCAAAAGGGGAAGCAAACTAGATTCGCATTCAAAACAAAAGAGTACTACATGAGAAAACCCTTGGAACTAATACACACTGATTTATGTGGACCCATGAAAACACAAAGCATAAATGGTGACAAATATTTTATGTTGTGCATTGATGACTATTCCAGAATGACGTGGATATTTTTCTTGAAGCATAAATCAGAAGCTCTTAACATGTTCAAGATTTTCAAAAACCATGTTGAGAATGAAACAGGAAAGAGGATCAAATTTTTAAGATCAGACAGAGGAGGAGAATTCATTTCAGAGGAGTTTATAGAGTACTGTGAAAATTACGATATTAGGAGACAATTTTTAGCAGCCAGGACACCTCAGTAGAATGGAGTGGTAGAAATAAATAACATGATAGTGCAAGAAATGGCACGGACTATGTTGGCTGAAAGTAGAGTAGCAGACAGATTTTGGAAAGAAACAGTCCATACTGTGGTGTATATCCAAAATAGGTACATGCTGATAACACATGAAATCAAAACTCCTTATGAGTTGTGGTTCGGTAAAAGGGCAATAGCAAAATACCTCAAAATTTTTTGCAGCAAGTGCTACATCAAAAGAACTGAAGATAATCTTGGTAAGTTTGAAGATAGAGCGGATGAAGGTATTTTTGTTGGTTATTCGTCAAAAAGCAAAGCTTACAAATGCTACAACAAGAGGCTAAATAAAATTGTGGACAGTTTCGATGTTAAATTTGATGAAGGTAGAGAACGAGTAATTAGCTATGAAATGAACTACCCAATTTATGAAGAGGTTATTGAAGGAGATGAGGAAAACGAAACGGAAAAGATACGAGAAAATTGACTCAGATGATTTAAGTTGTGATTCAAAAGTGGAAGAAAATAAGAAATTCAAAACAGGTAGCTGGCAGAAAAATCATCCTAGAGAGCAAATAATTGGAGACCCCAATGTTGGTGTTCAGACAAGAAGAAGAGTAGTAAGTAACTACTCTCTATTATCCAGCATTGAGCCCAAAAATGTTGCTGACGCAAGTAAATATGAAAGTTGGATGAAGGCAATAAATGAAGAATTAGATCAGATCAAGAAAAATGAAACTTGGGAGTTAGTACCTAGACCTGCAAATAAAAATATAATCGGGACTAAATGGATTTTTCGAAACAAATTGAATGAAGACGGACAGGTAATAAAAAATAAAGCAATATTGGTATGTAAGGGTTATGCACAAGTTCAAGGCATTGAATTTGAGGAAACTTTTGCACCAGTAGCTAGACTAGAGGTAATTAGAATATTTTTGGCTTTAGCAGTCTACAAGAATTTTAAAGTTTATCAAATGGATGTGAAATCAGCGTTTTTGAATGGGAAACTTGAAGAAGAGGTTTATATTGAGCAACCAGATTGTTTCGAACTTGGTGATGATCCTGTTGGCATTTTTACCACATTGTTTTTATTGTTGCTTATTCATGCATAAACTGTTGAAGTTCTCACTCCTCTATGTTTCTCTACGAGTTTTGTGCCAAAATAGCTAAGTCCGAAAACTATCACGATATCGCGACATGTCGCGCTATCGTGGGTTTTTAGAGGAGAGAGAAGCCAAAGTCAAAGACCGTCGTGATATCGTGACGTGTTCCAAAATCACGGTCAACGCAGTCAACAGAAACACTAAAATGAAAGTTGTCTTGCGGTGGCCATGGAGCAGAGTGATAGAAAATGTCGTGAAATTGCGACATAATTGAGCAAAGGGCAATGTCAATGAAACTCGTCGTGATATCATGATAGAAAAGCAGAGAGGGAGCAAATGGAGAAAAATGTCATGATATCGCGACATTTTTAAGGACGAGGCCAAGCAAGAGGAAAACGTCGCGATATCGCGACATGAAGCGATAATGATGAAGAAGGCAAGAAAATGTCATGATTTTGTGACATATTTGATAGGAAGGGCAAAGAGCGGAGAATTGTCACGATTTCGCGACATGTTTTGTTTTCGCGAGGCTGAAGGCGAAAATAAGGAGAACATAGAAACCTGTCGTGATTTCACGACATATTTGACATGAAAGAACCAAATGAAAAAAATGTCACGATATCGCGACATGTCGCATTTTTGTGACCTGTTGCATTTTTGCGGGTTGAAAGTTGAACCGTACAAGACAGTGAGAAAGTGTCACGATTTCGCGACATGTCACATTTTCGTGACCTGTCACGTTTTCGTGGGTAAGGAGGCAAAGACAGCACAAGAGAAACATGTCGTGATATCACGACATGTCGCATTTTCGTGACCTGTCTCATTTTCACGATAGAATCAACGACAAAAGGCCCGATACAATTCTGTTGCATTTTTCTTCAGGATTGCATAGGAGAACATGCAGAGGAGATAAGGATCAATTAAAGGCTCTCCAACGGTTTTTAGATCATGGTCAAAGAAGCGGTTCCAAGATTAAATGTTGCTGATTACCGAGGTGTGCAAGATGGAAGAACCTGAAGCAGTTTTTGATGCCACCAGAATTAAAGACGCCTCCAATATTCAAAGTGCCTATTCGTGATCTCTTATAGCTTTCAGCTTCCCTTGATAACGGTCATTTGATGAAGAGATATGGGCCCTCATTTTTCCTTAGTTGTAATCCATTAAAAGCAGGGATTGTCATTTCTTCGAAGGGGATTGTTCTTCGAAATATGCTTCATGTATTAAATGCTGTAATATGAAAGGAAGAGGATGGACCTCTATAAATACCAATGTAAAACTCAAGCAAAAGGAGGAGGATCTTGTTGCAAAAATTGAAATAGAAATACTAGATGCAATTGCTTCCATTCTTAGTGTCTTCTAGAGTTGGTGATCTAATTTGTTGTGTATGTTTTGCTTTCGTGTGATTTACTTCTGTGTAGTCCAGTGTAATATCAGTTGAATTCTGCTATCTTGAATTTGGCTGTATTGGCATCTGAATGTTTGAAGTTTATTTGGAAGCAAACTCATGGCTAATGCGTGATCTAATTTCTATGTTCTAAGAGTCAGTTGCTGCTGAGATTTAGGATCTAGTTGAAGTTATTGTTGTTCGAGATTATTCTCCCCATTAATGATCGGCTTCGGCTATATTTACATCCCTTTCAGTTTATTTCCCATTTCTTTCTGCATTTTCCTATTTCTTTCCTATATCTCTAGTCTTGAAACCAGTTTAGATTAGTGTGGGAACCAGCCCTCTCTAGAGATTGGTCCGGGAGACATTTCTTTCTCTCGGCCTTTCAATGTTGGTCGGGTCTAGGGCGCATAGATGTAGAAAATCCTTTCCTATGGCAGATTCATGACCAATAGTTTTGGCACGCCCGGTGGGACAGACTATTTCTGTCTCTCAAAGATCCACAATCGGTGGAACAAGTATTATTTCAAATCGATACCCGGAGGAATCAAGATCTTGATGAACTCTCTTGACCTCAAAGCGGAGATTGTAAGTTCATCTGGTGACTCTGTTGAAGGTGATTGTACCTAAAAAAAAATTAATTGTGGAGCTGGTGAAAATATTTGCTTCATGATCATGAGATCAAGTGCCAAAGAATTGGAAGATCCAGTCAAATTCTTCGAGATTGATGTTCATAACTGGAGGGAGCGCCCAAGATTGGTAAGCCCTATGAATCCATAATTTGATGTTTCATCGTAGGATGTAGGTCAGTTTGTGCCATCCTCGACTCCTCCCAGTACTGCTACAAGCTTCTTATATCCAGATCTAGTAGCCCAAATGGCTCAACATCCTCCACCAAGGAAGTTCTCGACATGGAATGGTTCGGGAGCTTTGAACTTACTGGCACAAAATCTAGTTCCTCAAGCTGCTTTGAAAGCTTTGTCGACCTATGATGGTACTGGTAAGACTGCTTATGAGCATATTAATGATGTAGCCTCTTTGGCAGCCATCCATGACATAATCGATGAAGATGTAATGATTAAGTTGTTGGTGTTATCACTGAGAGGTAAATTGTTATATTGGTACCGATCATTGCAACCAGGCACCATTACATCATGGGATCAATTAGGAGAATTGTTAGTCAAAAATTTTCATGAACAAGCTGATCCATACTCTTTATTGCATCAATTTAATGTAATTCAAAGGCACCCGCAGGAAGAGATAGCTGATTTCAATGTCAGATTTACCAGAAGCTGGCAGAGAATTCCTGATGGTCTTCGGCCTGCTGATGAGCTAGCTGCATTTTACTACCTCAGAGCATTTAACATAGACATCGATTGGGCTATCCGGTAGTCCAACGTGACTACATTTCTAGAGTTGTTCGAACAAGCGTTAAAGGCGAAAGCTGATTTGATTGCTATAGGTAGGCTTCCTCCAAAGGTAACAATGCCTATCATACCTGATCTTCCTAAGTATTTGTACTCTGGTTTGCTTTCATAGCCCATTCCTTCCATGTATCCTACCCCATCATGGATCTCAAGTGTGCCTTAGATCACACCCATTCTAGTTCCCTAGCTTCCTGCTCCAACTATTCCCCAGTTGCCTGCATCGAGCATTCCACGGTTAGCCTCTCCACTTCCAACTCCTGCATTACCTTCCCCACAGGTTCCATTACCTTTATCGGCATCGCTTGTGTCCTCAAGCCTAGATCCTCAATTGGCTATTTTACAAGAAATTCAATCGACTATGAGATCTCTAACTAACAAGGTGACATCTATGGAACGGAGAGAGGCAGAAAGGAACTATCAGCCACAAAGATTTATGTCGGCAGTAACTAGAGAACAACTTGCTCCTAGCAAGGCTATGGAGAAAGTACCTGAAAGGAACTCAACAATCCTGGTAAGTGAAGAGGCTGGCCCTTCTAAAGTTTCACATGAGCCATCTTACTGGTGTTCTTCCTACAATGACCCACATGATGAGTCCACTTGCATGGTCCACCAAAATTATTTGCAAGTTCTTGCAGGGAGCCATGTAAACATGATTCGAGAGGTGGATCTTAATTCCGTGGAGTCTCTAGAGGAACATATAGCAATACTAACACGCAGCGGCAAGAAACCAATGTTGGTAGATCCGGATAAGATGGAGCCATTGAAAGTGCCTACTATAAAAGCAACAAAGCAACAAATGCCAACAAAGGCTCATGATCCCCCAGCGCAATGACAATCACATGTTTTGTCTAAGGATCCTCTTCCACCACCAGCAAAAGAGAAGGAAAAAGCTTCTACTTCCCAGTCGCAAGCAAAAACAAAGGAACAAGCCAGAGAGACGTTGTGGTATCCATCATTGACCAAACGACAACGAGTGGAGGCTACCTAGCAATATAAAAGCAAATTTGAATTTGCTAGTGGAGGAAAAGAATAGATCTCCATGGAGTACAACATTGTTGAAGAACTCAAACGGATACCAGCTAAGGTAAGTCTGTATGACACCTTGCAGTTGCCTGGATAGGTAAATCTTTTACAGGAATCCCTGAAGACCATACAAAGTAAGGGGAAAGCTCCAACCCAGGTAGTTATGGCTCAAACGTTAACTACTTCAACCACTGGAAAGAAAAGACCACCCCCATTTTATCTATCACTCAAGATGGAGGGTTGGATAGTGCACAACTGCCTGGTTGATTCTGGTGCTGCGACAACTGTCATGCCAAAGGCATTTTGTGAAGCGATGGGAATGGAATATACAAGAAGTAGCCTTGGTGTCTTGTAGTTGGATGGGACTCCAGTGAAAATAGTGGGTGTAATCAAGGATGTTCCTATTGCTCTACATAATATGCCTCAAATTACAGTAATTCAAGAGATAGTTGTGGTTGATTTAGAACCATATTTCAGCATGTGTTTATCGAGAGAATTCACTGCTAAGCTGGGAGGCTACCTTGCTCTGGATTATTCTCACTTGGAGATTCCTTTCAAAGGAAGAAGAGTCCGGATCTATAATCAGAAGCCTTCTACTTTTCATATAGAGAAGATAGAAGAGGAAGAAAAGTCCAAACATGCTGTCAATATGATAACTGAAGAATTGGAGGATCCTGATTTGATGATGGATGAGTTTTCAATGCTCAATTTTAATGCCATGATCGAAACTGAGATTGGTTGTTACTCCATTACGAAGCCTGAAGAGGTTGAAGTCAAGTTGCCTCCTGATCAAGTTGGTCGAGACTTTCTGCCAGATCAGTTCTATTTTGATGGAGCACAATACAGAAATGGTGCTAACACTAAGAAACTTGGAGTGCAATAGTTGCAAATCTTTGGTGACTCCGAGCTGATTATCAATCAGGAGTCTACTGAGTGTCTATCAAAGGTCTGGGATCTAGGAGATAGAACCATGTTTGGGTTCGTGTCTTTCTCGAGAGTTCACAGCTAATTCGGGAGTTACCTTGTACATAAAAAAAAAGGAAAAAAAAAAATTGTTTTTACTTCGACTTTATTTGCATGCGAGCCCGTAGGTACGTTTCTTTCTTTTTCTTTTCTTTCCTTACTAGTATTTAGTGGCTTCCTCTATACTTCTTCCCTCCCCTCTTCATTCCCTTCTTCTTCTACTCCTTCTTCTTCTTCAATTAATCAAGCCACTGCTATTGTTTCTACTCCCCCCTCTGATGTTCCCATTTCTACTTTCCCTTTCTTCTAGTCCTTTGTCGTGTGAGTATTTCATCATAGCCACGGGTCCTACTATCATCTCCATTCCATCCACTTCCATTTCATGATCTGTTTCACAGCTAGTGACATAGTAGCCCCCTCTTCAGTTGTTGTATCTATGGCTTCCATTCCTCCATCTTCCACCATTCCATCATTTCCCATTCCCGTTCCATGGCCTGCACATCCATGGGCCATCCCTCCATTCATTTCCATTTTTGTATCACAGGTGCTTTTCTCTACTACCCTGGAGATCTTTTCACAGCACCTGGTGATTACCCAGCTCATCCGAGCTAGGCATTGTGTAGTAGTTCTAAAGAAATAAAGGAAGTTCTGTTATTCCACACATTTCTGTTGATGATCCTATTTTTGAATAAGTACAGAATATTTGGCAGATCAGACTCATCAAAGATCAACAAGCAATCCAGTTTGAAGCGACACATTTTTGTTGATGATCTTATTTTTGAATAAGTACCAGCAAGAGTTTGTTGCAGTAGTCTGCAGACTCATCCAACATCAACCAGCACTTACTTTTCTGCTTCTTTAGCTTTTTGACTCTGTTGCCCAATGGATTAAGGCCTGGAGTTCATGCATATAGCAGAACTATATACCCCACGAGCCACCAAGAATGTTGGCATTTTTGCCACATTGTTTTGATTGTTGCTTATTCATGCATAAACTGTTGAAGTTCTCACTCCTTTGTGTTTCTCTACGAGTTTTGTGCCAAAATAGCTAAGTCCAAAAATTGTCGTGATATCATGACATGTCGCGCTATCATGGGTTTTTAGAGGAGAGAGAAGCCAAAGTCGGAGAACGTCACGATATCGTGACATGTTCCAAAATCACGATCAAAATAGTCAACGAAAAAACTAAAATGAAAGTTGTCGCGATATCGCGACATGTTGCAAAATCATGACTTGCGGTGGCCATGGAGCAGAGTGATAGAAAATGTCACAAAATCACGACATAATTGAGCAAAAGGCAATGTCAATGAAACTCATCGCGATATCGTGACAGAAAAGCAGAGAGGGATCAAATGGAGAAAAACGTCACGATATCGCAACATTTTTAAGGACGAGGTCAAGCAAGAGGAAAACGTCACGATATCGTGACATGAAGTGATAATTATGAAGGCAAGAAAATGTCACGATTTCGTGACATATTTGACAGGAAGGGCAAAGAGCAGAGAATTGTCATGATTTCACGACATGTTTCATTTTCGTGAGGTAGAAGGCGGAAATAAGGAGAACATAGAAACCTGTCGTGATTTCGTGACATATTTGACATGAAAGAACCAAATGAAAAAAATGTCACGATATCGTGACATGTCGCATTTTTGCGACCTGTTGCATTTTCGTGGGTTGAAAGCTAAACTGTATAAGACAGCACTAAAGTGTCACGATTTTGCAACATGTCGCATTTTTGTGACCTATCAAATTTTTGTGGGTAAGGAGGCAAAGACAGCATAATAGAAACATGTCGCATTTTCGTGACCTGTCTCATTTTCATGATAGAATCAATGACAAAAGGCCCGATACAATTCTATTGCATTTTTCTTCAAGATTGCATAGGAGAACATGCAAAGGAGATAAGGATCAATTAAAGGCTCTCCAATGGTTTTCAGATCATGGTCAAAGAAGCGGTTCCAAGATTAAATGTTGCTGATTACCGAGGTGTGCAAGATGGAAGAACCTAAAGTAGTTTTTGATGCCACTAGAATTAAAGATGCCTCCAATATTCAAAGCGCCTGTTCATGATCTCTTACAGCTTTCAACTTCCCTTGATAATGGTCATTTGATGAAGAGATATGGGCCCTCATTTTCCTCAGTTGTAATCCATTGAAAGCGGAGACTATCATTTCTTTGAGGCGAATTAAGGGGATTGTTCTTCAAAATATGCTTCATGTATTAAATGCTATAATATGAAAGGAAGAGGACGGACCTCTATAAATACCAATGTAAAAACTCAAGCAAAAGGAGGAGGATCTTTTTGTAGAAATTGAAATAGAAATTCTAGATGCAATTGCTTCCATTCTTAGTGTCTTCTAGAGTTGGTGATCTAATTTGTTTTGTATGTTTGGCTTTACGTGTGATTTACTTCTATGTAGTCCAAGTGTAATATCGGTTGAATTCTATTGTCTTGAATTTGGTCGTATTGGCATCCGAATGTTTGAAGTTTATTTGGAAGCAAACTCATGGCTAATGCGTGATCTAATTTCTGTGTTCTAAGAGTCAGTTGTTGCTGAGCTTTAGGATCTAGTTGAAGTTATTGCTGTTCAAGATTATTCTCCCCATTAATGATCGGCTTCGACTATATTTACATCCCTTTCAGTTTATTTCCCATTTCTTTCTACATTTTCCTATTTCTTTCTTGTATCTCTAGTCTTGAAATCAGTTTAGATTAGTGTGGGAACCAGCCCTCTCTGGAGATTGGTCCGGGAGACATTTCTTTCTCTCGGCCTTTCAATTTTGGCCGAGTCTAGGGTGCATAAATGTAGAAAATCCTTTCCTATGGCAGATTCATGACCAACAGATCCCAACTTAGTTTGCAAGTTGAAGAAAGCATTATATGGCTTAAAACAGGAACCCCAAGCATGGTATGCAAGGCTAGACAACTATCTCACTCAACATGGGTTTAAGAAAGGTATGGTGGATAGTAATTTGTATATCAAAATAGAAAATGGGCATCTTATTGTTCTTGTTCTATACGTAGATGATATAATATTTGGTAGCAGCAAATATGAGTCGTGTAAAGATTTAGCAAATAAGATGCAGAAAGAATTTAAAATGTCAATGATTGGTGAAATTTCGTATTTCCTCGGGTTGCAAGTTAATCAAAATAAGAAGGGCATATTTATATTTCAAGTTAAATATGTGAAAGAGATGTTAAAAAAATTCACAATGGAGGATTGTAAGCCATTTAGCACTCCCATGATGATAGGTTGCAAGTTGAGCAAGGATGACAAATCTCCACCTGTTGATCAAACCATGTACAGATCTATGATTGAGAGTTTACTGTACCTGATAGATACCAGACCAGATATTTTACAGGCAGTATGAATGGTAGCACGATTTTAGGCTAATCCCAAGGAGAATCATGTGACAACAGTGAAAAGGATTCTTTGATACCTCAAGGGTACTATGGAGTATGGGTTATGGTATCCGAAAGGCAAGGACTTCACCATTATTGTGTATTCAGATGCAGATTGGGTAGGATGTGTATATGACAGAAAGAGTACTAGTGGAGGTGCATTTTATCTTGGATACAGGTTGGTCGCGTGGCACAGTAAGAAACAAGAGTCAATTTCTTTATCGATAGCAGAGGCAGAATATATTGCAGCGACAACATGTTGTACGCAGGTTTTGTGGATGAAACAAACCCTGAAAGATCTTGATATTAGCTTTAGTGAGCCAATATTAGTTAAGTGTGATAACACCAGTGCCATTAACATCTCCAAGAATCCGATTATGCATTCACACACAAAACACATTGCTATCAGGTATCACTTTTTGAAGGAGAAAGTTGCGAAAGGTGAGGTTAAGTTGGATTTTGTTCCAACTACAGAGCAAGTAGTAGATATCTTCACACCATTGACCAAGGAAGTTTTTGAGTACCTTCACAATAAATTGGGAGTGGTCACACTTCCCAAGAATTGACTAGCTACAGGGATCACATTCTCAGGGGGAGCATTTAAGTATTTGATTATCTTTTTGCTCATGTTCATGATTTTTGCTAAGTGTAATAAATTTTGCCTGAGAATGTTGTGCATGGACTCATGGGGAGTCTGCGGTAGCCCTTTGGTATTATTGTCAAAGGGAGAGAAGAGTTACAGGAAATTGCACATGTGTTGCCAACAATTCCAAAGGCGGAGATTGTTGAGCAAGGTGCAGCAACGATATTGTCATTGTTGTCAACATAATCAGATAGATCTATTGATGCAGTGGACAAGAAGTTCAAAAGCTATTCAGATGCAGAAGATAGGAGTTCAAAGGTTATTCAGAGTATGTACAGTGATTTTCGAAGAAGACCAAAGTGTCCCATATGCAAAAGATCAAAGAAAAAGACAAGTAAGAAAAGTGTCATGATATCGCGACATATACAACAGGCAAGAAAAACTATCGTGATTTCGCGACATGTTGGAAGAGAGAGAAAAAGCAGGAAAAACTATCGCGATTTCGTGACATGTTGGAAGAGAAAAAAAGGCAAGTGGAAAATATGTCGTGATTTCACAACATGTTGGAAGAGCAAGAGAAAGTAGGAAAAAGTGTTGCACTTTCGCAACAAGTTCGAAGAAAGAGAACAAGTAAGAAAAGTGTCTCGATTTCGTGACATGTCGCATTTTCACAACTAAAATAAGAGAGAGAAAGTAATTTGGAAAAGTGTCACGATTTTGCGACATGTCGCATTTTCACGACTAAAATAGGAGAGAGAAAGTAAGTTTGAAAAGTGTCACGATTTTGCGACATGTCGCATTTTCGTGACTAAAATAGGAGAGAGAAAATGCAAGGAGAAAAAGTGTCACGATATCACGACATGTTGCATTTTCGCGGCCAGAAGAGAAGAGAAAATGCAAGGAGAAAAAGTGTCATGATAGCGCAACATGTTGCATTTTCGGGGCTAGAAGAGAATAGAAAATGCAAGGAGAAAAAGTGTCACAATTTCATGACATGTTGTATTTTTACGGGCCAAAGCTAAGAGAAAGAGCAAGGAGAAAAAGTGTCGCGATATCGTGACATGTTATATTTTCGGGGGCCAAATCTAATAGAAAGAGCAAGGAGAAAAAGTGTCGCGATATCACGACATGTATTTTCATGGGCTGAAGCTAAGATAAAAAGCAAGGAGAAAAAGTGTCGCGATATCGCAACATGTTGTATTTTCGGGGGCCGAAGCAAAGAGAAAGCATAAGGAGAAAAAGTGTCGCGATATCACGACATGTATTTTCGGGGGCCGAAGCAAAGAGAAAGCGTAAGGAGAAAAAGTGTCGCGATATCGCGACATGTAGTATTTTCGGGGTTCGATGCAAAGAGAAAGAGAGAGAAAGAAAAAGTGTCGTGATATCACGACATGTTGTATTTTTAGGGGCCAAAGCAAGGAGAAATAGAGAGAAAGAAAAAGTGTCATGATATCGCGACATGTATTTTTGTGGTTGAGTTGAAGCCGACGAAGTCCGATGACAACCGACTAAAATTAGGGTTTACAGTTGTTATGAAAGCCGACTAAGATTAGGGTTTACAACCAACTAAGATTAGGGTTTTCATCATGAAAATGTTGTTATAAAAGGAGGGTTGTTTGGAGAATTGATATGTGTGAAATGTGTGAGCGATACGGTAGTTGTGCACAGAGAGCAAGTTGTGTCGAATCGTGCTAAGTGCAAAATTTGCAAAGAGAGTAGAGTGCACAAAAGGGAGAAGATGATCATGAAGTTTGACTGTAACAAAGCAGAGTGTGCGAAGTGATTACACAGAGAGTGCAGAGTGCACAGAGAGCAAAAAAGGTTGAAGCTTGACCAGGTGCTGCTATGATTGTGCAGAGAAAGTAGAGTGCGTAGAGATCACAAAGGTGAAGAAGACCAGTCAGGGTCTTGCAAAAGCAAAGGTATCTTATTGTCAAACTTATAGATTCAAAATTGAAGTCCAAGTTTGTGCTTGGCATCAGGGGTTGGTGCTCCTTCTAGTGGGTGCTGGTAAATTGATTATAAATTTGGTGCTTTGCAAAGGCTGGATTTGGATGGTAGTCCAAGCAGTCAATATTTGAGGAGTAGCCACATTGGTGAACCTCATTAAATATTGTGTTATGTGATGCTATTTTGTTATACTTGTTGTATCTAGTAATAAGTTTTAATTGCTACGATATTAAGAGCTATAAATTCAAGTTAAAAGAGCTACACTGATTCATCCCCCCTCTCAGTGTCATTGTAATACTAACAAACATTTGTTTGGATTTAAGGATAACTAGTAGGTTTCATAGCAAGTTAAAACTTTATCAAGGTGTTCCAATGTAAAGTCAAAAGTCTATCCACAGACTATGAAATCATCCATGTATATTTCAACATTGTTGGTAGTCAGATCAGAAAATATGGCTAATACTACTCGCTAAAATGTTGTTGGGACATTACACAAACCAAAAGGTAAGACCCTATAGGCAAATGTTCCCCATGGATAGGTAAAGGTTATTTTCTCTTGATCTTCAGGTGCAACCTAAATTTGATTATATCCACTAAATCCATCAAGAAAACAAAAATATTTCTTTCCAATAAGAGTATCTAACACTTGATCTATGAATGGCAATGGAAAATGATCTTTGTATGTCACTTTGTTAAGTTCTCTATAGTCTATACATACTCTCATTTTTCCATTTTTCTTAGGCACTATAACCAATGGAGAGACCCACCGGCTATCAAAAATTGGGTAAATGAATCCTACTTCCATAAGTTTTTCAATTTCTTCTTTCACAATATCCCTCAAGGCAGGATTCAGTCTTCTCTAAGGCTGTCTTACAAGCTTGACATCTTCAGTATAAATTCTATGAGTACATACATCAGGGTGAATCCTTGACATATCTTTGTAATCCCAAGCAAAAGCATGGATATGCTTCTGCAAAACAACTATCAATTTTTCTTCCTCTTCCCTAGTAAGATGGCTATTTATGTTCAAAAATTTGCTTGGATAGACTTCTATTTGTTTTGTATTTGGAAGGACTGAATTTACTTCTTCACAATTGTTGACTAGGGAATTAAGAGGACAATGATGAGATGGGAGGACATAAGAAGTTTCTATCTCATTGATTTTTGATGGAAGCATATCCTATATGGAACAATGAGAAGGGAAGATCAAGTGATGGTGCCACCCATGTGGTAGTGAAACAGATGTTTCCTATGATGGTATAGATGGCCTTTCTTCAAAACTTTGACCTTCTTCTCTCACTAGCAATTGATTGATATTGGTTGCTTCCTCTTCTAACCCTTGTTCATGTAGAACATTCATTAGGACTATTTCATTTTCTAAAATTTTTGTGTCATGGAGGTCTTCTGTGTGTTCCCTTACTACCAAGGTGGCTAGTGTGGAAATAACATCTTCTGGTTCTTCATATGAGTCAGGAAACCATAAATGACCTATGAAATTTCTTAAAGGTCTTGCAGGAGGATATAGAGAAATATGTTTTAGGTCAATACCATTTGAAATTGTCATTTTTCCAGATCTACAATCTATAAAGGCTACTGTAGTTGCAAGCCAAGGTATTCCTAGGATAATGGGATAGCCATGTGCTGAGTTTCTTGGCTATAAAACCAAAAAATTGTAGGGTATTCCCAAGAAGAAACTTCTATAGGGACATCTTCAATGATACCTTCAAGTTTTGCAACTGACCTATCAGCCATTTCTAAAACTGTGAATGTGGGGTTGAGATGTTTGAGCTATAATTGTTCCATTGTATCCTTGGTCATGATATTTATTGCAGCTCCTAGATCAACTAAGACGTTTGATATTGGTACTGAGCTTATGATCACTATGATAACTGGACTTCCTGGGTCACTATACTTTGGAGGTACTAGTTTTCCTGACAAGAGATCAGCTATCTTTCCTTCAACATGAACAGTTTTAGGAAATGCTTTCTTTTTTCTTCCTGCTCTTCTATTGCACAAATCTCAGATAGTTCTTTTAATCACAGGTATATCCTTAATGGCTTGCAATAAGGGTAGTGATATGGTTAATTTTTTGAGTTCTTTCACTAACTCTGATTCAGAATTTTTTGTTGTAGTGTTAAGTCTCTCAGGGTATGGAATTATCCCTGATGAAGGTAATTGTTCTGCCTGTGGTTCTATTTTTTCTTCTTCTTCTTCTGTTGTTGGTTTGACTTTGCTTGGTTCAATAGGTTCTTGAATTTCATCTTCTTTCACTTCAATTATAATAGGTTCAGGTAAAAATTTCCCTGAATGTAGTTGTATGTTGCTACAATCCAAAATTTGCATATCTGAATTTCCTTTAGAATCAACCATATAGGCAGGAGTTGCTTGCCTTATGTTATTTGGATTTATTACAGGTTGAGCTGGTAATTGAGGTTGTTTCACCTGTTGCATTTGTTGATTTGGTTTTCCTTGAAAATTTTGATTTGGTGCAAGCAGCAAATTCTGAGTTTGACCTTGATTTCTTTGTTGCCTTGGATAGGACTGGTATTGTTGACCCCACTATTGTTGATTTTGCATCCAAGATGGATTACTTTGATTTTGAGTCCATGGTGGGTTATTTTGATTCCATGATGGGTTATTCTAGTTTTTATTCCAGGATGGATTATTCCAACCTGTCTATGGCCATTCTTGAGAATTTTTCCATTGAGAATAATTCCAAGGATGTTGGGGTGGTTCTGACTGTCCCCAAGACATGTTTCCATGGTTGTTTCCCCAATTTGTAGGAAAACGAGGGGTATTTTGATACTGTTGAAATTTTCCCCCTTGTCTTGGTCCCACATAATTGAGTTCTTTTGTTTGAGTTTCTAGGATAGTTTTTAGTTGTGGTAGCAGATGACATTTGTTAGTCAAATGTCCTTTTGAGAAAATACTACAAATGGCTGAAATGGATGTTTTGTTTAGAGGACATTCCTGTAAGGCATGTTTATTCCTGCATCTTGGGCAATAAATTGCTAAAGGTTCTGTGGTTTTTGCTTTAGTAGACATTTCTCCCAGAGCTGTGTTTAATTGTACCAGGATATCAGTCTTAAAATTTGCAAGTTCCTCTATTAGGTCCTTCACATCAATGCCATTTGTACTCTTTTTCTTTCTTTTCTGCCTAGTGTGAGAGTAATTTCTGCAAAGATCCACAATCTCATCCATATTATGAGTACTTACATCCCCATTTCCCATCAAATCTAATACCTCTCTGGATTCATCTTGTAATCCTCTTAGAAAAATGGTTTTGCACAATTCTGGTTCTCCTAGTCCACACCTTCTTTGAACAAACACAAATCTATCAAGGTAATCTTCTAATGTTTCATCATCTTCTTGTTTAATTCTGAACAACTCATCTTTCCTATTCCTTACTCGACAATACTCTTGATACTTTTCTAAAAACATAGTCTCCATTTGATCCCAGGTTTGGATGGAATATGGTTGTAAGCTCATGAACCAGCGTAATGTTGAGTCCTTGAGTGTTGAAGGAAAAACCTTGAGTTTTTGATTATCATTTATATAGTCATAGGTTTGACACACTACTTTGAACTCAAACAAGAACTGATCAGGATCTTCAGATGCAACACCCTGGAAGGTTGGAAGCACTGAAGGTGAGATTGTTTTCATGGGAGAGTTCTATGTGGGATTCAGAAGAATAGGATATTCAAATGTTCTAGGAGGTTGGAGCACATCTTGATCATCTTGATAATTTTCATTATGGACACGACCATGCTGGTCATCCCCATCTGGATTGCCTCTTTCTGCCATAATTTCTTGTTCTTTAGAAATAGTTAAACCTATCCAAATTTCTTTCTCAAGAGGTCCAAAACCTTCTGTTGATAATGAGTCTAGTAATTTTTCTTGCTCAGGAGATTCTGATGATGATGAAGCTGGTGGTTTTTGTTTTAGTTTTTCTGGTAGTTCAAACACAAGTGATTCACCCCTTAGGCATGAAGATCTTCTTAATGGAATAAGCCAGGGATATCTTTGGATAATTTTGCCTTCTTCATCCCTAGGCCTACTCATTCATGCCTACTCATTCATGCCTACTCCTTAATGACATAAATTATAAGTCAATAATTGTTACTTAACCAATTGTTATATTCATATTTTACCCTGAATTTTCACAACTCAGTCTAATTAACAACTATTGAACTGTTGACACCTTCTAACAACACTCTCCCTAGAAATGATGCCAAAATGATGCGTTGTCATTAAGCACATCATTAATTCTCAATGAATTTGTCAATCCAGGGCAGTGTACAAGGCTATCTATGAAAGGAGTGAACAGGGCTATAATTTAAGGTCAATTGGGAGCAACAAGTCTTATTGGTGGAACTTATTGTGTGGGGGTTTTTAGGTCTCTTCTACCTCTAAATTGCATAAATTGAACTTTAATATAATTGCAAGAATGAAAACTAATTGCTGATTATAGAAATGAAACCTTAGTTACAGTTGCAAGAATGAAATCTGATTAAATTGCATAATTAAAACCCTAGTTACAGTTGTAGAATTGGAAACCTAATTATAGTTGCAAAATGAAAGTCTATTTACTCTTGCAATAATGAAAACTAAAATTAAGTCCTGTCAATACTCTGTAATAGAAGGTTGTCAATCTTCTGTGTAGGGGTTGACAACAAAAACAATAATGCAGGAAAATTGTAAAAAACTATAAATTGCTAGAAATGGAAATTGCAGTAAATTGGAAAGTTGTTGGAAAGCAAAAAGACTAATCAGATCTACTGCTAATCACATCACAAAAGTATCTTGAATAGAAAATAAATTATTAGGACTGAAATGGATGTTAACTACTACAAAAGAATGAAATTGACAAGTTTCACAGCTTATTCTACTGCAACAAAATTAGAACAAAACCTGTCTGTTAGTCCTCCTCCTAGGTCTGGAAGTGGCCAGCCTCCTTTTCTAGAAGAAGGTATGAGTTCCTCTCTCTCTAAATCTTACTCACACTCAAACATAATAGAATGAATAGAAAAACTTGTACTTTATTGATTCAGAACATGATTACAAATCTGCTGCTAAAACCTGTTACAGAACTATAACAGTCTCAGTTTTCTCGCTTATTCTCTATCTATATTTTCTCTACTACTATTTCTACTATTATTATTATTAGCTCAACCTGGATGGGAGCTATCTTTTATAGATGCCTAAAATCTAATTACAACAGAAAATATACTCTGCAAATCAATTCCTGTTATTCTGTAGTATTCCCTGGGTTTATCCTAGAAGAGGATCTTTTCCATAAATTATGGCTTTGGATGGCAAGGATGGCAAAGTTAGATGGGAGATATTTTCCTTTAACCTCCTCAGCATTCTTTCCCTTTTTCCACCGTCAAAAATCAGTCAACAGGTCAAAAAGTGCTTTCTGTTCTCAATCCGGAGCTAAGTGGCTCAATCCGAAGATATTCGCTCAATCCGAAGAGACTGTATTTCTCAATCCAAAGATATTTGGAATGACCAACTATGTACTCTTCAATTTATTTTAGCTGCATTTCTCAGGTGGATTAGTCCTCAGGATCAGATTGCAATAGCCTTCATTCCTCTTCATGTGTGAATTCCATGCCTTGCCATTCATTGGTAGTTGGTTGGAATTTACACAGGAAAACCAGTTTTTGCTGCATAGTAACAGTTCTTTGCACTATTTTCTAAATTCAAAGAAATTAATGCTTGAGAAACATCAAAATAAGAATAGTAAAGTGTTGCTATCAGCCTAAGCATATCCCTTATGTAACAAGTCATGGCAAAGTGACATAAAACTACACAAAAACTATAAAAATCAGCATATAATATTCCAAACACATCAATCATGCAAACAATTAATACACAACATATTAGATCAACTTAACTAGTATATAAAGTAAATCATAGAGTTTTAGGCAAGTTTTAGTTGTTCAAAACATGCTATGATGGAGGCATTTCCAGGCCTCATCACCTACACCCCTAATCGAAGAGTCACCTGTATCTCCTCTATCATCCCTGTGCCTCCCATGCGAGCTAGCGCCATGTGTACTAGAGGACTTGTGTGTCCTCTTAGTCATGTGAGTCCTATGACTCGAGCTCGTGGATGACTACCCTGTAGTCTTGGATCTAGCTTGCTAGAACCCTGAAGCATGTGGATTCTCTGGAACCTACCCACCTGTCAGTCTAATCCATCCCTCCAACTAAGAGATGTGAGATATCCTCGCATCGCATAAATCATTCCCTTATTATACGAGGGAAGTAAGCCACCTAATATTGGCCATAGGATTGTGGCATCCTAGTAGTATGAGTGCTAGTTTTGAAGGTGGTGCCATGACATCATGATAATATGATGGGTTGCCTCTTTGAGCCTGGGACTGAGCCAAGTCCCTCTTTGCTACATCCATTTCCCGTCGTACCTCTGCTAGCTCAAGTGTTATGATCAACTCCTAAACTTGTCTCTCTACTACTCTATAATGATCTATCATAGTTGTGGCCTTATCCTGGACCTCTTGAGTTGCCTCTCCCTATCATATAACTTCACCTCTAACATGGTGATAGATGTATCCCACTATAAATACTAAGATTGTATCCTCCCAACTTGGATCTACAAATATTCTACCTAGGCTAGCAACTGCCTCACCTCGCTATCTAGAGGTACCTTACCCTCATCTAGGCTTTCATCCTTGGCCTCCATTGGTGGTGCATCCTCTACACCCCATCCACCCTTAGTCCACAGGTGCACATTGTACCCTTGTAGATTAGCCTCCATCGCCTCCTCAACCTGACCGAGAGGTCCAGATCCCTACCACAAAATTAGGGACCACCAGGTATCATACATTGGGGTGGTCCCAAAAACAGCAAATCCAAACTCTTAAAAATAATCTATAGCATCTCCCAAATTTTTAGGTAGCACCCACTGCATATGAGTCTCTAGAACTAACCACCTATAGATAATAGGCAGCTCTGGAATTTCATGTACCAGGTCAAACTATCGCAGGACCCACGAGTAGAAATGGTACTCATGGATCTTGACCTTGTGGCTGAGTAACCATATGTCTTGTCTAGACTAGCATAGCTACTCGCCAGCCTTTGTCCATGTAGGGAAATCCATGTATGGAGACCACTCAATGTCCCCAGGGCTCAGTGCTACAAATCGGTTGATGTAATGATCAATGTCCCCAACATGGGACCTACTCCAGAATCCCTCCTTCTTGTGAGGCCAACATGTCGTATAACACTGACGTACATCAAGAATAGAAGTAATAGCTAGAGGTAGCTCTATATGTCACTCGATCTGGATGTGCTACCAATCCCAAATATGTAGGAGTAGACTACAATTGATGCCTACTCGACTCCTGCTAGTAATATGAAATAACTCTCGATAGAGCTAGCATAGTAATGCTCTCCCCCATGCTAGGAGTAGTGGCTCAATTGTAGAGCTCTAAATGACCCTCTTGACACAAACCAGAAGGTTCTAGGGGATCATCACACTCGAGGAGTTTGTAAGGACAATCTGAATGATCAGGTGCATGAACACTACCTCTCAGATAGAGAATATATGCTCCCATACCAGTATCCAATGTGAATGCCTCTATGGTCCATCTTGTGCTAAGCCTCATCGCTCTGATTACCAAATATAGCAGAACAAACTACCTCCTTTCTCCTATTGGAGGAGGAGGTGATGGCCTCGCCATCAATAGGGATCCTAAAGATCTTGTAGATGTCCTTAAGTATAATGGTCATTTCATCCATCGATAGGTGAAATGTGTTTGTTTGGACATTCCATCTCTGGTACAACGCAGTCATGTAAGCTTGATCTACCCTAATAGTGGGTAGATCCAAAACATAGCTAAAGCCTATAACTCTAAACCACTCTCACTCCCCGTCAGTCAGTAGGGGACAGAGAGTGTTAAGGAGCTATGGCTCCCTAACTTTAGAGGTCAGTCTCTGCAAAGAGATATAGTTAAAGGAAATATCTAACTAAATGCTAATTAAACTGCTAAAAAAAACCTAAAAAGAGATAGATCAAGCAAAAAATAGCTAACAATATAAAATTATGCTAAGCATGATCAAAAATTTTAAAAATACATCTCGTAGGTGCAATAAAATGGCATTAACTACTAAGAAAATCACAAAAATTTTAAATTTTTTTGAAAAATTTTCATAAAAAGGGAATCGCAGGTCAAACATGTGGTCCGTCCAATGATCAAATTTTTAACCATTGTAATTCAAACCTAACCACAACTAATACCTACGGTTCCCTATGACATCCTAATACTAAGGCCTTTGAGGCTGGACTTCTCCACGAGTACAAGGCATTTCATGTTATTTCCCCTATGACATCCTTTTAGCAAATCATCGACAAATTGATTCAACACAAAACTAATTGGATTTGCATTATTTTGATTCCCTAAGACAACTATTGTAGCCCGAATGATCCATGGGATAGAAATGTGCAATTACTATTAAAAGTTGGAATCATAAGCTGAACTAGGCTTAGCCAAGTAATTAAATTTTTAATTCTAAATTTGTTTAGATCATTCATGGTGGTCAAGTGACCTTGTCGCTTCATACATTGTCATTACCCTCATCGACTTGTCGATTGAGGGGATAATCATAATATCAAATCATAATAAAAATTAGTAGAAGATCCCTAAAACCATAGATCCCTTGATCTTGTCAAAATTGTGGTCGTCCTTGTGAATCATTGTCAATAGCTATCATAAGCTTACCCCTTTGCTTGGGGTAAATAGAAAATATGAATTTTGCTTGTTGTTATCTGCCTTTCATATCTATGGGTTAGAATATACCTATGGAATGTGCAACCACACCAAATGAGATGAGATGGGCACAAGCTTTTCAAATGTAAGCCTTTCACCCAGTTGAAAGCAATGATTCCAGGATGTGCGTCCTTTTTCTAGACCTGGGGCATCTAATGTTGATCCGATTAATGATCATCATAGAACATTTGACATCATTTTAGGAGGTTTATTTTTTCTCATGCGTTGTTCAATCTCACAACACATCTCAAAAGGGGCATCTGTAGACACCTAAAATGCGTCATGTCGATGGCGACTACTCATATGGACATGCTACAAGACCATATGGAAAATCTTGTACTTACTCCAAGATAGAGCAGTGGTTCTAACCACTCAATTTGGGCTCCTTGGTCTATTCATTTTGAATCGTAGTTGAGACTTACGGTCTACAAATTGAATCGTAGATGATACCTGTGGTTTACAGTTTGGACTGTAGTTGTCACCTGTGGTCTTAATTGAAGTTCAGTTGGCCTTCATACAAGCCAAAAAGGTTTGAATGACCATTTTTTCTAGAAGAAGGTGGTTAAAGTATGGAAGCTTCCAATCCAACTATCCTAACCACCCATTCTTGTTCTTGGCTTATCCATGAAGTCACCACTAGCCCTTGGGTAGTCCTATAAGTAACCCTTCAATCAAGGCAAGACATATAGGGTATTTTGATAGCAAAGCGCTATCGAAATAGTGAATCAAGCAAACATTGGATATTAGAGCAGCGAAGCCCTATCAAATTGTACACTCACTCGAGAGTATTGAGAGAGAGTTATTGCTATCACTTTGCCAACTTAAGCATCATTATAATTCATGCCATGGATGCCCTAAGGAGCTAAAGTGCCAAGAAATGCCAATTTGGGAAAACAGAGGCTCTATCGAGAAATTCAACTGCTAAATCTTCTAGAGGACACTAAGGCGACCCTTGATCATCAATTTGATGAGGATCAACCCCATACCCTTGATTTGGAGAGCAAAACCACTTGGTTGCTCACCGCAGCTTTTAGCCATGATTTACAGTGTAGACTACTCATCAAAATTATGGTTTGCAGTAGGTGTAATATCTCCTTACTATTGCTTTTCCAATTGTTAGGTTAGATTAATCATTTTAGCACTTTATTTGGTAGCTTAGAGACTCTGACTGATTGGATTACATATTTGAAATATTTACTTCATTATAGCATTTATGACACTAATGGCTTCTTTCCATGCTTTCATGCTTTATTTCACATAAGTAGGCCATTAGATAATTAGTTGTATTGTTCTTTTATGCATATCTAGGAATATTTATCGATTTAGCATAGTTTAAATACATTTTACAAGCTTTCTTGATTTCATGTTATTCATGGCATCTTTATGTTTTCATGCTTTAAAGGGCCTCATCACGAGAGGCTGCCTATTTGTATAACTTTCTTGTGTTGTTTCTTGATCGTAGGGAACAGGTTCAAAGGAGACTCAATCATTCAATTCCTTCCTCAATGCAAAGAAGAGGGCTAAATCCACCCTAGAGTAGTTTATGACTATTTGAAAAAGCAATAGTATTGTGCTTACCCTGTTGGGAGCTTTGGCATTGTATTAATTGTATCAACATTTGGGTGAACCTAAGAGGAGAATGATTATAATCGGTATTCATTGCAATATTAATAAAATAAGCATTCATTTCATTTTCATATGTAATCTTGTATCTCTTTTCATGCTTTCATGTTGATTTCAATTGATCTATTAGATAGGTGCATGCTTTTTGGGATAGGTTAGATTCATCACACAACTATTGGATAAATTTCAACCCATGAATCAACTGCTACACAAGGGAGTCCCTTTAAAGTGGGATGAATAATGTCAGCAAGCCTTTGTTGAGATCAAGGAATACCTAGAAACACTACCAGTATTATCTACACCAAGGCCAGATGTGCCTTTCATGTTGTGTATATCTGTTACTGATTTTGCTTTAGGCACCATGCTGGATCAAAATAATATGCAAGATAAAAAGCAAGCAATATATTACATCAGTCTCATATTGGTGAGCTACAAAGTTGGATATGCATATGTAGAGAAATTATATTTAGCAATGGTCTTCACAACCAATAAATTGCACCACTACATGTTGAGTCATACAACATATGTAATATTCAAATAAAATCCTTTGTAGTATATGATGAGCAAGACATATCATAACACGCATACTACAAAGTGGATCATACTATTGGCAGAGTTTGATCTGGAGTTCATAAGCCAAAATTCCATCAAGGGATAAGTCATAGCTGATCAACTAGTTGAGGTGCCTATGCAAAATAGTAGGCCCCTCACCATAGAGTTTCTTGATGATGCAATCTTTGCACTATAAGAAGCACCTGAGCCTGAAGAACTAGAAAATGAAGCTGACATGACTTTTATCTTTGAAATTTTGAAGTGTGAGCAAAGAGATGGCACACGGATCATCATTTTCATGCCACAAGGTGCTCCAATACCCTTGTCATTCAAGTTAGAATTTCCTTGCACTAACAACAACACCAAATACAAGGTCCTAATCCTAGGTCTCCAAACAACCATATCCATGAAAATAAAAAGGTTAGATATCTTCAATGACTCCTTAATCATAGTCAACCAAGTCAAAGGATTATTTCAATATCAAAAATTAGTCCTGAAAGCTTACAAAGATCTTGTTGACACCTACCTAGCCAGACTTGAGTGGTATGACATTGAGGCTATCCCTCGTTCATCAAATAGGTTTGTAGACACCATGGCATCTTTGGGGTCCTTGATCCCTTAGAATACATCTATTTATTTCACTACCATTCATGTAAAAACACTTTCACATTTAGTGATCCAATGCGAGGCTTTGGATAACAAGGAATCTATTAACATGATTCATATAGATCCAGAACAATATTGGTTCTATAAAGCCAAATACTTATTAAAGAAGGCACCTTGGGAAGCTTTTATCTCCATAGATTCTATGGGGAATGGTACCACTATCCACCATAATATTATCTCTAAATATGTGTTTGTGCAAATCAAATCACAAGAGGCACAAGCCATCTTATCAGTCGATGTAGTGGCATATCAGGATTGGCTCTCCTAGTTGCAATATTTCCTAAGACTTGGAAGTGTCCCATAGGGATTGTGTTAAATGTCAACATCATGCAAACCTAACACACTTACCATCTCAGGACTTACAGTCCATCTAGGCGGCTTGGCCCTTTTTGTAGTGGGGGTTCAATCTAATCGAAAATATTTCTCCCTCATCATCAGGTCAACACAAATTTATCTTAATGGCTACTGAATACTTCACCAAGTGGGTGGAAGCGGTCCCCCTGACATAAAAAATTGGTTCATGCTCCATAATATCATTTTTCATTTTGGGGTACCTTTCAAAATAATATCTAATAATGGACCATCATTCAAAAACAAAAATGTGCAAGCATTAATAGCGAAATACAACATTCAACATAGTTTTGTGACACCATACTATCGACAAGCAAATGGGTAAGCAGAAGCATCAAACAATATAATAGTAGACATTCTGAATAATATGGTGAAAGAGAATCACAAGGATTGGCATTTGCAACTACCTCTAGGATTATGGGCTTATAGGACTAGCGTATGGATGCCCACTAGGGCAACACCTTTTTAGCTTGTATATGGTACTGAGGCCATCATGCCCTTGGAGATGGAACTTCCAATATTGTGTCTCACATGGAAAGAGTTCATCAATGACGACACTGCGTGGTAAGCTCACCTGGATAAATTGACCCTATTGGATAAGCGATGCATCAATGCTCTTGAGCATATTTGCATTTACCAGGATCATCTAACATGAGCTTAAAATACTAGAGTCCACCTAATATACTTTAAGGTTGGTGATCTTGTGCTTAAAGAGAACCAGCAAAACTCAAACCTGCTGCCACATCTACAAGATAAATTTACGGCTAATTGGATAGGGCCCTACATAATATCTGAGAAGATTGGGCTTGGGTCATATCCCCTAACAATTTTGGAAGGTTTTGAGGAGCTAGAACCTCTAAACATAATCTATTTAAAAGCATTCCACACATAAAACAACAAAATATCAAAAAAAGTTAAAAACATTCAAATATCTGCAAAAGTTCAAAAACAATAGAAATCATAAAAATCCAAATAAATCAAAAAACATCAAAATAAAAAATAAGCACAAAAATATCCAAAGGCATATTAAAGCCCTTTGGTCAAAGGGAAAAAATAAAAATACAAAAACAACTTAAAAAACAAGAAAATTCAAAAACATTCAAAAGAATTAAAAGTCCAAAAACCTTTAGAATAATCAAAATGCCAAAAACAACCAAAAGCATACAAAATACAAAAACTTTTCATTTACATTTGCATTCATGTAGTTGCATCGCATATAGTTATTTTCATCTATTACACTCCCATACACAATGCATTCACAATCTCACAAATGACACCATATTTGTACATCAACCTTGCATCTCCAAAGGCCATCATCATCCATTACCCATGTGTAAAATTGTGTTTCTCAACACAACACTCTCATGTTTCTATAAGGAATATACTAAGGATTTATGGTCACTCAACCATACCTAGCAGTTTTATCAAACTTGGTAGAAAGTTGTCTTTGCTTTTTATAGGTGGAGTTTATCTTGATAGCACCTATAGCTCAAAATCCTATCACTAATCAAAACACTAAAATATGGATTGGAACAAAGGAAATATGAATGTTGTGAAGTGGTACTAGGTATCCTAAGGTGAAGAGTTTATCTTGCTCATCCCCCTGTGCGACCGGTTCGAAAATGCTGAGAATTGACAAAAGGACAAATTCATCCCTACCTAAAATCCCTTGCTTTAATCAAAATGAGAAAAAATCTTGAACAAAGCAAAATTCAAGATTCCAAAGTCATAGTTCAAAATACAAAATGCATAAAAACAAAGTGAATAGTGATTATCATCACTACATAAATCCTTTTCTCAAAATAAAAGAAAACAAAAATAGAAATAAACTGTGATTTTTGTCACTATATCATGAGCAAGTATCCCAATGAATATGAAGAAAAAAAGGGAGTTTAGAATTTGAATCCTTGGAATTATCAGCATGGTCGAACCTTACGTACGATGATATGTCTGTCACAAGCATCTTGATTTTGTGTAGACCAATGTTTACATGTGGAAGAGCTAGCTTTAGGTATCCTATATAGCCTCATAGTGTAATCCAACTGAGCCCAACTTAGGATTAGGATTAACATTTGAGGATCCCCAATACAGCAATGGGTTGAATGAATCCCGCCTGGCATTGGGGTATGCTTATTTTTTATCTTAATATATTCATTCACACACAGGAATAATGAGTACATAGGTCTTCATGATAGAACCTTATCCTTTGAGAGCTCTGTATGGTCAGTATACAACTTTTGATAAAGTAACTAGAGTGTTTGAGTCTCATGGAAAACATCGAAAACCATACATAGCAACAAATCATCTCATCCCATAATCATACATAGTAATGAGTCATTTCATAATCACACATCTTGCATCATCTCATGCCGCATTTGGATGTTTAAATAATTAAATCTTATGTTAAGAGTTATTATTTACATTCATGATTGCTTGTACATTCTGTGGTGTTATCCATCTAGATTGTTAAAACTCATGGTTAATTATTAATATGTTTTTAAGTGATTAAAGCATACAAGTTCATCTGCACTAGACTATCATCACATAAATAGTGCATCACCAACATTGCATTCATCATATCAAGACATCAAAATTAAACATGCATAAAACAAATAGGCATTAACATCATCCATAACACCATATGCATCATATCATCTAAATCATTCACATCATGGAACATAAATCATATAAACTAAACCATATGCATACATCATAAATAATACTCCTACACATATAGGTAAAAGCATCTAAGCATACATATGTCATGTCACATCACATCACAAAGCACTAAATTACATCACGTCATAAAACATGAAATAATCTAACATGAAAGCATTAAATTACATCATATCATAAACCATGAAATCATATAACATGAAAGCATTCCATTACATCACATCATAAACCATGAAAGCATCTAACATGAAAGCATAATATTACATCACATAAACACAAAAGCATAAGCATAAAGTAAATGCACATGATGAGTCTCAAAGTCTAGATAGCATATGATCACGCATCAAATAAGTACATGTAAGTACAAAAGTCACCAATAAGTCTAAATGTGTAGGTCAGATGACCTTACACCCAAAAATAAGTACATAGTATCGAGTGAACCATAACATATTAGCAGTGGCCTGCACCACTAGCCTCACCACCATCCTCACCACCCCCTCTAGGAGGAAGTATGGAGCTAGCACCTCCAGTATGCTCTTTCTGAGACCTGGTCCTATGACTCGATCTAGTTGAGAACTGCCTAAAAGTGCTTCGTGCACTATTCTCTGAACCTCCTACTATGGGCCTCTCCAAAGGAGTAGCACCTAGTAGTCATATCTGTGACTAAAGGATAGTAATGTAGGCAACATCTGAGGCCATGAGTATAATAATCCTCTATGATCCTATGCAATCATCACACCTTAGCCCCAAGATCTAGACCTATAGCTAAGGTATCCTAACTCTGAGCAGCATCTCATTTGGAAGTGATCTGAGCAATCTGTCTCTGAAGATCTACTATGGTAGCATATCACTACTAAACCTACATCAAAAATATGTGTAGCTTAGCCTTAACCTAGTGCAGCTAATCTTGGAGAGGATATTCTTGCTCCTTAGGATCTGCATCATCATCCCCTGTGGGATCAACCTGCTCCTTGATAGCCTGCTCCTTGGCCACTTGTTCCTGCTACCTTGCCTATGCCAAGTCATCTATTCGAGCTCGCACTCAATGCCCATAAGGATCCTCCACATCAACCACATCCAAAGACCATCCCAAATTTCCACCATCATGCCATAGTTGCATACCCCACCAGAGGGTTTACACCTCTGTCATCCCAGCATCGACTACTTCAAGATCAACTGTGAGAGGATCATCCTCCTGAAGCACTACTATAACACGAGGTGAGAGAAGGTTATTCTTGATGGAAATATAGTGATAGACAACCGGATTGAGAGGAACATCCTATTGAATCCCAAAATACCATAGCACCCTAGAATAATAGAAGAAATCCCAGATATCGGTCTTATAACCAATCAACCATCGATCACGCTGTGAATCCAGTAGGATCATCCCAAGTAGGACACTCATGATAGGGCCTCCATAAGATTTCATGAGCTTTTAAACCTATAAAATATGCTCGATAGTGGAAAATATTCTCTACATAAGGTCGACTCTTGTGCTCCTTGAGTTCCCTAGGCCACCTAGATCCATAGCACTGTATATCTCTATCTAGATCAACAATATCCACTAGAAGTTCTTCGAGGTGATCGATATTGATGTGCTCCCAATCCCAGACCTGAAGAAGTAAACTACTAGTAATGATGGCCTATCCATGGTACAGGATGTGGTATAGCTCATCATAGCACTTCACCAATAGTGCAATCCCCCAGGCATATATGATAGGTTTCTCACTATCCATCAGGTCCTATACCATTGATAAGAGGTTCCACAAAAACCTTAGTCTATAGCAATCAGGTACAAGGATGTTGCAAATGAGCATCAACAACATGGCATGCAGTCAGGTGAATACCTCCTCATCGTACCAGTAGAAAATAGAGATCCCCCCAAGCGAGTATCCTTGGAAGTAGCATCAACATGCTCACAAAAGACACTGGCAAACACTACACACCATGTAGTAGTGTAGGAGGAGACAATAGGAACTCCATCAAAATGCAACTAAAGAATCCTGTAGATGTCCTTTGGCATGATGGTCATCTCACCAATGGGAAAATGGAAGGCATTGGTCCTCGAATCCCACTGATGTGCTAGGGCCATCAAATATACCTGATATGACATGATCACAAGTAGGCCAGTAGCAAACTGTAGCCCATGGGACTTGATTTAGGCCCACTCTATATCAGGATTCTCCTTAATAAGGTCACAGAGTAGCTTCGGATCCCAGGCCTGAGTAGATAAGATCTAGAAAGTGCAAAGTAAAGAAAAATTAATGCACTACAACTAAAAAATGCAAATAACATGCTAAACAGTGCAAAAAAAATCAAAATTCTCTAAGGCTACATGAGCAACATATAAATGTGCCCTATCATGCAAAAATTTCCATAAAAGACACTCAAAGTTTCAAAAAAATTAATTAATTGTCTTAAATTTTTAAAATTAAGCCTAAATTGCCTCGACTGCTAAACCTAGCAAAGGCTAGCTTCCAATGGTCAAAAATGTGATCGTTGGAAATTTGAACTGGCCACTAACAAAAATAGTGGCCAACCACATAGCAATCTAGCCGTTATGAGCGACAATGACCAACAAGCGACACACCAACGATGTCCCTCCCGAGCCCAAAAACACAAAAAAAATGCACAAAGAGCAAAAATAACTTAGAACCACCTGCTTAAAACCTAAATGGAGCCTAACTACTAGTGAAATTCATTACCAACAGGTTTAATGAGGTTATTTTACCGAATTACTTAGTTTGGTTCATTTTACCACTATAAACAAAAATAATAGGGTTTACGGAGGTACCTGTGAAGCTTTGGCTCCTCCGCTTGTTGAAGCCTCACCTTACTTAGCCTTGATGCCCAACAATAGCATGTAAGTCAAAGTGGTCACTTTCACCTCAGAGTTCCAAAAAGAAAAACGATAATTGGCAACAATGACAACACAAACCCTAATTTCCTTTTTATTTTTCCATATTATGTTGTGGTTTCTGCCAACATCAGTGACCCGCATTTCTTGGTCGTTGAACCTAACAATGGCCATGAGCAATAATTGGGGGCTACTAGACCTAACAGTGGCAAATACATAAGAAAAAAATTACAACAAATTGTCACCACAGAGTGCTTCAAAACAAGGCATAAAGAGCATATTAATCCAAAAACATCATAAAAATTAAAACTAAAAATCAAATAATCAACAAAAATCCAAATGAGCCTTGTACCTAGTCATTTTATCTATACACTTGGAGATTGCAGTGATAAGCAATCCATGCAATTCAATAAGATGAAAAAATAACCATAAGGCCATTTTGGGGTAAACAAGTTATGGTAGAATTGAGATGGTTCATCTCAAACCTGAAGAAAGCCATGATGGCTGGACCGCCCCACGGGAGTGAGAATCCTCCTCTTTTCCCCCATAATAACTAGTGCTTCAACACATGCTTAAAAGGAATTGCTAAACTCGATTCCCTAAGAAGGCCATTATGGTCGGACCGCCCCATGGGATAAAGACATGCAATCACCAAACAGGGTTGAGATCACACCTGGATGGGAACTAGTCTATAATAACAAAGGTAACCCTCTTAAGAGATCCAAATCATTCATTTTGGTCAAGTGACTCATCACTTTATAAATGGTCCTTCCTCATCAACTCATTGTTTAAGGGGGTAGTAAAAAATTTCAACATATCATAGTCAAAATCAATAAAAGATCATCTTGATCATGTCAGAATTACGTTCAACTTACGAATCATTGCCAAAAACCATTATAAGCTTACAATTTTCTAGGGCAAAAAGCAATTATGAAAAGTTTGTTTGTAGCTCCCCTCCCTTCATATCTATAGTAGTATTGAAGCTACCCGATCACCTGATGTGTGAGTGCAAACTTCCATAAATTTAAGCCTTCCATCCCGTTGGAAGCAGTGATTCTAGGATTCATGCCCTCCCACATGATTGGGGCATCCTATGTTGGTCAAGATCAATGATCATCATGCAACCTATAATGTGACCCTAGGTGGTCTATTTTTTCTTCATGCTATGTTGTCCCACAATGCACCCCAAAAAGGAGCATTTGTAGACACCTAAAATGTGTCATGTTTAAGGGACTGCCCATATGGGCACATTCATAGGCCATATGAACCCTCTTGGATCTCTCCAAGACCAAGCAGTGGTCCTAACCACTCAAATAGGGTAGTTCTAGCCCATCTAGGCTTGGCCGCTCTTAAGAAGAGCGGCCAAGAAACTTGGCCATTGAAGACTACAATGACCAAATCTAGTCGGTAGAACTGATAGTGGCCAACATCACAAACATTTTTTCCATGAATACGAGCCTATATTACGCATTGTGACTACACCTTTGCATAAGATTATGCATAGTGGTGAATATTCACCAATTGGGTGAATATTAGGATTTTTAAAATTGGAAATTGGCGAATATGAGGACCCTCGACGTCGACCCATTCGCCTAAAATTTTTAGGACCAATTTTTTATTAGGGTCAATTCGCCATAATATATATCCAAACATAGACATATTTGTACTCGTTGGAAAGCTCTTTTCAAGCCTAATATAATGGTGGTATTTTTATGAATTTATAAGATGATTTAATAGGTCAAACGTAGCTCCAAATATGATCTTATATTTTAGGGCTTGAAATACCTCAAATTTTGGTATGAATATGCTCGATTTGATTTGCTTAGGATTATCCATGATTCTCCTTGATTTTGATTAGGATTCACCATTTTTTTACAAGTACATTTTGAGTATAACCCCTTATGCATAACCTTGCATTTGCATGCACTTTGGGCAGATTTTAGCAAGAAACTCCCTAAGTTCCTCCTAAGTGTCCCTATAATGCAAAATTGTGACTAATGAGCTCCCCAGAGGATGGTTAGTCCCATGCATATTTGGAGTGAAGCTTCTTCAGGAAGCCAAGGTCCAAACCCTAATAGGGAAGTCTACATATAGACTCTCCCACAAGAAAAAAAAGATATGAGATGTTTGAGAGTTGAGCAGCGGAGCCCTATCATGACAAAGATCTAAGATACACCCATAGGAAGAGCATCGGAGCACCGTCTAGTTGAGCCACGTTCACATATCATGATTCAAAATCATCGTACCCAATCACCATTCAGTGTAGGAGACACACAAGGAAACCCTCAAACATTAATTTGAGTGAGGGATTGACTACCATAGCCCATTAGACCTAATTTAACCATTAAATCAGAGGCCACTATCTCTAATAGCGGCCTGTAGTCATAGTCAGGTTTAGAGTAGTCAATTTCTTAGTTCTTACCATTAGACTATTATTTATCATTATGTCATTACCATAGCTTAGTATAGATCTATCTTTTTCATTACATATAGAGTAGCATTTTTTATTTCTATATGTATATTGCTAGGATATGTTGCATTTTAATTCATATTATGTTTATTTACTTGGATTACCATATTTTCTAACCAGAGCCTCTTCGAAGAGGCGGCCCATACTAATCACCGTGTTTTATTATTTTCATGAATTTAGGCATAAATTTTTAGGATCAGATCAAAGAATCAGGAGCACAAGGATACCTCCAGTACCAGATCTAGATAAGGAGGCATCTGTGAGACCTCATACAAGTTCGTGTGTAGGACTGGGAAGCCTATGAAAGTGTATTGCCCCTTTGCGAGGGGATATTTTATTCACTTGTATTTCACTATATCAAAATGGGTATCCCTCAGAGGGACCGACATGTAATTGGGGGTTCAATATAAATAAAAGGATCTTTATTTTGTTATTTTCGTGTTATATGCATTTCATGGCCTTCCATTTTACCTCAGTGTAATATTGCAAGTAGAGTAGCGGGGTGCATGCCTCCCGAGGCCAAACATATGCCACCCAATATAGGAAGTGGGTCAAATATTCCTCCCCAAAGGACTCGGTTAGCTAGCATTGAAAACCTTGGAGAGCAGTTAGTGGATGTATACTATAGGAACTTCACTAGACTTCTCAAGTACATTTTGACCTACGAAAATGATGATAAAATGAAGGTGCATCAATTCCTTTTAGGGTTAGATCATCAGCTCAGGATCTCTATCAACATGTTCAAACCCACCAATTTAGAAGTTGCATATGATCTGGCTTGTCAAGTAGAGTATAATCACAAAAAGAGCAACAATCCCATCCAAGGACCCAAGAAGAACTACCAAAATCCATAGAAAAGGAAGTGGAATAATGAGCCAACTCAAAAGAATAAAGAAGGGTTTAAGTTTGGTAAGAGAAATGATGGGTCAAAAAAAATATTTAAGAAGAAGTTTCAGTCTAAGGATAGAAACTCTACTAATGCGGAGAAGGCCAAACCCATGAATCAAGTAGAACCAACTCCTGCTGAAGGTAAGGAAAAATCAGTTCAAGGTTCGACTCAGAATTCGAAGGTTGGGTGCTATGAGTGTGGGGGTCCTCACTATGCAAGAAATTGTCCACGTCGTACAGGAGCTAACCAAAGGGTAAGTGATAAAGGACACAAGATTTATGTTGCTACTGGAAATCAGAATCTTGATGGACAGGCAACCCCTATGCTTTTACAGGGTAAGGTTTTTGATAAAAATGTTAGAGTTTTGATAGACAGTGGTGCTACTGATAGTTTTATCTCTAGTAGCTTGGTCAAGGACATGCCTAGAGAATCATCTTTGGCAAAAGGGTGGAAAGTCGAGTATGGGTCTGGATAGACCTACTTCATAGACCAATATTACCCCTTGATAGAAATCTCCCTACCCACAAATTCTATCACTTGGCAACTCTATGTAGCTCCATTACATGCCTTCGACATAATTCTAGGGGTTGATTGGTTGAAGGACCACAAGGCCTTGATCAAATTTTAGGAGAGATGGGTCGAATTCACTGATGATAAAGAGAAGAGAATTAGGTTGTACAGTGAGCAAAAGACGTTCGAACCCATATTAATCTCTGCTATGCAACTTAAGAAGGTGATTAGGAAAAGAGGGATGGTGTATGTGGTCAAAGTAAAGGAGGTTAAGGATGATAAAAAGGATGAAATATTTGAGAAATTTCCCATCCTTCAAGAGTTCAAGGATGTCTTTACATCTGAATTTTCGAAAATTCCCCTAAGCGAGAATTTGATTTTACTATCGATCTATTACCCGATACAAAACCTATACATAGAGCACCATATAGGATGAACCCTATAGAGATGCAGGAGCTGAAAGTGCAACTACAAGAGTTGTTGGATAAAGGGCTAATTAATCCAAGTGTGTCTCCTTGGGGTGCACCAATTTTATTTGTCAAGAAGAAGGATGGATCCTTGAGATTATGCATCGATTATAGGATGTTGAATAAAGCAATAGTTAAAAATAGATATCCTTTACCATGGATAGAGGATTTGTTTGATCAACTGAAAGGGGCTACTATTTTCTCAAAGATAGACTTGAAGTCTGGTTACCATAAGTTGAGAATCAAAGAAGAGGATACACATAAGACAACATTTAAAACTTGATACAGACACTATGAGTTCATAGTTTTACCATTTGGGTTAACAAATGCACCCACTGCCTTTATGAACTTAATGAATAGTGTGTTTAGAGAGCAGTTGGATAGGTTTGTCTTGGTGTTTTTAGATGATATCTTGGTCTATTCTCGCAACAAGGAGGAGCATGACAAACATCTGAGGATAGTACTAAGGGTGTTGAGGGAAAATCAGCTATATGGAAATTTGTCAAAATGTGAATTTTATGTGTCACAAGTACATTACTTGGGACATGTCATTTTTGTAGATGGAATTGTAGTTGACCCTAAGAAGATTGAAGCTATTTTAGATTGGCCAACCCCTACAAATGTAATAGAGGTTTGAAGCTTTATGGGTCTATCTAGATATTATAGGAGGTTTGTGAAATATTATGCCAAAATAGCTTGTCCTATAACCAATATTCAAAGAAAAGGGAAGTCATTCAAATGGACGGACAAATGTGAAACTGCTTTCCAATTGCTAAAACAAATATTGACTACCGCTCCCATATTAAAGATTCTAGATCCTCAAGGTGACTTTTCAGTCTATACCGATGCTTCCTTAGAAGGTCTGGGTGGTGTTTTATCACAAGATAGAGTGGTGGTGGCCTATGAGTCCAGGAAACTAAAGAAGCATGAAGGAAACTATGCCACACATGACTTAGAATTGGCCGTAGTCATGCATGCCTTGAAAATTTGGTGGTATTATTTTCTAGGAAGACCCTTTGAACTAAGAATAGATCACCAAAGTTTGAAGTATATCTTCACTCAACCTTTGCTAAATGCACGTCAAAGGAGGTGGATTGAATTTTTAGCAGAGTATGACTTTGGGATAGAATACATAAAGGGTAAAGAGAATAAGGTGGTAGATGCACTAAGTAGAAGAAGGCATATCACTACTTTAACTAGAAGTCATGTAGACCTGATGGACCAGGTTAAAAGAGCTCAACTTCAGGATCCATATTGTAGGGAAGTGCAAGAGAAAATAAGGAAGGATCCAAAGATAGCTCAAGATTTTGGCTTCAAATATGGCTTCTTATGTTTCAAAGAGTGGGTTGTGATTCTAGAAAAAAATTATTTGCATAGAATTATCATGAGAGAAGCTCATAGATCTCCTTATTCTGCTCATCCTAGAGGAGCTAAGATGAGGGAGAATATGAAGAAAACATTTTATTGGCCTGGAATGAAGAAAGATATTACTAATTTTGTGGCTAAGTGTCTAGAATGTCAGAAGGTGAAAGTAGAACATAAGCATCCTGCTAGTCTGCTATATCCTCATGATGTGCCCATAGAAAAATGGCAAGTGATATCTATGGACTTTATTGTGGGATTACCAAAGACTAGGTATCAACATGATGCCATAATGGTAATAGTTGAAAAATTGACCAAAGTCGCACACTTCATTCCTGGTAGTACTACTGATGATGCAGTAGTTGTTGCTAATAGGTTTGCTAGGGACATCTTCAGATTATATGGATTTCTAAAAATGATCATCTCGAATAGAGACTCAAGGTTTACATCAGAGTTCTGGCAAGCTCTCCATCGAGAAATTGGTACTTCACTAAACATAAGTTTTGCATATCATCTTGAGTTGGATGGATAGATTGAGAGAGTCAATTAGGTGTTAGAGGACATGCTTTCTATGTACTGCATGGACCAAAAGTCTCATTGGGAAGACTTATTGCATCTAGTTGAGTTTACATATAATAACGGGTACCATGCCTCTCTAAAAATGGCTCCTTTTGAGGCTTTGTATGGTCGTAGGTGCAGAACTCCATTATCATGGGATAATCCTGAAGATCGGGTCAATTTTGGACCAGAATATTTGAAGGAGATGGAAGAGCAACTAAAGATAATCCATCAGAGGCTCAGAGAAGCTTCGGACCACTAGAAGAAATATGTAGACTTGAGAAGGACTCCTTTGGAATTTTTCATGGGAGACAAGGTGTTCCTAAGAGTCAAACCTATGAAAAGTGCAATTAAGTCCACTAAGTTGGATCCTAGATATGTAGGACCATTTACCATACTAGAAAAGATTAGTCCTGTTGCTTACAGACTCGACTTGCCACCTAACTTGGCAAAGATCCATAATTCTTTCCATGTGTCCCTGCTTAGGAAGTACATATATGATCCTACTCATGTTGTGGATGTTTCTAAGTTGCAGATGATGGATCCGATGTACATCGAGGTCAAGCCCATGAATATTCTTGAGTTTCACACTAAAAATATGAGGAAATGGAACCTGGAGCAATGCAAGGTCCAATGGGATCTTTATTCTGAGAAAAATACCACCTGGGAAAAGGTGGAAGACATGAAAAAATACTTTTCATACTTATTTGAGGATACTATGTAGTGTCTGATTTTAGTTAAGACTTTGTGATAGCATGATGGATACTTATGCAAACTAAGTAGACTGATGGATTTTATTATGTTATGCATGGATTGGCTAAATTTTGATGATGCTTGATGAAATAATGGATATTATTATGTAAAACTGAAACATGATTATGTAGTATAAGTACTTTATATTTTTAGAATATGGTACTACTGATGTTTATTTACTGCATTTCAGGTCCAGATATTCTCGTCAAGTGGGAGAGGTTGTTCTTCTCATTTGAAAGAAGGAGTTGCTCAACCACCAGGAATGGGAATTGGCAAAAGGGAAAGGATGACAAAGACAATCCAGAGGGTAAAAAAAAATAAGGGTAGGAAAATTTACCCTCACATCTCCATGACTACACTATTGGACCGTGATGTCCTAGACTAGTCTCCTAGTGGGATGGTGATAGTTGACTATCTTAAAAATGCCAACCATAGGAAAAAACAATAGTGTGGAAATGGGGTTTGCATGATCAGATTGCATAATAGATTGCATGATTTGAATGTGGTTGCAAAATATTAGCTCAATGCTTGATTTATTCTTTATGATGAATGGAAATGCATTTGACTAACCTTGGGGATGAAACACAGGGGACTGTGTTTAGTCTATGGGGGGAGTATGTAACATCCCAATTTTTACCCCCTACTTTGTGTTTGCATTATATAGCTTAAGGTTTGATTTCATAGAGGTGATTATGAAATAGAAATGGTTAGTATGCTTTGCTAAATTAGGAGAGTTTGATGCTAAACATGAATTGTTAGTGGCATTTAAAGCATTTATTTGGAATGTTTCTTTGTCTCCTCAGTTAGTTGGGAAATTAGTTGTTAAGATTGGTTTATTTGGTTAACCATGGTCTTTAACTTGTGTTAAGCTTGATTAATGGACAACATTGAAGAGGCATTAAATCTAGTGCTATTTTATCCCTAGATTAGTTACAAGCTAATTGTGATTAACTAGGCTAATTAATTAGTTGCTTAGCAATGAAGTAAATATTAGTTGAAGAGTTGGTATGTGTTTGATTGTGATTGGACCACCCTAGGCACAAAGTCAAAGATAACTCCAATTTCTAGATAGCATTTATGATGGGCTCATCTCCAACAATTTTTAATAATAAAAAAATGGTTATGGGGGGAGGGTGAGTTCCATTATAAATAGAGGCATTCGGGAAGGCAAAGACATAGCGATATTTGTGGAGTGAGATCAGGGATTATGCTCTCCAACTGAGTTGGATCAAAAACTAGAAATCTCGCATTCTTCGCAAGTTTGGCATTGGAAATCTAGAGGTTCCTAGGGAGTATGCTCTCCGAGCTTTGCTCAGATCAGAAACTAGATGGGCCTTGTGATTTGCCATAGTTTTCTTCACCTCATTGTTTTGCTAGAAAAAAAATAGAGCTTGCATGTAAGTCAAAGTATTGGAAGGACTTTTCAAATCTTGGATCGGAGAAAGTCTACGAAAAATTTAGGTTAGGGTGAAGATCCCAACTATAGTATGAATGATGAGTATGCTTGTTTGGTGATTGAGTTAATGAGATAGTAATAGCCTTTCTTGTTGTTAAGGTTAAAGGTTTTAATGTGGTATAAAGAAAAGATATGTGTGTAGGAAAGTTATTGATCTACAATTTGTGAGGTTCTTCCCTTGGAAATCTTGCTTGTATTAGCAATATATAGAAAAAGCCCTTTTGAGTAAGTTGTAGGTCTCAAACTTGATAGATCACTTTCTAAGAAATTTACGTAAGCTAGCATGGCTTGTTGTTGAGCTTGTATGGGTAAGGTAGAAGTTTACATATGTCTAGTATAGGGGCTAACGTATCCTTATATGAAATGTTTAGAGATTTTAAAAAAATAGTGACCCTTGACTTTATTAGAGAAAGATTGATCTCAAGCTTTCTATAGATGAAGCCTTGCTATATGATCTTGAGCGTAGGTTTACCTTCGGTAAGAGTGCTCAAGACTCCTTATAGGGTCTTTGTGTCAGATGAAGAATGATCTGGGTAGCCGATGGTAACCAATGCATAGATCAAATGGTCTTGCTGTGAGACATAGGATGGATACCTCTCCACTTGCAGATGTGAAGGTCTTTTTGGTTTACGTTTTGAGTATTGTGTTTTGAATGTGAAACTTGAGGTTATGTAGCATCGTTTTCCATCTAGAAGATGTGTCATGAAAAACATAGACGTCCTTGAGCCCTCAAAATGGAGTTATAGTCCGGCATCTATGAAGAATATCAATGATTAATCCCGGATGTCATCCTTCAAAGGTGAAACGATGTGTTCATTGGGTGTACGTCGAAGCCCATGGTCCTCTTTGATGTGCGTAGGAGCCCTCCAATAAGCCTTAGGTCATCAAAATTATCTACGCGATGGAGATCATGTTTGGTGAGAAGCGTAGACGTTGCTCTACGAAAGCCCGAGATGACGATTATTTTTTTGATAAATTAATTTAGGGTTATTTCCCTAATGTTTTAAAACATCCATAATAACCATTGATGAAACCCATTAGTTACTTAGATCATGCCATGTGTCTCAATATGGTTAGATGTTTACCGTTGTTGTTTTGAATAACCCATACGCGATGAAACATGCATAGGGCATGATTTTTGTTTCACGAAGAGCGTGGGTCTAGGGTCCAAGACTCCTATGGGGTCCAAGGAGGCAAACACCTCGAATGATGTGCTAAGTGCTTAGCCATTAGGCTAAGGCGCTAGCGCCTAACGTAGGCCCTCCCTTGTGACATTTAAATGTTAGGGAGGAATTCCCTAATTATAATGTTACAATGTTACTTTTATTTAATGAAAATATGAAAAGTTAAAGCTAGACGTAGGTATGGATGGTGAAATAAAGTGTAGTGGTATTTTGGCAAATATGATAGGGTTTATGGATAAAAACCATAGATCTAGGATTTATGGTTTGGATTAATAAGTTATCTCATGATAACAACTTTGGGTCTTAAATTTATATTGAAATAAATATAAAAGGGTAAAAGGGTCTAAATAGTAATATTAGATAATTATCCTAAAAAGACTCAGATTAAGACTTTAGCTAAAAGTTAAAGTCCAACAAAGGAAAATTTGTATTTGAACCATATCCATCTATTGAATAGGGCTTGAAATATTTAAGGGGTTATAAATATCCCTAGCCTAGTACAATAATGTTATGACTCAAACTTGTTTGATGGAATCTAATGCTATATGTCTCAATGAAGAAGTTAAATCTATAGTGGAAACTTAGATTGACTTGTTCTAAATGGTGTAGACTATTATAGGTTTGATTATATGTGTACAAGGCAAAAATAGAATAGCCTATTCATAGAAGGTTTTGGTTGTTATGATGAATGCTCTTAGACAAACTAAGTAAGATGCTAGTATCTTAAAAAAAGCTCTTAAGGATTGTGGTCACACTTAAGGGGTTGAATGAAAGAATGTTCTCCTTTGATATTGTGATTTTGAGTTGTGTACAAGTTTGTTTAAATGCTATTTCTGGGTGCTTTTATCTTAAAGTTTTGATAACCTAGAAGAAGAAAAGAATAGCATATTTGCAATGTTGTGATTACAATGCATTGAACAAATAGAATCATGTATATGCAATCATGCATGCTAAAATGAGGAATGAAATATTATGATGGCATAATCTAATGTGGGAGAAAGGGTAATTGGGTTGCATTTCTCGGGAACTTATGGGGGTTCTCCATGGCCATGTCAATGGATGCAGTTAGTATAGATTCAAGAGCATGTTTCCTGTGTGATGGGATATGGGATGAAAGGAATGGGAAAAGTTTCATTCTTAGGAAAGTATGGGATTTCCTACTCTTGAATTGAGTTGAATGCTTGTTTATTTACAAATGCGTAAGGTGTTTGTTAGAAAATTGTTTTGCATTCTATGGATTACTATTGCATGGCATTGCGTAATTAGTTATGCATGTTCATAAATTGGATTGTCCTGATCCCGAGTAACCATTCACTTAGTACTGGTGGAACTGAGACAACTAGTACCTGAAGTACCTGTTGAACCTAAAAGAGAGTTGAAGATTAGAGGAAGTTGATGTTGTATTCAACTTTATGAGACTATTGTTGTAACATAAAAATCTTTCTTGTAGAATAAATAATGTAATAGCTTGTAGGAGTTTATGATTTATTGATGGAAGTATCAAAAATGTAACTCCCAAGTATCTGATTGTATTGGATATGAACAATGTAATCTCTTTGAAGTTTTATGTTCTTGAAAAAACAAGTTGTTTACATGATCTATTATGTTACTTGAATTCTCAAGTGGATGCTTTGTTTATAAATGGCTAAATTAGATCTTTACTTTCTATAAGTAAAAATGTGGAAACATAGAATGAACATAAACATATCAAAGAATACATAAATGAGAGATCTAAAGAGTAGTAGTCAATGAGATATAGTGGTAGGCAACAATATGCCTATGAGAATCTGTTGGATGATTCCCTTAACAAACCATATGTAGTATGGTTAGTTGGTTAAGCATTGCACCTAAAATATTACCTTATTGGAAAACAATGAGTAATCAACAAGGCACATGCTTAAGGTTAGGTTGAAAGACACCTATGGTTGAAACAAGTTTAACATGGGGTTAAACAATAAGGGAAATGTGCGTTCTAGTTGAAACAGACTGGAAAATTCCTGTTGATCATTATGGGACACTGGCCACTCCCATGCACATGGATAGACTCTGATCAAGTTGATTCATGTGTGGTGCATAGCCTTGGAAACTCATGTGACTACTTGCTCAATGGAAACTATATAAATGACTCTCATAAAAATGTAAGTAAAAAAAAAGATGGGTGTAATGGTTGGTTTTTGGTTGGGTAATTTGGGGTTATTACAATATTGATATTCCAAGCTCATCAAAATTTAAAAATTATGATGATGCACTAAGTGAATATTCAGAGGTTACAATACAATACCAATATTGTAGCAATGCCAAAACAAAGAGAACACATGAGCCAAAAGCCAAAGATAAAAAGGAATCTCAAGCAATTCATGAACAAGACAACAAATAAGTAAATATTAAAGAGCCAAGGAAAGTAGAAGAATATAAGGAGGAATCAAAAGCAAATAATTATGGATAATGTAAATTTACCTAATTGAAGATGAATATGAAGACTAAATACTAAAGTATTCAATAAGAAAATAATGTAATATAGGTAGACATTGGATAATATTACATTATTTGGTACATGAGAATGTACCCCCATGGTACCTTTATGGTATACATGTAAATGTGTAGTAGATTAGAGTTTGATTCTATAATTTAGGTGAATGGTTTATATTTCCCTTTATGTAAGTATTTATGTTTAGGAATGTACAAGTGTCATGTCATGTAAGAGTGCAAGTGTGTAATGTAGAGGATATCTACAAGTTCCATGTATGTTATTGAGCAAGTGTGTAATGAGAGAAAGTGAACAAGTGTCATGTATGTGTAGTGAACCCAATAGATAAATATTGATTATAATGCTAGAATAATAAAAAGGAATCACTTTTTATTAAGGAATCGTTGTTGTATTGTATGGGGAACCCAAAAATTAATTATTAATTATATTCTTTGATGTCTCAACTATACCAAATGAAATGCCTATTTCTACGAGTGTGAAGGTGTGATCAAAGGTCACAACCATTGTGAAAGAGAGAGTGATTAAATAATTAACTAATAATGTGATTAGTATGGTGGTTAGGAGTAGAATCCTAACATGCCATCTTCTTTAAAAAGAGCTTTGTCCTCAAAGCTCAAAGTAAGGAGCTTCGTTGCTTGTTTTCCCAGTTGAATTTGTGCAAGTTCTTGTACTATTTTAATGTCACTTTTTCGAAGGCAAGGATATATTGAAGGTCGAAGCATTAGTGGGGGTTGCTAGAAAGAACAATAAAATCTTCCTTAGGAGAATTGTGATGATGGTAGGATTCCACTTTAGTCGATTCTTCCTGTGTAGAATTAAGGGAAAATAAAGGTGCACTCACTCTTTTGCCTCCTTTCTGAATCAGGTTGCCTATACAATGAGAACTCACTATTGGTGATGAACTTGTGTGTAGTTCTTTGAGAGTGTATGTCTTGCCTTCATTGTTTACTACATGGATGTCTACCTCATCTTTTTGTGGTGCATCGAGCACTTCTTGCACATTGACCTCATTTCCTTCATTGTTATGATTAGGTGCTTTGGTCATGTCGTGCACATCTTCCTCACCTTCTTCCTCTATGGAGTGACATGGATCAACTATATTCAATAAATACAATGTTTGTGTAGCACAACAATGAAGAGACCCAAATTGCTCATCACAAGTATAGCAGAGGTCATTCTCTCGTCGCTCCTCCATTTCTTGTAGGCTAAGGTACTTAACTGGCAAGGTTTTGTGTTTTGGAATAGTGTGTGTGAATGTCGATTTATCAATAGGTTGCTCCCCATGTTGATGTTGAACATTGAATGTATCATCGGCTAACAAGGCTAATCCAATGGCTTCCTATAGGGTGCGAGGAGTGTACATCATGATCTTCACTCTAATTTCTTATTTCAATCCATTGATGAACCCACTTATGAGGACTGATTTGTCCAACCCTGTGATGCGATTGGAGATATCCTGGAACTGAATTTTATATACACTCACTGATGTGATTTGATGTAGGTGGGAAATATTAAGTAGAAAAAGTAGGTTAGGGTCATGAGATATTATTCCATCGGCCATTTGCATAGTCATTTGGTGAAAAGGTGTCGCAAAAAGTGTTGAAAGTCGTCAAAAAATTTCTTGAAAAATTATCATAAAAAATTGCATAAAAGTCATCCTTCGACCATTGCGGTTAGGTTTTGGAGATTTTATAACCTTCGTAAGTGGCAGAATTAGCGAGAATTTTCAATGCCTTGACAACTTTTAGCAAGAATTTGCAATAGTAACAAGTCTTAGCAAAATTTATATTAGGGGCAATTTTGGCAATGTTTAGCAAAAATTGTGTAATATTTTAGCAAAATTTCAAGATTAGCAGTTTTTCACAACTATGCAAAATTTGGTGTCAACTTTTTTTTTTTTTTTTTTGTGGCGGTGCTCTACGGTAGGGTCGGGTGGAGACAAATGACACAAGGCACAAGGTCAGGTGGAGGCACAGGCAGGTGGAAATGACAGTCAAGGCGTAGGCACGAGGCACGATGCGCAGGCGATCGACATGATAGACGAGGCCAGACACAAGGGACAAGAGGGGAACAAGGTGGTAGTGGCTGAACGAGTGGGAGGTGGCCAGACACAAAGGACAAGAGGGAAACAATAGATAGGAGGTGGGACTGATAGAACACCTTATTCGTATGGAAACTTCTCTACTTTGATTTTATTTTCCACGATCCGTAGGGAAGTGAGAGTGATAAACAGAATGAACTGGGCTGGAATATGCGATGGGGGAAAAAAAATGACGATGAATTGGCTCCTTGATCTAGCTCTGATCCAGATGTAGTGAACCCAATAGAGAAAGATTGATTATAATGCTAGAATAATAAAAAGGAATTGCTTTTATTAAGGAATCGCTATTGTATTGTATGGGGAACCCAACAATTAATTAATAATTATATTCTTCGATGTCTCAACTATACCAAATGAAATGCCTATTTCTACGAGTGTGAAGGTGTGATCAAAGGTCACAACCTTTGTGAAAGAGAGAGTGATTAAATAATTAACTAATAATGTGATTAGTATGGTGGTTAGGAGTAGAATCCTAACAGTATGTATATGTGAATTTATGTAATGTGAGGATGTGCATCAGTGTCATGTATTAGGAGTGCATGTAGAAGTGTGTAATTTTCATAAAGTTAAATGTGCATGTAAGTAGTGATTGCAAAGTCATGCATAGAAGTGGTAATATGATAAGCTAAAGATCATGGGTGCTATCGTATGGAGAGCAATACTCAAGTACATGAACATTCAACTTTTATGTTTTTATTATGGAGATAAATCATCATGCTATGTATTGTGAAAATGATCTATAAATGATGACCACAACAGGCATTTATAATATTCAAGCTTGTATTCATATGTTGAGCAATTCTATTGTAAGTATATTTTATGTTATTACATGAATTATTTTGGCAATTTATATTCATAATTGATATAATTTAGAATGTTATTATAATTTATATTGGTTAGTATATATTTTAATTTTTCTTATATTTTATTCTTCTCTTGATTATTTATATTGAGACCGAAGATAGTATATTAAGATCTAAGATACAATGGTTAAAATATATTGGGACCTTACATAATTTGGCTTAATATCCAACAAGTCTAGCCATTTTTCTTGATATCTCATGTTACAAATATTTTGTATTGATATCTAATATACATCTGGTAAGTAGCATGAAATATGTTTTCATTCAAATGGGTGAGGGTTAATGCCATAAATTTTCTTCTCATTGAAAATATAGGCATAAATAATGGAACAACTTCCTATTCACACCTTACCCATTTTAGAGGGAATGCCTATGGTTTAAAGAGAAGTTGGGAGTTTCGATAGGTCCATGAATATTTGGTTATTATATTGACTAGTTAGATCAATTTGATTAACATTATGAATTTAAGTTTTCTTATCATATTGAATTTTGGGTTGATTATTGTTATTTGCATTAGCTTAGCTAAAGATTTTATCTTCAAGCTTATTGGTTTAAGAGTTTATAATTATTGTCCTTAATGCCTCATCAATATGGAATGAAGAAGAAGAAGTTAGATTAAAGAGATGGATAAAGATGAGCTTTTGGGTTTTCAACCTCAATAAATTTATACTAAGCAAAAGATTTAGGGTTAATAGGAATATGGTACATTTTGACTTAGTATTAATACATGATACATTGATGCTAAGTAGAGAAAATATCCTAGATTACATGGATTAGATGAATATTATAATTTAGCTCAAAGGCATGACATAAAAGAGGGTATTGAGGATATAGGTATCGAATTCCACAGGAAATACTATGGTATCATTGGCCTCACACCATTAATTTTTGAATGCTTTAATATCATGTTCAATTTGTCCTAACCAAAATTACCAATTAATTATAGACTATAATCATTTAGGGTTGAGCCATTATTAACAAATATTTTCTTGATAAGCATATTGTTGATATAGCTTGTTATGTAAATGAATTCTTCAATTATTAATCTTGGTAGAATACCATCATTATTTAATGATATTATTGCATTATTAACCCCAAGGAACCCTACGACATTGGTGAGAACATCAGGTTTTAAATACTAAGTGGGAAATTATTCATTGATGAGTTTGAATAATATGTCTCGATATAGCGAAGATGTTTTTAAGGAGTTTAAGAAACAATATTTTGTTAGGTGTACCTTCAAGTTTCTAACAAAAATTGAAACTACCCTTCTCTTTATTTTGATATTGTATAACTAATGGTAGTCCTTTGAGGGAAGAGATTTATTTTGACTACAGAACCAAAGGAGTTCAAGGAGGCTAATTAGAAAATCAGTTCTTGAATTTTATTCATTTGAAATCTCCAAGAAAATAATAATGAAGCATTCCTACATAACTTTTATTTGGAGGAGAAAAAACCCTATAAAATATATGGTTTATTATTTTCTAATCGTTATTGGGTAATGGATGATGAAAGATCCCAAGTTCCTGATTGGAAGAAGTTTAACCCTTAGAGTCACTATAGACAATAGTATGTTCATCCATACAGTTGTAAATATGATTTCTAATGGTTTTACATTTAATTATCACATGATCATTGACACAATAGAAGTCATGTTTCTCCTTAGGAAAATACCAAGGAGCCTTTTGTCTCTCAAGATCAAAAAGTTTAATGGCTAAATATCTATAATTTTAGCCTTTAAAATTTGGTCAAGGACAATTGTAAGAGGTTAGTCAAAAATAGTCAAATTTTATCTTTTTTTGTTTTCATATTTTTTTATAGTGAGTTTCTAAAGGGCTACAACAATATTCACATTATTTGTCTAGCATGAGTTGGTGACTCTACCACCTATAACATGTTTGTTCTTTTATTTCCTTTTTTGGTGGGAGGAATCCTTGTTTTATTATTTCTTAGTTTGAAAATATACCATTTTAAGGAGGAAATTTTCTACTCATTTTTTTATATACATTGCATATTCAAAGGTAGATACATTATCCATATCAAGGTATAAGGCCAACTATTTTAGAGATTTCCTATAAATATATCCACTCTACAATGGATAATATTGGAGCATCCCCACTAAAGGTAACCATATAGCTAACAAGGCAACACAACCTTCATCCTTGGACTATTCTAATTTATAAAGGTTACTAATTGTGATCTCCTCAATATACAATAAAAACTATTAGGTTACTTAAAGGTTTGGATGGTATGCCATAGTATTTGCTAATACCATTCTAGGGAAATACCACTAAGGCTATTGGAAATACGTTAACAAGAAACATCTCATCATACAAAATATCACTAAAAGGAGTTCAAAAGAGCCTAAGGTGATTAATGGAGACTTATTTACCCATAAACATCTACAATTTTGGTGTCACAAAACTAGGCAAAAATAGATAGTAGCTATAATTGCCTCTAAATGTTGGTTGTATAGGAGTTATTAGGAGTACCTGTGACTAGATGAGGACCCCTAGATCAAGGCCAATTATTTTTTTAGCTACTTAATTTATGAAATCAAGATTTGGAGTTTGGAAGAAAGAGACTTCAATGGCACATGCAATATATGTTGTAGAATTGCAAGACTTTGATAATTCATAAAATTATAAGACTAGGGCATGAAATCATATCATATCAAATTGGGTAGTGTAGGAATTTCCCCTAAGATATATGGGGTAAGGATATTCAAATGTATAGGATTAGAAACTATAGAAGTGACGTTTTAAATAAAACCTCAATTCAAAGGATTATTGAGTCAAGGTTGATAGATGAAAGTACTAGAAACCACATGAATTGTAGTTTCTTATTGAGTGATGGGACACCTTACATTGATCCACAACAACTTCTTCATGGGAGGTAAATATGATTGATGTTTTAATGCTCCATCATCTAGAGAAGTTGTGATAGTTGAAGGATTTGGTCCTATGGGATTTATGGTTGGTTCATTTAGGTCTATGTATGTAGACCTGTGAGATAGATCTACTTGATTAGATGTTAAAGGATTATACTTGGGTTTATTAGGGAAGTCCAAAAGGGATCCTTACTCAACAAAAATAATCAAAGGATATTTGGTTTCTTTCAAAATGGCTTTTATTTCCTCCTTATTTATATGTAAGAAATATGTTAGGTGATCAAAAGATTTAAAATTTACCCTTCCTTATTCACAATGAATGGGAAAGAGAGTTTTCGAGGGAGAAGGTCCCTCATATTCTTCTTCATATATAGGATTTTCAAACATGGCTTCGTCATCTTAGAACTTTTCCAAAGGGTCTATGTTTGTAACAACCCAAAAATCCACCAACCTAAGAGATTATTTTTTTTTAAATAGAACTTATTAAGGTTCATAAGAGTATCCATGGAATACATATATTGACTAGACATACCCACAATTCAATTCTAATATGATGTAGATATCACTAGAGTTGATATAAGAGGCCAAGATCCCATTAGGAACTAGGATTCACCTCATATATATTCATAGTATAGAGAATGCTTCAAAAGGGTATCCTCACTTTTCTAACATTCTCCATGAATGTAAACTTCTTGATCCCAGTGTTAGGATTATTCCTTCCCAATCCTTAGATAGTGGGATGCCAATTACTTCTTACAACAATAAGTCACTTAATGTTGGCTCCATAAAGTGTAATATCTTAGTCTATTTTAACTATATCTCCATGATAATCCCTTAAAATTAAAGCTTGTCTTCCTCATATCTATGATAGAAATCTAAGAAACATTCACTCTGAGTGATTTTACTCTCATGGGCATAGTAACTAGGTGTTGCTACCCCACAATAGCCCAAGTGAAAATAAGAGTTTTAGATAAGGTTAACTATAGAGCCCTTACCAAGAAAAACCCTAAAACAAGAGATAACTACCTCTCTCTCACTCTACAAGCATAATAAGAGAAAATTTTGGAATGGAAGCATAAATACTATCTTATATTAAGCTTACAAATAAATGTAATAAAATATTTAGATCAAAGTATTAGCTCCAATAGCATGGATAAAAACCATAAAATCAATAATCAAAATTGCACCATTATAAACATCAAAATAAAAGTTTATATTTACAAATAATAAGTCCTTGCATTCTATTACAATAGATCCTCTTTATCCAAGAGTGATCTTCAAACTAATTATTTACAATATCACATAAAAAATAAAGTAAATCCATCATCTTGATCTTCTATATTCATCCTTTGACCTCCATATCATTTTGATAGGAAGGTGGGGATCATAACAACTCATTTGCAGGTATGAATGCATTCCCAAATGCTTATTTCATATTCTATGCATCTAATGCAAACATAAAGAAAATAAACAAGCCATTTACATTCTACACCCTCAATCCATTACATCAAGTATTCATAAATAAACCAATCCTTTACATTTCTATTCTAATTTAAAAAATCACACAAAGAAACCCCATAAATTTCTTCATCCAAGATGGAGTTCGCATATAGCTTGTTTTTCCATGTTTTAAAAATACAAAGCAAATAAGGGAACCCCCTTATTTCTTCAGTATAAATGGAATCCATATCCACTTTAAGATATTATGTAAAATAACCCATAATATTTCACTTATCAATGGACTCCATGCCAAAATACTTAGGGGAACTTCCTATAATTTCTTTATTGTCATTGGACTACACATCCAAAGAGGCATTCCAAAGTTTATTTTCCTTCAACGCAAAATAGACAATATATTTCCACAATATATTCCACAAGCAAGCAATATATTTGCACAATATATTCCACAAGAAAGCAATATATTTCCACAATATATCCCACAAGCAAGCAAAATATTTCCACAAGAAAGCAATATATATTACCATAATATATTCCACAACCAAGCAATATTTTCCACAATAAATTCCACAAGTAAGCAATATTGTTCCACAATATACATTTCTACAAAATATATTTCCACAACATATTTTCATAACAAGAAACATATTTCTGCAATATGTTCCTCTAATCCAAACAATATATATTTCTACAATGTACTTCTCTAAACCAAACAATATATATATATATATATATATATATATACATTTTTATTGGTAAAAGGGGTTTTGAAAGGGTCCCGTAACCTTTTACAATGAGAAAAAAATAAAAGAAACAACCTCCCAAAAATAGGGAGATGATCCCCAAAGAAGACACCCAGATATGATCTCCTCAAAACCATCTCTGGATAAGAACAGAGACAAAAAGTAGGTTTCTTGACACATTGGGAAAAATCTCCACACAAATTGAAATAAGTATTCCCATTGAAGGAAAACCTCACAACCATGGAGACAGGATTCCCCATACTCTAAAATTTGAAAAAGGTTTTCCCACCTAGGAGAAAACCAAATAGTCATGTACATTAAAATTTAAAAAAGTGTTTCCCACCTAGGAGAAAATCTAACAATATTATATACTAAAATTTGAAAAAGGATTTCCTATCCAAGAGAAAAATAAACAATCCAAAGTAGATAATAGACACTCCATAGGTCTATTCTCTAGAACATATAAATATCAACATCAAGCAGATCATAGTAAGCAAAATATAGGATCCAAAATATAACCCCCACTGGGTCTTTGGAGGTCTAGAAATGAAATAAAACAATAAAGGATCCATACGCTACAAGGTCATCATGTAGAGAAAGTGATACACAACTAGATCCAAAAAATACTAGCCAAAAAATGATTCTCCCAAACCATGAGTTAGATCATACACAACATTAGATTTCAAGAAGCCCTCCACTACAGTAAACAATTAGCACATGATCTCCTCTAGATTAAAAAAAAAGGTAGGTAAGTCTATCAAGATAAACACCACTAGATCTAAAAGAACCCCAAGAACCACTAAAACTCCAAACTAGAGTCAACCATAAAAGCCTCCTATTTGTGGGAAATAAAACCATGATATCCTCCTAAAGACAAAAAATAAAAACAAAGAAAGACCCTTTAGGAAATAGTAGAATATAAGAATAGAATCCCACCCTTAAACAAATCAAGGCTCAAGATCCATCCCTGTGGACCTAAAAGTGCATGGCCCCCTCCCAAGCCTAAAATAAAAACCATAGGAGATAACACTCTCGGCTCACTTCCCAAACCAAAGAATAAATGAAGCCCCAAAAAAATCCATGCTAAATAAAACCCAGGATTATCAGGTCAGGTAGCACCGTAAAGTAGGAACACCAAGAGAAAACCTTCCTAAAACAATCTAGAAAAATGTAGAGAAGGTCTTGGAACAACACTCCAAGCACCAAGTTGAGACTGGAAAGGCCTGACAAGCCTAGAAAAATAGGAGATCCACCCGAAAATCCTCGAAAGGAGCCATGGAGGGAGCAAGAATTTGAAAATATGACCTCCCTAAAATAAACAATATATTTCCACAATATATATTTCTACAAAATATATTTCCACAATATATTTTTCATAAGCAATATATTTTTGCAATATATTCCTCTAATCCAAACAATATATACTTCCAAAATATACTTTTCACAAATCAATTTCTATCTCTTTACAAAGCTTAGCAATGTATTTATATATGAACATTTTCAATGATGCATGGCAAGCACAAACATAAAGAACCTCATTCTTATTTTCGAAAATATTTTCCTCAAATATTTTTAATCTATTTCTATTTCTTTCCAAAGTTTAGCAATGCATTTCTATACGATTCTTTTCAAAGATGCATAGCAAGCACAAGCATAAAGAAGCCCATACTTTTCCAAAATATTTTCCTCAAATACTTTCAATCTATTTCTATTTTCTTTCCAAATCTTAGCAATGCATTTCTATATGATTCTTTTTAATGATGCATACCAAGCACACGCATAAAGAAGTCCATACTTCTTTCCAACTAGAGATTATTTCCTTTCAATATCTAATGGATTAGCTATAAAGATAAAATCATTTTAACCAAAATATTTTCATTTCATATAATAATTAAATCCTTCTAATCTCCCTTATATAAATCATAATAGCAAACTAGGTCCATTTTATACCAAAAAGAATTGCATTTAATCTAAATATTAATTCCACTTAATCTACCTTAGACTAAATCCAAATTAAAAGTGGATTCATTTTAATCCAAAATGAAATGTATTTAATCTAAAGATTAATTCCTCATAATTTTACTTATATTAAATCCAAATTAAAAGTGGATTCATTTTAATCCAAAATGAAATGTATTTAATCTACAAATTTATTCCACTTAATTTGCCTTAGATTAAATCCAAATTAAAAGTGGATTCATTTTTATTTTTTGGTAGATTAATAAATTTATTAAAACCAGGGCATTTGAAAGGTGCCCTAACGCCTTGTACAATAGAGGATCATCAGAGGATAAAAAAGGAACAGAAGAAAGACACTAAGAACTGCCAGATGAAACAAAAATACAATCTCAAAATTACACCTCAAACTAAAAGGAGTCAACAACCTTGAACAAACAGGCACTAAGAGAAACACCAGAGCTCAAAAAGGAATGGTCCTCGACCAAAAAGGAACCCAAAAAGATGTGATCCACCACCACAGAGGACCCAAAAAACTAGAGGAAGAACCATTAGTCGTCAAGAGGAGTATCCAACTGCATGAGGGATGAAGCAGCCCCTTTCGGACCAGTATCTTTCATAGAAATATCCTTAGTGCTATCCTTGGGAACAACAATGCAAGCCTCCTTAGCAATATCCATTACATATTCATCATTTACAGTATCTTTGACATCAGTTTTGGTGTCGAAGGACACCTCAACACTGACCAAGGCAAAAACATTTTTGAAATTGTCATAGAAGAACAAGAGGCTAAGTGCATGGCACTGTTCTTTGAGGGTTGAAATCACCTTTCCAATGGCCAAGTGAGCAGTTTCAAGATGGTCAATGGTGGCAGAAGTAGCATGCACAGCCAACTTGTGAAGATACCTTTCGACAAGGTCAGGAGAATTAGACTTATCCTTTGGAGTTTTTACAGAGGTGGACGGAGGAGTTTTGATAGCTTCTTTATGTTTTAGCCTCTGGGAACTATGGACAGGGGTCTTTTCAAGTTTGGCTTTCTTTCTAGCGGAGAACTCAGAAATAGATTTGCCCCCTTTCTCTTTTCTTTTGGATTTGGAGGTTTTAGGGCTCGAGGTTGAGGATGAATTCTCCTCATCAGAATTAGGGGTAGGGAGATTACCTGAAGGGAATTGCAGAAGGAGGTACTTGTAAAGGACCTTGAAAAGACCCTGGTGGCAAGGTTTGGCCTCATCCTTCTTGGAACGGTTGGTGGTGATGGTATAGTCCATGGACCAGAAAAGGGCAGCGGGAATGTTCATCATTTTTGAGTCCCAAAAATGATTAACAAATGCAAGATGAAAACAACATAATTGAGACTCAGGATTGTCACAAGTAAAATATTGCATTATTGGCTTAAGGATTTCTTTCCAGGGAGTTGACAAGTCATGGCGAAACAAACCTTTCTTTACCTTCTTGTGGATGGGTGAATTTTTCTCGAAGAGTGTCAACTCCGCCTCCCAGTTGTGCTTATTTCTTCTGATGATTTTTCCTTCCAAGTCTTGCCCTGTCAGGTTCGCCAGTAGCTCAAAGGAAATTTGGAACTGGACGTCATGGATGGAAACCAACCCATTATCCCAGGTTGTCATGAATGCCTTAGTAATCTTGTCATCCACCCCGCTAAACAGATTGAAAAAATTGATGATCCCATGCTTATCCTTAAACATATCAGTAGAAACAGAATCCAAATCAACAGTTTTAGGCTCGATGAAAATAGCTTTCCCTTCCTTCATGGTGACAAAAGGAAATAAGGAAGGAAGGTAAATGGGTGGATAAAGACACAGATCGAAAGGAACAGAAATGGAATGGTATATTTGTTGGGAAGACCACAGGAGGACTAAATAGAAAGTGATGCTAGGCCAAAAAGGAAACCCTTGGCAAAAAGGATAATGATGGTTAGAGCATTGGGCACAACACAAAAAAGGGCGATGAAAATGGGTAGGAATAATAAGGCAAAACACCATCCCAATGAAGATGGATCTTCTGGTGATACTCACATAATAGGGCCAATGGCAAAAGTAGGCACAAAACCCAGAAGGGATTGGGATGCACATTCGAGAAAGCCTCGGGAGAATGCGAAAGGTAAAGCATTTAGACAGGGTTCTCGAAAAGGTAAAATTACAAGCATCATTCCACACGAGATTGAAATGATTTAAAATTAGGGTGGACATGGCATCGGGATTCCTCATGGAAATGATTATCAATAAATAAGGGGCATAAGTAAGAGGTGGCGGAGAATTGTAAATTATCAACATAGAACCCCTTTTCAAAGGAGAATAATAAGAATGATGAACAAAATCTCTATTTTGGAATTTTTTGGAACTTTGGATATGGGCCCAATGAATCATAGAAAAGGGGAGATCTTTGGTAATGGAAAAATTAAGGATTTCGAGATTCATCACGATAGATGGTATTTTGATCATAATTTGCCAACTCAGCAACGTCATTGGGGAGGACATCCATCCAAGTCATCAAACCTTGCGCGTTGACTCCAATGTTGGCTAATTTGTCAGCAACAGAATTGCCCTCCCTGAAAATGTGTTGAACCACAACATTGACTTGCTGACTAAGAATTTGCTTACTTTCTTCGATGAGATTCCTGATCCTCCAGCTGCTAGGCTTGGAAGTTTTTAAGAAATTTATGATATTAAGAGAATCTCCTTCAACGATGACTTTTCCTGGAGTGTCCTTTAGAAATTGAAGGCCTCTCCACACCGCTTTAGCTTCAGTAGAATGATTTGATTGGATTCCTAATGGTTCGAAAAAGGCAAATATGGAATTGCCACTATGATCTCGGAGGATTCCTCCAGCCCTAGCAATGCCAGGATTGCCTTTTGTAGCACCATCAAAATTAAGCTTGACCCACCCAAAGGGAGGAGGTTGCCATTTGATGCTGGTCCTAGACGAAGGCTGAGTAACAGGCCTTGGGACATCAATGCAAATATCACAAGACTTTAAGATGCCCTTCTCAAAGGATGAACAAGGATAAGGATCAAAAGGAGCAGCAAGGGCATTTTCCTTAGCATGAAGGATGATTTTGCTGACAATAATGTTGGCATCCAAAGCCTTCAAGTCAAAGATTCTTTTATTGCATTCTAACCATATCTGCCGAGAGGAAATGATGCAAACAGAACTTCCAAAGTCCTCTGAGTATGGGATTTTTGAAAGGAATTGGCCACTGTTGGAATAAATCAACAATTGAAGGAGGACAGGCCCAGGCAATCTTGAAAGTATGGAAAAGTTTGTTAAGCACCATTCTTGAATAGGGACAAAATAAGAAGAGATGAGAAGTGCATTCCCAATCAGAAAGGCAAAGATGGCATCTGTTAGGCAAAAGAATACCTCTTTTTATAAGATTCTCCATGGTAAGGATGCGATCTTGAATACATAACTAGGAAAAGGAAGCAATCTTAGGAATCAAATACTTGGTCCAGACAAGCTTGAATGGGATGGGAGTATCAATACTATCGAGATAAAGCAAGTAAGCTGATTTGACCGTGAAATCTCCAGAATCAGTAGGTTCCCAAATAGGACAATCAGTCTGGTCATTTAAAGGAATTCTGATAGTAGAAAGAAGATTGTATAAATAGGCTATTTCATTTTCATAATCAGGGATGTTAATCCTTCTCCATCGTTTATGACCATTTGTAGAAGAGATGAAATCTACCGCTAAAGGTCCAGCCAATTGATTTGTACTATTCCTCAGCCTTTGAAACATAGGATTTTGATTGAGAGGTTGATCTCCTATCCATTTATCATCCCAGAAAGAAATAGAAGTGCCATTACCAAATTGCCACCTTAGCCCTTTGATCAAAAGGGAACGAGCTTCGCAAATAGCCTTCCAGAAAGTAGAACCGGATGAAGGTACCTCCCCATGAGGGAAATGTGATCCCTGAAGATATTTCCTTTTTATGATCTTGACCCAAAGAACATTCTCATTAGAAATCAACCGCTAGGCTTGCTTAGCAAGAAGGGAAATATTGAGAGGATAAATTCTTCTAAGACCTAATCCTCCACATTCTTTAGGCTTGCACACTTTATCCCAAGCTACCAAATGAAATCTATGCTTATTTTCAGATCCTATCCAGAGGAAATGTTTTTGAATTTTTTCCATTTTGTCATAAACACTTACTGGAGCCTTGAACAAAGAAAGGAAGTAAACAGGAATACTCTGGAGGTAAGCCATGGTGAGAGTAATTTTCCCCGCTTGAGATAAAATATTGCTTCTCCAAGTAGTGAGTTTTTTTGTAACCTCTCAATGACATTGTCCCATAAGTTGTCTTTGACATTCCTAGTGAAGAGAGGTAAACCCAGATAGGTAGAAGGCAAAGAAGCTATGGAACAATTAAGGATGTCAGCAATGATGTTCTATCTTCTTGGAGGAGTATTGAGGAAGTAAAGTTTACTCTTTTGAAAATTAATCCTTTGACCTGCAACAAGCTCATAAAGGAAGAGTATCCTCTTGATAATCTTAGCTTCATTGACAGAGGCAATTGTGGACAGTAGAGTATCATCAACAAATTGTTGATGTGTGATAGGATCGCATTGGGAAGTTGCCTGTATTCCAGAGAGGAGACCAACATTTTTTGCTTCAATAATTGCTCTTCCCAGAGCCTCAACAACAATTATAAATAAGAGAGGAGATAAAGGATCTCCTTGCCTTAGACCTTGACTGCTTTGAAAATATCCTGCAGGAGAGCCATTAATGAGGACCAAAAACCAAGTAGAGGAGATGCAACCTTTAATTAGAGTGATCCATTCAGGATGGAAGCCAAACTTGTTGAGAATAGCAAAAAGGAAATCCCAATTTAGTCTATCATAAGCCTTATTCATGTCTAGCTTGAGAAGAAAGGTTACTTTTTTGTTGATTGAAACTGAATGAATTGCTTCATGAACTGAAATAATGTCATCTAGGATGGATCTACCTTTGACAGAACTACCTTGGCTCTGATTAATAATCAAAGGCATGACTTCCCTCATGCGGATGGTGATGGCTTTTGTTAAAATCTTATAAATGACATTACAAAGACTTATTGGCCTGAAATCATTAAAATTACAAGCATTAGGCTTTTTAGGAATTAATGCAATGAAGGTGGAATTGAAGCCTCTTGGAATGATTTTAGAATGTTGGATTTCTCTTATGGCTTGGCAAACATCCCTGTTGACAAGATCCCAAAATGCTTGATAAAACCTTGGGGAAAAACCATCTGGGCCAGGAGCTTTGTCAGGATCCATGGAGAATAGAGCATCTTTAATTTCCTCATCAGAAAGAGTAGTTGTGAGTCTATTATTAATACTATCAGATATGAGATGAGGAATGAACTGGAGGAAAAAATATTTTGCCATCTGTGAGTTTGGTCTATTCTCAGCCTGAAGAAGATGCGTGAAATGGGAGATGCCTTCCTTCCTGATTTCTTTGATATCATTGATAATTTCTCCTTCCTGGGTATGGATTTCCTTAATTCTATTATTGTTGCGGTGTCTCATAGTAGAAGTGTGGAAAAATCTGGTATTAGAATCCCCTTTTTTGAGCCATAAGTCATGGGATTTTTGTCTCCAAAAAATTTCTTCACATTGAAGAATATTATGATATCTGGCTAACAGTTCCTTCTCTTCTTTTTTGATCTCAGCAGTGAAATCACCATTCTCCTGATTGTTTTTTTGATTAAGGAGAGCCTCAACATGACATCCTACTTATTATGGAAAAGGTTACCAAATATGTCTCTGTTCCATACTTTAATATTCTCTTTAATGATCTTGAGTTTCTGAGCCAGAATGTAGGAAGGTTTTCCTTGAATGTCGGTTTGCCACCATTGGTTGATTCTTTCTTTAAAATCAGGATGTTGCATCCACATTGCTTCGAACCTGAAAGGGGTTTTGTAAATTTTTGGATTATTTGTGTCCAAAAGAATGGGACTATGATCAGAACCAATTTTAAGGAGTGATTGAAGAGTGGCATCTCCCCAGTTGTCAAAGGCTTCCTGAGAGAACAACACCCTATCTAATTTAACTTGGATTAGCTGAGATCCAGTCCTTCTATTTGACCAAGTGAACTGATTACCTTTCAAGTTGACATCAATCAAATTATATGCATTAATGAAGTCCTGGAAGTCCTCCATACTCTTAGAAAAGGACCCAACTCCTCCCCTTTTGTTAGAAGGAAACAAAGGGGTGTTGAAGTCACCAATAAGGATCCAAGGTAGATTAGAGAAAGCATTCCTGATAGAAGATAAAGTGTTCCACATATTGGATCTCCCAAAAATGGAATTAGGAGCATAGATATTGGTTAGGACCCAAGAACAGTTGTTGTCTTGATCACAGAAATGAATGCTCAAAATCTCATCATTGGAATGGATAAGATTTCCTCTCACAAGAGAAGGATTCCATAAGCAGAGGAGGCCTCCAGAAGCACCCCTAGCATTGCAAGCACAGAAATCACTATTTTTCCAAATAAGATTACAAATATTTTTATCAAGAGGTTCACTAATTTTAGATTCTTGAATCACAAAAATAGTCGGTCTGATTTCTTTCCTTAATGATTTAACTAGCCGCTGCTTGGCTATACCATTAAGGCCTCTCACATTCCATGAGAGGATCTTCATTTGGAGGATTTGGAGAGTTTTTTGCCTCCCTTTCCATGTGGTTGGGGAGGTTTGGTGCACTTTGTTTCTTCCTTGGAGATATTGATTCTAGTAGAAAACAGAGTTTTTTGAACGCCATTAGCAATATCTTCATGCGCATCTTGATTCCTTTGATCAGAATGAGAAGGTCTTCCCCTCTTTTTTTCCATTCCACAATCTATAGGAGACCTCTTTTGGCTCTAAAGAATTTTGGGACTAAAAGTGGATGAGGAGATTCATTGAATCACAGGACTGACAGGTTCAAGGAAGGAAGAAGGAATAGAAGCATCTTCTATCAAAGGTTGGTCATCTTGTAAAGAGAGGTCCTCAGCCAATAGTTTAGGGTTCTCAGTAAGTGGCTCAGAAGACGGGTTCTTGAATGAGATTCTTCGGATCCAAAGGAGGATTGGGATTGGATACGTTTTATCAAAAAAATCCTCAGAATTTAAATCCGCAAGAATTTGAAATTGAAAAGGGTGAGAAAAAAGACTGACCTCATTGGAAGCATTTGTCGAAGAAATATTTTTCCCTTTATCATCAGGGGAATTGATGAAAGGGGCAGAGTTATGTCCTTCTTTGATTATGTATTCTTTGGCAGGCTTGAAGCTTATTCCTCTGGATGAAGGAAATTTTCTTTTATCCTTCTTTGATGAAACCTGAAAGGCATTCTCCTTAGCCGTAGGATTAGAATCATTCAGTCACTCAGAAGAGGCCACATTCTTAGTGAGAGAAGGACAATGAGCATGAAGATGGCCCTGAGTTCGGCATTCAATGTAGAAAGGAGGTTTATTTTCATACTCAATGGCTTGTTTGAAGACTGATGAACCAAGTTCTAATTCCACAAAGGTAGGGAGAGCAGAATCTAAATTGGCCATAATACAAAGGCGAGCAACATGCATCCTTGATCTGGAAAGAGTCACTTTGTCAATGAGAAGCAGATCTCCAATAGTCGAAGCCATGGATTTGAAAATAGATTCCCACCATAGGTGCCAAGGTAAATTTGGAAATCTGACCCAGATAGGTGCAAAGTTAATGCTTTGCATTTATGGGTTGAATTCTGGATTCCATTTCATCAGAAAAACACTCTTGGACCCAAGGAACCAAGGTCCTCCAGATAGAATGTGGCCAGCGTCTTCTTGGGTATTGAGGCGGACCCCAAAAAACCCCTGGAAAGACCAACAATTTGCAAGGTTCCATGAACTTTCCAATGGGAAAAGGCCCATCACCTGATGATGTCAAGATTTGGATTACCTCCAACCACTTTCCCTACCAAGGAAAAGGATTCTTCAACAATGAATTTTTTGGCGATATCAGCAGGAATCTTGACCCTATTCCCAGAAACCTCAAATGGAGGAGGAGAGAAGGAAGAGGAGGAAGGCCCACCCAAGACCTTTGCAAATGAAGGCTTGGGAGAAAAAGGAACATTCTCCCCCCTCGGAAGCCCTGCCTTGTCAGGAACCGCTTGAAACTGATCATTTGAATGCCCAGAGGTTTTAGAATCTTCCTCCCGCCTTGAGGATTGGAGATGAATTTCACAAATCTGGTCCTTAAGAGATTCAGTGGAGCCCACTGCCTATGAGGAGGAGGAGGAAATGCCAACTAGCGTAGAAGTGGGACCAACATTGGAAACAACCGCATTTCCTTCAACAGATTGAGTAAGCTCAGTTCCATTCCCAAGGGGGCAAATGGAGCCCACCTCATGAGCGGAGGACAGAGAAATATCCGCATCAATAGAGAGAGGGCCATCCTCCCACCTGCCAAAAATTTGAAAAAAAGCCTTCCCACCTTCAACAATTTGAAAACTAGAATTACCAGCCATATCTTCAGGGAATTATTCTTCCAGCTAGATCTAATTTTAATCCAAGAGCTATGTATTTAATATAAATATTAATTCCACTTAATCTATCTTAGATTAAATCAAAATTAAAAGTGGATTCATTTTAATCCAAAATAAAATTTATTCAATCTAAAGATTAATTCCACTTAATCTACCTTATATTAAATCTAAATTAAACGTAGATTAATTTTAGTCCAAAATGAAATGTATTTAATCTAAATATTAATTCCACTTAATCCACCTTATATTAAATCCAAATTAAAAGTGGATTCATTTTAATCCAAAATGAAATATATTTAATCTAAAGGTTAATTCCACTTAATCTATCTTAGATTAAATCCAAATTAAAATTCTAATGTAGATTACCTTTAATCTAAGGGTTAAACCTTATTAATCCATCCTAGCATAGCTACGAAGCAAGGTCGCTCATTTAAACCAAGTAAAACATATTTAATCTAATTCCTAATAGATTAAACATTTTCAAAAGGTAACCAAAGCTATAATAAAATATATTTGGGCTCCTCAATAAAAGAACATAGGCACCACCCCAAATCTTAGGCTCAAATTAAATATTAGGGCCCAGGGAGCGTAGCATACATAGGTGAACTTGTCCATAGAGAATGCAGTGAATGCGATTGCAAGAAAGATGTAGCATAGGCTCAAAAAACAAAGGCATGCCTTACAAGTTTATTGAAATAATAATGTCTGGATCTCACTCAACATGCATTCTAGGGAGAGGTCAAGAAAAAATATATTAAAATGCTAGGAATCCTACATCCCCATAGACAACAAGGAATCGTGAAGGTGACTCTAGGCCTTTGCTTGGATCAAGGTGAACAAAGCAATACAAAGGAAGAATTCAAAGTCTAAGCACATGAAGAAAATCCAACAAAAAAACCACAATGCAAGGAGAATCCACATAGTTGAGACAACATAGCAAGCTATGCTAACAAGATACACAATAAAAAATAATAGCACAAAAAAAAACAATAATGAAATACACCTAATGGGGATAACTCCCTTTGTCCCTGGCTCCACAACTCCATCATATTTCTCCTCTTTCACACTCACCAAGATGTATCTCCACCTCTGCTTGGGTAAGTCCATTACCTTTTTTAGCAAGAGGGAGAGTATTATTGCCATGCTATGGTAAGTGCTATCCTATGTAATGTTCACAATGTTACCATACTCCCAAGAACATTACTAATAGCATCCAAGCATTGTATCTCGTACACCCTCATTACTACATGAGTGCTAAAACATAGATGTGCCCACTCCACTAGTCATCATCACCCCACACAGGGTGCATTAAGTGCTCTTTCCTCAATGGAAAATGTGGCTTAACATGCCATGATCGCACTCACACTAACAAGGCTCAAGAATTATTTTTGAAGTATTAATATGCATTAGATTAATCCAACATTAATAATTCCTTTTGATTAATATTAAATCTAACATAAGAATAATATTAATCATTCTATTGATTAATACTAACATTAGATTAACTAACATTAATTATTCCTTTTAATTAATATTAAATCTAACATAAGAACAATATTAACCATGTTATTGATTAATAATAACATTATATTAACTAACATTAATATTAAATCTAATATAAGAATAATATTAATCATTCTAGTGATTAATACTAACATTAGATTAACTAGCCTTAGTCATTCCTTTTGATTAATATTAAATATTATTTTTGGTAGATAAGATACTATAGCATTAATATCGGGTTTTACAAGTTGACCCAAAACCTTTTACAAAAATTAGCCCAGGGCTGTTGATGAACATGTCCTTACTAAGGATCCTATATATGTAAAATATATATGCCACCAAAGCCATTACATATGGTAAGGCACATAGCATGTTATCAAAAATAAACTTCCCATACAAAATTTTGGGTATACCCCGAGAAAATACACCTGCATCATAATTACAAAAAAAGAAACATACACAGATCCCTTCCTTGAAACAGTGGAGAAACAAAAATCTGTAGACACACATAGCAGAGTACTGAAAAAAACTCCCACAAGCTTTGTATTGATAGTTACTCTTAATAATTCTTTGGTAATTGCTTTCTTCCATATATTACATGCTTTGGGACCACATCTCGACTTGGCCAATCAGCCTTGGAGAAGTGAACCTGCTAGCTAGATTTATGGCGATGGTTATCTGGTGGTCCACGTGGTTCTGGTTCAAAGTCTTATATTATCGTTTCTTCCTTACCCTGTGATTATCAACCAACCTCAAATTACTAATATGACTAGGAGCCATGTTATCTGACATGTGACTATCCCAATTAGTCTTTGTGGTATTTCCAAGAAGCATCCATGAAGACTGACAACTTAGATAATTTTTATTGTGAGTCCATTTAAAAAATAGGTGGGAATACTCCTAGCCTTCAAACTTATAGTGCCTTCCCTGTTTGTAAATTTGAATATCATTCTTGGCATTATTATTGAATAATATCCTCTACTTCACTCGGGACACCGTGTTCCCATTTGAAAAGTCCGTCACCATCGACACCCAAATTGGCAAACTTATCAAAAATTTTGTTAGTTTCCCGAAAGACATGTTGGGATTTTATTTCCTGTCTTCCTTGGAAAAGGATCCTAGCCTCTTCAACAATTATTTTAATCCTCCAAGGAGGTGTTTTCCAATTATTGAGGAGATTTATAACATGCATAGAGTCTTCTTATATGATCAGATTGCCTTCTAAGTCTTGAATCATTTGAAGGCCTCTCCATATAGCTCTAGCTTCACCTTCATTGTTTGTATTTGTTTCCAAATATTCAGAAAATGCAAGCATCATATTCCCATTATGATATCACACAATTTTTCCAACGCCTACTCTGCTAGTATTTTTCTTAGCTGCTCCATCAAAATTAAGCTTAAACAAACCCGTAGGAGGTGGGGACCACTTAACATTGGCTCTAGGGTTGACTACCCTAGGCACAAACTCATCTAAAAAGGTTAAGCTTAAATATTGAGCAATCGTGGTCTCCTGCAGATGAGGTTTATGGATATCAAAAGGGATAAGGTTCACATTATCATTGGCAAAGGATAAGATCCTGGCAATGATAATTTGATGATCATGGATATACTCATTAAAGACTATATGGTTCCTTTCTAACCACACCTACAAAAGATAGTGATTAAGACAAATTTTCCACATGTATCTAAGTATTTGTCTTGAAAAGGGGTAAGGCCACTAGACGAAAAAATCAAGTACGATGGCTGGTTTAACCCAAGAAATATTGAAGGCCTAAAAAATCCCACTTAGGATAGTCAAGGAAAAAGGTCACTCAAGGAAAATGTGATAAATGGTCTCCCAATTAGCCCTGCACAGATAACAACGATTAGTGATACAAATACCTTTACGCATAATATTATCAATGGTTAGAATTCTTCCTTGGATAACCAGCCATGAAAAGACTACAATTTTTGGAATTAAATTTTTTATCCAAACTAAGTCCTTTTGGAGGACAAAATCTTCGTCATCAAGCAAAAGCTTGTAAGCTGATTTAACAATGAACTGCCCATTTTTTGTAGGAGCCCAGGTCACTTGATCTTCCTTGGGTCTCATGGGGATAAACTATTTCTCGAGAATGTTACAAAGATCATTTGATTTAACTTGAAATCCTTGAATCCTTATTTTTTTCCACTTCATTTTGCCTCTGTCCTCAACCATATAATCGGAGACTTTTCTACCAATGAGTTCTTCCATGATATCTCTGATTCGGGCTAAGTTAGGATATTGCGTTAGTGGTTCATACTTAGCCCACTTGTCATACCAGCAATTTATCCTCTCACCATTACCTAAAAATCATATTAAACCTTTTTTGATGATTTCCTTACAATTGAGAATTTCTTTCCAAAAAGCATAACCTTTGATTGGAATTGAGTCACTTAGAAATTCTATATTTTGAAGATACTTTCATTTGATGATAGTTGTCCATTCATTTTCTTCACCAAAAATGAGGCACCATGCCTGCTTAGCTAGTAAAGCTAAATTCATATGAGCAATTATCCTCAGACCTAACCCTCCATTTTCCCTGGGTCTGCACACTTTGGTCCATCCTACAAGGTGTATCCTTTTTTCTCCTCTGATCCAGTCCATAAAAATTCTTTTTGGAGTTTCTCAATTTTCTGGAAAACCTTCACAGGGGCTTTGAAAACGGAGAGGAAATAGACTGGAATCCTCTAAAGAGAGGCCTTAGTGAGGGTCAACTTTCCTGCTTGAGATATAATATGACCTTTCCATCCAACAAGTATTTTTTGAATTCTTTCAATAACCCTATCCCACATTGACTCTATCGGAGAACCAATGAAAATAGGAATACCAAGATATGAAGTGGGGAGGTTTGCTTTATCACACCCTAAAATTTTTGCAATACTTCCTTGCCTCTGAATGGGGGTGTTCAAGAAATATAACTTGATTTTACTAAAATTAAATTTCTGACCAATAACATCCTCGTAGAGTTGTAGGATGTATTTAATTCTTTTGGCCTCAACCACCGACGCCTTAGTCAATAAAAGGGTATCATCAATGAATTTTTGGTGAGAAATAGCCCTAGTGAGATATGTTGTCTTGATTCCTGATATTAGCCTTGAACTACAAGCATTTTTTATGGTTCTGCCTAAAGCTTCTTCCACAATGATGAATAACATGGGGCTGATAGGGTCCCCCTACCGAATTCCTCTGGGACTTTGAAAGTAACCAGGAGTTGTTCCATTAACCAAAATTGAGAACCATGCTTTATAAATGTATTATTTGATCAAATTAACCCATTGGTGGTGAAAACCAAACTTAAGGAGGATAGCAATCAAAAAGTCCCAATTTAGCCTGTCAAATGCTTTGTTCATATCAAGCTTGAGGGCAAAAATAGACATGTTAGTCTTATGAGCAGAGTGCAGAGCTTCATGAACTGTGATAACTCCATCCAATATTGACATACCCTAGATAGAGCTTCCATGACATGGATCTATGATGTGGGATAGAAAATCTCTCATTCTATTTGCAATGCCTTTAGTTAGGATCTTGTAAGAAACATTACACAGTTTGATTGGCCCGAAGTCAGCCATAGATTCAGGGGTTTGCTTCTTAGGAATTAGATAAATAAAAGTATAGTTGAGACCTTTTGGGATATTATTGCTAGATTGGAATTCTCTAATATCAAAAATTACATCCTCACTTACGATGTCCCAAAAATCTTGATAGAAACGAGGGGGAAATTCGTTGGGTCCCGGGGCTTTGTCTGGCTCCATGCTAAACAAGGCTTCCTTAATTCCTCATCAGAAAAGGGAGCTAGAAGCTTAAGGTTTATATCCTCATTTATTATGCTAGGAATGGATTGCAAGAGAATATATTTGGCCCCCTCATTACACTGCGATTCCTGACCAAGGATAGAATTGAAATAAGTTGCTACCTCCTTTCTGATTTCTATTAAGTCCTGAGTAATAAAACCATCTACTTTTTTAAAAAATTTTATCTTGTTATTGCTTCTGTTTCTAATTGTGGTGACATGAAAAAAATTGGAATTTGAATCTCCATATTTCAACCAAAGAGCCCTTGATTTTTTCCTCCAATAGATTTCCTCACAGGCCAAAATGTTATGAAACTCTGCTAGTTTTTTCCATTCCTCCTGCCTAGTAGTTTCATCAGCATCACCATGTTGAATCCTCTAATAAATTATCTTCAAACTTTCAACAAACTACTTTTTATTTTCAAAGAGGTTCCCAAAGACCTCTTTATTCCAAGTTCAAAGCTTTTCCTTAACAAAATTTAATTTTCTAGTAAGTTTAAAAGCTGCACTACCCTTGATAGGCTACTGCCACCACTGAATTAAGTTATCTTTGAAACTGGAATGTTTGATCCATATAGATTGAAATATAAAAGGTTTCTTGAAGGATAAAGATTTAGGGATATCCAAAAAAATGGGATTATGATTAGAGGCAATTTTAGGAAGGGCTTGCAGGGTAGAATCACCGAACAAAGTTGTAGCCTCCTTTGATAGAAAAAACCTGTCAAGCCTTTATTGAATGAGATGACACCCTATCCACCGATTTCTCTAGGTATAATTTGCTCCTCTAAGTTTTACATCCATCAATATGTTGGAGTTAACAAAGTAATTGAACTCATCCATGCTCCTAATAGATGGTCCATTTCCACCCATTTTTTTTTAAGGGTAAAGAGGAGTTTTAAAATCTCCAGCCAGAATCTAGGGAACATTATGGAGGATTTCACTCATATTGCCTAAGTACTCCCACAATAGAGCTCTCCCTTGAATTGAAGTTGGGGCATAAATATTTGAAAGTATCCACGACCTATTGATGTTTATTTCCTTAAATAAAACACTAAGAACCCTATCATCTTTCTGAATAATGTTTCCTTCTACTATCCAGGGATCACACAAAGTTATAAGGCCTCCAGAAGCTCCTCTGGCTGATTTGCAAACCATCTCCCCTTGATTCCAGATTTTTTTGCTACTTTTTTTGACTGAATCTCATTATTTTTTGTTTTTTGCAACATGATAATAGTTGGATTCACTTGATTTCTTATTTCACTGACTTCCCTATGTTTGGGCAGGCCATTAAGGCCTCTCACGTTCCATAAGAGTAAATTCTTTTATATTATTTGGGATTTCGTCCTCTCCCCCTCCCTTGAGGGGGTTTTCCTAATTTATTGTCTTCAAAACCCGAAATAACCTGTTGAAACAAGGTTCTCTATTTTCCATTGGCAATGTCATTATCAGTTTTAATTTTTTGATGCTTAGCATTTGATATTCTCCCTCTTCTTTTTCACTGCTAAAATCTATAGGAGACTTCACAGTGCTCCTGGTTTGTTTAGGACTAAACTGTGGGGAGATAATTTTTTGCAGAACTAGACTACCATATTCCTCAATCTAAAGAGTTTCATATATCTCCACCCCTACATCCAAATCTTCTCCTTTTTTCCTATATTCCCCTGGTCTGCAGGATGGCCCCTCAGTAGGATTCACCTGGCTCCTAGTGATGATGTTAGGGAGATGAGATTTTTTATTTTCCAATGCCTCAACTTTCTTCCTAAGTTCTTTAGCATTAGGGTTTGAATTTGGGATGCCCACTGGGATTGAAGTATTTTCAATATTGGGGTTTAAGGATCCTAACTTGGATGGGGATTCTAGAGATTGGGCATTAAGGTTTGGCTTTGTGATGCCCACAGGGCTTACAATAATTTCATCATTAGGGTTTGAGGATCCTATCTTGGATGGGGATTATAGAGAGTCAGAAAGGTTAGCCTGAAGGTTCTGGGCTTCCATGTATTTCGATAATCTTCCTACTCCCATATTGGATAGAATTAAAAATTTATCTGAAACTAGAGGATTGGAACTTACCTGAGTATTTTGGTTTCCAACAACCCGTTGTTTTCCTTTGTCTTGTTGGGACCCCAAACCCTCTATTTTATTTTTTATAGACATAGTTTGCCTGATTGAAATCGCCTCTGCCAAGGAAACTCCTCAAATTTCCTCTGTCTAGCATTCCCTGCTTCTGCTTTTCTCTATTCATTTCCAAGTTAGGGCACTGATTGCATAGATGTCCTTGGTTTTTGCATTCTAAATAGAATACCGATCTGTTCTCATATTCTACTAGCTGTTTTCAATAGTATTCTCCATACTCTAGCTCCACAAACCTTGGTAATTCATTATCCAAATTAGCATTTACGTAGATTTGTGCATGAGTCATCCTTGTCCTGGCCAAGGTCGCATGGTCAATGGAGATTAGGTCCCCTATAGTTTTGGCTATGCCCTGCAACCAATATTTATTGAATAACTAGGCAAGTAGACTCAGGAGACAAACCCAAATAGGGGTAATGTTAATATTTTGCTTTTCATGGTAAAAATATTCACCCCATCAACTGAGAAAAAGGCTCCTTTTGCCCAGAAACCAAGGACCTCTTATTAAAATATGGTTAGCATCCTCCATATTTTTAAAACGAATAATGAAGAACTCTCGAGTTAGAGATACCAACTCCAAGTTGTCTACCGATCGCCATTTACCCATTGCCCAAGCCCTGATAGTCTCCATGTCCAACATACCACCCAAAAAATTGCCTACCAGGGAGAATTATTCCATTGAAATAAAAGGACTCATGGAACTTGCTGGAGCTAAAATTTTATTATTTACTAGAGCTAGGGGCAGAAGAGAGAGAACCTCATTTATTTTTCCTCTAAGAGTCTTAGCAAAATATAGCCACTTCTTGGGCCCCGCATTGTCCTTCATATATTTTTTGTCGGGGTCTTTCTGAGGAGGGTCGGGCCCTCGCGTGATGCCCGTCTCCAAATCTGCCATAACCTGACCACCTTCCTCTAGATCCTCGCTTGATCCATGCTCGAGGTTCCCACCTGCCCCTTCTGTACCTGCTCTACCTCTACCACCTTGGCTGAGATTCCTACCCAAAAAATTCAAACCCTCACTCCCGTTGCCCTCGCTAAATCTCAACTCACTCATTCCTCTTGGTAGAATGATCAAAATACATAGGGTGTATTAAAAATTCATCATTATAATAATATTAATCATTCTATTGATTAATACTAACATTATATTAACAAGGCCAACAATTATTGAATGGAAAAATTCACTAAATGTCCAACATTTGTATCATGAATTTCATGAGTTTAACATGATTAATCCCCTCATCCATAACAAAAGAGAGTAGATAGGCCAATATAGGAAAAGAGAATAACTCAATGCACATGAAGAGATAAAACATATCTTATGTGAAAGCAATTATAAAGCATCAAAATCCAAGTTAGGGCTTGAGCAAGCATGAGTCTAGAGAAAGGAGTGGTCAAGGTTTTTAAATATGACATATATTATAGCTCAAGAAATGTATGGTAGCTAACCAAGGGATAATCAAGAAAATGACTCAATGTTCAAAGAGAAAAAACCAAGCACAAAGAAAAGCACCAAAACATGATCTAGCCAGGAGTATCACAACTAGTAGATGAATTTTTAGGAAGGTTAATTCATGACACGTATCCATAAGCACAATAATATTGACTCTATATAATTATTATAAAAAAAATAAGTAAAAAACAAGGACTCTATTATCAAAATATTATTGGTTGAAAGAAAAACAAGGCTTGTGATAAAACCATTTACACAATTTTAATATTTTGGAAAAGTGTGTTAGCTTTGACAAAGGATCCATGATCATTGAAAATATTAGTTATGATAGCCATCAACAAAATCCATAAAAGTGTAAATGGTTCTATTATAATTCATAGAAGGTTTTGGTATATTAGCATAATATTTGAATAATTTTGTGTTTAGCAGAGTAGCTATGGATATCTTAGGGGTTTCTATATGCCTTGAAGTTGTCTACAACCCTAAAGAGACTTACCTATGCAATGTTGTAAAGAATAAGATAGTAAGATTCTATTAGGATGACTAACATTCAAGTGATTGGAACATTTACCTAATGCATTTCACCCATGTATAATATTAGTGTGAGCTATTGTAGATTATTATCAAGAGGAATCTAGCTATCCAAAAAGTGTTGTCAGTCTGGTATTTCTACTTTCTTTTCATCCTATTTTCTCTTCCTATATATTCCTCCTCTATTTTTTTCTATATTTTGTTTCCCTCTCCTCATCTTCTCCCCATTCATACCTTCATATTCTATTTCTTATTAAACCATTGTATTCTTCATTCCTCTCCATCAACTAACTTTTATATTTCACTCCAAAAGTAGGTCTTCGTTGTTCTCTACCACCTCTAATTTTTTTACTCCTCTTTTTATCACAAAGAATTCCTTATGTTGTTAATAAATGAGATGTATTCATATAAAGGGCATATTCCAACACATATAATAAAGTCCTAATAAGGCCAAAATATCCTAAAACCCCTTTAAGTCTAAATATTCATTCACTTTCTCTATTAAATCCATTCAATCCCCCAGTTGTTTCTCCCTTTTATATTTTCACTTGTTTTTTCTTCCCCATGACCCCATTATCCAATGGATAAAGCTAATTAGTTTCTCTATTTTTGCAAGAAACAAATCCTGAGGCACTAATAATGTGCTAATGGAATTTTCCACATAGATAATTCACTATAAATTATATCATATTATCACTTTTGTGAGAATTTTGCTAAGGCAATATTTTGAACATCTTTCCAGGATAGATATTTGTTTTATATGATTGGCCAAAATTCCAAAAGCATCTTGTTAAGTCCAAAATTTGGCTAAGGAAAATAATTTCAATAATTTCTTCCTATATATATCTCCATCAACAAGGCTTAAGGTCACCAAAACTTTCAAACAATTATGTAAGAATAAAAATCTTGGTTAGTTTAGGGTCTAGAATAAAATTTGCCATGGAATTTAAATGGCGACATGATCTAAAGATCTTAGAAGTCTTGGTCACTAAGATTCAACAAAGCATGAGTGGCTGAAAGATGTGAGTGGTCAAACGTTGTGAGTGGATAGAAGTTTTGAATGGCCAAAAATTTTAAATGGTGATATCAATGCTAGGTCTCAAAATTTTTAATCAGTCATAAGTCCAAAAAGTAATAGTGATCAAGATTTTCCGTGATGACATCATCCAATATCTTTCAAAGTCTTGGCCAATAAAAATATTGAATATTTAGTGGCTAGAGATTTTCCATGATGACATCAACTCAAACACTTAGAAATCATAGCCATGTATCTCGGTCCCTCGTAGCAAGCAACATTTAGCATGTGTCAACAAGGAAGAAATGGATCTAAAGCATGTCCATTTTATCAAAAATCGTGTATGTTAGATGCTAGGATCAGCCAAACACTTCTTAGCCATCTAGATAAAATCAAATAGGTTGAACAACAAATTTGGTGCAAAAACATGATAATCAATTTGTTAAAACCTACATATTACAATTGGTATAGTGGGGAAGATCTAAGCATGTTGAACGTAGCCAGGCTTGTGGAATACATATGGATGTGAGGAAAATTATTGGATACACCAAAGATATATAGACTAAAATGGGTAAGTTGAAACCACAAATAAAAGCACAAGAAAGTTACATCCAAATTTTCAAAACCTACAAAAGCAATGGTTTGTTTGCAACTCTAACAATGACATTAATGGAAAGTGACATGCAATCTTCTCAAGTGTACTTATCTCATGCAAGAAATGAATATATTCAAGTTGTGCCTACTCATGTAATGCCTATGCTAGAATATTCATGTAATAACTAAGCTAGATTCAATTGATTATAAAAGCTATAATAGCTAAAGTTTCCTCAGAATTAAAGTTGGCATTTTTAAGGTATTTCTATTGTAAACTTTACAATTTTACTCTGTTATTATTGAAACTAGATGTTGTTTGACCTCTAATAGTGACATGTTACAAATTTTAATGTGTATGCATTTTTTTTATTTCTAGAATTTTTTTTTTAAATCTTTGTCAATGGTGTATTCTAATAGGCAATTTTTTTATTTGAATTATTATCTGAAAGTTATTAGATTGTTAGAGAATAAATAACATGACTGCTTTGCAATTCTAGTAATTTTTGTTTATGCCTTACAATGGGTGAATTTTGTTAGTAAATCCTTGTTATGCTTGGATTGTTGTTTGGATTACCTATAGCATAGTGCTTGGAGTGTTAGAAATTGTAGATTTTGAGTTAATAGTATATTTTGTAGTGCTTTACATGGTAGCTAGTTTGTTACGCTTTTTATGAAGTTAAGATGTAGGGTATTTGCATAGTGTGTGACAATGTTGTTACATAATCTCTGACCACTCTTCTAAGGAATCTCTTCCTTTCTATATCCCCCTTACTCCCTCATTTCTATATTTAGTCTTTTTACTTTTATTTTTATTTGACACAATAAAAAAACCAACCTTCTTCAAATGTTGACTCAAGCAATTTTGATCTATCCAATCTTAACCATCGTCTAGGGTGTAAAATACACCACTAGGCAGATCATAGAACAAGAAGGAGTAAATCATGTTTTCTATGTTAATTTAATGATTATGTATTATATATTCCCTCAAAAAACATATCCAAATTTCATTTTAGAGTTTAAAAAAATCGTAAGGAGATGGGTATTTTATACCATCAAATTAAGCCTTACTAAATTAGACATGTTACAATAATAATCATCTATTGCAAGCCCTAATTCCTTCTATAGAGTCCTATTTTAGTACTTCAAATCTATATTCAGCCGTGGTTTTTAGATATGACCTTAAGTATCCAAAGAGAAAAAATAAACGTGAAAGATATTATAAACCACAACTTCTATCAAAAGGAAAAATTTATCGAAATGGTACAGACTATGGTGGAATATTAGTCATATATACTACTCCTTCCTTTAACCAAGTATCAACTTAAATATAAAAGGTAAATTTTGATAAACCATCAACTTCTTCATTTAGTTCTATATAAATGATTCTTCTAGTAATTTTATTTGCTCATACTAAGGCCTAAATACCAAAATTTGCATCCCTACTAAACTTGAAGTCCAATCCATTACCAATTGTGAGTCACCAAGTACTTGAAGTTTTGTTATTTCCCATTTGCTACCATTCTTGATAAAAATATCAAAGCCTTCCACTCTACCACATTATTGGTACCTTCACCAGTACCTACTTTGAAATTGAATTTGTGGTTTTCATCTTGATATAATGCTCCTCCTACCCCACATATATCTAGATTATCTTTACAAGCTCCATAAGAAAAAACCCAAGACTTTGTAACATCCAATTTTAAAATTCCAACTTGTTTTGTAGCCTTTAGTTTCGGGGCTTTTTTTATGTCTTCATAAGTATATTTGATATAATATTGAACTTGTATAGGTAGAATTTCCTTGCTCTCAAACAACATAGAATTTCTTGCCAATCATAAAATCCCTTGTCAGATCCCTTTTATACTTGTTCCATTACTTAGCTTAATTTCCTTCCAAAAGTAATTATTTTGCTTTGATTCCGTAAATTTATTCTTTCCATAGAGGCTAGATTTACTAATACTTTGAGCCCCTATTTATTTAGATGTTCTACTAAATTTTTATATAGCTAGTAATTATCTCCAATCTACAACTAGGGGTCTTTTCCTAGCCTTACTTTCTTCCCATTTCCTATTTTCCCAAAACCAAACTACCCACTAATGGAAAATCATTCACTAATGCTTTCCAAATAATAGTTGCATTGGTCATTGGATTGATATGAATTCTAATCCACTCTTCTAATGACATGGAAACTAAATATTTCTTCTTTATAACCTCATGCCATAATCCTTTACCAGATATCAATCTCCAAAGACTCTTGGTAAGTAGTGTTTTCTCAAATTTATGTAAATTTGTAAGCTCCCATCCTCATGTTGATTTAGGTTTGGCTATCTTAATCCATTTAATCAAATAAATTGAATCCTTACCCCTTATTCCTATCCAAAGGTAATGAAAGCATTTATTCCTTATTATTTCCACTATTTTAATCAGAATATAAGCCATAGAATTCAAAAATACTGGAATGGGTTTTAAAACTTATTTAACTAGTGTTAAACAACATCTCAATGATAACCATCTATTACATCATGAAGTTATCCCTTTTCCACTTTATTGTATAAACTAATCCAATCTTGGTATCCATAATCATTTGGCTTTAGCATAAACCCTAAACATTTTAAAAATTTGCCAAACTCAATTAGATTGAAGCCAAAAATCCTTACCACTAATTCTTCTTGTCTTGGTTATAGTTTGTTAAAAGCTATATCTATTTTCTAGAGGTTTATTTCCATTCCTATGGTAACACAATATAAATCTAACAACTCTTTATATTTTAGTTCTTCTCTTAAGGTACCATTTCCAAATAGGAGTATATAATATACGAATAGTAAATGAGTCCCAACCAAAGAGTTTCCCAATTTAATGCCTTCGATCATGCCAAATCTTCTTCATTCCTTAATCATTATACTTAGCCCTTTAGTCACAAGTAAGGATAATAAAGGTGATTGGGGCATCCATATCTTAGCTTTCGAGAAGGCTTGAAGAAGCTAGAAGTTGAACCATTATTTAAGAGAAAAAGGGAAAAATAATTAATACATCCCATTATCCAATTTAGAAAGGTCACACTACAACCAATATAAATTAATATAAGCCTAATGTACAACCAACTTACCCTATTAAAATTTTTTATCAGATCAAGCTTAATTATCATTGCTTATTGCTTCCTTGATTTAACTAAATGAAGTAATTCTTGAGAAACACCTATAGCTTCATGAATTAATCTTTTACTTAAGAAACCAAACTGTTCTTCTAAAAAGGTATCTAAAAAATCCTCTTTTAAATTCATAGCAATAATATTGGAGATGATTTGTAGAGAGTATTACATAATGATATGGACCTATACTCCCCAAAATATTTTTGGTTATACTTCTTAGGAATCAAGGCCAAGAAATTTGTATTTATAGACCTGAGTACCTACCCAGAAGAACTTGATTTCTCAACCACATTTAAAACCCATAAAAACCCACACAAAAGTCAATGGTCTAGCCATCTAGATTTGAACTCTTCACTTTCTAGAATAATTTAACTATTTATTTAGATTTTTCTTAGTGACTTCTATCATCAAAGTATCTTTAACTTCATTATTGACCATCTTAGGTAGATAAAGTTCTAGCTTAATGGTTTCTTCAATATTTTCTCTATTAGGTTCTTGATAAATTTTCTTAAAGTGGGATACTCCTAATTCTACTATTTCTTGAAATTTTCTCATATTTATTTCATCCTCCCCTTTCATCTCCCAAATCGTATTTCTCATTTATTTATTTTTGAATACTTTTGAGGGAATTTTTTGTTCTCATCCCCTTTTTCTAGCCAAAGTGCTCTATTTTTCATCCTCTGCTTTGCATATTCCCATTCTAATAATTCCCTCTCCTTTTTTCCAACTCCTTTACCTAAAAATTATCCTTGTTTAAAAAACCATCATTGCCTTTGTGAATAAATAACTGATTTAATTTAGATTCTATATCCACTATCTTTGTCTCTACTTTCCAATATTTACTTGGTCCATGTGATTGTACCAGATTTGATTCTCCTCAGATTTTTAGAAAATTGAAACATAGTTGTCTCTTCTATTGTTGAGTCATTATGTCTTAAAAAATGAAACATAGTTGTCTCTTCTATTGTTAGGTCAATATGTATTGACACATATTTTACTATATTAATAAATTCCTCATATTTCAACTAGATACCATTAAATTTAAAAGGTTCTACTGGTTTCTCTTGATCCTTTCTAGCTATAAGAAAATTGTTGAATGATCAAATTCCCTAACTTGATCTATACAATACCTTAGTCATTTGCTTTAGCTATAAGGCTTTTAGACACTAAACATGTTTCCAACATCTTAGAAATACCTTACATTATAGTTCTTTGATTTCTCCAAGTAGGCACTAATTTAATAGGTTCTATATCACATAACCCTACATTTTGTATTTTCTATAGGAAAAATTTAGCAAGAGGATTTGTTCTGGCCTCTTCTCCCCATAATTCTACTCTTTTAGTTACAAAGTTTAATCCCCCTCCTGCCACTACCTTTTTTTTTTTTTTTTAAGAAGTCTTGTATAGATATTTTTTCCCAAAACTACCTTCTACTACCATAAGAACCATATAAATTGATTACAAAAATAAGTTTACCTAGTTCTATAGAATGTATGTTTGTAACCACACCTGGCTCAATATAAATCTTATCAACTAGTTGGAAGGAGAATTCCATCTTGTTACATTTCTCCACATATTCCTTTTTTATTCTAACCCTAAAAAGTTCAAATTTTGTAGGAAAAAGACAAGTATGACTATTGATATTTTTACATCTAGCATAGTCTCATGGATTAAAATTTTATCTAGCTTATGAATTTTAAACAAATAATTTAGGGCTATTTTTTTATGAAAGGCCAAAATCTCTTTGACATTTAAAGAGAAAATGATACCATTTTACTTAGTGTTATCTTGCCCTAATAATCCCAACTATATATATTTTTTTGCCACATAAAATTTCCTTTTTAGCTTTTCTTTTTGCAATTTTCAAGTAGGATTTATTTCCTATTGTAAACTTGTAAGATTTACTTGTCTAAAGATCCAAGACCCTTAATACCTAACCATACACAATATATCCATTACAATTTTTCATGGATCCTAATATCATGACCCACCCTTGGAAGATTTTGAACTTGATTAAGTTTGCTTAGTTAATATGTTTGCTTCAAAGAAACAATTGACATGCTATGTTTTAATTTTGCAAGTATGTATGATTTGGAGGAAATAAAATATGTTAATAAAAATATGCTTGGAAATAAATGGATCATTGTTTCAAGGAAGTATTTTTCATGAAATAATATAATAGTGCTAATAGACTGTGTTCTTGTGCAGAAAAATAGGGTTCTTGTGGGTGGAGAAAGAATGAGCCATCGAGAATAGAATTCCTGGGGAAATGATGTGATGGGTTATGTTGTCAAAATATTTGGGGAAGCAACATGAATGAATGCTTCACCCTTGATGATGATGTTTTTCATAAGTTTTCACATGACAAAGAAATTACAGACTTGTGATTGCTTGCACGATGTTTGATATTTACATTATGGCTAAATTGTTAGGGATAAGATATTGGATATGTGTTATATGCATGTTTTATTTGTATTTAGTAAAGAAATAAATAGTTTATAAATATCTATTTTATTTGGTAATCCCACCTTGGAAGTGAATGATGTGTAAGTATAATCTAATAGCTAGAATTTATGGATCGAAGTGTGCTTGCGATAATGGCTTACACATTGGGAATGAATGACAAATAAATCCATGATGGTAAAAATAGAATGATGTGGAATTTATGAGATAACGATATTTGAAGACTAGATTGCAAAAGAGGTTTTAGAAAATCTAAGAATGCAGGTGGGAATACATGTTCATGCTATGAGTGAGAAGGGAAAGGAAGGTGTATTCGGGTAGTGAAGGGAGAACAAAAAAGAAACACACAAAGGAGAAAAATGTTTTAGGCTAGAATGGATGAACGAAATATTGGATTTCTGGTGTAGAGTTGCGAGATAGTATGTCATTGAAAGGTAAGATATCATGTATTCACTATTAGTGCTTGTTATTATATTTTGATATGTGTGTAGATGAAGCATTGATTTTAGATGTAATTCATTTTAAATTTGATGGTTCTATGTTGTTCTGGTGTGTGTGAAACCATACTTCAATTCAATATCATAGAAACCATAAAAAATGTAGAATAACTTGAAGAAGAGTTATTAATAAATACTAGAAGAAAATGTAGATTGACCATGGGTATCTCAAATAAATAGATCATCTTTCCTTGGGTGATATTGATGATCGATCTCATGTCAGTTGAAAACTAGCATTGCATGCAAACATTGAGGATAGTGTGATTTATGTTTAATTAAATGGCAATCCTTCTAAAATGTAGAGAATGCTAGTAAAACTAGATATGGATATATTAAGTGTAAATTTTCCATATATTCATTTTTGTTTTATTGAAGTAGTGTTCCAAATGGGTTTCTTGTGACATCAAATGTGTGTTTACATTATATATAGAGATTTTTTATTTTTTTTATGAATTGACGAGGAAGGGAATAAACCTAGATTTTTCTATGTGGAATCAATGGATGGCTATAAGAGATTGATGATATTTCATGGTTTTGTATTGTTGTGTGTATTTCATATTAGAATCTATAGAGTTCGTTGGAAGTCACAGATTGGTGTGTGAATCTGATGAAATATTTATATTGCATGCGCTTAGTGTGACTAATTCTTCTAGATGAGATATAAATATTTATTGAAACTTTGGTTGATGGAATGAATTGATTATATAGAACATAAATGATCTTGTTGGAATATTACATGTGAATTGAATTACATTGTAAGTGTGCAATATCTAGTATTTGGATATGTGGTTGTTGAAGAACACAAGCTTATACTGAGAGGGGGGGTGAACAGTATAATATAAAACTTTTCTCTTTTCTCTCCAAAGCAATAACCTCAAATAATATCAATGTAATAATGAAACAATACGCAAATCACCATACACATAAGAGACACATATTTTATGTGGAAACACCCTCTCAGGAGAAAATCATGACAAAATATTGCATATATATTTCTTCAATAAATTTCGTGGGTACCAACCCATAGGAGACACCAATCCCCTATACAAGTTCATGGACACCAATCCACAGGAGACACCAATCCCCTATACAAGTTTGTGGACACAAATACATAGGAGAAACCAATACGCTATACAAGTTTATGGACACAAATCCACAAGAGACATCAATCCCCTATATAATTTTATGGACACAAATCCATAAGATATTTCAATCCCCTTGCTCAAGTTCGAGGGCACCAATGCATAGGAGACACCAATCTCCTTTCTCAAATTTGTGGACACTAATCCATAGGAGACACCAATACCCTTGCTCAATTTCATGGACACCAATCCCCTTGCTCAAATTAATGGACATCAATCCATAGGAAACACCAATCCCCTTGTTCAAGTTCATGAAAATAAATCCACAAGAGACACCAATCCCCTTGCTCAAGTCTGCTCCAAAAAATGCTCATAAAACCTAGTCAAATCTACTTCAAAAACCTACTCACAAAACCTGCTCAAATCTATTCCAAAACCTACTCACAAAATATGCTCAAATATTCTCCAAAACCTGCTCACAAAAACTGCTCAAATTTTCTCCAAAAACCTACTCAAATCCTTCACATTTTTCTTGAGTTTTGCTTTCTTCAACTAAAGGCAATACAAACATATTCTACCTAGAATTTTTTTAACCTCTTGAACATATAGAGAATGATATACTGGTGTTGGAAGCTTCAAATGGCCACATATATTATTCACATTCATTAAGTCTTTCGCTTCCACATATCTCACATTTATTACATTTTAAAGGTAGCTCTAGTTTAGCACTTGATAACTGACATTGTAAATTCTAATTTGCAACTATCTTGTGCACCTTTACTTTCTCCCTTTATATGGCTAAATTATCCTTCTTCTTCAATCGAATTATTGGGTGAAGATATGCATTGATTATTTCACTCTATCCTTGCACTATTTGAAACTTTAACTTGTTTTAAAAATAATCAATCTATTTGTGTTAGACTATGCTCTTGTACTTATTCCCACAAGTACTTAAAAACACCAAACTCTTTTCTAATTCATTTCAATTCCTTATTCCTCCTATCCAAAAATATTTACCTCAAATAAAAATCAAAACATCAAACTCTTTTCTAACTCATATCATTTGTCTACTAATTCCTTATACCTCCCACTTTATAAAAACAAAAATATTTTCCTTAAATAATTAAAATCACCTTGAGAAGGAAATTAATTTAGTATACCTCCAAATCTACCTTATAAAGATAATATTATTTCTTTTATATTACCCTTCAAATATAATATCAAATAAAATGATTTTAATATCTCTACATGTGCGTTCAACTCACAGTAGGTCAACAATGAAACATGCAAGATAAATTCCCATCAACTATCACTGCCAAACCTTTCAGATTTTTGCCACGTGGTCCACACAAAGCACCAGTGCCAATGCCCTCCAAATGGGTGTGATCATGTACAATAAGGCATCATGGACACCGTGAGATGCTTATAACAAACATATCATGTAAGAACCCTTATATCATATCCCATGCCCTTGGTAGGGAAAATGTAGGATTTAGAATTTCCACAAAATATGCCAACCAAATAAAATCATTTGTTGGAGTATATCTTAGCAAAATTTTATAAGTCAAATTGCTTTTCTGATATTCATTCACTGAAGAATGTTTTGATATCATTGCTTTATCTTTAGAATGTTGCAATCTCCAAGTTATTTTCTCTCCTCTCAATTCCTTCACGCATTCACAGATGACATTAATTCTAACACAGTATTGAAATAATTCACATTCAAAACTTTGGTGCTTACCTCTTTTGGGTTTCCTTTTTACGATTGTTGCACAATAATAATTTTTAAACCTTCACTGCACTTGATATTCTCACTATTTTTGCTCTTTATTTCACCGAGCCTATGCAACAATCACCTCCTTCGGTTGATGCATCATAAAAACTTATCTTCAATTGTTTGATATTTTCACTACTGCCGTAATTGATTTTGTTGAACCCTTGCAATGATCACCATGACCAACCAGTGCTATCTTCATTGTGAATAGGCATCATAACTTTCACATTGATCAACAATCTCAATAATTTCTTGCTCAACTTCTCTTTGTGGTACAATTATCTACAAATTCATTGTGTCCTTCCGTTGAGCAAATGCATGAGTGATGACACTCACTTCATCACAAATAGTGCAACCTTATCCTATTTTAATGGCTTCCTATAACACGATCAGCTTCAACTTCGTTGTATCCTTTTTTCAAACATCCACTTTGATTGAAACAATATGCTCACCTCAAGCTCCTCTTTACCACACCGTCTACTACCATAAATGTTTATCACCTTTTATTCATATTCTCCCTTATCATTGTTGCTCAAATGTGTCGAAGATGAGAACTCAAAAAAATATACTTTGAAATAAATTTCGGTATTGTGTATATGTGCAATTATTTTCACTTCCATAAGGTCAGACCTTCTCGCAAAATATTTATTATTTTCACTTCCATAAGGTCGGCCCTCCTCAAAAAATATTTTAATCTTAGATAAGGATAAATATTTTCAACCTTAGTAATAATATTTCAACCTTAGTGTTCCTCATTGATATTTCAACCTTAGTCATGAATAAGTATTTCAATAATAATATCTCAACCATAGGTAGGGATACATATTTTACACTTAAATAATAATGATATTTCAACCTTTGATAATACATCACTAGGATAAATATTTGACTTGAGTATTTCATCTACTATTTTCTTTCTACCAAATTGACCTTTGACATCAATGACAACTCAATAATTCTAACAATCCCCCCCTTTGTCATTGATGTCAACCATACAAAGAAAATATCTTCTACTTCAATAGGATCATAATATGCTCCCCTTGACTAGCTACTACCCCTTACTAAAATTCTCCCCCTTTGAAATCAATGGCAAAGTCTCATAGAGGATGTAATATAAGAAACTTGACAATGTCCCCTTACACCCTTCTCTTACTGAGATAATTAATGATGATATGGGAGTGAAACTCCCAAATTACTGTGCTCCTCTTCTTGTTCTATTTTATTTCTCCAAAATTTTGAGGACATACCCTTTTGATCATTTTGACCATCCTTTTTTTGGCTTGACTTCAAAAATTTAGGAAACATTGTTCTGCACCATCTAGTTGTATGCCAAAAATTATTACATTTTGTAACATATGATGTTTTAGTCCATGAGAGGTGCAAATAAATTGAAATTTCTCTTAGTGAAACCACATTTATTCTTAACATAGACCCTATAATTTATAACTTTATGACTAAATTGGCTACATGAGAAACAATAACCATTGAATAAATATTGAAACCTATCTGATTTCCTTGGGGAATATTATCGCATGGTTCCCTCATTATTGTTTCTGTGATAGTATTTCTTCCTTGATGATACTTTTTTTCGATCCTCCTTGATGCTTCCACTTCTCAACACATAAACATAGGTCTTAGGTTCCTCTTTAATAATTTTTGTTGATGCCGCTTTTCCTTTTGAGATTGACTCCCTCTTTTATTTTCTTTGACCTTCTTCAATACCACGTCCAGTATTCATAATCAAAGATCTCTATGTTTTGATAATATCACCTATGATTTTTGTGTTTTTCCCAAACCTGTGTATCTTATAATTAGAATTTTCTACTTCCTTCCTTAGAGAGACAACCTCATGTTCTATTTTTTCACATTCCAACTCTTTTGCCTTTAACTTCTCATCCATACCTTCTTAAATTTGCTTTTTTTTTTTGAAAAAAAATAAAAAACTTGAATTAATACAAAGAACAATTACAAGGGGGAGAGAACACATCCCAACCAAGAACAACAAGCAACACAACAAGAGGAGAGCACAAAGGCAACCCAGCACAACACAGAGCAAAGAAGTCAACTGGGCGCGAAAAAATGACATGTCACGAAATCGCGACATGTCGCGATATCGCGACAGTCAACCCCGACTCCCCCACTGCGGTGCCAACAGTCACAAAAATGCGAATGTTGCGAAATCATGACATGTCGTGATATCGCGAATGTTGCGAAATCGTGACATGTCGCGATATCGCGACATGTCGCGATATCGCGACATGTCGCGAAATCGTGACATGTCGCAAAGTCGCGACGACAGCACCCACCTGCAACCCTTCGACAACAATGTCACGAAATCGCGACGAATTCACCAAATGGCAACCAGAACGCAAAAGCGTCGCGAAATCGCGACAGTTTTTGCCAACCCGCTGAAAAGCCAAAATTGTCACGATTTCACGACGGGTTTTCCTTATGACCCCAGACCGCCAAAAGTGTCGCGATATCGCGACGGTTTTTCCTTTCGGCTCCCAGCTCTCAAAACTGTCGCGAAATCGCGACGAAATATCCTCTCGGCACCCAGTTCTCAAAACTGTCGTGATATCACGATAGATTTTCCACTTAGCACTCCATCTGCAAAAGTGTCACGATATCGCGACAATTTTACCAGTTAGCACCAAATTGCCAAAACTATCGTGAAATCGCGACCACTTAACCAGGCGCCTTCCCCAAGGGCCGCGATGGCGCGACATGTCACGAAATCACGACAAAAACCCGTCAAAGGCCGAGAAGGCGCAACCTGTCGCGATATCGCGACAAAAACCCGAAAGAGGCCGAAAGGGCGCAACCTGTCGCGATATCGCGATAGAAACCTTCCTTAGCAAAAAAACACTGCACATCATTTCAGAAAACGTTCAAGGCCTTGTCGAATCTCTGCATCCTCCATAGGCATGTCACTGTGTAGCTGCATCCCAACCTCCCTTTCAGCACCCATCTTAGCCAGGAAATCGGCCACCTTATTGAGATCTCGATTCACATAGACAGGTATCACATCATCTAATTCTCTCCAGAGCTCTTTGATTTGGGAAACTAAGATCCGCAACCTCCAAGATTTCGAGACAAAGTTTCTCATACAATCAAGAGCACCCACCAAAATTTGGGAGTCAGACTCAATAATAATCTTCCTGTGTCCTTTTTTGGTAGCCCAAAAGGAAGCAGATTTAATGGCAAAGGCCTTGGCTTCATTGTTTGTGGCACATCCCAGACCCTGCAGTTCCCAATAGAGAAAAGACCCAGCATGGTCATGGAACACAACTCCAATTCTAGCACTTCCCGAATTGCCTTTAGCCGCTCCATCAATATTGATTTTGATCCATCCTTCAGGAGGAGGTTTCCAACTACCACTCACCTACCTTTTTTGAAAAACAACTCCCTCGTCCAAAGGCTCAGAAGCAGACTGAATTTCCCCCTCGGTATGAATGGCAACCGTTTCCGCCACTTTGCTCCAAATGACTTGCCATATTCCTTCTAGAGAGGAGAAGGTTTCACAAAAAATACGGGCATTTCTCTCCAACAAAACCTGCCACCAGATAAAAAATAAACCAAGCTCCCAGCCAATTCGAAGAGCATTGGATTTAAATCTACCTTTCTTCCATCTTTCCCAAATGTTGTTTCGAGACAAGACCCCATTAGCCTGATGTTTAAAGTGGGAGAACCAGCGCTTCTAGATCTGTCGTGTGAAAGAACATTCAAACATTAGATGATCCACCGTTTCCTCCTGCTTATGGCATAACACACATTGAGAAGGGCCAATGATGCCTCTGAGTCTGAGATTGTCATAGGTGAGAATTCTATTATGCAAAAACTGCCAGGCGAAGAAGTTCACTTTCGGCCAGCCTCGGGATGCCATATCTTTCTCCAGTCGGGAACCAAAAAAAAGGGTGGAGGGGGCTCTGGGAGGATCTCACCATATCCTTCTTTCACAGTATAAACCCCAAGGCTTCCATAGCCCCAGGCCAGTTCATCCTCCTCATCTCTCCCAGTAAGAAATCGTTCTGCCAAGATTTTTCCCAAAGTAGGTACCAACTCCGGAGGGATAGGTATTGGCCACTCATCCAGCCCCTTAAAATTTATGAGCTTGTAGTCCCCCAAATGACTAGTGTTAAAGTAGCTCTCAATTTGAATCCATCCCTTATCTTCTAAAGCAGATTTTATCGGTTGCAATTCAGGAAAAATAGCAATAATGGGAGGATTCTGGTCCCAGGAATCAGTCCAGAACCGAGCCTTATCCCCTCGTCCCACTTTCCAAAAAAGTTGATCTTTGATGAGTTGAGCTCCAAGCTTAAGCGCCTGCCACACTGGTGATCCAAAACCTTCCAGTGGAAAGCGGCCCACATCATTAGGATGGACAGAACCCAGGTATTTGCTAGAGAGAATTCTGAGCGAAGAGGGATGTTGGTCGAGAAATCCACCTCCAGATACGGTTTGCCAGCCAAAGCCTTGTTGTTAAACTTGGAGCTTCTTAGTCCCAAACCCACTTTTTCCTTGGGTTGGGTAACCTTGTCCCAGCCAACCAAGGCCCATTTCCTCTCTCCCTTGGCACCTTCCCATAGAAATCTTCTAGCCATTTTATCCAGCTCTTTCCAAATAGACTGGGGAGCAGCCAGGATGGAGAATTTATAAATTGGCATGGCCTGAATAATTGACTGCAGAAAAGTTAGACGACCCCCATAACTTAACCATATATTAGACCAATGGTTCATTCTATCTTTGATGCCATCCAAAAGGTCCTTCCAAACATCAATTTTTAGTTTTTTGAAATGGAGAGGGACCCCTAGATAGACTACTGGGAGAGAGGTCCGAGTGAAACCTAAAATCTCAATAACTCTGTCCTGTAACCGTTGATCAATATTGAAGAAGATCACTTTGGATTTATTGTCATTGATGACTTGATTAGAGGCCCGGAGGTAGACATTTAGAGTATCTATGATTCTTCTTGCTTCCCTAAGGCTGGCCACTCCCACCAATCCAATATCATCTACAAACTATAAATGTGTCAAAACTTCAGCCCCGACCTTAAAACCTGTTATCTGACCCTGAAGTCTTCTTTTCAGAAAGAGTCTGCCCAATCCTTTAGCCAAGATGAGGAAAAGATAAGGAGAGCAAGGGTCTCCTTGCCGCAATCCTCGAGAGGCACTAAAAGGAGGCGAGGGAAGTCCCTTGATAAGAACAGAGTATGAAGGCATAGAAATACAGCTCATGACCCAGTCTGTCCGATCTCGAGAGAAACCAAAGGCAGTAAACATCTTTGCCAAGAAGCCCCACTCCACCCTGTCATAAGCCTTGGACATATCCAGTTTAATGAACATTCCTTTGTTCCCAGGTTGGTGCATTGTATGGATAGCCTCCTGAGCAAGAATCACTCCATCCAAAATTTGCCTCCCTTCAACAAAACCCCCTTGCTCCGGGGAAATTATATTATGCATAATAGGTTTTAGCCTTTCAGCCATAATCTTCATAATTATTTTATAGATCACATTGCATAAAGCAATAGGTCTAAAATCAGATAAATGAACCCCCCCTGCTCCTTTTGGAATTAGAGTAATGAAAGTATGATTTAGAGCCTTGAGCATTCTTTTATTGGTTTTGGACTCTTCAGTGATAGCCAAAACATATTCCTCAAGGGAATCCCAAAAGGCCTGGAAGAACTCAATAGGGAAGCCATCAGGACTAGGTGATTTACCAGAACTCATCCCAAAGACCACCTTCTTAAGTTCATATTTATCTATAGGTCTAAGTAGAGCCTGGTTTTCTTCAAGAGAGATTAAAGAAGGAATGACAGCAATAACTTCATCTTGGGCTGCCCCATCTTGCTCCATACTTTCCTTAAAGAGTTTTGAGAAATACTCCATTGAGTGGAAGTGCATACCAGGAAGAGTGTCAAAAGAGTATCCATTCTCATATTGAAGGAAATCCATAGTATTCATTTGTCTCCTAGCACAGGCAAAGCGCTGAAAAAATTTTGTATTTCTGTCTCCTTCTAATAACCAAGTATTTCTTGCTCTCTGTTTCCAGTAAATCTCTTCTTGGTTATCAATATCCTCAACCGCTTTGCGCAAGGCATCATCCTCGGATTTAAGGTGCTCATAAATGTTTCCTTCCCTGAAATGTTTTTGCACCTCATCCCATCTAGCCAACAAGGGGGCCCGTTGGAGCTGGAAGTCTGATTTGTTAGTTTGCCTCCACTGTTTCAATTTACACTTGACAAATTGAAGTTGTTTGTGAAATTTGAACATTGCAGTCCCAAAATGTGGGCGGCCATCTTCCCACCACTGAGGAATTTTTCTTCGAAGATCTTCTTTTTGCAACCAAAAATTTTCAAATTTAAAAGGTTTATGGTACTGCCCTGTCCTAGCCCCTCCCTCCAGAACAATGGGAAAGTGGTCTGAAACTGGGCCTTCCAAAATCTGAAATTTAATATTCCATTTCACAAATGCTTCCTCCGAGACCAGAAACCGGTCTAGTTTTACCTTCCTACTGTGTGGCTCTCTTCTCTTATTAGTCCACGTAAAATAAGTACCAGGACCTTTGATATCAACAAGGTGAAAGGCCTGGACTTGAGCAATCAGAAGCCTATCCCCTGGATCCAAAACCTGGGAAACCACCTTCCTGATCACTGGCAGATAATTTGGAATTAAAATCCCCAGCAACAATCCAATCCCAGTTTTCCCGGGAGGATCTCATTGAATGAACAACATTCCATTGAAGCCGCTAGCCATCAATGCTTTGAGCCCCATAGAAGTTTGTAATTAAAACCTATTCAGCTGTAACAATATTCTTAAAGAGAGATGTGAGAACCCCCCTCCAAGCTATATGTTCTATTGCTATCCACACTAGAGGATTCCACAGAGTAACAATTCCCCCCGAAGCTCCTTGGGCTGCCACATCCATATATCCAGCGCCCCTCCATATTCTACTAGCAATTTTACACATAAGATCTGAAGACATTTTTGTTTCCTGAAGGAGCAAAAAGTCTGTTTTGTGTTTTCCTAAAAGTCTTTGAACAACATATTGATGGGTTCTACTATTTAAACCCCTTACATTCCAGGATTGTATAATCATTGGAAACCTTGGGAGCAATACGAGTCAATTGTTCTCACCGATCCTCCATTGATCAGCTTGTCCCCTTGCGCTACTATTAGATCCTTATTGGATTTTCTACCAGCTCCTTGGGAATTACTATTCTTAGACCTCTTTTCCACCTGGGTGATCCCCAACGCTGGTCTTTCTCTGTTCTTTTCTGCACTTCCCATGTGGACATCCTTAATAACTGGTTGTGCAGGGGAATGAATTACCATAGCCCCTAGGTTCTCTGGCTGCAGAGTCTCAGGGGTTTCAATCACCTGTTCTAAGACAGGAGTAGATGATAGAGGATCGTGAGAGTGGGTGTTAGTATCCCCAGCATTCCCAACCACTCCTTCCATGACTTGGTCTTCTTGGTCTACAAGGGATTTGAAGATTTCATATCGATTGGTTGGCTTGGATTGGGTCTGTTCCTTGCCATTTCTCTTTTTGTTTTTCCTCCGCTTCTACTGTTCAAAGCCATATTTCTGGGCATCAGAACCCTGGGAGAAATTGAGGGGATCTTTGATCGAAGTGAACTTACCCTCTCTGGGGCGATTTGACACTCCCGACGGAGCTTTCGATTTTGTGGTCAGGCTATTTGGGCAGAACCTAGCCAAATGGCCATGCTTATGGCAGACTCTACATCTGAAAGGTAAGGCTTCATAGTCTAGCTGCTGTATCCAGGTTAGTCCTGCCAACTCCAATTCCACCTCGATAGGAAGTGGCTGGCTAATGTCCATTTCTACACATATTCTAGCAAAGACAGCAGTATTTCCTTCCATGGTATCTCTTGAAACTCCCAAAAATCTACCTAGAGAATTACCAATCAACTCTAGGATTTGCTCACCCCAAAACTCCATTGGGAGAGCATACAGCCGTATCCATATCGGGACAGCCATGGGCTCAATGCGAGGGTCAAAACCCACTCTCCACAGTTGGACAAATAATCCTGTCGGGCCGTGGCTCCTCTTCTCTGATTCAAATGCTCTGTTTCTATCTGCTAGAGAAGAGAAACTAATAATAAAATACCCATTGCTTATAGGCCATAGAGAGTACTCACCAATGGGCTCCCAGTTCTGTCTCACCCAGGTGTGAAGGAAGTTCAGAGTGGGCCGAATACCCATGAATTTGTAGATCAGATCATGGGTAGCACGGTATATAATCGTATCCTCAACCAGTTCTGGCTCTATGAAAATCTTTGGCTTGGACACAGATTGTGGAAGGCAACCGTTAACTCTGTTTGCAGGTAAACCCTTTCCAACATTCTTAAATAGCATTTGATAAGCACTGCGTTGAGCTTCAACGGAAGAAGATGCATGGTTTTCTTTTAATTTATCTGCATATGAGCTTTTCTGCACATCGGAAGATCCTGGAGGAGACCCCATTGGGCCCTCCCAAGGCAATGAGCAATCCTTCAAAGAGGTGTAAAATCAATCCACAGGAGGATCTGGAAGAGAATTCCAACCAGAGACCCTAGAGCTTCGCCTGGTGCCTGCACAGAAAGTTTCCCGCCAAAACGCCAGAGCCGCCCGGTTTTCGCCTCCTGAATAATCGATAACCTCTCTTCTTAAATTTGATTTACCTCTTAAACTTTAACTTTCAGGTCAATGAGTTCTTGTGACAACTTGGACTTTGTATTCTCATCCTCTTATACTTGAGCCTTCAATCTTGAGTTCTTATTTATAACCCTCTTCAAATTTTTAAGAGCAACGACAAGTTCCTCTTCTATGTCAACCATGGATTCTTCTTAATTTTCTAAATCTTTTTCTTATTCTTGGTCTTTGACAACATTAGAATCTTCTTTCTCTTATATGGCCAAAAATAGGATTTCTTGTCTTTCACTATTTTAGAGACTTTCATCACTGTTGCTAGAAAAATTTATTGCTTCTTAAACATAAAAAATTTTCTTGTGTCTTTGAAAGATCTTCTCATGCTTATTTTGACCATACCTAATTTTCTTTTTATGATAAAATTCTCTTTCTTTATTTTTCTTACATTTCTTTTCTTCTTCATTGCTACTACTTCTAGCTTGTAGGAAATTAAATGCATAGTAATCAAGGTTACCATAGTTAAAATATTTTATAGAATGCATACCTTTGTGTTTTCTTGGACCCTTCATATTTCTTCACATAAATTTAGCTTCTTCTCCACTGCTTGATTATTCACTTGATTCTAGTTTCATATTCTTTGTCTTCTTTGAAGATTTAAATGCTACTTCCTGTTTGAATATTTGATCTTTTTCAGTCCTCTTCTCATAGGTTGTGATAATTCCATGTAGCTCATCCATGCTTAAGATTTTAAGATCCTTCATCTCTTCTATTGCTGAAACCTTTCCATCAAACCTCATGGGAAGTGATCTTAATATTTTTTGAATGATATTAGAGTCTTCAATATTTTCTCCAAGTCCATGAATGGTGTTGAAAACCTCATCAACTCGGAGTAGATAATTGGCAATATCTTCCTCATATTTAATTTTTAAATATTCAAACTTCCTCCTGTGGGTTCGAAGTTTTACCATTTTAACCTTACCATCTCCTTCATATGTTCTTTGTAACTTGTCCCATATTTCTTTTTTTGAGGTCTATTGCATGAATTTCACAAACTCTTATTCACATAACCCGCTTAATATTGCATTCATTACCTTGGCATTATTTTCAAATGGTTTCTTGCCATATCTATCTATGGGAGGAGTTGTAGGTGGTTTGAATCCATACTCAATGGATTGCCATATATCATAGCCATGTGCCATCAAATAAGTTCGTATTTTTATGCTCTAAAAAGTATAGTTAGTTCCATCAAATAGTGTTGTACTATTTAATAAAAATATTATTGGCTAGGCATGTGTGTTCTTGTAAGATCTTCCTTCAAGTTATTAGGCTTTCATGAAGGAACCTGCTCTGATACCAATTGAAGAACATAAGCTTATACTAAGAGTGGGGGTAAATAGTATAAGATACAACTTTTTTCTTTTCTTTCCAAATCAATAACCTCAAATAATATCAATGCAATAATGAAACAATGCACAAATCACCATACACATAAGAGACAATTATTTTACGTGGAAAAACCATCTCGGGAGAAAACCATGGCAAAATATTCCTTATATATTTCTTCAATAAATTTCATGGGTACCAACCCATAAGAGACACCAATACCCTATACAATTTCATGGACACAAATACACAGGAGAAACCAATCCCCCTATGCAAGTTTATGAACACCAATCCACATGAGACACCAATCCCATATACAAGTTTGTGGACACCAATCTACATGAAACACCAATCGCCTATACAATTTCATGGACACCAATCCACAGGAGACACCAATCCCCTATACAAGTTCATGGATGCCAATCCATAGGAGACACCAATCCCATTGCTCAAGTTTATGGACACCAATACACATGATACACCAATCCCCTTGCTCATGTTTGTGGACACCAATCCATAGGAGACACCAATACCCTTGCTCAAGTTCATGGACACAAATCCATATGAGACACCAATCCCATTGCTCAAGTTCATGGACACCAATCCATAGGAGACACAAATCCCCTTTATAAAGTTCATGGACACAAATACGTAGGAGACACCAATCCCATTGCTCAAGTCTAATCCAAAAATTGCTCAAAAAACCTGCTCAAATATGCTCTAAAACTTACTCACAAAATCTACTCCAAAACCTGCTCACAAAACCTACTCAAATCTATTCCAAAAACCTTCTCAAATCCTTCACCTTTTCTTGAGTTTTGCTTTCTTCAACTAAAGGCAATACAAACATATTCTACCCAAAATTTTATTAACCTCTTGAACATATAGAGAATGATATACTCGTGTTGGAAGATTCAAATGACAACATATATTCTTCACATTCATTAAGTCTGTCACTTCCATATATCTCACATTTATTACATTTTAAAGGTATCTCTAGTCTAGCACTTGATAATTGACCTTGTAAATGCTAATTTATAACTATCTTGTGCACCTTTCCTTTCTCCTTGTAGATGGCTGAATTATCCTTCTTCTTCAATCGAATTCTTGGGTGAAGATATGCATTAATTATTTCACTCTATCCTTGCACTATTTGACACTTTGACTTGTTTTAAAAACAATCCTTCTATTTGTGTGAGACTATGCTCTTGTACTTATTCCCACAAGTACTTCAAAACAACAAACTCTTTTCTAACTCATTTCAATTCCTTATTCCTCCTATTCAACAATATTTATCTCAAATAAAAATCAAAACATCAAACTCTTTTCTAACTCATATCATTTGTCTACTAATTCCTTATACCTCCCACTTTATAAAAATATAAATATTTTTATTAAACAATTAAAATCACCTTGAGAAGGAAATTAATTCACTATACCTCCAAATCAGCCTTATCAAGATGATAACCTTTATTTTGTATTGCTCTTTAAATATGATATCAAACAAAATGATTTTAATATTTCTACATGTGCGGTGAACTCATAGTAGGTCAATGATAAAAGGTGTAAGATAAATTCCCATCAACTATCACTGCCAAGACTTTTAGATTTATGCCACATGGTCCACACAAAGTGCCAGTGCCAGTGCCCTCCAATTGGGCATAACCACATACAATAGGGCATCATGGGCACTGTGAGGTGCTCACAATAAACATATCATGCAAGAACCCTTATATCATATCCCATGCCCTTGGTAGGGCAAATGTGGGATTTAGAATTTCCATAAAATATGCCAACTAAAATGAAATCATTCCCCAAAGTAAAACCTTAGAAAAATTTTATAAGTCAATTTTCTTGCCTTATATTTGTTCATTGAAGAATGTATTAACATCATTGCTTTATCTTGAGAACACTGCAATCTCCAAGTTATTTTCTCTCCTCTCAATTCCTATATGCATTCATAACTAGAATTATTTTTGATGTAGTATTGAAATCATTCACCTTAAAATTTTTGGTGCCACCTCTATTGGACTTCCTTTTCATTGTTTCTACATAATACTCCTTTTTAAATCTTCACTGTACTTGATCTTCTCACTACCACTGATCTTGATTTCACCGAGCCTATGCAATGATCATTCATCTTTGGTTGATGCATCTTTAAACCTTCTCTTCACTTGTTTTATCTTTTCAATATTGTTGTACTTGATTTTTATGAACCCTCACAACAATTACCATGGCCAACCAACACTATCTTCACCGTGAACAACCAACATAACTTTCACATTGATCAACCATCTCAATATTTTATTTCTCAATGTCTCTCTCTGGAAAAATTATCTACAACTTCATTATGTCCTTTTGTCGAGCATACACATGAGTGATCACACTCTCTTCACCACAAAAATTGCAACCTTATCCTATTTCAATTGCTTCCTACGATACAATCCGCTTCAAATTCATTGTATCCTTTTGCTGAACATCCACTTTGGTTGAAACTATCTCCTAGTCTCAAGATCCTCTTTACCACGCCATCTATTGATGCAAATATTTATCACATTTTCTTCGTCTTCTCCCTTGACATCATTTCTTGGATGTGTTGAGGATACCATCTCAAAAAAATCTACTTTGAAATGAATTTCGTCATTGTATATATATGTAATTATTTTCACTTCCATAATTTCGGCCCTTCTCACAAAATATTTAATTATTTTCACTTCCATAAGGTTGGACCTCCTCATGAAATATTTTAACCTTAGGTAAGGATAAATATTTTCAGCCTTAGTAATAATATTTCAACCTTAGTGTTCCTCATTGATATTTCAACCTTAGTCATGAATAAATATTTCAATAATAATATCTCAACCTTAGGTAGGGATAAATATTTTCCACTTCAATAATAATAATATTTCAACCTTTGATAATACATCACTAGGATAAATATTTTCCTTGAGTATTTCATCCACTATTTTCTTTCTACCAAATTAACCTTTGACATCAATGACAACTCAATAATTCTAACAATTATGTGCATTTGAAAAGCATCAAAGAGGGAATGGTGTGCATTTGGATTTTTCTAGAACCATATCTGATATCCATTAGATGGAAATATTTTTTATTGGTTTATTTACATACAAAAATCATGGAGGAAGTGCACAAGTAGTTTTGTATCGGGTTATTGAGATTTTTCAAAAAACTTTGTCACGACAACTATGATGTCGAAGAAGATGGACTTGTCCTGGTTATGGTTGGATATATTACGGATTAGTCTAATGTATTTGAGAATATATTATTCAATTATGAGAATTACAAACTCCTTCTTGGTAAATATGTGTGGGAGAAGTGAGGTTGATATATATATGATTGAATGATTTTTACATAGAGTAATGACTCTCATTTTATTATGGAGATTTGTAAATAATGATGGTGTATGTATTACAATATTTTCATTAAATATGGTAGATCTCTTGAGTTATGTTTATTATCATCTTATTCTTATATAGCTCTTTGCCTACAAGAATGTATAAATTATGTGTGATATGATAAATGATTACTTATTTTCTTTCATTCGAGAGTGAGTTTCAATGGAATGTATCACTCAAGGAAAGCATAATTTAATTGAATTTAATTGTTTAAACTAAAGTGCTATTATCATTAATACCTCTAGATGGGCTTGGAAAGTCATGTATTGCAATGAATTATCCATCTTTAGAATTCAAATCCAGTTGCATTTTTCCATGGATAGCATTGACCAAGGCAAATGTAGTAGTAACTAATCATTTTTGTTGTTGTAGTGACAACAGAGTGCAATGTATTAATAGGAGTCATCCTTTATAGCTATTACACATTCAGATTCACATCCCTTGACATTATTTAAGGAAGATAAGCCCTACCTTATAGAACCATAGAGTAGTCAGAGTGTCTACGACGTAGGTGGTTGTAGTATTGTCTTTGCTGAAGGACAGGAGAATGGTTGTTGATAATATATGGCTAGATGCTAATTGTACCTCACAGATGGACTTGTGTGGTTAAGCAGGGATTGGCATTATCCTTTTTGATAGATTGAAAAATGATTATCCTTCTGATGGATCATAAAGGAATAGAATTTTGAAGGAATGAAAGGTATAACCTTCTTGACGGATTGAAGAGGAAAAATCCTTTTGATATACTGAAAGGAGTAGAATAATTACTAGTAGAAGATAACTTTAGTGGTGTATTTTCTTAATAATGGTGACTAGGAAATCCTTGTAGAGAGATTTAATTAGGATTATTGTGATTTATTTCTATGGAAGTTATGATAGTGATGTTGATACTTGTGAAGACAAGAACACGACACTTAAATAATAAAGAAATAAAATAACCCAAGAAAACACAAGATTGCACAAATAGATAAATTTATTCAATAAACGAGGGGGGAGCTAATAAACTCCTTTTGATACAATCCGTGCTCAGTGAGCCTTTGATACAAATATTTACAATATGCTAGGGTTCTCCAAAACCCTAGCTACAACAATGAAGTGTCTTTAAATGGTGTGTCCTCACTTCCAATGGAATGAGTGGGCTTCAGGTATTCGATGCCGGACCACTCCAACTTCAACAACTGTTCAACAATGAATAGAATCTGCAGACCTACATGCACATAAACAAAGAAAGAGATTAATAACACCTGTGAGGGCTGTGAGACCCTCATATATCAATAAACCCTAACAAAAAATAGATCAAATGGCATGCTAAATGTATAGATCCTATAACAAAATAAAACAAATAATGATATACCTTTCTTGTGATGATACCTTCTTTTGTTGTTACAATTATGATAGTAGATGGCATGATTTAGCAGACTCTGACTCGTGTTTCGATGATAACAGCAGGCTCAGGAAAGCACTTGGTAGGATCTAGCATGAGCTTCATAGACTCTGGTGTGAACCTATTGAATGGTAGGCTCTGGTGGGCACCTAGCAAGCTTTTGGAGTGAGCTTCACAAGCTTAGGAGAGCACCTATGGATAAGGGTGGATTTTCAAAAGTAGATCATGGGGGATGCAACGAATGCGGTGGATAGGAGGAAGTGGCGATGATGGCAATGGATTAGGGCAAGGTGTAAAGGATGAATATGGGGGATGGCTGGAATAGTAGAAGTCCTATCAGTTAGCTAGGGTTTTGGACTTTTGGGGCTCTCTCTCTTTTTGCTTCACTAGGGCTTCGCCAATGACCTCTTCAAGATGTAAATTCTAATATTAGGGTTCTAGGGTTTGAGCATTTGCAAATGCCCTTATTTATAATACAACCTAGGGTTTTATTAGGGTTTTAGCCTTACACTTTTGATCGTGTGGCTAAGATTAAATTAGATCCTAAGGTTGAGATTACTTTTTAGATGTGGCATTGATTAATGAAAATGGACGGTGGAGATTAGATTGGATCGGATGACTGTGGTTAATTGAGTTTATAAATATATATTTTATAATAAATATATTATAATATAATATAAAATAATATTAAAATAATCCCAATTGGGTTAGGAAATGGTGGGAAAGGGCTAAAGTGGGCCTTTTGAAGACAGAAAAATTGTATGGTGGACCAGTGGGTGGTTGGATGGTTAGGATGGAGGATTAATGGATGCAATTTGATGTCTGCAAATGCCCCTTTTTGTACCATGTTGTGTGAAGCACAATATGGCACAAAAATACAAGACACCTGCTTGGGCTATGGGCATAGAAGTAGCTTCTCTATGTTGTTGGATTTGAGCACTAATGTTGAAGACAAAAGAATAAAGAATTTTTGGAATTTTGTAGCTTACCCCCTCAATTGGCGAATGAGTTATGAATGTATCTCACAAGCCAATTGAATTTTTTTTGTGCTAATAATGAATGATGTGGTAAATTTGTGCCATTGATGAATGAATGGTGTGAAATACAATATGATTGTGGACGATATGAATGTTGTAAAATGTGATACCGTTTATGCCCCAACGGTGGGAAAGGGGTTGGTGTATGCTACATACCAAACCTAGCCATCGGCTAGGTTCTCCAAGTGTTTAATAAATTCATATTTATTAGGGTAGTTGTTGAATTAATTGAATTATCTCATCTTTGCTATTTTATCTCTGCGTATTCGCACTTTGCCTTCACGGCGGGATCTGCCCTCCTAGTGGCAATTGATTTTAATTAATTACATTCATATTCCTCGCATTCCGTATTCGATTGATTTACTTGTTCTGGTTGTATGGTTGAATAATAATAATTAATTCCATTTAAAGATAAGTAGAAGGCGTTGCCTTCCAAGTGGTATCAGGTTGGTACGATCCAACACACCTGGGGAGACAATTCGATTGACATACGCAGTCCCAGACGCTGCGGAGTTCTGCGTTCTCACTCGCCAAAAATTCGTCGAAGCCGTGCAAATTTTGCGTTTTCAATTGACGACCTTTCGTTGCAGCAGTGCCGCCAAATCCCGCGTACATACACAGTAAGAGTTTGATTTGGGCAATCTACTCACGCGTCTGAAGGAAATCAAAAAATCGCTCACGGATCCGTCGAGAATTTACTCCGCAAAACGCATAAACTGGTTCGCAGGTCGTCAACCAATCATAAATCGTGAATAAATTTTATTAACTGGGAAAGCTAAGGTCGTCGGTTTATTTTTATTTGCTGACGTCAGATAAATTTCTCCGCTGCGTTGGGTTTAATTCTTTATCCCACATTTGGTGTACACAGTTCAAAAACGGGTTTAAAACAACTAAGTCACACCTTCTACGGTGTGACTTCGGTCACACATTAGGAGCTCCTTCGCAGTTGTCCGCTTCGTGTCCGTCCTTGCTGTCCTCTGTCCGCACCGTGTCCGTGTGTCCGTCCTTGCTGTCCGCATTGTGTCCGTGTTGTTGTGTTCATTCTTGCTATCCTCTGTCCATGTCGTGTCGTCCTTGCTGTCCTCTATCCGCATCGTGTCCGTGTGTCCGTCCTTGCTGTCCGCGTCGTGTGTCGAGTGGTTTTTCGTGTTCGTCGTGTCCTCGAGCTGTCCTTAGTCACGTCATTCGGTGCTATCATCATCGTCCAGTTGTTCGTTTTGTCCTCCTCGTCATCACTATAAGTCCTGTCGTGTCACGTCGTGCCATCGCTACCAGTCGTGTCGTGCCACGTCGTGTCTTGGTCTAGTCGCTGTCGGTATTAGCAATTGTCCAAAGTTGTCCAAATCGTCTAAAACTTGTCAACATTATCAAAATTGCTGAAAGTCGTCAAAAGTGGCTGTTAAGGAGGTGAGCCAATAAAATTCAAATCCGCGTCGCAGTTGGAGCGACAGTTGAAGCGAAATCCACATTTTTTGCTAAATTCAACCAAATTTTGTAGCAGTTGAAGCGGAATCCTAAGCAGGTTATGTTAACAAGTGCATGAGCAAAAGGTGGACCAAAGGTTCTGACGGTCGATTATCAAGCTCGAAAATGACCAATAACAACGCAAGAAGACCTAATCGAAGCCCAGGTACAAAAAATTCTCCTTCTCCTTTCAAAATTGGTAGTTATAATCCACATCATCCACTGGTAGACACTATGGCTACTAACCCTCCCCCAACTCACGACAACATCACACAAGGAGACTCAAGTAAATCGGCCATTTCCAACGATGAAGCTCTTCGACTCTTAATAGATGGTATGCAAGAAATTAGTGAAAACCTAAAAACCCTAGTGAGCGCACAAAACCAGCGTAATCCCACTACTAATCCCCACAATCACTCCCATGCCCAAAGGAATGAAGAAAATGACACTCAGGATGACGATTGGGAACAACAAGGAGGCAATTCGGATAATTACAGGGATCGCTATCATAGACAGTGGTATAACCAAGATCAGGAAAGGGATATGGGTTATCACCAACCGAGAGGCCCTAATAATTTTCCACGCATTGATATGCCCACTTTTGAGGGTCATGATCCTCGTGGTTGGATAGCCAAAATGGAAGGCATCCTCGACTTATACCAAATTAAGGAATTTGATAAAGTCCCTTTCGCTGCATCAAAATTAGGCACTGAGGCCTACCAATGGTTCGTATGGCTTAAGCGAGAGAAAGGAGCCACTATTAACTGGAAAAAATTCACTACTTACTTTTTAGAAAGATTTGATGAAGGAGCTACATCGTCATACACAGTAAGATTGTTATCTCTTAAACAAGAAGGTTCGGTTAGCGAGTTTGTTTCGGAATTCACCAGTTTACTACCATATACATTAGACCTCAGCCTCGACACAGTGGTGGGAGCTTTTCGCAATGGATTGAAAGAAAATATTAGGGTGGAGGTGGACATTCAAAATCCAACCGCACTGAACGATTGTATAAGAATAGCCAAGCTGGCTGAGAAGAGAATTCAGTTGTATGCACGGCGTGAAAACTATAGTCGTCCTCCATATCGCAACAATTCCTTTCATAGAAATGATCAACCCTCAAGATACTTTTGCTATAAATGTCGCAATCATCATCCCAGGGAACAAGCTTGTGCCCAAAAACAAAACTTTCATATTGAGTGTGATCAATATGAAGGAGAAGAGGACGAAACTTACCAACAAGAAGAACCTATGCAAGAAGAACTACCAATTACTCTAGAAGAGAAGGAAGAGGATACAATGGCGATCTCCGTACATGCCCTCATGGGGTTAACCGCCCACCATACCATCAAGGTACCAGGATTTCTCCGACAGAAAAAGGTGAATGTGCTAATTGATTCTGGCAGTACCCACAATTTTATCGACATCAAAACAACAAAAGCTTTGAATCTATTCATTAACTCTTCCAACAAAGACAAATTCCAGGTTCTAGTGGCCAACGGGGTGAACGCGCAATGTGTTGGTCGAACATCTCAAGTTTCCATAAAAATGGGTACTTATACCTGGTTTGGATCCCTTTTCGTCATGAATTTAGGGAACTCGAATGTCATTTTGGGAGTTGAATGGTTGGAAACATTAGACACGGTTAGCTTCAATTTCAAAAAATTATTTGTGGAATGGAAGGAAAACGGACGAGTCATTCGCTTACAAGGCATTACTACTCCTCCATCACAAATGGTGAGCTCTCATAGTATGGAGAAGATGTTAAAAAAGGGTGGATATGGATTTATAGCTCAAGTTAATTGTTTGGAAAAACAATCTCGAGTAACTTCGGATATTATTGCTCTAGATTTACGAGACATTGTAACAAAGTATGATGAGGTTTTCCAAGAACCTCAAGGATTACCACCTAAACGATCTCATGACCATGCCATCCATTTGGTTCTAGGGAGTGTCCCACCTAACAGCCGTCCTTACCGCTATCCTCAACCACAAAAGACAGAAATCGAACAGATCGTTCAGGATCTGCTAGATCATGGAGTCATTCGTCACAACACTAGCCCTTATTCCTCACCTGTAGTTCTGGCTCGAAGAAAAGATAACTCTTGGCGTATGTGTCCTGATTTTCGTTCTCTCAATAAACTCACTATCAAGGACAAATTTCCTATCCTCGTCATAGATGACCTACTAGATGAGCTGCATGGTGCAAAATTTTTTACAAAATTAGACCTTCGCTCAGGATTTCACCAAATCCGTGTCCGAGAAGAAGATATTCCCAAAACTGCTTTCCGTACTCATGAAGGTCATTACGAATTTTTGGTTATGCCTTTTGGTCTCACCAATGCACCATCCACTTTCCAAAGTCTCATGAACCAAGTGTTTCGTCCATTCCTCCGTAAGTTTGTGTTAGTTTTTTTTTATGACATTCTCATATATAGCCAAACATGGAAGGATCATTTACATCATGTGGATAAAGCCCTTCACATTTTACACAAAGAAAAGTTATTTGTCAAACGTTCCAAATGTTCATTTGGTGTCCAAGAAGTCGAGTATCTTGGTCATATAGTTTCACACGAGGGCGTCAAAGTTGATCCCAATAAGATTAAGGCAATTCAAGAGTGGCCTTTACCTAAAACCATCAAGAAACTTCATGGTTTTTTGGGTCTCACGGGCTACTATCGCAAGTTTGTACAAAATTATGGTAAGATTGCAGCACCTCTCACGGCACTCACAAAGAAGGATGCTTTTCGTTGGTCGGAAGAGGCTACTCAAGCCTTCGAAGCTCTTAAGGAGGCCATGTGTACAACTCCAATATTAGCAACCCCCAATTTTCACAAACCATTTATTATCGAATGTGATGCGTCAGGAATAGGAATTGGGGCTATATTAATGCAAGAAGGTCATCCGTTGGCATTTGAAAGTAAACAACTCTCCGAGAAAAATTTGGGAAGATCGACATACGAAAAAGAAATGTTGGCTATTCTTCATGCAGTAGAAAAATGGAGACACTACCTAATTAGTAGCCGCTTCATTATCAAAACAGATCATAGTAGTCTCAAACATTTTCTTGAGCAAAGGTTTTCCTATCCGGAACAAAATAAGTGGTTAACCAAACTATTGGGTTATGATTTTGTTATCGAATACAAGAAGGGGAAGGAAAATGTAGCCGCCGATGCGCTATCCAGGAAATATGAAGACGAAGTAGTCATTAACGCTATTTCAGGTCCTTGCTCTCAATGGGTGAATCAATTACAAGATGAATGGTTGTCCAATAGCGAAACTGCTCAGATAATTCAAGAATTATCTATTGGGTCCTCTAAACACCCTTTGTTCTCTTATGAAGATAAAATCCTCCCGAAGAAGAACCGCATTTACATTCCACACAACTCAGAACTCAAATCAAAGATCCTAGACGACTCGCACGCTTCTCCATCAGCGGGACATTCAGGATTTTTGAAAACATATTTAAGGATCAAACAATCATTTTGTTGGAAAGGATTAAAAGCCGAAGTCAAACAATGGGTAGCAGAATGCGAAGTTTGCCAGCGCAATAAAGGAGAGACAGTCAAATCACCAGGGTTATTACAACCCTTACCCATCCCTGAACGTCAGTGGGAACATATATCCATGGATTTTATTGAAGGTCTTCCAAAGTCAGAAGGCAGGACAGTAATCTTCGTAGTGGTAGATCGGTTATCCAAATACGCTCACTTTCAGGCTTTACAACATCCATTTTCCGCAAGCAAGGTGGCAAAGGTATTTATGGATTCAATTTTCAAATTACATGGTATGCCAAAAAATATTGTAAGTGATAGAGATCCCATCTTCACTAGTAACTTTTGGCGAGAATTATTTCGACTTAGTGGTACCAAATTAAACATGTCCTCAACTTACCATCCCCAGACAGATGGGAAAACAGAAGTAGTTAACAAATGTTTGGGTACATACTTACGATGTTTCGTTCAAGATAAACAATATCAATGGAGCCAATGGCTAGCAATGGCGGAATGGTGGTACAACACTTCTTACCATTATTCAATTAAGATGTCTCCCTTTGAAGCATTGTATGGAACCAAGCCTCCAATTGTAGCAGATTACGTCCCAGGTTCATCCAAAGTAGACAAAGTGGATGATTGGTTTCAACAAAGGCAGTCTACACTCACCATACTCAAAGAGAATTTATTCCAAGCACAAAATCGCATGAAACAACAACAAGACTTGCACCGATCAGAACGAACCTTTAATGTCGGTGACAAGGTTTTCCTAAGGTTGCAACCTTACAAACAAGCATCGTTAAGGATAAAGACCAGTCAAAAGTTGGCACCACGATTCTATGGTCCTTACAAAATTGTGCGCCGCATTGGAGAAGTAGCCTATCAGTTAGAGCTACCTTCATCATCACGAATACACCCGGTATTTCATGTTTCATGTCTCAAAAAGGTAATTGGTCGAAAAGTGCAAAGTCAATCAGAATTACCAGTGCTCGATGAGGAAGGACGCATACATCTCCAACCTGAAGATATATTACAACATAGAATACGAAGACTAAGATCGCGCCAGATTCAAGAATTTCTCATCAAATGGCAAGACCTACCAGAGGAAGATGCCACATGGGAACACGAAAGTATTTTCCAGACATTTCCAGCTTTGAGGACAAAGCTTTCCGAGGAGGGGAGTCATGCTACATACCAAACCTAGCCGTCGGCTAGGTTCTCCAAGTGTTTAATAAATTCATATTTATTAGGGTAGTTGTTGAATTAATTGAATTATCTCATCTTTGCTATTTTATCTCTGCGTATTCGCACTTTGCCTTCACGGCGGGATCTGCCCTCCTAGTGGCAATTGATTTTAATTAATTACATTCATATTCCTCGCATTCCGTATTCGATTGATTTACTTGTTCTGGTTGTATGGTTGAATAATAATAATTAATTCCATTTAAAGATAAGTAGAAGGCGTTGCCTTCCAATGTATAATACCATGTGATTGTGTACGATGTGAATGATGTAAAATGTGATACCATTTATACCCAATGATGGGAAAAGGGTTGGTGTATAATACCATATGATTATTGACGATATGAATGATGTAAAATATGATACCGTTTATGCCCCAATGGTGGGAAAGGGGTTGGTGTATAATACCATGTGATTGTGGATGATATGAATGATGTAAAATGTGATATCGTTTATGCCCCAATGGTGGGAAAGGGGTTGGTGTATAATACCATGTGATTGTGGATGATATGAATGATGTAAAATGTGATATCGTTTATGCCCCAACGGTGGGAAAGGGGTTGGTGTATAATACCATGTGATTGTGGATGATATGAATGATGTAAAATGTGATACCGTTTATGCCCCAACGGTGGGAAAGGGGTTGGTGTATAATACCATGTGATTGTAAGATGTATCCTATCATGGGAAATCATAATCAAATTGTGGTTGCCCCAAAATTTGGGATGATTCGATGTTGTTGAATAAGATGTCACAATGGCATCATTGAGTATGCAATTTATGAAGATGCATGATGACTAAGTCAACGTAGGGGTGGGGTAGTGATTGTGGAAATTTCTTCACCAATTTCATAATGGAACCAATCAACCTACCGATATGTCCTGTATGGTGACTGTTGTCAAATGAATGAGTGTTTGTGATTTTGATTATCCATGTTTTCATGCCCCACAAAAAAGGGCATCAATGACCGCCTTTGAGAAAATTGTTCTTGGCAAAGCTATACTCAAAATGTGAGGTGCCAAATGTGATTGTGATCTTTGATGATGTGATAATGGATGATGATCATTGTCAAGTGTCCTTATTGTAGATTATTCATCTTACCGAATTGCATGGATGACCATCATTGCAATCGCCAAGTTTATAGAATAACCTACTAGATACGAGGTTTTTTAAGTCTGATTTTTGCACAATTGTATGTGATGATGAAGAATATAATGCAGAATGATAAGATGTGAGTTTTGTGAAAATTTGGATTTTTTTGCTGCATTTTGTGCCTCAATTAGCGTATTTTGAATATTTGGTTTATTCTCAAAAATTATGCTTGCAAAAATGATTTTTGTTTTTACAGAACCTGATTTTAGGATGTGCATGATGTGTGGATGAAATTTGGTGAAATTTTGAGGAGGTAAGCTACCATTTTGATCAATTTTGTCTTTGTGCCATTTTTTTCTAGGTGCACAGCTGCGCCTGTGGTGTCCTACAGGTGCGCAGATGCACCTGGGTGTGCCCGCAGGTGCCTAGACAAGCCTACAAATTTGTAGGTGCAAAACTACATCAGAATGCACTAGGGAAAGCTATAAATAGCTTTCTAAGTGAATCGTGAGGCTCACTTGTGCATTTTAGACTTTGAGAAGCTGCATCTGAGGAGTGGAGTGGGTTTGTGAGCTTAGTGAGGCTAGTGAGAATTTTGCGTGGAAGCTATGATGGCGGAGGGATCGAACGCTACTGGTGGATTTGAGGCACCATTTACCCCGGTAATATTTAAAAACACTTTATCTCTTGTACATTTTTTATTTTTTTTGTAATAGTATTAATGAAATTGTTTGTTGTTGTAGTTGAGGGACATAGAGCCTTGACATCGATTTTCTCCTCTCATTCCTGGGATGAGGAAGAAGCTAATGATTGATGACTGGGAGTTTTTGGGGAAGGTGGGCCTGGAGGGTGTAGCTAGGCTAGATGTGGTGAGGGAAAATGAGGGATATCTCTCATCATTGATAGAGATATGGGACCTTGATAGGGGGACATTCTAGCTGCCGACTAGGGAGGCTACTATTACACTTGAGGATGTATACCACATTCTCAAGGTGCCAATAGAAGGGGAGAGGGTGGTAGTTGGTCATGATAAGAAGGTGGATATGGAGCGGATGTTCGGGGACCGATGGCAAGAGGCACAGATGGGGGATGGGGGTATATGCTATCTAAGCATGTACAAGGCGAAGGAGCTGGATGCGCTCCCCACCTTGATCATGTTTGTGCTAGCAAACATAGTGCTACCTAATAGCACTGGTTGTAGGTTCCATTGGAACCTATTGGGATTGGTGAGTGATCTATTGATGGATCCTCGGGAGTATGCATGGGCACCTACCTTATTGGCATAGTTGTACCGGGAGTTATATGAGGTGATTCGAAGGGAGAGGAAGGGGATTGGATGCAGCTTCCTTCTACAGTGTTGGGATTGGGAGCATTTTATTGTGGCTCGGCCTGAGGGGTTGCCATGTGAGTCATGGCAAATGGGGGAGCCCTATGCTAGGTGATGGGCGGTGGTGGAGGAATTCAATCGAGTCGAGAGGTTCATACCAGCCAGTGGTATCGAGATATGTGGTTGGGGTTGACTCGGGTGGACGTGATATGGAGGCCATGGCATGGAGCTCGATGGGATGGTGATGGGGAGTAGCTACATTAGGTGAGGCAGGATCGATGGTTGATTGGGTGGTGAGATGAGGAGGTGGAGTACTTTCAGTACTCACAGGTGTTGAGGCAGTTTGGGTTACCTCAGGATGTGCCTAATGAGTCGGTGTTGTATCGGCGGTGGTGGGCGAAGGTGGGGCTCCCTTGTGTAGAGCCATGGTGGGTGGTGGTTGAGGATGATGAGGAGATGGAGGTCCCCAATGTAGATGATTCTGGGGTGACTCCAGAGTATGTGGAGTGGTTTGGTGCCCAACTAGTATGGGTACCAAAGGTTGCGAGTGATGATGCGGAAGTTACGGGGTTGGGGGTGACTCCAAAGAGGATGAGGGCTCAATGATCGATGAGTCAGATATGGTCGAGGGGATCGGCTTAGTAGAATCTAGATATGGGGTTGGTGGATGATGAGAGGGAGGATGATGAGGGGTTGGGTGAGATATCTAAGGTGGTGAGGTTGCGAGAAAATCTGGAGCAGCTTCGTGAGGAGCATGAGGTTATGCTCGAGACTCATAGGGAGTCATTGGCTACTATAGATCGGCTAGAGGTGAAGAGGGTGACAAATGTGGCTAGTGATCATGTGACAATCACGTGGCTTCAGGCAGAGATGTTGGTGAAGGAGCGTCAACATCAGATGGACTTACAATGTCTACGGGCCAGTGAGGCATATGCACATTCCTTGGAGGATGTGTGTATGCAAAACCATATTACATTGCCGGATCCTCCTTCCTCTTCTATAGCTGAGTCATCTAGGCATACTGAGTCTAGGAAAAGTACTAGGCCGAGGGCTCCTACTAGGTCTCAGGGGTCCTCTCATGGACATTAGCTTAGTGCTTAGATGCACTATTTTGTATATGAGCCTTGGTGATCCCTTGTAGCCTTTTGGCATTTATTGTATATGCGATTTATACATATATACATGGCCTTTTATATATTTGTGTCATATTTTGTGTGAATGCAATATTTATGTTTTATGCATGTTTATGCATGTTTTATGAAAAATATCTTGATGAAATGCTTTATGAATGCCAACTAATAATGATGTATATGCATAATACTTTATATGAATGTTTCATGTAAGCTACATTATGTGTTATGGATGATTAATGCAAGTAAATGTATAATGAATCTAAACTATATGAGGGGAATGCATGGTGTTCGAATGATATTTTTATAGTTCAGAAATTTTATTGGCCATTTTTGTTGTCCATTGTTTGGCAATTGAGGGTACCGAATTTGTTGGCATTTTTGCAACTTGACTTTTAATGAACAAATGGATGTTGACATGGAGGTAGATATGGAAGAAGACATGGATGTTGATATGGAAGAAGATATGGATGTTGATATGAAAGACTAAAATGTTTTCAAAGACTCAAACATACTAGTGTCATCAACCAAACTCACTAAGTTGTCTAACTTTTTTTAGGACCATATGTGTGTGCGAGTGAGGTTCAATTACCAAGTCTTGAGTATGACAATGACCCTATCCAATAAAGCACCAATGTGTGTGCATGTGAAGTTCATTAACCCATTATGAGTAAATTAGGCATGACCTGTTATGGAGATGACCCAGAGGCTAGCCTATCCTTATGTGTGGTCAGAGGTCTCTATTTTTGGAGGAGAGACATGTCACCTCGCATGAGCTTACTCCACTGCCAATCAAGCATCTATAGCCCCGGTGGAGATTCACTCCATAGTCCAATGGGATTGATATTTTAGGCCTTGGGGATGACTACCCATCCTTGCCAGGGACGTGTAGTATGAATTATTATGACTTTAGGGATCAAGGGTGTGGGGGATTTTACTTGTTAGTTTTGTATAGAGCTTTGGGGAATCAGATTCTCAACTGAAGTGTGATGAGAATTTTGACCCTATCCTTACTACTCTATGTTTTTATGTTTATGTTTTGGAGAGAAATTATGGTAGTGGTGAGAACCACTATTTTTGGACTATGTTTCATGATGGGACAAGCGAGGGATATCTCATTTTTGCCTCAAGGTACTACCCAAGTATGGTACTAACCCTCCTTAGCTCATAATGTTTTTAAGATGTGATGGAATGTGATTGGTTCAATATTGTATTCGGGATCAATCGGCAATGCTCAAGACTTTCTTAGTGTGTAAAGTGTGTTATTGGTCCCAAAGAAAATCGGACATCCATTTGGAGGTTTCTTGCTACACTAGTAATGGCTGAGTGATTGAAAATCTAGGCTTTTGTGATTTTTGGCATGTGGTATTGTTGGTTTATGTCTTTTGTGAGGGTTGCATGATTTCTTCAAACTAGGTACCCCCAATTGTTATAACTTGACTTTTTGTTTATGGCCATATCATCATTACTATGTCAGATCATTGAACATGGGACGGGATGAATGCAAATGTATATGCCTAATGCAATGGAGTATTGATATGTAAATGGAAATTGTACAATGCCATGGAATATGTATGATTTAATGTATGAATGCAAAAAGTGAAGATGCATGTCAAATGCTTAAATGTAAATGCAAATGGAATGTATGCAATGTGTGCATGCCTATGTGAATGATTTTTTTATTTATTTATTTTTATTTTTGTAAAAAGCCATGTATATATACATATAAAGTGTCACTTTTAACAATAGAGTGCCTAGAAAAGGACCCCCAGACGAGGAAGAGCTAAGACCAGTGTCAAAAATCAATACAAAAGTGCATCGCTCCATTAGGCTTACGAATGGGTATAAGGCTTGGATGAGGAAAGTAATATTTAGGACACACCTTATTAAGATTTCAAAAATCATTACAAATGTGTATTGTCTCATTAGGCTTATGAATAGGTATAAGGCTTGAGAGCCAATCAAAATGATTCTATGATGTCATCCAACTCTTCCTACTTATCGCTACCTAACTCTGCCTGAAAGACCTCAGGACCTCTAGTGGGAGGTGATGGAGGTGAAGGTGGTGATGAAGGAGGAATATAGTTGGTTGAAGCCCTTAGAAATTCCTCAGATAGGATGAGCTCCGAAAAGGAGGGTGGGGAGGAAATCCGGTCCAAGTCAATAAGGCTAATGTCAATTGGAATTGGCCTAGCTAAATCGTATGGATTGCGGAGCGGGGTGAATAAGTCAATAGGATTCATATTGACTTAGTGGAAGGAAGGGTGGCTTGGATGGATGAATGGATGGTAGGATGGTTGGAGTTGAACCGATTTCGAGTGGTGTTATCCCTGTAATAGACATGGCATTAACATGAGCAACACATATTTTTTTTTTTTTTTATTTTTGATTTTTTTGATGTTTTTTTTGTTTTTGTTTTTTTTTTAAATATGTACATATGTTACATTTCTTGGCTTATGTGTGGGGCTCAAGGTGGATTTCTTGGAATATGGGATGATGGATGGGGAACATTCAGAGGTAAAACTCTTCCTATTGGGTGATGGGGACAATGGGATGTGACTCCTCTTTAGAATCTTCAGAAGCGTTTGACATGACTTCAAATTCTTCATAAATTTCATCGTCAAAATAAAAGGCAGGATAGGAGAAGTTGATGGGATCATCTTCATCTACTTCGTCAATGCGAAGTTCTTGAAGGGCCTATTCGAGAGAAGATGTTGAGGGTAATGGGTGGATGGGGTGATCTTCATCATTGAGGCTAAGCTTTTTAAAGGCTTGCTCAAGAGAAGCGGTGGAAGATAATGGGGTATAGCCTAAACCGTAACGATCATGGGTGCCTCTATATGGGACCTCTAAAATATCATGCATCCCTTGCTCATGGGAACCTAGACCTTGACCTTTCCAATTGAACATGTTAAAGTAGCAAGCAGGAAAATCCTCTATGTTAGGTATATTGGCACGCCTAGGCTCTTGTGGTTCTTCGGGTGGGTTTGCCCTAGTTGAGAAATCCAACCCTTCATAAACAAATTTAATGCTATTTGGAGCTGCACTCATGTCATAAACAACACCTATGGATAAAGAACGGTCTCGAGGATATCCAAAATATTTGGCTATTGGAATGGCTAGGGGTGTGATGGTGATGTCTTGGACCACATATTCACCTATACCAGGATTGGTGATGTGGACTTTGACTTGGGATGGCATGGTTGATGGTGGGGACTCAGATGGCTCTGGATTGGTTATGGATGGTGGTGAATTAAATATGTCACAATCCAAGAGTTTGACTTGTGAAACATCGACCTATGGAGTGGGATTGGATGGCGGTGTGGAATTAGAAGATGGAGGATGGGGTAATGATGAAATAGAAGAAGTGGTTGTAGAAGAAGGGGTAGATGTGATGTACGATGTGCTAATAGTAGACTGAATATGACCACATGTACAAGAAGAAATGGATGTTTGAGGAGGTGATGTGATGGGTAGCTCCTCTAAGATGGGAGCTTTAGAAGAGGATGTAGATGGATTGGAAGAAGGCGGATTAAGAGATGATGTGGATGGATTCGATGATGGTGCCAAGAATAAATGGGTGGAGGGTAACATGGATTCATAAGGATTTGAAATGAAATTACAATACTTAAAAGGTTCGCCATCGGTAGGGATGCAATGGACTTGTCCATCATGAACATATTTCAAGCATTGGTGGAGAATTGAAGGAACACATTTCATTTCCCTCATCCAAGGTCTACCAAGGAGTATATTATATGCCATGGCTCCTTCCAAGATGTGAAACATGGTGTGCAACATTCTGGCCCCTACTTCTATAGGTAAAACAACAATGCCAATTGTGGTACACAAAGCATCGTTAAATGCTTTGAGGGTGAATGATGATTTGGAAATGTGGGATGGAGGTAATTTGAGGTGGATAAGGGTAGCGGTAGTAATGATATTGATTGATGATCCGGTATCAATAAGGACTCTTTTGAATGGATTTATGTCTATTAGGGCCATTATGTGCAATGGAGGATCTACTGATTCTGAACTCATTGATTTTACCTCAAAGTCATAAAAGGTAATTGATGGCTCCATGCACGTTCTAACACTCCCTACAAAGTTGTTGAAGGCATTAGAGTCTTGGGATTCTAACTCAATTGACTTGAGTATTTCCATTAAAGCTTATCTATGCCTAGGGGATTTTTGGATAAGCTCATACACAAAAAGTTTGGTTGATGCCATTTTCAAACTAGTGGTTAACCGGCTGGTTAAAGTTACCGCTGGCCTTATTGGATGAAGGATGGGCTGATTGGATGGATTGGATAGATTTATTGGTAGAGATGGATTTGGTGATGTTTGGATGGGAGGTGGGTTCAAAGGTTGTTGAGGATTTTTTTTATTTTGCCTTTTCCCTCTAGTGACCACATGGACTGCTCCTACAAAGTTTTGGTATTGTTGGACATGATTTACTTGATTAGGAGGTGGTTGTTGATTGTTACCTCCTACATTATGTTGGACCTCCCCATGGTTAGGTAGAGGTGTCTGATATATGCCCAAATTTTTATTTTGTGGAGCTAAGGGGTTATCCACGTTAATGGCCCCTAGGTCTATGAGGTCTTGCACTATGTTTTTGAACATATGGCAAGAATTGATATCATGCCCATTTTGATGATGGTATGGGAAAAACAAGTGCTCTCTATAATTTTTAGGCCTTTTGGTGGGATCATCGAGCCTAATGTCCGACAAGGCTAATTTATTGGTCTCATACAACCTTCAAAATATGGATGAATATGACTCCGCTAAAGGAGTGTATTGACGTTGGGGTCGATTGAATTGGTGACGGGTAGGTTGTTCCATAGTTGGCACTATGTTTTGTACCATTGGTGCTTGGGTTACTGATGGGACCACATGATAGGTAATTTGTTGTTGCACTAGTTTTTGAGCCATTATGAGCTGGCTCATGACCACTTGATTGAATTTATTAGTTGTGTTAGCCATTGAGGCTTGTGTTGATTTGGTTTGGCTAGTTTGATTATTTTGGTATTGGCCCCTATTTTGCCACTCTTTCTTCTTAGGCTTAATGACACCCTCTTGGATTTTTATCTCCTCAATGACACTAGCCTGTGCTAAAGCCTCCTCAAATATTCTATAAGTATTGAGTTGTAGCATCCAAGAGATGGGTTTTAAGCAACTCTTGGTAAAAAGTTTGATAATTTCTTCCATTGGGAGGGAGAATGGCAACTTTGTTATGACTACCCTCCAACGATTTCCAAAATCATAGATAGGTTCCTCATCCCATTGTTTCAAATAATATATATCTGATAAGGACACCTTATTTCTAATATTAAGGGTGAAGCATTCCAAGAATAGATCTATCAATTGATCAAAAGTATAAATACTATGTGTGGGCAATTGATTGTACCATTCAATGGCATCTCCCCCTAATGTTTGAGGAAATTTTTGGAGCATAAGAGCATTATCATCGCTAATCCGAAAACATACATGGAAAAATGAACTCACATGCTCCTTAGGATCCTCGGTTCCCCTGAACTTGTCGAATTTTGGTACCGTAAAATCTATTGGATATGGTGGTGATGGTACCAAAGGGTGGATTGGTTGATGGATTAGTTGGCTTAATGTGAGATTTTGACTCGTTATTCCTGGTGAATTTTGCATCAACTAATCAATTTGCTTTTGTATTGCCTGGAATCTAAGATCTTCTACTGGAATGTGAGGACCTTGGATTGTGTGGTGGTTGGTTGATGGTTTGGATGGTAGATGTTGGGGTGTGACCAACATGGTATTGTAAAATGAGTTGGGATGGGTGTGTGGTGAATATTGATGGTTGAAGGATGGGGATGATTTATGAGGATGTTGATGGAAGAATGAGTTGTGTGGTTGGTTTGTGGCAATGGTAATTGGTGTGGTTGATGTGTGGATTGGTGGTGGATTAGGGATGGACACTATGGAGGGTTGGGGAACCCATGCCGGATTTTGATTGGTGAGTGGAGGTTGGTTTGGAACTACTTGGGTCATAGGGTCTATGTTAACCAGTTGTTTTCCTTTTGTTCATTGTGAAAGCAACCTATTTATGAGCCCTAATGTGTTCGTAAGTTCTTGATTTGACCATGTATCAAAGGATGGGGTTGTGGTTGGATGAGATGATGGGAAGGTGGATGATGATGGATGAGAAGACATGGGTATGGTGGCTAAGTGAGATGATGGAGGGGTGGATGATGATGGATGAGAAGACATGGGCATGGTGCAAGTTGCATTTGATGTGACAACTTGGTGGTTAGGGATTTGTGAGGCAGCATTGACATACTCCTCATACAATGGGTTGGAATAGGTGGATGTGAGGTAAGTTTTTGGAACACTTGGGATTTGTTGCGGTTGGCTCATGGAAGAAGGCATACCATATTCATAACCCAAATTATGATATCCTTGGGTATGGTAGGAGGTAGCCAATTCGGATTCTTCAAAACCCTCTTGGCTAAGGGGCTCTAAGACATAGTTGGAAGACTTGTAGATGGCCCTCACTTTATCCATGTCTATGTAGGTGGTGGTTGTCTCCACATTGTGTGAAGGGGTTCCTACTTGAGATAGGGATGGATGTGATGATTCAGACAAAGTAGTCTGAACCATGCTGGATGGGGCTACCGAAGTAGCGGGAGCATGGGAAATATTTTCCATTAAACTACTTTGGTTTATTATTTTATTTTGTTGTCTCATTAGTACCATAAAGTAATTAAACCAAAGATTCAAAGTTTAATCTAAATCACACAAACTAAAAACTTTTTTAGAATTTAAAGTAAATAAAATAATCAATCCTAGGTTTCACCGTGTGTGGCTTACCTTGTTCATTAATTATTTTCTTTCGTTAATATGAGATTATTTTTAGAATTGTTGGCTTGTGTGTTTTGATGTAACTTAATCTTGTTTAAAGAAAACAAAGGTAAAAACTAAGGTTGGCCAGGGCAACGAGATTCTTGTTGGTAATGACCTCCAACAAGTTTGCTTGGGGGTAGTCCTATGGTTTCTAGGGCAGATATTGGTGGATGGAAATCACTGCCATTGTCACCAGATCTCAAGCAATGGCTGGTGATGAAATCCAGCCACTACTATTAAAAATGTGAACCGTGCAAGTGTGTGTGATTAATTTTATTAGATCTCTTATTCTCTATGGTGTGCAAACAATATTAAATATTACTAACTTTACTAATCTAAATCAGAAGCCAACACAAAGACACAAATTTCACCTAAAGAGTCCATAGTACACCCTTAAAATCCCCTACCTACAAGTGATTAAAATCACAAGAGCAACCGGAGGGTTCATCCACCTCTCTACCAAAGGGGACAACCTAGGGCAGGATTACTTTATGCGTCAAGATGTTGTTCCTATTTAGATATGCAAAATTAAAGTGATATTTAACCCTAAAATGCAAAATCTAGGATGCTTTTCTGTTTCATATGCACTCAAAATGCAAACAATCACCTAGATCTACAACTTTAGTTTAAGAAATGAATTTGGTATAATGAAATACACACAAACCCTAAATGTAATTTGCTAAGGATTCTTTCCCATATTACTTAGTGTTAAACCCAGAAACAATGAAAAACAATAGCAGAATACAGAATACGTAAATCGCTAAATGGTAAACCAGGGTTATGGGACCTACTTGGAAGCCTTAGCTCTGCTCCAAATCAATGCCAAGCATGGTTGGGCACTTGTGTAAGCACATCAAAGAACATTTTTAGGCACAACAGAGCATTGTCTGCAGATGTTGTCGAATGCCTGTGTAATCTCTGAAAGTGCTGCAGACTGCTTCAGAAACCCTAGCGACAAAATCGATGACTTTTGTGCTTCTAAAAATTCTTGCAACAGACAAAAGTAAAATTAAGTTAGCAAGGTAGATCTATTAAATAATGAAACCCTTGTGGGGTCCCACCGTGATCGCCATTTGTGAATACAAGAACACGACACTTAAATAATAAAGAAATCAAATAACCCAAGGAAACACAAGATTGCACAAATAGATAAATTTATTCAATAAACGAGGGGGAGCTAATAAACTCCTTTTGATACAATCTATACTCAGTGAGCCTTTGATACAAAGATTTACAATACGCTAGGGTTCTTTGAAACCCTAGCTACAACAATGAAGTGTCTTCAAATAGTGTGTCCTTGCTTCCAACAGAATGAGTGGGCTTCAGGTATCCAAGATGGATCACTCCAGCTTCAACAACCATTCAACAATAAATAGAATATGTAGACCTGCATGCACACAAACAAAGAAAGGTATTAATAACACCTGTGAGGGCTCCATAGTGTGAGACCCTTAGATATCAATAAAACCTAACAAAAAATAGATCAAATGGCATGCTAAATATACAGATCATGTAATAGAATAAAATAAATAATGATATACCTTACTTGTGATGATACCTTGTTTTGTTGTTGCAATTTTGATAGTAGATGGCATGATGCAGCATACTCTGACTCATGTTTCAATGATAATAGCAGGCTTGGGCGTGCACTTGGTAGGCTCTAGCGTGAGCTTCATAGGCTCTAGTGTGCACCTGCTAAATGGTAGGCTCTAGTGGGCACCTGGCAAGCTTCTGCAGTGAGCTTTGCAAGCTCGAGAGGGCACCTACGGATAAGGGTGGATCTACAGAAGTAGATCGTGGGGGATGTGATGAATGCGGTGGATGGGCGGAAGTGGCAATGATGACAATGGAGGAGGGCGAGGTGGAAAGGATGGATATGGGGGATGGCTGGAATAGTAGAAGTCCTATTGGCTAGCTAGGGCTTTGGATTTTTAGGGCTCTATCTATTTATGCTTCGCTAGGGCTTCACCAATGATCTCTTCAAGATGCAAATTCTAATATCAGGGTTCTAGGGTTTGAGAATTTGCAGATGCCCTTATTTATAATCCAACCTAGGGTTTTCTTAGGGTTTTAGCCTTACACTTTAGATCATGTGGCTAAGATTAAATTAGATCCTAAGGTTGAGATTTACTTTTAGATGTGGCATGGATTAATGAAGATGGACGGTGGAGATTAGATTGGATCGGATGGCTATGGTTAATTGAGTTTATAAATATATATTTTATAATAAATATATTATAATATAATATAAAATATTATATTAAATATAAAATAATATAAAATAATATTAAAATAATCCCAATTGGGTTAGGAAATGGTAGGAAAGGGCTAAAGTGGGCCTTTTGAAGGTGGGAAAGGTGTATGGTGGACAAGTGGGTGGTGGGATGGTTAGGATGGAGGATTAATGGTTGTAATTTGGTGTCTACAATACCTTTTATTAAAGTAATTAACTTGGGTTCACTATCATCTAGATGAGGGGCTAGTAGTCTATGGCTTACCTAGAATTAATTAAATGTTTAAAAAAAACTCTCTCAAAATTTTTAAAGTTAAATGAAATATTTTAGATGGGTTGCGACATATGGTATCAGAGCATGGTTCATAGTGGAATAGGTTCACTGTGCAAGAATTAGTCTTCAGTATGTGATAGGAAATATACTAGATATTAGTGAATAGAGGAAACTAATAGAAGAAAATCTACTTGAACTAATTTGGATGTTATGGGTAAACAATAACTAGTAGGAGGAGCAATTTGAAAGGCTAAATGCTAATAAATTACTACTATCTCTTTTGGTGTGTGGCCAAGAAAAATACCATAAAAAAGAAGATGGAGAAGTTTTTCCATGAAATAATGAGGTAAAAATAAAGAACCAATGCGGAGAATAGACCACCCGATGATGGTTCAAAAAACTCTAAGGAAAGAGAAAGTCTTACTAAAATAGTAGCTCTACTTCGTGAGTAGGTGGAGATCCAAAAATAGTTGTTGAATGCTATGTTAAGTTGAGAACACAAGCTAGTAACCTAATAAGGGAACAAGTGAATGAACCTCATTTAGAGGCACAAATAGCAAGATTTTGACTAGAGGTTGAGGTGGGCAAGGAGATGAAATATCTAAAATATTCTAAGTTTAATGGAGAAGAAGATAGTGATAAGTTTGAGACTTCATTGAAGGAGATAGGTATATATTGTAACATGAAGAATTTATCCTCAGGTACTCAAACATATTATGCTCCATTACATTTGCAAGGAGATGGTATAACTTGGTGGGAAGCCCTTAGTGAAGAGAAAAAACTAGCAATTGTAGTTGAATTAAAATGGGAAGAGTTTGTGAAAGCTTTTAAAGAAATATTTCTCACAAAATACTTCTATTCCCAATAATTTGATGAATTTACTAAACTTCATTAGGGAATATTAACAGTGGAGAAATACTATCAAAAATTTGTTAGTTGGTGAAGTATGTACCAACTTACACTGAGAAAATGAATTTCCATAAGTTCATACTTGGAGTAGATCCTAGAATAGCATAGGAAGTGGACATGAAAGAACCTGAAACATTACAAAAGGCTTATGAGTTATCAAGGAAAGTTGAAATGTATCTGAAACTATATTTTGATTATTAGGGGTTATATGAACAAGACAAGAAGGCACTAAGGAAGAGGAATAGCTTAGATTTCATGAAGTGGAAACCTGAACAATCATTTAAAAGCAATGTAGGACAGGATGAGAAGGAAGACATGAAACAAGAAAAATACAGAAGAAGATTCTAAGGAATAAATCATAAATACTATAATCATAGCAACAGTGGAAATAGATCACCACAAATACTGACTACCATACCAAAGGAAGAAGGAGCAACAAAATAGTTGAGATGAAAAGAATATATAGGCCAAAAATAAGCATGTTATATTTGCAAAAGATCTCTCTACGTAAACAATTATCCCTAGAAATCAAGGATGGTTTCAAAAGTAAAGGAACCAATGTATAAGGAAACTACACCTAAGGAACCAATGCACAGGTTTACGTAGCAACAAGAAACCAGAATCTTAAAGGTAAGGCTACACCAGTGGTGATAAAAGGTAAGTTTTTTGGTAGAAGTGTTAAAATTTTATTTGATAGTGGAGCTACAAATAGTTTTATTTCCACTAGCTTAGTTAAAGATATGACATAAAGTCCAAGAATCTTGGCACATGGGTGGAAGGTTGAGTATGGTTCAAGATAAACCTACTCTATGAATCAGTGTTATCCTATGGTAGAAATGGATTTGTCTAGTGGAATTACCTTAGGATGTTAATAAATAGCACCACTACATGCCTTTGACATAGTAATAGGAATGGATAGGCTGCATGAGCATAAAGTAGTGATTAATTTCTAGTATCAATGGGTTGAGTATACAGATGCTGAAGGGCTTGTTCATAGAGTGAATAGCCTACAAAAAAATTTCCAACCTCAAATAATTTTGGCTATGCAACTAAAGAAAACAATAAAAAAAGAGGAATGGTATATATTGTTAAGATAAATGAGATAGAGGAATGGAATAAGAAAGAAGTGCTTGGGAAACACCTTGTTCCTCAAGAGTTTAGAGATGTATGTCCAAAAAATTTACCCATATTACCACCTAGAAGGGAATTTGACTTCTCTATTGAACTTGAACCAGTAATAGAGCCTATCCATAGGGCTCCTTATAAAATCAATCCCAAAAAATGCAAGAACTAAATGTACAACTGTATGGATTGCTAAAAATGACTAATCAGGCCAATCATGTCATCATGGGGTGCACTAGTTTTATTTGTTAAGAATAAGAATGGATCCTTAAGATTATCTATTGAATATCTAGTTTTAAATAAGGCAACTATCAAAAATAGATATCCTCTACCTAGAATCAAAGACCTCTTCAATAAACTCAAGGATGCCACAATCTTTCAAAAATTGACTTGAAGTCTTGATACCAACAATTGAGAATTCGAGAGAAGGATCCTCATAAGACAATTTTTAAAAATAGATATGGACATTATGAGTTTACCATTCTACCTTTTGGACTAACAAATGCTCTAACAACATTCATGAACCAGATGAATAGTATATTCAAGAAGTATTTGGATAGATTTATTCTATAAATTTTTGATGATATTTCTAAAATAGGATAGAGCATGATAAACACCTTAGAATAGTGTTGGAACAATTAAGGAAAAAATTTATATATGGGAACTTATCCAAGTGTGAATTCTATGTGACAGAGGTGCAATATTTAGGTCACATTATTTTGGATGAAGGAATCCTTGTAGACTAGAAGAAAATAGAAGCCATCATGAATTGGCCATCGCTAACGAATGTGACTGAGGTTAGGATTCCCATGGGCTTAAATGGGTACTATATGTGACATGTAAAGGACCATTCCAAGATCACCTCACTGATAACCAACCTTCAAAGAAAAAGGAGGGAATTCAAGTGGACTGATCAATGTGAGAAATCATTTGAATTACTTAAATAGAAGCTTACTACACCTCCTAAATTAAATATACTTGACCCATAGGGAAGTTTCTGTGTGTGTATAGATGCATTACTAGGACTGGGAGGAGTGCTCTCAAATAAGAAGCGATAGTAGCCTATGGATCAAGAAAACTGAAAAGGCATGAGGCTAATTATGCAACTCATTATTTAGAGCTAGCAGTTGTGGTATTTGCACTCAAAAGTTGGTTAAAATATCTAGTTGGTAGATCCTTTGAGATAAATATAGATCATCGGAGTCTGCAATATGTGTTCACCCATTCCTTGCTTAATTATAGATAAATAAGATGGATAGAATTTCTCACAGAATATGATTTTGGCATTGAATACATTAAGGTAAAGGAGAATAAAGTTGCTAATGATTTGAGTAGGAGAAACATTTTAGTATTATCTCGTATTCATGTTGAATTGATGAACCAAGTCAAGGAAATGCAAGGTCAAGATACTACAAAAAAATTTGAGAAAATATGGAAAGGAATTTAGTCGAAAGTAAATATATTAGCATCCATGATGAATTCCTACGCTTTAAGGATAGGATAGTCATACCTAAGAATAGTGTTCTAAGAAATATGATCATGAATGAAGCACATAGATCCCCCTATTATGCTCATCTAGGATGAGAAAAGTTGAGGGAGAATATGAAAAATATATTATTTTAGCAAGGAATGAAGAGGGATATTAAAAAAGTTTTTTCTTAATGCCTCAAGTGCCAAAGGATAAAAGTGGAACATAGACATCCTACTAGTTTTGTATCGTTCCAAATTTTTTGCACCCTTACCTTCAGGCTATAGGATCCGTGCCCAGAAGGGGGATGTGAAAAGGATGGGACAATACCTCGGACTGAGAGGCCCTTTGAAGGTCCCGCCTCTCGGGGGAGGTGTATAAGGGTGAATTTTCGACGGATGGTGGGTTCACCAGGAAACTTTTAGTGGCAGTTTCCATGCCTAGGTTGGGAATGTGTTTGATGTGTTCAGTTTTACCTTTAATCATTCAAATCCTAGGTTTGGCCAAATGAATCTAAATTATTTTATTATGAAATGTAGATTTAAATGAATACAAAAAACATAATTAAACATAAAACACATAAAATATGCTAAATGAGAAAAGCCATACCTGATTTTGGATGTTTGATGGAGATTCTAATTTTTGAAGCAGTCCAGATCGTCTGGAATTTGACAGGATCGTCTCTGATCTGACAGGATCGTCCCTGATCTACTGATCTGACAAGATCATCCCTAATCTAACAAGATCGTCTCTAATCTGATGAGATCGTCTCTAATCTGATGAAATCGTCTCTAATCTGACGAAATAGTCAGACGAATTTTTCAGAGACCTGCAATTACAGAAATGGATACCAAGAAAAAAAATACAATTACAAAAGCAAGGGAAAATGATAGCAATGAAAGTATGAATGCTAGAATGACAACTTTAGATAACAAATTAAGTAAAATGCATTGTTTTAATGACTAAATTTGACTTTATTATGCATCTAGGCTACATGAGGTGAACTCCAAGATGCAAAGCAGTAATAAGCTTAACTAATGCAAAGAAAAAACAATAGATAATGGATAGAGAATGCAAACTCAGGGCACAGATTGCCCCCAACGTTGGCTGTAGTCGAAATCGTCTACAAAATACATAATCGTCTTGAATTGTGGCGTGATCGTCCAAGATCGTATAGGATCGTCTACGACCATCTGAGCTTGCTCCGGCTGAAGAATGACAAAGTTCCTGCAAGAAAATTCGAAAAGGGACAAAGGCAAACAATAGTCTAAGACATTCTAATGCATGTAAAACTCGAAGTGTAGTAAAATTTAGCCAAGGGTATGTCAAGGGAGGGCCTAAGATTAAATAGGCATAGGAAGGAGGTTTGGAGGTTGGAGATCATCCCAATTTGGGAGATCTCCAACGAAGGAAGTCTCTAACCGTGCAGACACGCTTTTGCCCCGGTTAGAGATGTCGTTGAAACAGAAGCTAATTATGAAAAATCATTTTTGGGACAAAATCGTCTAGACGTTCTTCTCCAGACGAATTCATTTGATCTAAGGTGATATCGTCTGATCGGCGATGATATCATTCAACGGTCACAACAAATCCTAAAAATGACATAGAAAACAAGGGGATCGGTTTAACAGGCGGTTAACGGGCGTTCGGGATTGAAATTTGAATTTGAATTATTACTAAGGTTATTTTAATTATTTGCTAAGGTTTATTGCACCAATTTTAGGGTGCTACATTTTGTCCCCTCTTTAGCGATTTTTCGAAGAAAATGCGTTAAAGACGAGTTTTTCCCGTTTTACGGGAAAGCAAAAAATATACTCAATTTTTTTAGCGATGATTCTTGGTCGAATTGTATGAGTGCTGACTATGGTGCCCCCTCCGTGTTTTTACCCAAATCGAACGTTTGAGGTAAAAATATAGAAAAGCAAAAATTAAAATGTTTTTAAATGTTTTTGAATAAAATTAAGAAAAATAGGGAAAAACCCTAATTCATTTTTACTGTTCATTTTCTGGTTTTGGTATGATGTACATAATTTTGATATATATTTATGATATTTTTTGTGATATGACTTGTTCATATGTTTTTATGATGCTTTACTGTTTGAATTATTTGCTTATTGGATTGAGGATTCATGTAATTATGTCATTTTGAAATATTATAATTTTGATATCATGCTGTAATGTAAGATTTTAAATGAAATAATCTGATGTAAACAATTGGTGGTTGTGGTGTGATTTGATAAAAAAAATAAAAGGGACTTCTAACAATAATTTCAAAAGACATTGTCGCTATTATAGACCATTTCATGAAGTCGCCGCTCACTCGATCGTCAAGCTAATCCCAGTATAGAAATATTGTTAAAAGTAAAAGAGTGCTTAAGAGAGTGTCTTAAGACTTGGTGTTGTAATGATGGACATAATGATGGTTTGATGATTTGTTTTCAGATTTTCATAAAAATAGTATGCATGAAATATGAAAAGAAATATGATTTTGCTAGGCATAAATTGCTAAATGTGATAAAATTTTGAACAATTCCTTAGAATTTATACCATGGTTGCAAAAACTGAATTTGAACATAATGACATGAAATAGAATAGATGTTTGTTTGTTTGTAAAGCATAATTGTGTAACATAATGATGCAAGTCACATGTTTTTATGAATTTTGTTTTAAAATACATGGAAAAGAAAATTAGAACGATGGTTTGCGCTAGGCATAGAATTATAGGTATAGACTTATACCATCATCGTGAAATCCAAAGAAGAAAATAGATTGTTGGTTTTATTTGCAAGATGCATTTTTGACTTTTGATAAACAAAAAAATAATAATATGAAAATTTTGTTTGAAATTATTTTTGAGATTTTATGAGAAGATGTATGTAATTGCTTTTATACAAAACAAAATTCTAAAATAAAAGGATAAAATTATTCCGAAAAGAGTTACAAAGATATTTTAAATTATCTCAAAGAGAAATGTAGATTTATAAGGATTCCTCATGTGCAAATGTGAGTTCATTACCAATCGTGATTTATCATAATGATACAAAATCTCTCAAATACAAATGTGTGTGCGATTGTATTGTTCATTTACCAATTTTGAGCAAGATAATTTGATACAAGTAATTTGCCTTGACCAAATAAATGTTCGTTGACCATGATTTATATGCATGTAACCGTACCAGACTACTATGTAAGTTAGGTTATCAAGAGCTAGCTAATCCATAAGCTGACAGAGGTCTATACAAAAGAAGGTCGCTAATGTGACAGACATATCGCCATGCTAGGATTTACCCAAGGCCAAGCGGGTTGGGAACAAACCACCTGTTATGGGGCTTACCTCACAATTTTTGAATAATTGAGAATTCCAGGGATTCAAGCTCATTCACCCTTATTTTATTTTCAAGGGGTAGGGAAAGGAATTTATTGTATTTTGCTTTTGCTTTTCACTTTTGCTTCTCTTTTTTTTTTTGTACTTTTGTATTTTTGCTTGATATTTGAGATAATGCTGAAATATTGTTGTGATGATTCAAAATAACCTTTTTCTTTTTCTCTATTTCTTGAACTTTTATTTTCTTCCTATGCTAGGGATACTTGCTCGGATTAGCTGTAGAGCAAGGGATTTTTATTCTGGGTAGGGGTGAGCTTGTCCTTTTGTCAATTCTCAAAGATTCGAGACCATGTGCATGATAGGATAGCAGGGGAAAATTTTCGCTCAAGAAACCACGTCTACTATGTAGCATCATATTGAATTTACAATGAAATCATTTTAATGTGAAAGGATATGCTTTGGTTTAAGTAAATAACAAGATCAATTCTCTATGCTCAAAATTTATTTAATTCAACATGTGGACTTTGATATAAGAGAGATAAATAATCATGCCAGATAAAATCAAGATATTTATTCATGTGTTTGTGAAATGTGAGGGATTCCAAATAAATGCTAATTTATCCGAAATAATAAGAAAATATGACTGCAATACTTCAAGAATTAACAAGTGCAATAAATATGTACAACAAATATTTTTGAAGATTTTGCTAATTTTGATTGTTTTTAGATATTTTATATTTTTCATATTAGTTTTGAGATATTTGAGAGAATAAATAATATTGTTGTTTTTGAAATTTTTATATGTTTTATTAAAATGAAAACAACATGCAAAATAATATATACAATATACAAGGTTATTTTAATATAGCACGCCTAAGGTTGCTTCAAAATCAAAGGTGGTTTTGAAGGATAATTTGGTTGTGATGAAGGTAAGAACAAAAGGTGATGAATAAAAGGTAGTGATAACAAAATATTTGTTATAATGTAGAATAATGTAGCAAAAGATTTTACTTTTATATGTATGAAATTGATCATATTACAAAATAAAATATCAGAAGGATAAGAAAGTTCTTCATTCTTATTACTATAATCCAAGTCTTGATAAGATGGAGGGAGCATATATAAAATATATGCATGGGTGTTATTTGGTAAACAAGGATGATCATATATGAATGAAGAAAAGTGATGGATAAAAAATAATTGTGACAATGGAGAATGTATAGAACTTGATGTTTCAACCGTTAAATATTCTTCAAATGGTGTTGGGTCACCATGTATGGTAACACTTTTATTTGCAAGTTCAAACTTCAAACATTGGTGAAGAGTGGAAGGGAAAACCCTCATCGTATGAATCCAAGGACTTCTAAGAAGTAGGTTGTAAGGTGAAGGACAATATGCTACAAAAAACAAAGTATCCAGGATCTTAGATCCAATATTGAGGGAAAAATTATAGTACCTTGAGCTTCTTGAATTTCATTGTTAAAAGATTTTATAATAACATTTGATTCATTAAGATCTTCTTCCTTTGATTTGAGTTTTTGGAATAATTGATAAGTGCATAAATTAAGAGAGGAGCCATTATCTACCATGATAGTTTTAACAGGTGTTTCTTTACTAGATCCTGTAATGTAAAGATAGTAGTCTTCTTGTGGAGTAGAGGAAGGAATCTCCTCATCATAGAATGAAATATGGTTAACCTCAAGAGGGTTTACACCATTAATTATGTTCTTAGAGAAAATATGATGAGGAACAAATTGTTGGCTATCAAAGTGGATTTCAGATTGAGATTTTGATTCTAAATATGAGCTTTCTATGCTTACATTCCATTTTGGATCATTCTCTAGAGTCAAAGATAGTTTTGAAGGTTGGTTAAATGAGGAATCCATATCTTGAATATCAGATTGAGTTGATTGAACTTGAGGTTGCTCATTTGTAGTTTCTATTACAATATTAGTAATATCATCATGATGGGACACATCAACATGCAATGTTTGATTGGTTTCCTGTTGTTGATAATTGAATAGGGGTTCTTGGGAGATCCCCATGTATTGATTGATTATTGGTATTTTTTGTGTAGGAGTTTGATAATTTACTGAATATTTATAATAAGTTGTAGATTGTAATTCTTTTATATTAAAAAGACCCTCATTAATCAAATCTTGAATTGCACATCTTAAATCTTTACAACTTTGTGTCATATGTCCATCTACTCTATGATATTCACAATGTAGCTCAGGTTTAAACCAATCTGCTATGGCATCAAGTTGTCTTATGGAAGGGAGTTCAATATTATTTGTATCAAGTAAATGCTTGAGAATTATATCCATTGGTTGATTGAGCTTAGTAAATTTGCGTGATGAAGGTTTTCAAGAGGTTTTTGATACGTGCCTTAGGAATTCAATCATAAAAGGGCCTAATGGTTTCTCACCTCTACTTTCTTTATTATGGGTAGAATGATTACAGGAAGATTGCGAAGTAGGAGGTGAGTGCATGGTAGAATTGGAAGAATAAGTATTTTCTTGTTGAAATGAATGTGTTGTATTGAAAGAAGAATATTGAAATGGTGGAGGAGGATTGTATGTGGATCGATAGACATAATATGGATATATGGGAGAATAGATAATATCGTTATGAAGAGGATTGGCAAAGGGATTGTCCTATTGGGGTAAGGATGAAAAATGAGAAAAGTGTGATGGAGGTGATGTTGAATAGGGATGAGGTTGGTCATAATCAACAAATGTATTTGGCTGAATTCTTCTAACATTACTAATGGGCTCATATTGATTTGAGTAAAAAATCATGGTTTCTTTAGTACTTCTAAAATTAATATGTAGTATATACTATTTAGAATTGAATCTAAAACATACAAACTTGAAATGATGATTTTGTTTTTATTTTTCTTGTATACATATATATATATTTTTGTTTTTTTATATTTTTGAATCAGAAAAATGCCTATGTTATTCACGTCGGGTTCACCAAAATGTATCGTTCCAAAATTTTTGCACCCTTACCTTCAGGCTATAGGATCCATTCCCAAAAAGGGGATGTGAAAAGGATGGGACAATACCTCGGACTGAGAGGCCCTTTGAAGGTCCCGCCTCTCGAGGGAGGTGTATAAGGGTGATTTTTCGACGGATGGTGGGTTCAGCAGGAAAGTTTTAGTGGCAGTTTCCACGCCTAGGTTGGGAATGTGTTTGATGTGTTCAGTTTTACCTTTAATCATTCAAAGCCTAGGTTTGGCCAAATGAATCTAAATTATTTTATTATGAAATGCAGATTTAAATGAATACAGAAAACATAATTAAACATAAAACACATAAAATATGCTAGATGAGAAAAGCCATACCTGATTTTGGATGTTTGATGGAGATTCTAATTTTTGAAGAAATCTAGATCGTCTGGAATTTGACAGGATCATCTTTGATCTGAAAGGATCATCCTTGATCTACTGATCTGATAAGATCATTCCTAATCTGACAAGATCATATCTAATCTAACGAGATCGTCTCTAATCTGATGAAATCATCTCTAATCTGATGAAATAGTCAGACGAATTTGTCAAAGACCTGCAATTACAGAAATGGATACCAAGAACAAAAAATACAATTGCAAAAGCAAGGGAAAATGATAGAAATGAACGTATGAATGCTAGAATGACAACTTTAGATAACAAATTAAGTAAAATGCATTGTTTTAATGACTAAATTTGACTTTATTATGCATCTAGGCTACATGAGGTGAACTCCAAGATGCAAAGCAGTAATAAGCTTAACTAATGCAAAGAAAAAACAATAGATAATGGATAGAGAATGCAAAATCAGGGCACGGATTGCCCCCAACGTTGGCTATAGTCGAAATTGTCTACAAAATACATAATCATCTTGAATTGTGGTGTGATCGTTCGAGATCGTACAGGATCATCTGTGACGATCTGAGCTTGCTCTGGCTGAAGAATGACAAAGTTATTGCAATAAAATTCAAAAAGGGACAAAGGTAAACAGTAGTCTAAGACATTCTAATGCATGTAAAACTCGAAGTGCAGTAAAATTCAGCCAGGGGTATGTCAATGGGAGGGCCTAAGATTAAATAGGCATAGGAAGGAGGTTGGGAGGTTGGAGATCATCCCAATTTGGGAGATCTTCAATGGAGGAAGTCTCTAACCACGCAGACATGCTTTTGCCCCGATTAGAGACACCATTGAAACAGAAGCTATTTATGAAAAATTAGTTTTGGGACGAAATCGTCTAGACGTTCTTCTCCAGACGAATTCATTTGATCTAAGGTGATATCGTCTGATCGGCGATGATATCATACAACGGTCACAAAAAATCCTAAAAATGGCACAAAAAACAAGGGGAGCGGTTTAACAGGCGGTTAACGGGCGTTCGGGATTGAAATTTGAATTTGAATTATTACTAAGGTTATTTTAATTATTTTCTACGGTTTACTGCACCAATTTTAGGGTGCTACAAGTTTGTTATATCCTTATGATGTGCCCATGAAAAATGATAAGTGATTTCAATAGACTTCATAGCAGGGCTACCTAAGACCAAGTTATAGCATGATGTAATTCTAGTAGTGGTCGACACAATGACCAAGGTTGTGCACTTTATACTTGGAAGAACTAAGAATTATGTTATGATTATGGCTAATATATTTGAAAAAGAAATATTTCAACTTCATGGATTTCTAGAGGTAATTATATCATACAGGGACTCAAGGTTCACTTGTGAATTTTAGCAAGCCTTACATTGAGCACTGAGGATTTTTATATCCATAAAGATGAATTTTAATGTTTGATTTAATTATTCTTGAAAGTAACTACTTTTATGAAAAATGAGGACTATGTTAATCCTAGGGAGAAGTATGTCATGAGCCACCCTTGGAAGACTTTGAACTTGATTAAGTTTTCTTAATTAATATGTTTTCTTCAAAGAAACAATTGATATGCTATGTTTTAATTCTGCAAGTGAGGATGGTTTGTAGAAAATAAAACATGTTAATGAAAATATGCTTGGAAATAAATGAATCATTATTTCAAGGAAGTGATTTTCATGAAATAATATGATACTTCTAATAGATTGTGTGCTTGTGCATAAAAATAGGGTTCTTGTGGGTGGACAAAGAATGAGCCACCAAGAACAAAATGTTTGGAAAAATGATGTGATGAGTTATGTTGTTGAAATATTTAGGGAAGCAACATGAATGAATGCTTCACCCTTGATGATGATACTTTTCATAAGTTTGCACATGACAAAGAAATTCCAGACTTATGATTTCTTGCATGATGTTTGATATTTGCATTATGACTAAATTGTTAGGGATAAGATCTTGGATATATGTGTTATATGCATGTTTCATTGTCTTTCCTAAAAATAAATAGTTTATAAATATCTATTTTATTTGGTAATTCCACCTTGAAAGTGAATTATGTGTAAGTATAATCCAATATCTAACATTTATGGATCAAAGTGTGTTTGTGATAATGGCTTGCACATTGGGCATGAATGAAAATAAATATATCATGGTAAAAATAGAATGATGTGTAATTTATGAGATAATGACAATTGAAGACTAGATGGCAACAAAGGTTTCAGAAAATCTAAGAACACAGGTGGGGAGACATGTTCATGTTGGGTGTAAGAAGTGAAAGGAAGGTGTATTTGGGTAGTGAAGGGAGAACAAAAAATAAACACACAAAGGAGGAAAACTATTTTGTGCTAGAATGGACAAACGAAATATTGGATATCCTGCATAGAGTTGTGAGCTTGTACGTGGTTGAGAGGGAATATATATTGTATTCTCTATGAGTGCTTATTCTTATCTTCTGACATGTGTGAAGATGAAGCATTTTTTTGGGTGTAATTCCTTTAAAATTTGATGTTTCTATATGTTTCTATGTAGATATGATGTGTGTGAAACCATAGTTTAGTTCAATGTCATAGAAACCATCGTAAGTGTAGAATAAATTGAAGAAGATTTATTAATATATGCTAGGAGAAATTATGGATTGACTAGGGGTATCTCAGATAAATAAATCATCTTTACTTGGATGATATTGATGACCGATCTCCTATCAATTGAAAACTAGCATTGCATGTAAACTTTGAGTAAAGTGTGATTTATGTTTAAGTTACTGGTAATCCTTATGAAACATAGAGAATGTTGGTAAAAATAGACATATATAGAATAAGCATGCATTTATCATATCTTTATTTCTATTTTATTGAAGTAGCATTTCACTGTAAATTGGTTGCTTATGACTTTTGGATGAAACATGTGTTTACATTGTATATAGAGATTTTATTTTATGAATTGACGAGCAAGGAAATAAACTTAAATTTTTCTATGTGTATTTCATATTAGAATCTATAGAGTTCATTGGAAGTCATAAATTGTTGTGTGAATCTGATGAAATTTTTATATTGTGTGTGCTTAGCATGACTGCTTCTTCTAGATGAGATATAAATATTTATTAAAACTCTGCTTGATGGAATGAATTTATTAGATAGAATATAAATGATCTTGTTGAAATATTCCTTGTGTGTGAATTGAATTATATTGTAAGTGTGCCATATCTACTATCTGGATATGTGGTTATGTGTATTTGGAAAGCATCGAAGAGAGGATGGTGCACATTTGAATATTGCATTTGGATTTTTTTGGAGCTATCTCTAATGCCAATTAGATGAAAATCTCTATTTTTGGTTTATTTACATGAAGATATCATGGAGGATGTACATAAGGAGTGTTGTATTAGATCATTGATAGTTTTCAAAAGACTATTTGCCATGAAAGTTGTAACATTGAAGAAGCTAAGCTTATCCTAGTTATGGTTGGATATCTTACAAATCACTCTAATGTATTTGAGAATATCTTATTTTATTATGAGAATTATGAACTCCTTCTCGGAAAAGATGTGTAGGATAAGTGATATTGATGTATATATGATTGAATGCTTTTTAGATAGAGTAATGAATCTCGTTTTGTTATGGAGATATGTAAAAAATGATGGTGTATGTACTACAATAATTTCATTAAATATGATAGATCTCTTGATTTGTGTTTATTATCATATTATTCTTATCTAGATATTTATCGACAAGAATGTCTATTCTAGGTGTGATACAATAAATGATTATTTATTTTATTTCAATCGAGAGTGAGTTTCTATGGAATGTATGACTCAGGGAAAGCATAATTTAATTGAGTCTCACTGTTTTAACTGAAGTGTTTTTACCGGTAATACCTCCACATGGGATTGGGGATTCATGTATTGCAATGGATTATCCATATTTAGGAGTCAACTCTAGTTGCATAACTCCATGGATAATGTTGAACAAGACAACGTAGGAGTATCTAATCGTTGTTGCTACTGTAGTGACTGTTGGTCATCAAATTTGCCTAGGAAAGGATCTGGGTAAGTGTATGCGCCCTAGACCTAGACCAACATTGAAATGTCGAAGGGAAGAGATGCCCCTCGTGCCAATATTTGGAGAAAGTCTGGCTCCTATGCTAATCTACTTTTGTGTTTTGAGATAAAGGTGCAGGAAAGAGATAAAAGGAGTTAGGGTTAGAAAAAGAAATAAAAATGAGTAAGGGAAGAGAGGTCAGTGATTTAATGTGGGAGAGAATAGGAAGCATGATCCCTAACTAACAAATTTAATAACAGAAAGGAACACCAAGAATAAACAAAAGAAATGCCATGTTAACCTTCCTATGTATCCTCTGGGTGAGCTCATAGGGATTCTCCTTCTCCCTTTCATCGAAATTCAGGGTTCAGAGTAAAGACGATTAGGATAAGCGAATGTAACAGAAACCACAACCCACTAGGAAGCATAAAAGAAATCCAATCTAGCATTTTTCCTCTACTATGTATCCTTCAAGCGAGTTTCAGGGTACAGTCCCCAATCGCACACCGGATTCAGGATTCAGAGTCTCAGTATACAAATGAAGAAATACAAAAGAATCAAGCACAGAAGGCAGCATAAAAGAAAGGAATTGATCTCAAAGCTCTTTAGTATTAATCGTAGGACATCAAGTTACAGTAGCTTTCTAGTAGATAGTTCCCCCATTATTTCGTTACAATGCCTGAGTTTTTATAGAGGACCCGACCCTCTGAATCATTATTACATAGAATGTGAAGTACATCCTCAAAAGCTAAGAAGTTGGCCCTCTGCGGTCCTCGTGACTGAGCTTTCATATCCTTTGCCAAAATTAACAACTGCAACTGGGTCAACCAGGGAAATACGCATTAATGGGCTACATGAATGTCCTGAATTTTGGGTGCAGTTCTCGAGTGACTACCATGCTTGCCAGGTTCTCCTTCTAGAACTGATACTTCATTTCCAATTGCCAAAAATGGGCAGCGGTCTTACCAAGAACGTAAAAATGCATTTATGAGGAACTTGATCGCCTCAAGAAAATACCCAGCTTGGAACTAATGCCTTTGAAGCACTTCGTGAGATGTTTGCTTGCAAATTTTCTTCGCAATGGACTTGTGCCGAAGCAATAAATCTTCCTTGATTTTTACTTCATAAAATGGAGCTTCGCAAAACTACTTCGGGGGGTGTGAGTGCCGAAGCATATTTCCTTTGCAAAATGGGCCTCTTCATTCTTCATCGCTTCGCTAACAAAATTACTTCGCTGATGCCTTGGAGAAATGCTTCGCTACGATCCTCTTTCAAGACTGAGGTTTGGGAAGGTTTCAGCCAAAGCAATTGCCTTCAAAAGATGTTGCATTCTTTATGGTTGTCACTACTTCGGGTGAAAGTACTTCGCATGAAATATGGCCAAAGCAGATGCTTCGCAATGACCTTCGGTGAAGTAGAAATGATTTGCTGGTGCCAGAGTTCGAAGTGGATGCGTCGACGGCCTTTTGGCAAAGTGTCTTTGGTGTTATGCTCCTTTATATTCTACTTCGCAAAACCTTTTCCCGAAGTAGCCTTTTGAAATGCTTCAGGCCCAAAGTGGTTTTTCTTGCCTTGGCTAATTCGGTCTGCGACCGCTCCTTTGAAATGCTGCTTGGATCCTGCTTTGCAAAAATTTTGCCCGAAGTAGTTTCTAGAACTGCTTCGGGTGTGAAGCTCTTCTTTATGCCTTGCAAGAATTTTTGTTTCGACAACGCTACTTTGCAACCTTTTCATCCAAAGTAGTTTTTTGAGGAACTTCGGGCCCGAAGCTCTTTTTATTTCCTCGTATTTTTCTTCGGTAACACCTGCTTCGCCAACTTTTTCCTGTAGAAGTTTCTGGAACTACTTCGGGTGCGAATCTCTTTTCATACTTCTCTTCATTTTTTTGTGAAGATGTCTTCCCTAGCTCGTTTGGCAGCGAGGTTCTTTCTTCTTCATCCCATTGTGAAATGTTGACAAAATTATCAATAGTGACAACAGAGCACAACATATTAATAGGAATTAGTGGGGAAGATATCTTACTAGGGTTATTTAAGCCCTGCTTGCTTCCTTGGTCTAAAATATGTCTAGCTAAAGAGGGAAAAAACTTAAAAATATTTATACCTTTCTCCTATATTTGTTCTAATCCCTTCATAGCACCACTCTTTTGAAATGATTTATCTATATTATGGTCTATTAAAACCTCCATATAGGATATTGGACTAGGAAAAGATGACATATCCATTTTATCATTATTAGAATTCCCCCATCCCTGAAAAAGGAAAATTTAGATTTAGAAATTTTTGGTTACATGATAAAATGCCTCTATATTCTTTGTCAGTTGGAGGTGTGGTCTTGCTTCCCTATTATAGTTTTTGGAAATAAAATATTTCTCCTTTGATTTGACATTGATGATATTAAACATTTCTTTAAGATATTCAAGAGTATTGACTAGGTCCTCTTCTATTTTAGCTTTGATTAGACGTCCAAAACATGTTCTAATCGACACCCTATGTCCCCCTTGGGAAACCCTTAGAGGTTAAATAGTGGTCCTAACCACTTTTGGGAGGTTTTACCCCACTTTTGGGAAGTTTTGGGCCATGTAGGCATGGCCGTCCCACCCTAGGATGACCACAATTCATGGTCATCCCACCTAGGGATGACCACCAACAACCATCCCTGGGTGGGACGACCATGGCCTTGGACCCTCAAAAAGTCAAAGGAGGGACAAATGACACCCAAAATACATCATTTACCCCACCCATTCAAGCATGCCAGTCTGAGGGCACATAAATCTCATGCCAAGTTGTAAATTGGAGGTCCAAAATGGAGATTCCTTCCCCCTCCAATGCATGGCAAGGTTTGGATAAATGGTGACACTTGCCTCGCATGGCCTCGCATGCCCATTTGACCATATGTCCTCTTGGGCTATAAAGTGGATCCATTCCACCCAATTTCAGAGAGGAGTCTTTGCAATATTTTACAATGAAGTGCTGTCGAGATTTATCCCCAATTTACCGTGTGTTTTCCCTTGAGATCTCCATCGAGCGAAGGAGGTTTTCAAGTGATTCTAAAATGTGCAATCCATTTACAAAACCAACCCATTTGAGTGAATCAGATCCTAAAATTTGATGACAACACCCCTAGGAGTAATTTAGACCAAATCCCAGAGGAATTGGTGGCAAAAACCACCAGATTTGGTGGTCATCCCACCCTAAGATGACCCCCAAATTGTGATAGTCCTAAATGGCTCACCCAAGGATGGCCATAAATTGGAGCACAATTTCTCTTCTATTTTTGCATAGATCAATTCTAGAATATATTTTATACCTTTTTTTAAGTTTTGGTGTAATTTTGAGTTGTTTTGCACCTATTATTATGCATTTCTTGTTTTGCAGTCCTGAATGGCACACCTAGGGATGGCCATAAATCTGTGTGCAATTTTCTTTCTATTTTTGATTAGATCATTTCTAGAGCACATTATATGCATGATCCTAAGTTTTGGTAGCATTTGGAACAATTTTGAATCATCTATTATACATTTCCTCTTTCAAGCTCATTATCGCATACATCTTCATGATTTCATCTTAATCCACACATGCTATTAACAAATTTTATTTTCTTGTGTGTAGATCTAGGTATCACAGTGTACAAGGAAGGAGTAGCAAGTTAGAACATTAATAGAACATTTCAGCGATAGCATCGAAAGCCCGCTCTTCAATCGTGAGTGCGAGGAAGACACTACAAGTGCACCTTGGATTTATGAAAGGATTTGATCCTTTGAGTATTGTAATGAGTTGTATCAATTGAGAGCCCTCAAGGGGACATTTTGTAACTGCATATTTGAAAATTGCACTAATATAAAGAGAACCACCCATTTCTTTCATCTATTTGTCATTTTATGCTTACTTTAATGTCACTTTTGTAGTGCTTAGATCAACATAGCAATAGATGCATCTCATTTACCTCTGCTAGGTGCATTATTTTTCCACTCTATAGTGGTGATCATGGTGGGACCCCTATCTCATTTTATTTATGTAAGTTTTGACCCTATTTTTGTCTTTGAAATGTTGTAGGTTTTGGTCGTTCTGGCCTGAAATGACCCCTGATTTCCTAATTGGAACACCCAAGGATGGCCACAGAACTCATCCCACCCAGGAACAATCCCTTAAATTGTAGCCATCCCACCCTAGGATGGCCATAAAATAGAGGGTCTGCAACACAAATTTCTAGAAACAACATCTTAGGCTTTCAAGGTAAGTAACTACACCTTTAATTTGTATTTTTACTATTCAAAAAAGCTCAAATTTAGTTTTTCTTTCTCCATTTGTTTGCTTGAAAGGTAGATTTCACTTTTATTTAATCACAAGGATAACAAAAAGAATAAAAATAGAAAAATAATTAAGTAGGAATGCATCTATGTGGTTTGATTGCTTGTGACCTACCTAATGGGTAGGTTGTCATTTAGGGCATGCATTTTGTAGGTTCAATTTCTATCTAATACTTTTGAAAGTGAAATGTCAATTTTGCATTTAGTGAAATATCATTGAGTGCTCTTTTGTTTTACTTTCTTTAAGTATAAAAATAACACACACACACACCATGATCCAAAGTGAACATCAGTGACGTTGGGCTCTCACATCCAACCCATTGATCAAGACCAATGATGGAAGTCATTACCACTCGGTTGGCTTGTCTAACATTGTATCATCGGGACCCATTCGTGGCCAAGGCCAATCCAAGAACTATCCTATCCATGGAAAATAGCATGCACTCCTCCTCAAAGGGTGTATAGCTACCCATGGTGTGTTGGGTGAGGATCAGTAGAACCTATGCTACCTCATCAAGTATGGATTTCATCCCCATATTATAACTTGTGTGAGTATATAGGTGAAATCCCTTTAACAATTTGAGTATTACATCAACCATTGCAAAACACGATAAGGATTCAAATTGTATTGAACAACAAATCAAAACACACCAAACAACTTAGGGATTCACATCTAAAACTTAAAGGAGATAATCACATTGTTTGCTTGTGTGCTTCTTTGATCGTTTGATTGTGTGTTTCTAAAATTTAAAAGAGATAATCATGTTGTCTACTTTGTGTGTTTCTTTATTGTTTGGGTAATCAACATAAGCTCCTACCATCTAGGACCAAACCCTAAAAAAATTTATGCTACTTTTTATTCTACATCCAACAAATCAAAAATCATGCAAATCAGAGCTATAACAAAAAAGTTATGTTGGTTTTATGATTACTCTATTTTTGAGTGATTTTAAAGCCAAAAATAGGGAAAAACTGCACTAAAACAATCATAAAAATCCCTAGACAACCCCAAAAACTACCAAATTTATTTTTTTGTCTTAGTTAGCTCCTTGTGCACCCCTCACAACATTTTTGAGGCCTGGCTCCACATTTTCCCAAAATTCCTAAAATTGGGCATTTCTCCACGAGCCTCGGTTGGCCAAATATTCCAAAAATACAAATTTTGACTAGGAAGTCATTTTTTGGAGCCCTAGCCCATTGTGATCAGCTCATCATACTGATAATTTTGATATACAACACCCATAACATTTTTGGAAGTCAAAATTTTCTACTATGGCCAAGGGACCCCCCTTTTATGGATTTGGTCCAAATACGGTTGAAAACAAGACCTCCAATTCAGAGAGAGAATCAAGCTCCATAACCAAAGAATATCTCCAAATAAGTCCATAGGACATGCCCATCCCTGAATGGCATCCCAAGTTTTATCATAACAATAATACCATCCCCAAGGGGTAAACCTTCGAGATATCCCTACTAGGGAAGCACCCATAGGTCCTCTAGGAAACCTTCCTGACTTGGATACCCTGATGGAATTCTATATAGTGAATAATCTACCCATTGAGGGGTCTAGTAGGTCAATATCATAGATTCACATCCTAACTTGCTCTATACATCAATCAGAATATGAACATGAGAGTACACCATGGCCTAGCCTAGATGAGAAAACCACCCCATTTGATCAAGTAAGTCACCCCCATACTCCTCATAGAGAGCACTCACATCATGCTTCTATGCAACCTACATATACAAAGCTTACATCTAAACCTGAATATGAGTCTTTCCTTATAGATGAGGGAGAAGACCCAAGTCATCCTCCTACTCCTCATGAAGAGTACTTGGTGTGACCACATTATGGCTCTACATCATCGAACTATACAAAGATGATTCATAAACTAGAATATCAGGTCAATGTAACCTTTAGGGAGCATGGAAAATAAGCAATAGATCCTACTAGGGGGAAAGACATGATAAACCCATCCATATTTCAAATACGAGGGCACACAAACCCCATGCAACTGAGCAACAAGATCATACTCATCAAGCACTTAGGCCAAATCTTAATAAGCAACAACATACGGATCAACTCTAGTTGGATCAACAACAATTAAATCAATAATGGGTGGACTCACAATAAGCACACCTACAAAGGTTGTATCAACGAAAGATACAAGAACAATAAAAGATACAACAAGAGCAATTGCAAAATGCATTACATGAAGTGGTGCTTACACCTAGCACCTATAGGATGCAACAATGTGCAAGGCACCCAATACAATCTCAAAATATTCCCCCTTGACCATGCCAAAATTATGTTCAACATCAAAGGCCATTATATGGTTATCATCAAAAGCCTCATACTCCTCAAAAATACCAAGATCAAGATGAGGAAGAATCATATGAAGAGTCCCTATGGAAACATCAGGAGCAAATATATACTTACCCTGAATCTAATTATGATGAGGTACCTAATGATCATACTTATCATCCACCTCAACATCAAAATTAACCTCCTCTATCTAATCAAGGGTGACAAAAGGATGATCATATCACTTCATCAGGGGCATACAAAGTGCTAATTGATCGGATAAATTCATTAGAAAAACAAGATCAAATTTTGATTTATCAAAAACCTACACTAAAGCAACTTAGCAATCAACCTTTGCATCCATCAGTGTCATCACTAACATACCCATCAAATTTCAAGATGCCTAAACTTGAAAAGTTCAAAGATGATGATGACACATGAGAGCACGTGACAAGCTTCATCCATATGTGCTTTAGTTTTCAAGACAATGACCCCTTGATGTTGAGAATATTCCTTACAACTTTAGTTGGGGATGCTTTGGAATGGTATAATCATCTACCACATCATAGCATAAACACCTTTGAGCAATTGGTCGATGCATTTTTGGGATATTTTTCCTCTAGTGCTAAGGAAATGATAAACTTGACTGACTTGTCTAGCCTTCATCAACTTGATGATGAGCTAGTTATGGAGTATGGCAATAGATGGAGGAAGGTGATGTCAAAACTACCTTTCACCCTACCCATAATGGAACTCACCCAAATGTTTACTAGAAGTTGTTCGAAGCAGATTTTACTTCTCTTACAATTACAACAGTATCAAACATTCGAGGAGGCCTTAGCACAGGCCAAGATCATTGAGGACATCAAGGTCTAGGAGGGTGATGTTCAACTCCACAAAGGGGAATGGCCAAACAAGAATATTAAAGGTGGTAACACGCAACAAAATGTGGCCCCAATCAATCAAGTGGTTTTGAGTATCCCTGAACCCTCAAACCGGGCTCCACCACCACAATTACCAGTGCAACCTAATTACCAGGCTCAACCTCCATTGGCCAAAAATCATACACAAAAAAAGCAAATACAAGGCCAACCACATCAGCCACCATGACAATATACTCATTTGTCAGAGCCCTTAGCATCGATCTTCAATCGATTGTATGAGGCACAAGCAATCACGCTTCCCGAGATCCATCCATTGAAACCTAATAAGCGTAGATCAAAGGTGCACAAGGAAAACCTATATTATGTTTACCATAAAAAAATAGGTCATGACATCCAGACATGTCATCCCTTTAGATATTTAATACAGGATATGATCGAGAGGCAAGAAATTTAGATAGGAGTCTTCCAAGACCCCTTGCCTACACACGAAGCAAACACAACACCTACCAATCAAGTCAAACAACCTAATCAGGTGCATATTAATCTACCTCCCCAAGAGTTTGTGGGAATGATCAGTGTTGTAACAGAAAAATAGGAATATCAAAATCGATCTACGCAACCTGTGGCATCATCCAATGTTTCACCTTCGCTCATCTCATCTCAGCGAGACATTGGCATTGCACAAAATTACACATCACAATAGGGGTCTTAGTTTCTACTACACCTCCTAGCATAGCCAATCATAGTGCATCAAAAACAATGTACATTGGGGGTCTTCAAGGTGTCACAACTTCCCCATCATCCACATCATGATCAATGAAGCAAAGTGAACATTAAAATTTCAAAAACAATTGAAAAATCAAAATTTCAAAAACAATTTAAAACATCAAAAATACAAAAACATTTACATTTTGTATTGCATCATATGCATTCATTTAATTGCATTGCATTAGGTATTTTCATCCATTGCACTTGCATTAGGATAGGTTGTGTTTACAATCTTACAAATGACACCACATTTGTGTGCCAATCATGCATCCATAAATCATCATCATCCATTCACCCTTGTGAGTAATTGTGTTTTTCAACACAACCCCTTCCTGTTGCTATAAGGAATATACTAGGGTTTTATGATCATTCAGCCTTACCTAGTGATCTTCTTATATTTTGTAGAAAGCTATCTTCACTTTTCAGAAGATGAGGTCTAGTTTTGATAGCACCTAGCATATCTCAAAATCCCATCACTTTTCAAACATTAATAATCCTAGTTTGAACAAGGAAGGATGAACACTACAAAGTGGTCCTGGTCACCTTAAGCGAAAGGTTTTTACTTGCTCACCTTGTGATGCACATGGTCTAGGGTGTTGGTCATTGACAAAAGGACAAGCTCCCCCCTACCCAAAAAAATCCCTTGCTTTCATCAAAATAAGCAAAATCCCAAAAAGAAAAAATAAAAAGAAAAATAAATAGTGATTTTCATCACTAAACAAATCCCTTTCTCAAAGAAAATAAAATACAAAATAAATAGTGATTTTCATCACTAAGCATGAGCAAGTATCCCACATCAATATGAATAAAATAAGGGGGTGAAGAGCTTGAATCCCTGGAATGGTTAGTATTCTAAAACCATCGAGTGATCCCCAATACAACAATGGGCTGAATGAATCCTGCCTAGCATTGGGGTAGTTCTAAGCAATTTACAAAGTGAGCTAGCTTTAGGTGGCTTGTATCGCCTAGTGGTCTAATCCAACTAAGTCCAAACTTAGGATCATGATGAACATATGGTGATCCTCATTACATCAATGGGCTGAATGAATCTCGCTTGGAAATGAGGTAGTCTTATGTCTCATCTAATATATTCATTTGCACACATAGGGATAATGAATATCTTGGTCTTCATAACAAAAGTTTTTATCTTTCAAGAGTCCTGTATAGTCATTATACAACTTTTGATTAATCAACTAGGGTGTTTGAGTCTCATGGAAAACCTCAAAAATTCCCTAATAGCAACAAATCATTACATCAATCATACACATTTTTCTTTATGAACTTTTGTTTATTAAGTGGTGTTCATGAAATAGGATAGATACCGGATAAATATTAGCAATGATATTTAGATGACCACTAACTATTTTATGCATATATTTTAATTTACAGAAGCTTATAGAGAAAGCCTACACATCTCACAATCATCTCATTTCACATATGGATGCTTAAATGATTAATTTTTATGATAAGAGTTATCATTTTCATTCATGATTTTCATACATTCTGTGGTGTCATCCATCAGTTTGTCAAAACACATATTAATTGCATTCCTTATGTTTTAAGTGATTAAAGCATACAAGTTCATTTACATTAGATCATCATCATGTAAATAATGCATTACATACATATCACCAACAACCAACAAACGGCACAAAAAAAAAAAAAAAAAACACAAACATCCCATTGCATCCATATATGCATACATAGTAGAGCATCTACACATCTAGATCACAACATCTAATCATACATTTATCATCTAGCTAGTGCATGTCATTAGTACATCGCATACATATAGCATATTGGCATCATCAATAGGTATTGCATCCATTAGTGCATCCATAAATCATAACACATAATGCATCTAATGGTCCAAAATCGTACAATTGCAAATCACACAAATATTTTGAAACATCAATTGGGGCATTATTGGTATCATACCTCCCCTAATCAGCAATCAAACAGTTAAGCAATCAATTTCAAAAATCTCCAAAGAAGCCTATACCTTTGGTCAATTCAATCAAGTCATCTTGGTCAAGCGACTTATCGCTTTCATCACTTACCTTTTTCCTCATCGACTCGTCGCTTGAGGGGGTAGTCATAATAACAACATTCATAATAAAAATCAATAATTAAACACTCAATCATTGCTAAGTGTGTTTGTGCATGAATCATTTCCAAAGATAATCATGCACCCTCCTTGCTTGGGACAAATAAGCAAAAGATCAAAAGCAAATTCAAGCAAACCAGTAAGATTTATCTCCTAATTGCCATCAAGGCTAGGATTTGACTTAAGATTTATCTCCTAATTGCCATCAAGGCTAGGATTTGACTTAATATTTATCTCCTAATCACCATCAAGGCTAGGATTTGACTTAATATTATCTCCTAATCGCCATAAAGGCTAGGATTTGACTTAAGCTTTGTCTCCTAATCACCATCAAGGCTAGGATTTGACTTAAGCTTTATCTCCTAATCACCATCAAGGCTAGGATTTGACTTAAAATTATCTCCTAATCACCATCAAGGCTAGGATTTGAATTAAACTTAATATTATCTCCTAATTTACACCAATGTTAGGATTAGACTCAAGCTTGTTTGCCAATATCCTAAAAATTATCAAAATCAAATTCCTTAACTTGTCAAAGGCAATGATTCTAAAATTGGAACCCTTTCCATGATTGGGACATCTAGAATTTATGAGGTATTCATTTCCTTTGTTGTATGAAATATCATCAAAAAAAAAATTAAAAAATAAAAACCCAACAAAAACACACCAAAACAAAACCACCAAAAAAGTCAAATCATAAAATTCAAAGGATCAAGATTAAAACAAATTGTTCATGGATGAATTGAAAATTCTCTATTCAATCCCAAAGAAGCCCATTGTGGCTGGACCACTCCATGGGAACGAGGTATTCCATTCTTTTCTTCCATGATATATCCACAAAATCATCAAAATCCTCACAAAATTGAGAAATTTTACAATGGGTAAAACTAAAGGAACCCAAACTAGGTCATATAGATCAAAGAACTCATCAATTTTATCACTAGGCATTCCCTCATCAACTCGTCACTTGAGGGGGTAGTCATAATTAACAAATTTATAATCAAAATCAATAATCAAACACTCAATCATGCAAATTGCGTTCGTCCAATGAATCATTGCCAAAGACAATCATGCCCCTGCTTGGGGTAGAAAATAAGCAAAACTTTCAATTAAACAAATTCTTGGTATTACTAAACCATGAAGGATCATAGGCCTCACCTCTTCATGAACTGAACAATTTCCAAGATCAAGTAATCCTGATGCAAAAGGTTGTACTTGAATCAAGTTCCTTAACTTGTCAAAAGCAAGGATTCAAGGATGCATGCTCTTTCCATGATTGGGGCATCTAAATTTGGTTAGGTTACTGAATAACCTTAATCATTTGACATTTTAGTCATCTATTTTTGCTTCGCATTGTGCTACACACAATGCATCCCAAAAAGGGGTATCTATAGACACTAAAATCATGTCAATCCGATTAGACTACCAATACATGTTCTAATAGACACCCTATGTCCCCCTTGGGTAACCCTCAAAGGTTAAATAGTGGTCATAGCCACTTTTGGGAGGTTCTACCCCACTTTTGGGAAGTTTTGGGCCATGTAGAGAATCAAGATCCATAACCAATAAATATCTCCAAATAAGTCCCGAGGACATGCCAATTCCTGAATGGCATCCCAAGTTTTATCATAACAATAATACCATCCCCAGGGGGACAAAAATTTGAGATATCCCTACTAGGGAAGCACCCATAGGTCCTCTAGGAAACTACCCTGATGGAATTCTATATAGCAAATAATATACTCACTAAGGGGTCTAGTAGGTCAATATCATGGATTCACACCCCAACTTGATCTATAAATAAATTAGAATATGAACATGAGATTACACCATGGCCTAGCCTAGATGAGAAAACCACCCCATTTTATCAAGTAAATCACCCCCATACTCCTCATAGAGAGCACTCATCATGCACACATCATGCTTCTATGCAACCTGCATATATAGAGGTTACATCTAAACCTGAATATGAGTCTTTATTTATAGATGAGGGAGAAGACCCATGTCATGCTCCTAATCCTCATGAAGAGTACTTGGTGTGACCACATTGTGTCTCTACATCATCGGACTATACAAAGTTGATTCATAAACTAGAATATCAAGTCAATGCAACCTTTAGGGATCATGGAAAATAAGCAATAGATCCTACTAGGGGGGAAAGACATGATAAAACCATACATATTTTGAATATGAGGGCACACAAACCCCATGTAACTAAGCAAAAATATCATACTCATCAAGAACTTAGGCCAAATCTTAACAAGCGACAACATACAGATCAAATCAAGTTGGATAAATAACAATTAAATCAATAATGGGTGGAATCACAATGAGCACACCTACAAAGGTTGTATCAATGAAAGATACAAGAACAATAAGAGATACAATAAGAGCAATTGAAAAATGCATTACATGAAGTGGTGCTTACACCTAGCACCTATAGGATGCAACAAAGTGCAAGGTACCCAATACAATCTCTAAATATTCCCTCTTGGCCATACCAAAATTTTGTTCAACATCAAAGGCCATTATCTGGTAATCATCAAAAGTATCATACTCCTCAAAAATACCAAGGTCAAGATGAGGAAGAATCATATGAAGAGTCCCAATGGGAACATAAGGATCAAATAAATGTTTATCCTAAATCTAATTATGATGAGGTACCTACTAATTATACTTATCATCCACCTCAACATAAAAAGCAACCTCCTTTGTCTAATCGGGTGAAAAAAGGATGATCATATCACTTCATCAGTGCCATACAAAGCGCTAGCTGATTAGATAAATTAATACAAAAAGAAGATCAAAGTTTGATTTATTAAAAACCTACACTAAAGCAGCTTAGAAATCAGCCTTTGCATCCATCAGTGTCATCATTGACATACCCATTGAATTTCAAGATGCCTAAACTTGAAAATTTTAAATATGATGATGACACACAAGAGCACATGACAAGATTCATCCATATGTGCTTTAGTTTTCAAGACAATGACACCTTGATGTTGAGAATATTCCTTACAACTTTAACTGGGGATGCTTTGGAATGGTATAATCATCTGCCACATCATAGCGTAAACACCTTTGAGAAATTGGTCAATGCATTTCTGGTACATTTTCCTCGAGTGCTACAAAAAAAAATATCTGGACTAACTTGTCTAGTCTTCATAAACTTAATGATGAGGTAGTTATGGAGTATGGCAATATATGGATGATAGTGATTTCAAAACTACCTTTCACCCTACACATAACAAAACTCACCCAAATGTTTACTAGAAGTTGTTTGAAGCAGATTTAACTTCTCTTACAAATATAATAGTATCAAATGTTCAAGGAGGCTTTAGCACAGGCCAATATCATTGATGACATCGAGGTCTAGGAGGGTGATGTTCAGATCCACAAAGGGGAATGGCAAAACAAAAATATTAAATGTGGTAACACACAACAAAATGTGGCCCCAATAAATCAAGTGGTTTTGAGTATCATTGAACCCTCAAACCGGGATCCACCACTGCAATTACAACTACAACTTAATTACCAGGATAAGCCTCCATTGGAAAAAAATCATACACAACAAAGAAAATACAAGACCAACCACATCAGCCACCATGACAATATACTCATTTTTCAGAGCCCTTAGCATCGATATTCAATCAATTGTATGAGGTACAAGCAATCATGCTTCTTGAGATCCATCCATTGAAACCTAATAAGCATAGATAAAAGTTGCACAACAAAAACCTATATTGTGTTTACCATCAACAAAGGGGTAATGAAATCTAGACATGTCATCCATTTATAGATTTAATACAAGATATGATCGAGAGGTAAGAACTTTATATAGGAGTCTTCTAAGACCCCTTGCCTACACATGAAACAAACATAGCACCCATAAATCAAGTCGAACAATATAATAAGGTGCACATTAGTATACCTCCCCAAGATTTTGCAAGAATGATCAGTGTTGTAACAGATAAACTAGAATATCAAATAAATCTACGCAACCTATGGCATCATCCAATATTTCACCTTGGCTCATCTCATATCAGCGAGACATTGGCATTGCACAAAATAACACATCACAGTAGGGGGCTCAGTTTCTACTACTCCCCCTAGACAAGATAATCATAGTGCATCAAACACAATGTACATAGGGGGTATTCAATGTGTCACAACTTTCCCATCATACACATCATGATAAATGAAGCAAAGTGAAAATTAGAATTTCAAAAACAATGGAAAAATCAAAATTTCAAAAACAATTTAAAACATCAAAAATGCAAAAACATTTACATTTTGTATTGCATCATATGCATTCATTTAATTACATTGCATGTAGATATTTTCATCCATTGCAATTGCATTAGGATAGGATGTTTTTTCAATATTATAAATGACACCACATTTGTGTGTCAATCATGCATCCATAAATCATCATCATTCATTCACCCTTGTGAATAATTATGTTTTTTCAACACAACCCCTTCCTCTTTCTATAAGTAATATAGTAGGGTTTTTTTATCATTCAGCCTTACCTAGTGATCTTCTCAAATTTTGTAGAAAGATATCTTCAATTTTGAGAAGATGAGGTCTAGTTTGGATAGAACCTAGCATATCTCAAAATTCCATCTCTTTTTAAACATTAATAATCCTAGTTTGAACAAGGAAGGATGAACACTACAAGTGGTCCTAGTCACCTTAAGAAAAAGGTTTTTATTGGATCACCTTGTGATGCACATAGTATAGGGTGTTGGTCATTGACAAAAGGACAATCTCCCCCATATCCAAAAAAATCCCTTGCTTTCATCAAAATAAGCAAAATCCCAAAAAGAAAAAATCAAAAGCAAAATAAACAGTGATTTTCATGACTAAACAAATCCCTTGCTCAAATAAAACAAAACACAAAATGAATAGTGATTTTCATAACTTAGAATGAGCAAGTATCCCACATCAATGTGAAGAAAATAAGGGGGTGAAGAGATTGAATCCCTAGAATGGTTAGTATTCTGAAACCATCGAGTGATACCTAATACAACAATGGGTTGAATGAGTAATGACTGGCATTTGGGTAGTTCTAAGCAATTTAAAAAGTGAGCTAGCTTTAGGTGGCTTTTATCATCTAGTGGTCTAATCCAACTAAGACTAAAATTAGGATCATGATGAACATATAGTGATCCTCACTACATCAATGGGCTGAATGAATATCGCTTGGAAATGAGGTAGTCTTATGTCTCATCTAATATATTCATTTGCACACACGGGGATAATGAATATCTTGGTCTTCATAACAAAAGATTTTATCTTTCAAGAGTCTTGTATAGTCATTATACAACTTTTGATTAATCAACTAGGGTGTTTGAGTCTCATGGAAAACCTCAAAAATTCCCTAATAGCAACAAATCATTACACCAATCATACACATTTTTCTTTATGAACTTTTTTTTATTAAGTGGTTTTCATGAAATATGATAGATACCAGATAAATATCAATAATGATATTTATATTGCCATTAACTATTTTATGCATATATTTTAATTTACATAAGCTTATAGAGAAAGCCTACACATCTCACAATCATCTCATTTCACATATGGATTATTAAATGATTAATTTTTATGATAAGAGTTATCATTTTCAGTCATGATTTTCATACATTATGTGGTGTCATCCATCAGTTTTTTAAAACACATATTAATTGAATTTCTTATGTTTTAAGTGATTAAAGCATACAAGTTCATTTACATTAGATCATCATCATGTAAATAATGCATTACATACATTGCATCCATATATGCATACATAGTAGAACATATACACATCTAGATCACAACGTCTAATCATACATTTATCATTTAGATAGTGCATGTCATAAGTGCATCACATACATATAGCATATTGGCATCATCAATATGTATTGCATCCATTAATTCATCCATAAATCATATCACATAATGCATCTAATGGTCCAAAATCGTACAATTGCAAATCACACAAATATTTTGAAACATCAATTAGAGCATTATTGGTATCATACCTCCTTCTAATAAAAAATAAAATAGTTAAGCAATCAATTTCAAAAATCTCCAAAGAAGCCTATACATTTTGTCAATTCAATCAAGTCATCTTGGTCAAGCAACTCGTCGCTTTCATCACTCACATTTTTCATCATTGACTCGTTACTTGAGGAGGTAGTCATAATAACAACATTCCTAATAAAAATCAATGATTAAACACTCAACCATTGGTAAGGATTTTTATGATGAATCATTTCCAAAGACAATCATGCACCCTCCTTACTTGGGACAAATAAGAAAAAGATCAAAAGTGAATTCAAGCAAACCAGTAAGCTTTATCTCCTAATTGCCATCAAGGCTAGGGTTTGACTTAAGATTTATCTCCTAATCGCCATCAAGGATAGGATTTTATTTAATATTTATCTCCTAATCACCATCAAGACTAGGATTTGACTTAATATTGTCTCCTAATATCCATAAAGGCTAGTATTTGACTTAAGCTTTGTGTCCTAATCACCATCAAGGCTAGGATTTGACTTAAGCTTTATATCCTAATCACCATCAAGGCTAGGATTTGGCTTAAGCTTATCTCATAATGACCTTCAAGTCTAGGATTTGACTTAAGCCTATCTCCTTAATATTATCTCATAATTTACACCAATGCTAGGATTAGACTTAATCTTGTTTGTCAATATCCCAAAGATTATCAAAATCAAGTTCCTTAACTTGTTGGAGGCAATTATTTTGAGATAGGAACCCTTTCCATGATTGGGGCATCTAGAATTGACGAGGTATTCATTTAATTTCTTGTATGAAATCTCATCAAAAATAAAAAATTTAAAAATAATTAAAATACCTCAAAAACAACAAAACAAGCACCAAAAATGGCTTAAAAACCACCAAAAATAGGTCAAATCTGATAAAATTCACAATGGATCAATATTAAAACAAATTGTTCATGGATGAATTGAAAATTCTCTACTTCAATCCCAAAGAAGACCATTGTGGTTGGACCGTTCCATGGGAATGAGGTATTCAATTCTTTTCTTCCATGATATATCCATAAAATCATCAAAATCCTCATAAAATTGAGAAATTTTACAATGGGTAAAACTAAAGGAACCCAAACTAGGTCATATAGATCAAGGAAATCGTTACTTTTATCACTGGTCATTCCCTCATCAACTCATCACTTGAGGGGGTAGTCATAATTAATAAATTTATAATCAAAATCAATAATCAAATGTTCAATCATGCAAATTACGTTCGTCCAACAAATCAGTGACAAAGACAATCATACCCCTGGTTGGGGTAGAAAACAAGAAAAACTTGCAATTAAACAAATTCTTGGTATGTTGAAGCATGAAGGATCATGGGCCTCGCCTCTTCATGAACTGAATAATTTCCAATATCAAGTAATCCTGATGCAAAAGGTGGTACTTGAATCAAGTTCCATAGCTTGTTAGAAGCAAGGATTCAAGGATGCATGCTCTTTCTATGATTGGGGCATCTAAAGTTGGGTAAGTTACTGAATAACCAAAATTGTGTAAGACACTGAAATCGTGTAAATATGATTAGACAACCAAGACATGTTCTAATCGATGCCCTATGTCCCCCTTCGGTAACCCTTAAAGGTTAAATAGTGGTCCTAGCCACTATTGGGAAGTTCTACCCCACATTTGGAAAGTTTTGGGCCATGGAGGCATTGCCGTCCCACCCAAGGAAGGCCACAATTCATGGTTATCCCACCCAGGGACATCCACTAGTAGCTATTCCTAGGTGGGATGGTGATGGCCTTGGACCCTCAAAAATTGAAAGGAGGTATAAATGGAACCCAAAATCTACCATTTATCCCACCTATTCAAGCATGTCAGTCTGAGGGTGCATAACTCTCATTCCAATTTGCAAATCAGAGGCTCTAAATGGAGATTCGTTACCCCTCCAACACATGGCAAGGTTTGGATAAATGGCAACACCTGCCTGGCATGACCATTTGACCATAGGCCCTCTTGCGATATAAAGTAGATCCATTCCACCCAATTTCAAGGAGGAGTCTTTGTAATATTTTGAAACAGAGTGCTACCAAGATTTACCCCCAAATTACTATGTGTTTTCCCTTGAGATATCCATCGAGTGAAGGAGGTTTTCAAGTGATTCCAAAATGCGTAATCCATTTACAAAACTGACCCATTTGAATTAATCAGATCCCAAAATTTGATGACAACACCCATAGGAGTATTTTAGACCAAATCCCAAAGGAATTAGTGGTAAAAACCACCAGATTTGGTTGCCGTCCCACCCTAGGATGGTCCCCAAATTGTGACAGTCCTATGTGGATCACCCAAAAATGGCAACAAGTTGGATCACTAGTTTCTTTCTATTTTTGCATAGATTAAATATAGAGTAGATTTTCTGCTTCTTGTTAAGTTTCGGTGCCGTTTTGAGTTGTTTTGCATCTGTTATTATGCATTTCTTGATTTGGAGTTCTGAATGGCACACCCAAGGAAAACCATAAATATGTGTATAATTTTATTTCTATTTTTGATTAGATCATTTCCAGACCATATTATATGCATGATCCTAAGTTTTGGTAACATTTGGAATAGTTTCAAATTGTCTATTATACATTTCCTCTTTCAAGCTCATTATCACATATATCCCTTTTATTGCATTTCAATCCACACATGCTATTAACAAATATGAATTTTTATGTGTAGATCCAGTTATTATAGTGCACAAGGAAATAGCAGTGAGTTACAACATCAATAGAACATCACGGTGACATCAAAAACCCACTCTTCAATTGTGAGTGCAAGGAAGTCACTACAAGCGTGCCTTGGATTTTTGAAAGAATTTGATCCTTTGGGTATTGTAATGACTTGTATCAATTGAGAGCCCTCAGGGGGATATTTTGTAACCGTATATTTGAAAATTGCAATAATGTAAAGAGAACTACCCATTTCCTTATTTCATTTATCATTTTATGCTTACTTTAATGTCGCTTTCATAGTGTTTAAATCAATAAACAATAGATGCATCTCATTTCCCTCTGCTAGGTGCATCATTTTTTCTGATCTACACCCTCATAGAAAGCTTCTCTATTATAGTTTTTGGAAATCAACTTTCTCCTTTGATTGGACATTGATTATAGTAAACATTTATTTAAGATATTCAAGAGTCTTGACTAGGTCCTCTTCTATTTGAGCTTTGACTGTCGCTACCTCTGATTTTTTTTACCAAAAGAATCTTCAACTTCCTTTTGTATAACCTTTTGCCCTCTTATATTTTAAATTTCATAATATTCCTTAATATTACCATAATGATGATAATTACTACATCAAAAAGGCACCTCAATATAGTCAAGAATTCGTAAGAGCGTCCAATTTCCTAATACAAACTCATTGGTATTCAAAATCCTAAACTAAGATCAAGATCCACTAACATACAAGGTACTATTTTATGAATACCATTTAAGTTCTCCATATCTACTCCAGATAAAACTTCCATGGAATTCTCAATCTCACGTACCACTCTTTCATTATAAAATTCAATGGGTAAAGAGGCTAGCTTGACCCAAATAGGATGGGTAATAGTGTTACCAAAGAATGGATTGAAGCCATGAGTTCATGTTTTATATTCAAAACATTAAGCCCCCAAATCCATATTCCACTTTTTATGATCCTATCATATTTTATCTTTCAAAAAATGAAAACCATCCAACCCTTTTTCATCACATGAAATGTACGATTATAGCCCACAACTTCCAACCAGTTATTTTTTATCCAATCTCATAGATGTCTTGGTTTCATGGAGTAGCCCAAAAATATTCCTACAAAATTCTTTTCCTTTAGTAATAAAACTTGGTCTAGTATTAGATCCTCACCTATGATCATTTAGACTAGGTCCTTCCACAACTTTATACAACAATTATTTTTCCTTTTCTACTCAATTTTTTTATCTTCTAATTTGGTTAGACTACCTGTTAATGTTTCCTTTAATTTATTTGATAGAACTTCCCTTTATTTATTGCCCCCTTGTATGTCCTAGGTTTAGATTTTGGAGTTGAATGCACTATTAGGCATGGGTCTAAGTCAAGTCCTCCATGTTATTTTTTCTCTTTATGCCATAAGTCAAAATTTGCTTCCTTAGATAAAAAATTAAGGTCTCTAAATATTCCTCAGGATCTTCACTGTAGTCTAATGCATCTTCTTCATTCAACATCGACTTAGCTATCTTTCCATTGTTAGTGATTAGTGGGCTAAGTTTACACTGGTTGAGAATTTATATTGAATTGTTTTTTAAAATTTCCATCCTCCCCTCTCCTTCTTGGCTCTATTGACCAAAGCCCAATGATGAGAGCCTCATTTGCTTGAGTGTAGACAACTGCTATTTTTTTCCATATCCCAATGGTTACCTTCTACCATGCTTTTACAATAATGATGGTCTCATCCTTGACACTATTAGTGGCCCTACCAATACTTTAATTTCATATGGTACTTCTTTCATTGGCCTCCTCTATTTCCTCTCATTTATGTCTTTTAATTGAGATATGACTTTTTCCAAAGTCAATGATGGTGGTGTCTCTAGGGATGATGTTTCTTGTTGTGAAACCAATGAAAGCATTGTTTTCTATGATGGCCCTTTCTATTGTGAACCTGACAATGAAATCATCTATTGTAATGGCCCCATATACTGTGGACTTGGAAATGATATTTTCTATTGAAATGACCTTGTTTGTTGTGAATTCAGTGATGGCATCATATTATATTCAATATATCACTTCAGATAATTTTTCAAACCATATATCCTATGATCATAAGTAGAAAACCTTCTATTTCTTGACCCTAAACTATGGTTTGATCTCCATCACCTTATTCAATTTTTTTTATTAAAACTGTCTATCTCCAAAAGTATTTTTGCCTACCTCCTTGCACTAAAATTTGATCTCCATCATCTGCTTCAAAAAAAATGTTGCCTCCTCATACTAGGGTGTGATATCTATCCTCTAATTCATTTTTTTTTATCTCTCCACTTACCTCAAATGAAATTTGTCACCTACCTCATTGTACTAGGGTTTGATCTCTATCCTCTACTTCAATTTTTTTTATCTCTGCACTTACCTCAAAAAATCTAGCAATAATTATATATATAGTACAAAGGGAAACCATTAATAATTTTTTATAATATTTAGAAGATCTTATCCTATGCACGTGTTACTTAAATTTTAAAACTTAGTATAAACTTGAACCTACTTTTGTTTAAATCCATGATAAATAATAAAAAAAAAACCTACGTCATTTTAATAATTGTACATATTTACTTATTTTTTTTTATGATTTAAAGTCTTGGATGGTGGTAATTCTGTCTCTTAATATATATATATATATATATATATATATATATATATATATATATAGATTGATTTTATAACTAGTTTTCTTGACTTAATTTATTTTAAAATATGCAATTGTTATTACTTGGGCCTAATATTTTAAAAATATTTTAATGTTGTTTTAATATATATATATATATATATATATATATATATATATATATATATATATATATATATATATATTTGCATCATGTCACTTAATAGAGTTTGTAAAACAAATAAATTAATAATTAAAGAACAAAAAACATTTAAGTATTATTGTGTTTCCTACAAATAAAAGTAATAAAAATGTATTATTTATGAGCTTCTTATGTTTTGAAAGGAGAATTTATAATTTATAAATAATTGAAAAAGGTGAATAACTTTAAAATATATATTAGTATACTTAATTACCATAATCATAATTGCAAAGGTTAGATATTGACTTGACTATGTTACCAAATATAATTTAAATAAGTGAATAAACTTATTAGAGTTTATTATTATTAATAATTATATTATTAAGAATGAAACTTGTACCTTACAAAATTTATGTTATACAACATACAAAGTATCTAACTTTATAATTATTAAATAAATATAATACCTTCATAACTATAGTAAATATGAAAAATTTTATACATTTTCAATGTGCTTTATTTGGAACTATTGGCCTTATTTATACAAATTGTTTATAATGTAGAAGCATCCAAGTGGGTTCATGTTTTGTTTTTTTCCACAAGGTTTTTAGTTTTGTGTATGTGGTTTGGTGCACATGTTTTGTTGCATATGGTTTGGTGCATGTGGTTTGGTGCATATGGTATGGCACACATGGTTTGATGCATGTGGTTTTGTGTATGTGGTTGTGCACGTGGTTTTGTGCACATGGTTGGCTATAAAAAATACACAAAATAAAATAATGACAAAGGAAGTTGAGCTTTAGGAGTTAAATCAAAGACTTGGATAAAGCTTGCAGTTGTGTGGCAATTATGGTCACCATGGAACTACTCTTGTAGAGAAAATTGTGAATTTAATGTTAACTGTGGTGTATTGTGTACCTATTGTGTTGAAAGAAATTTATAAAAAAGTAATTTTTTGTGTGTTTGTGTTTACTATTATTTGTATGGTGAGCTTTTATATTTTAGATTAAATTTATGTTACTAATTTTGTAAAAAATCAAAAGGTACCATGCTTCCTAACTATACTGATGGTATCAAAACCACTATGTTTATTTGTTGGTTGAGTTTGTCTACCTATCACCTAAATCTATTACTAGACAAAAATATAACGATATTCTAGAGGGATGATATCAACTATGAAAAATGATAGTATCTTGAATATGATGAAGGATTTTTGTAGAACTGTGAGTGGAATATAGTGTGTTGAGAGCATATATCTATCCAAGGGGAGCATGGATGACAATCCATAGATTCCTAAAGTTCAAAAAGCAAGGAGAGGCAGAGGTAGATATCATCCAAGGCAAGTTTACATTGGGGTAAGAGTTGATCCCCATGTTGTAGGAGTAGGTCCAATAAATGTAGCTAGACTACAAGCACTGCAAGAAATTCAAGCAAGACTAAAGGTTGTTGAAGGTGGTAGAAAAAGGAGAGAGCCTATTGAGGACTCTAAAACATTTAATTTATAAGTAATCACATCATTCTCTAATTATGAAGATAAAAATAATAATCAACTAAGTAGGGTTATTGTAAAGTTTAGTGCAAATCCAAGAGTTGAACTCCCATGTTATTATGGAAGCCTTGAGCCAAAATAGCTATTATATTAGATCTCTAAGTTAGAGAAATACTTTGAGTTAGAAGGCATTGCATATTCCAAAGAGGTCAATCTTTTTGTGACCAAGATAAATGGGGATGCCTCTTTATGGTTCGATTAGGTGTAGAAAAAGAGACTTGCGGATGAAAAAAGCAATATTGAATCATGGAACATAATGGTGAGGCAACTAAAGAAGCAGTTCCTTTCAAAAAATATCAAATTGATTCTTTTCAAGAAGTTATAGATCTTGATATAGAAGGATTCAAGTGTAAAAGAGTATATTGAATTATCCCAAAGACTTTCCATCTGAGTTGAATAGCTAGATCCTACTATAGTTATAGTTTCAAGGTATGTAAATGGTATAAATTTTTTTATTTAAGATAAAATTAGCACATTGTATATTAAGAGTATGGAGGATTCATATCAATATGTTGTGATAGTTAAGAAGAATATCAATAGGAATTTTATGCATTCCTCTAGAGGTAGAGGCAATAAAAATTCCAAGGGGATAAGGATCATGTAGTCAAGAAGGAGGAGAAGGATACAAGCTCAAGAAAACCTTGAAGAGGTAGATTCTAACCTAATAAAGGTAGGGGAATGTTACAAGGGGTTAATATAATACTCTATTGTTCAACAAAACCTATTTTAACTATGGGCATCAAGGTCAAAAATCCATTGAATGTAAAGAGCCTTCAAAATCTAACAATAGAACTAAAAACAAGCCTAATGTGGCTGAGGGAGAGGAGGCAAAGAGTGTTTATGGATCTAAGTATCATACCACTGCAGCATATAGTGAGAAATTTATGATTAGTAGAGCACTAAAATTAGGCAAAGATGATAGATAACCCTAGTAGAGAAAGAGCATTTTTAGGGCTAAATTATTATGAAGAGAAAAAATTGGTAAGGGGATTGTGGATAGAGGTAGCACTACCAATTTAGTATCAACCTATATGGTTATGAAGCTTAATATAAATATTATGAATCATGCAAAGCCATACAAATTTTTATGCCTACAAAAGGCCTACCATGTCATCATGGATAAGATATGAAAGGTGAAGTTTCATATTGGGAAACACTATGATTAAGCATGATGTGATGTGATTCCTATAAATATATATTATTTTTTATTAGGAATACCTTGGTAGTATGATAAAAAAGCACTACATGATGAGTAATTGAATACTATCATAGTTGATAAGGGAGGCAAGAAGTGGAGATTAAGATCCCATAAGCCTAAAGCAATTGAAGCTAGTTGTTGTCTAATAATGCTTGAAGAAAAGGAGTTCCTAGAGGAGACAAAGGGGTAAACAATATGCTATGCATTATTTCCTATAGAGGAACAAGGGCATGAGATGGTACTTCTTGAAATTGTAGCAATCTTGAAGGATTATCATAATGTTGTGGTTGATGATGACATACCACCTAGTTTACCATCCATGAGGAATATCTCCCACCAGATAAATTTAATTTGTAGTGCTAGTATTCTAAATAAGGCAACCCATAGGATGGATCCTATGAGAACTATGAAGTTGAAAAAACAAGTCAAGGAGTTGCTTGAGATGGGCTTGGTTAGAGAAAGCTCAAGCTCATTTGTAGTACTTGTTATTTTAACATCAAAATAATATGACAAATGGAGGATGTGTACTAATTCTCGAGCCATCAATAAGATCACTATCAAGTACAAATTTCCCATCCCAAGAATAGATGATTTACTAGATCATTTGTGTGGATCTAGATTATTTTCTAAGATTGATTTGAAGAGTGGTTACCATTAAATCATAATAAGAGAAGGGAATGAGTGGAAAATAACCTTTTGGATGAAGGATGGTCTGTATGAGTGGTTGGTTATGTCATTTGGGCTTACCAATACACCCAACTCTCTGTATGAGTGGTTGGTTATGTCATTTGGGCTTACCAATACACCCAACTCTTTTATGATATTGATGATAGAAGTGTTGAAACCATTTTTGGAAAAGTTTGTTGTAGTTTACCTGGATGATATTTTTATCTACAACAAGAACAAATAAGAGCATATCAAGCATGTAAGAGTAGTCTTGGAAAAGTTGTAGCAAGAGAAGATCTTAATAAACTTGAAGAAGTGTTCATTCCTCAAGTTAGAGTTGATCTATCTTGGATTTATGGTATCCAAGGATAGGCTTAAGGTTAATCTGGCCAAAGTTGTTCTTATTAAGGATTGGCCAATCCCAAAGAGTGTAACTAGAGTAAGGAGCTTCAAAGGTTTGGCAAGTTTCTATAAGAAAATTATTATGCATTTTAGTTCAATTTATGCACCATGGACCTCATGCATAGAGAAAATAATCTTTGTATGGATTCAAGAGGTTGAAAGAAACCTCCAATTATTGAGGAAGGAGATGATAGAGCAACTCATACTAAGGATTCCTAATTTTGAAAAAGTTTTTCAAGTAGATTATGATGCTAGTGGAAAGGCTATTGGTGTAGTGTTGAGCCAAGAAGGTAGTCCTATTGCATATTTTTGTCAAAAAATTAGTGGGGCTCAAAAAAAATATTCTATCTATGAGTAAAAACTTTATGCTATGGTACAAGATCTAAAATACTAGAGGTATTATTTATTTCCTAGAGAATTTATCTTGTATAATGATCATCAAGCTATGCAATATTTGAACAATCAAAGTATTTTGAGTATTAGACAGACCAAGTAGGTAGAATACATGGCAAGCTATACCTTTAATTTGAAGAACAATTTAAGAAAGAGCAATTTGGTTGTAGATGGTTTAAGTAGAAGGGTGTTATTGCTTACGATAATGTATTTTGAATGTATAGAACTAGATGAGATGAAGAACCAATATAAGGATAATCTAAAATTTGATAAGGAATGGAAGGAATGTAGTAAATTTAAGCATAGGGTATGCAATGACTTCTTCCTCTAGGATGGATTCTTTTTTAAGGATATAAATTTGTACATTGCTTAAGGATCTATGAGGGAGAATATGATTAGAGAGAACCATGGTGGAGGTCTAGGAGGTCATTTTGGGAGAGACAAAACCATTGCTCAGTTGAGAGAGAAATACTTCTAGCCTAGTTTAGCTAAGGATGTAGAAAAGTTTGTGGTCAAGTGTAGAACATGCCAACTTGCAAAGGATACCAGGTAGAATATTAGATTATATACTCTATTGTCTATTCCTAATGGACCTTAGGAGGACATAAGCACATATTTTGTATTGGATTTACCAAGAAACCAAAAAGTCCATGCAAGAAGATAGATTTTCAAAATGACTAATTTTATCCCATGCAAGAAGATCGTTGATACCATCAATGTGGCTAGATTATTCTTCCAAGAAATTTTCAAATTACATGGATTGCTAGATTAATTAGATTACCTTTTTTATGTAAAAAATAAAAGATACCATCTTTCCTATTTGTTACTATTTTACTACTTCTGTAACCCTCATTACCATCCTTTAAATTACTACTAACAAGGATGTCAAATTCATGGGATACTTTTGTAAAATACTATGTCAAAGGCTAGGAAGTAGAGTCAATTTTAGTTTTGTTTATCATCCACAGACTAATGGATATAATGAAATATTTAATAGAAGCCTTGGTAATTTATTAAGAAGCTTGTTGGTGATAATCCAAAGCAATGAGATCATGTACTTCCACAAATTGAGTTTACATACAATGATTCCATTAATAAGTCCACAAAAAAATTATCATTCCAAATAGTCTATGGAAGGTCACCCAAAGGAGTGACTGATCTAGTCAAGGTTGTAGTTGAGAGAGCAAATACTATAGTAGAGGACCTCATAGAGCACTTCAAGGAGCTACATGATGATATCAAGAGGGGATAAATTAGTGAAATCAAGAATATAAGAAAATAATATATAAAAAATAATGGTTAAGTCATGTCAAGTTGGAGATTTGGTTATGATATTCTTTAGAAAGGAAATATTTCCTAAATACACTTATAAAAATCTCGAGATGAGTAAAATTGGACCATGCAAGATAATCAAAAAGTGTTTTGATAATTTTTATGAGTAAGGGATAGATATCTCATCCATTTTTAATGTATTATACTTGCACCTATATGCTGGAGATAATAATGTTGCTAAAGATCTTGAACTAGTTGGAACAAGCACACATTGGAGGAATTGATTGCCTGAGAAGCAACCTCATCAAATTGATAAAATTTTAGGTGAAAAAATAGGTAAGAAAACTAGGCATAGGTAGTATAAGGAGTTTCTTGTATGATAGAAGGGAAAAACAATAGAGGAATATGTTTGTATATGTGAGGTAAAGTTGGTTTACATAAAGCTCCAATTTTGAATTAAGATCCATGAGTAGGGGCTCATGATTTTTTATTTATTTGTGTTGATTTATAAATGAAAATCCAAGTGGGTTCATGTTTATTTTTGTTTGTCATGCATATGGTTGTTAGATTTGTGAATGTGAGTTTTTGCACATGTTTTGGTACATATGGTTTTGTGCATGTGGTTTTGTGTATGTCTTTATACACATAGTTTTGTGTATGGGGTATGCAAGTGGTTTGGTGCATGTGGTTGTGCATGTGGTTTTGTGCACATGGTTGGCTATAAAAATATATAGAAAAAATGAATGATTATGATGTACTCTAATATTGTAGATTAAATTTTTGTTAATGTTTTTGTAAAAACACAAAAGGTATCAAGATTCATAACTAAATCAATTTAATTTGCCATAACTACATTTTAAACAAGAATTAAAATAAAATTATAATTCTCATATGTTTTTACATAATTTTAGTGAATTATTACATTCTTTCATGAATATTATTTTTAAATCATAAAATAAATTATAAAAAAATAATCTACACCTTTTTAATAAAATTTAGATAGTATAAAATTTAACAATTTTTTAAAATCTATATAAAATTATTATATATTTATGATATATTTTACTACATTTTATTGACTACATTAAAAAATCATCTTCTATAATATAATTACTTATTTTTTACATATTAAAAGTTATAACAAAATCTATGATTTACAAATCATTAAAGTAATATAATATTATTCTTATGCTTTTAGTTTCTATCGAAACTATTTTTTTACATAAATTTATTTAATAAACTCTCCTCCAATTAAAATATATAAATAATATTTAAATTTTAAATTTAATTAATTTTATTTTTTTAATATAATTTTTTTAATAACTTAGATCTATTTTAATTTTAGTTAATTATTTTTAAAAAATTATGTGTAAGAGAAAATGAAAATAAATATAGATAAAACTTGTTAATTATATGCACATGCCAAAGAGTAACACTTAATACCCATGTCTTGCATCATTGATTTTTAATTATTATTATTTTTTTAAATTTTAGCAACTACATACAGCAAACACTTATGTTCAAAGAGCTCCCAAATAGAGGATGCTTATTATCATGTAAATGATTATAGTATTCAACTAATGGACACGGTAGTTTTGTAGGATTTGACATCATATCACAGTAAAGCTTCTTTAAACCTGGGATTTAAATTTTTTTTAATGAAAGATGGTTGGATGATCAAGGACATTTTATATTATAAATTAAGTATATTTACACGGCCAAAATAATACTTCATTATTTAAAGTTTCCTATAAGAGTAAAATAAATTTAGTATTTCATATCTACTGTCAAATAAACGCAACTAGTAAGAAGATTCTTAATTTAAGCTAATATTCTTTTTGAGTGGAGTTTTAAATGAGTAACTTTCTAGACCAAGAGTCTATTTCACACGTTTTTCAGATTTAGGCACTCAAAACTTACCAAAAACCTTTACCAAATTTGATTTTTCATTTGTAACTTAGTCCTAAATATATAAGAATCTTCTATTTAAAGTTTATCATAAGATTAAAATAAATGCTTTAATATTTTAAGTTTATGAAATAAACACAACTAGTAAGAGGATTCCTAATTTGAGTTAATAACGTTCTTGAACGATGTTTTGAATGAATAACTGTGTAGGTCAAGAGTCTATCTCGTACATTTTTAAATTTAACAGCTTAAAGCTTACAGAAAAAAATTTGCCAAATTTTATTTTTCATTTGTAATTTAATCCTATATATAAAAATTATTGGCTATATAATTTTTTTTAAAGCCTTTTTAGAAATAAATACATTAAAAAATTAAAAAAAATTAATATCAATACTAACCTTTAAACCTCTTACAAGCTGAAGTTAAAAATTTAGTGTTAAACTTGTATATCATTTTTGAGTAATAAATTTAAATTAAACTTATAATTTTAATTTGAAAGCTATTTATTCTAAATATTTATTTTAACGCAAAATTAAAATAATTTATATTAAAAGAGTCGTAATTTTACTAACTTTAGACGTAAAGATTGTCTACCGAATAAGTCGATCCACATTATATAATCCAACATTGAACATTCAAACAAATTAAAAGCTAATGACACCATATACAGTGTATTATACATGTGTAATTGTGATAGGATACATGCTCCTTAAAATGGCGATTCAGAATGGAAATATAGTAAACATTGTATTGCAGGATAATTTTGAAGTCAAACAATCATTTTAGATTACATAACCAAGCAATTACCCTACGGATAATTATTGAATATAGCCACAGCTTTAGGTTACCAAGGAGAAGCAGATAGAGGCCATGGAGACCACTGCGGCTGTACTTTATTATTTAGTAGGAAACCTGGCAGGAACATGAGCATATACAGCCACAGCTTCAGTAGTAGATATCAGTATTGCCGTAGAAGAAGAAAGAGGGATTGGAGTAGGAGATCGAGAAGTAATCAATGAAACTTGATCAGTTAAATGTGGGAGATATAGGTGGGGGTCGAGGAAAACTTACTGCAGGTGGAGGAGAGAAAGTAGGAATCGTGGTTCCAATTGGTGGAGGAAAAGTAGGAAAAGGGACTCTAGGTAGTGGTTGTCCAGGAAAACTGGCCACGGGCGGAGGAGACAGACCAGGAATGGTAGTTCCAAATGGTGGAGGAAAAGTAGGAAAAGGAGCTCTAGGTAGTGGCGGTCCAGGAAAACTGGCCACGGGTGGAGGAGACAGAGTAGGAAACGTAGTTCCAGGAAGCGGAGGAAAGGTAGGAAAAGGGGATCCAGGTAGCGGAGGAAAAGGAGTACCTCCTCCAAATTGGAGGAGCTTCCGATTCATAGCTATTTGTGCCCCTTTTCCGTTTGTATTCTTAACAAATACAAGACAAATCAATATAATACCAAATTTTGCTATGATTGATGATGCATCCATCGCTATTCTTACAGTCGCTCGCTCTCTCTTTCTCTCTGTGAGTAATTCTGCTCTACTCAGTTCGCAAACGTGTAGATCGATGTCTGAGAGCAGAAAACCACCCGAGTGTATTTATACACGCAAACGTCTCGGCCAATACGTGATAAATCCATGAAAAATTGTTGTGCCCGTGATATGTATTAAGACTGGCGGTGCTTTAGTTGCACGTCAACTACCAACTGTTTCTACTCTGCCTGCAGACTATCTGTCCTATACCTACTGAACACGAGATGAGAAAGCTACTATACGTGTTGAACACGAGATGATAAAAAAAAATGGTTGTTTGTTAGAATATATACCATTTGGAAAGATGCCCAAACCCAATTGGTCTGTAATAAAATGAGTAAAACCATGGAAAGAATTGATAATATTTAGTCATTTTTTACTACAATCTTGAGTTGCCTTTTATAACTTTTGTGGGCCGTGTCTTTCAGAGGATTTAAATAAGATTACTTCTTTTGTTAACTAACATTACCAAAATTTAAACCTAAGAAGAACCAAAATTTAAACCTAAATTTCTTCTTAGTAAATATTCATTTAAACTAATACAACCACTCTTGAACTGAAGTGTTGAAGTGAAAGTTGATAACCTATCAAGTTGATAACATATCTTTTTACGTTATTGCAGTCACCTGTAGCTGTTTTTCTTCAACGCAACACACGATAAATAAAACGGCAATACACACAAATAAGCACCACTTGTTAACCAGTAGCTAAGTTTTCAATGAATGTGAACGACAATCTGTTTATTTTAATTTAAATATAAGACAAATCTCAATTCCATTGGACATTTAGATGATCTTGGATTCGGAAACATAGTCACGCCCACATTGGTCACAACCGAACAAACTGTTAGAAAAATTAACCCAGATTTCACGCCTGTGCCCAACTGCGCTCCGAACCTTGGGCGAAACCGGATTGCGCTCCAGACATGGGCGAAGTCGGACTGCACTGCCGCAGTCCGGGATCCCGGCAAAGGGCTGACATGACGCCGCACCTACCCTCTGACAGATGTGACGCTTGTGCGGCGATTGGTCAGAAACCCTAGTTGAGGGCTTGTCAGGACCTGTCTGAGGACAAACCCTAATCCTCCCCTTCTGCGGCTATATAAGGAGTCTCGGGTATTTCAGATTGTAGGAGAAGGAGCAAAGAAGAAGAGAGGAGGAAGAGCAGTGCAAGAGGAGCAGAGGCAAAGAAAAGTATCTCAGCGAGCAGTTTGACTCAGCTGATTAATGTCTGAGCAGCCGACTCGACATTTTGTCTGTTTAACTTATCCTGCAGTGCAGCCTGCAGATGATTGTAATTTCCTCGGTTGAGGAACTCTGTAACCCCCGTTTAATATAAATAAAGTTTGCTGTTTGTTTCCGGCATCTTTTAGGGTTTGCAGTTTGTTGCTCTCTGTTCCGGCGTCTCTCTCTTCTCATACGGGTGTTGCCAAGCCAGGCAAACCCAACGGCAGCCGCGGAAGAAGAACAAGTCCAAAGCGGCTTTCCAAGTTTGCTTCCAAGTTTGCGGTTAAGACTGGAGCAGCTCGAGTGCACGAGAAGTCCAAAGTTGGCCTCAGTCCCCTCTTCACCCTGCACAGTTCGTTGGCTGCCCGAAGTTCGAACTTCGCCCAAGTTTCGGGCGAAGTCCGTCACAGCCGCGAAGTTTGAACTTCGCCCAAATTTCAGGCGAAGTCCGTCGCAGCCGCGAAGTGCGAACTTCGCCCAAGTTTGGGCGAAGTCCGGCTGCGGCCCCGAAGTGCGAACTTCGCCCAAGTTTGGGCGAAGTCCGTCGGCGCGGCCGAAGTGCGCACTTCGCCCAATTTCGGGCGAAGTCCGTCGGCGCGGCCGAAGTTCGAACTTCGCCCAATTTCGGGCGAAGTCCGTCGGCGCGGCCGAAGTTCGAACTTCGCCCTAGTTCGGGCGAAGTCCGTCGGCGTGGCCGACGTTCGCACTTCACCCTAGTTTGGGCAAAGTCCGTCGGGCCCCCGACTTGGGCACTGCGCTGTCCGAACAGCGCCGTGCAGACTTCGGCAAAAAAAAAAAAAAAAAAAATTCTTCAAATTGGTATCAGAGCTGATAGTGCCGTGACACGGAGATAGAAGCATGGCTTCCGAGAGAAACTCGCTGCAGTTGCAGATCCCATGATTTAACGGCAAGAACTACGATTACTGGAGCATCCAAATGAAGATCCTGTTCGGATCTCAGGAGCTATGGGAGTTAGTCGAGAATGGCTACCCAGAACCGACAGATGCAGCAGCACTAGCCGCCCTCTCTCAAGAAGACAAGGATCTATTGAAAGAGCACAAGAAGAAGGACCAGAAGGCCCTCTTCTACATCATGCAAGCGATTGAGGAGACCATCTTCCCACGGATTGCATCAGCCACCAAGGCCAAGCAGGCTTGGGAAACCCTAGCAAGTTCGTATCAGGGCACCGACAAAGTGAAGTTGGTGAAACTGCAGATGCTCAGGAGACAGTTTGAGAACCTGCAGATGAGCGAGTCCGAGTCGATGAGCAACTTCTTCACCCGAACGACTGACATTATCAACCAGATGTGGTTGAATGGAGAAAATTTCCAGAGCCAGAGAATCGTGGAGAAGATTCTCAGAAGTCTGCCTACGAAGTTTGACTCGGTTGTGATAGCAATCGAAGAGTCAAGGGATCTGACAACCCTCTCGACAGATGAACTCATGGGTTCATTGCAGACCCATGAACAGAGGCTGAGCCATTCATCTCAGACCTCTCTGGAGCAAGCATTTCGGGCTCAGGCCTCAGTCCGAGACAGCGGCAGACAAGACTCCCACCACAGCGCTTCTAGTTCTCAAGGAGGGAGAGGCAGAAGCAGGCGTGGGAGAAGTAACAAGCAAGGAGGGAGATCAAACCCTCATGACGCTGAGCCAAGTTGCAACTTTCATCAGCAAGGAGGAAGAGGCACTGGCAGAAATCAGCAAGGAAGCTCTCAGCAGAAGAAGGACATGTCAAAGGTCCAATGCTACTACTGCAGCAAGTTCGGCCATTATGCCTCACAGTGCAAGAAGAAGATGGCGAACGAGAATCAGCAGCAAGCCCATTATACGGAGGAACCCAAAAATGCGGCAGGAGGAAATGTATTGCTGACTTGCAGTATTGAAGAGGAGAGCAAGAAAAACATTTGGTATCTTGACAGTGGTTGTAGCAACCACATGACTGGGAACAGAGAGATGTTCTCACAATTGGATGAAACAGTCCAGTCCGAAGTCAAGATGGGGAACAACAGCAAAGTTCCTATGATGGGGAAAGGCAAGATCCTCATCCGCACCCGACACGGTGAAAGAAAAACAATTCAAGATGTTTTTTATGTGCCTGGGTTGAAGCACAATCTGTTAAGTGTTGGACAGCTTGTGCAAAAGGGGCACACTGTACTGTTTAAAGACGGTGTCTGTTCCATCAGAGACAAAGTCCATGGACAAATTGCAACTGTTTCCATGACGAAAAACAAAATTTTTCCGATGTAGATTCAGAATGAATCTTTGATGTCTCTGAGTGTAGTTGAGAAAGATGCTACCTAGCTGTGGCATCTCAGATTCGGTCACCTGAGCTTCAGTGGCCTGAATCAACTGCACAAGATGCGAATGGTGAAGGGTCTACCCCTGATAGAGCAACCAAACCAAGTGTGTGAAGGTTGCCTAGTCGGCAAGCAGCACAGGGATGCATTCCATGGAGGAAAGTCTTGGAGAGCATCACGGCCATTGGAGCTAGTGCACTCAGACATTTGCGGTCCAATGCAGACCACCACGTTTGTCGGCAACAAATACTTCTTGACATTCATAGATGACTTCAGCCGAAAGACTTGGATTTATGCCATCAAGCTGAAGTCAGAGGCATTTGCCAGATTCAAGGAGTTCAAGGCTCTAGTGGAGAAACAGAGCGGTTATTATGTGAAGACTCTCAGAACTGATGGAGGTGGAGAGTACATCTCCAACGAATTCCACAACTACTGCAAGCAGCATGGAATTCGAAGGCAGTTCACTGCCAGATACACGCCACAGCAGAATGGCGTAGCTGAGAGGAAGAACCAAACCATCATGGAAATGGCACGAAGCATGATGAAGGCAAAGGGATTATCGCATGAATTCTGGGCAAATGCTGTAACATGTGCAGTCTACTTGATGAACAGATGTCCCACCAAAAGCGTGAAGGAAAAAATCCCTCAGGAGGCCTGGAGCGGAGTGAAGCCAAGTGTGGGTCACTTGCGTGTGTTCGGGTGCATTGCATATGCACATGTTCTAGAAGAGAAGCGGTAGAAGTTGGATGATAGAGCTGAGAAATGCATTTTCATAGGGTACAGTGAGCAGGCGAAGGCATATAGGCTGTACAACCCTATGACGAAGAAGCTCATCATCAATCGTGATGTAAAATTTCTTGAAGATCAATCCTGGAACGGGAAGTCAGGGACTGGCCAGTTAAAGCCAGCAGAAGTTCAGTCTATTGACTTGGAAGAAGGAAGTGTGCAGCCACCTGCAACTTCCAGCATCAACAGCGGTGCCAGCAGTAGCACAGCCACTCCATCCCGATCACCTCCACTTGCAAGCAGAATTCAAAATCTGAGGACTCCTGCGAAGACTCGGAGCTTGCAAGACATTTATGAGGCAACCCAAACCCACATAGATGAAGAGCACCCTGACTTTGCATTCTTTACTGAAGTTGATCCAGTAGAGTTCGAAGATGCAAGTCAGAATCAGAAGTGGGTGCAGGCGATGGATGAAGAGATAGCAGCCATTGAAAAGAATGCAACATGGCAGCTGACTGATCTTCCAGCAGGGAAGAAGACCATTGGGGTCAAGTGGGTGTATAAGACAAAGTTCAACGCCCAAGGAGATGTTGACAAGCATAAAGCCAGATTGGTGGCGAAGGGTTACAAGCAGAAGTCAGGCATCGATTACCATGAGGTATATGCACCTGTAGCCCGACTTGACATAGTTAGGATGATCCTGGCACTCGCAGCCCAACAAGGTTGGAAGATGTACCAGATGGATGTCAAGTCAGCCTTCCTCAACGGAGTGTTGGAGGAAGAGGTCTACATTGACCAGCCACTAGGTTATGAAATTGAAGGCCAGGAGGGCAAAGTCCTGAAGCTAAAAAAGGCCCTGTACGGTTTGAAGCAGGCACCCCGAGCTTGGTACAGCCGGATTGACAGCTATTTTCAGGAGAATGGGTTTCAGAAATGCCCATATGAGCACACCTTGTACATGAAGACAAATGCAGCAGGTGAGCTCATTATCGTCTGCCTGTATGTGGACGATCTGATTTATACTGGAAACAACAATGTCCTGTTCGACCAGTTCAGAATAGCCATGAAGTCTGAGTTTGAGATGACGAACTTAGGGCTGATGAAGTATTTTCTCGGCATTGAAGTTGACCAATCGGCAGATGGCATCTTCATTTCTCAGGGCAAGTATGTGAAGGATGTCCTGAAGCGCTTCAAGATGGAGGACTGTAAACCTGCCATCACACCTGCAGCAACAGGTTTGAAGCTGAGCAAGTTGGATACAGGGAGGAATGTCGACCCAACCCTGTTCAAGAGGCTAGTTGGTAGTCTGATGTATTTAACTGCAACTCGACCAGATCTGATGTTCAGAGTCAGTCTGATTAGCCGTTTCATGGAGACTCCAAAAGACACGCACTGGAAAGCAGACAAGAGGATCTTGCGCTATGTCAACGAGACACGAAACCATGGCCTATTTTATGCCAAACAAGATCAATTGGAGCTAGTGGGCTTCACGGAAAGTGACTGGGCTGGCAGTACCGATGATCGGAAGAGCACCTCTAGGTATGCTTTCCATCTCGGATCAGGGGCAGTATCATGGGCGTCCAAGAAACAACCCATCGTTGCGTTGTCCACAGCCGAAGCAGAATATGTCACCGCCATGTTAGCCGCATGCCAGGCAGTTTGGCTGTGAAGAGTTCTGAGTGAACTGAACTTTCCTCCGGATGGTGCGACAATAATTTTCTGTGATAACAATTCAGCCATTGCACTCTCAAAGGATCCCGTGTTCCATGGCCGGACGAAGCACATAGACATCCGGTATCATTTCATCAGAGAGCTGGTGAAATTTGGTGAAGTACAACTACAGTTTTGTAGGTCCAAGGAGCAGCTGGCTGACATCTTCACGAAGCCTTTGAAGGAGGAAGACTTCAACAGATTGCGAGAGCAGCTTGGAGTCAAAGCGCTCGTGAAATCAGAGCTAAAGGAGGGTGTTAGAAAAATTAACCCAGATTTCATGCCTGTGCCCAACTGCGCTCCGAACCTTGGGCGAAACCGGATTGCGCTCCAGACATGGGCGAAGTCGGACTGCACTACCGCAGTCTGAGATCCCGGCAAAGGGCTGACATGACGCCGCACCTACCCTCTAACAGATGTGATTCTTGTGCGGCGATTGGTTAGAAACCCTAGTTGAGGGCTTGTCAGGACCTGTCTGAGGACAAACCCTAATCCTCCCCTTCTGCGGCTATATAAGGAGTCTTAGGTATTTCAGATTGTAAAAAAATGAGCAAAGAAGAAGAGAGGAGGAAGAGCAGTGCAAGAGGAGCAGAGGCAAAGAAAAGTATCTCAGCGAGCAGTTTGACTCAGCTGATTAATGTCTGAGCAGCCGACTCGACATTTTGTCTGTTTAACTTATCCTGCAGTGCAGCCTGCAGATGATTGTAATTTCCTCGGTTGAGGAACTCTGTAACCCCCGTTTAATATAAATAAAGTTTGCTGTTTGTTTTCGGCATCTTTTAGGGTTTGCAGTTTGTTGCTCTCTGTTTCGGCGTCTCTCTCTTCTCATACAGGTGTTGCCAAGCCAGGCAAACCCAGCGGCAGCCGCGGAAGAAGAACAAGTCTGAAGCGGCTTTCCAAGTTTGCTTCCGAAGTTCACGGTTAAGACTGGAGCAGCTCGAGTGCACGAGAAGTCCGAAGTTGGCCTCAGTCCCCTCTTCACCCTGCACAGTTCGTTGGCTGCCCGAAGTTCGAACTTCGCCCAAGTTTCGGGCGAAGTCCGTCGCAGCCGCGAAGTTCGAACTTCGCCCAAATTTCGGGCGAAGTCCGTCGCAGCCGCGAAGTGCGAACTTCGCCCAAGTTTGGGCGAAGTCCGGCTGCGGCCCCGAAGTGCGCACTTTGCCCAAGTTCGGGCGAAGTCCGTCTGCGCAGCCGAAGTGCGCACTTTGCCCAAGTTCGGGCGAAGTCCGTCGGCGCGGCCGAAGTGCGCACTTCGCCCAATTTCGGGCGAAGTCCGTCGGCGCGGCCGAAGTTCGAACTTCGCCCTAGTTCGGGCGAAGTCCGTCGGCGCGGCCGACGTTCGCACTTCGCCCTAGTTTGGGCGAAGTCCATCGGGCCCCCGACTTGGGCACTGCACTGTCCGAACAGCGCCGTGCAGACTTCGGCAAAAAAAAAAAAAAAAAAATTCTTCACAAACATGTATTTAAAAGTTATTTTTGATGTAGGTTGTATTTCTTGTTAGCCCTAATAATATTGACATTATTTTTATATAATTTTTTTTTAGTATAGTAACATTAAAATTGTTAAACGGTTGGTAATAATGGATATATAGTTTGACATTTTTTGAATTTAAATATTTTTTTTTGTGAGTGTGAAAAACTTCTAGAGGTTTAGGGTTGGGTGTTCTCTTTTAAATGTAAAGGATCTTAATGGCCAAGATAATGTCAATTTTATTAGTGTATTGTGTTCATATTATAAATAGAGAAATAATTTTTCAAGAAATGAATGCTTGTAACTATAATTTTATTTAAAAGAGTAATTTTTAATAGAGTTATTGTTTTTTTTAGAAATTATGCAGGCATTTATTAATATATTTTTCCAAATTTTATGTCAATAAACAAATAATGTGATGTTATCTAGCTAATAAATTAAATAATAATTTATTGGATATTTTATCAAAATAATGATTTTATAGTTGATTCCAATATATTTATTTCCAAATATCTTATTTGAATTTACTTTTAAATTTTAGTTTTAACTTAAATTAGAATTTATTAAATCTCTATAATCCATCTCTTCTTATAAATGATGTTCCTTTATCCATAGGCTCTCATCAAGCTCTCATCAAGTGTCTTGTAGATTCAATAAGTTATTAATATCTTTGAATTATTAAAAATATATAAATGTATCTAAACTACAAATCCCAATATAAGGTGGTACAAAAGACAATTCTATCAATTAGCTTGTAAAAAAAACAATTTATGTTTTAGAGTTGTATAGCATAGTAGGGTATAACAAATTCTCCCAAAAGAATATTAATTTCCTTATAGTTAATGCAAATGAAAATAATCAACAAATTATTAGACCTACAATACCATTTTAATCATAGTACAAGTGCTTAATATGTGAGGTGCACCATGGGACAAGGTGCACGGATATCTATTATAATCTAGTGAAATAATTAGTAGAACAAAATCTTAAGAACTACAAGAATGTCCTAGATGTATAACATCTAAGGTAAGAAATATAGAAAAAAAAACTTATTAGAACCTCAAAAGGAAGAACTAAAATTGCAAATCAAGATGACAAAATATGAGTAGAAAAGAAAGAAAATAAATCAAGAAGACATAACCTTTAATACAAACGTATGTTTTATGGTTATTCATTATTCAATTGTTCACCTCTGATTTTGAGAAGACTTTCAAATACAGATTGGTTGGTGGTTTAGCTTATCTTTTATCTTGGTTCATAATGTTTCTTGGTGATCTAGATGACAATCCACTATTTGTTTGTTATCCACAAAAGTTGAATATTCATGTTACCTATAAGGCAACAAAGTAGCTTTGATGGATCTTTATGATTTTGTAGTAAATGGATGTTCGTGATGATTAGAATACCATTATCTTATTTGTAATCTAATGTTTCAGCAATGAAGAAAACACATTGAGATTTAAATGCAATATTTAAGATGGTTGTATTGTATGGGATGTTTGATCGATTAGCAAAGCATGTAACAAAAATCTTAGATAAGGTCCTGTCATATATATTTCTTTTGGACAATTCATGTGGAGTAAGTGACCTCATATCCTAAATCAAGCTTCCAATTTATAAAGGAACTTTAAAATTACATTAACATTCAAGAAATTAAATCTTACAAAGGACTCTAAATCATTGACCTTAATTAATTTAAAATATAAAAAATAAATTCTTCTAAAATAAACTGATATAATAAGATATGCAATTTAAAGAAATAATGTTATTTATATAAAATTTATAGTAACAAAAATATTAAAAATTATTTAAAAAAAAAAATCTACATATAGTATAATATAAAACTAATTTTTTTAATAATATTTTTAATTAAAAGTTTATAGCTAATATAATATAATTAACGCTCCCTATTTATTTATTTATTTTTTCTTGAATGAAGCAGATTGGGCTGAACAAGCCACTGTTTCCATTTTGTCATCCCAAAATTGAGGCATTTCTCGTTTGCTCTGTCTCTGCTATGGATGTTAAGGGCAAGGGAGAAAAACTTCAAAAGAATAAAGAATTTTGCAGATCTTTGAAGTGTTTCTAGGCATCGATAGTTTTTGATCTGTATCTCTGACGTATTCCTATTTGAAGCTTTGACCAGTTACCTTTATAATGTTCTAGTACAATTATGTCACATTTGTTTCTGTACGGTTTTGCAGCTTTTATATTTTTTATTTTGATTATATTTTGAGCTTGAACTTACGTTGTAACATATTTTTTCGTTTTCAGTTAGATATATTTTTGGGGGTTGTGGTAGATTGAGAAGTTATTTAAGACATAGTAGTGTTATCGTGATTATTATGCAAGATATTATTATTTTTTTAATAGTTTGTAATTTAAGAGATTGAGTTAATGTCATTTGATATATATATATTTATTTTTGGGTTGTAGTAGATTGAAAGTTTATTAGTATTATCGTGATTATTATGCATAAAATTATTATTATTTTTTAAATATTTTATAATTTAAGAGATTGAGTTAATGCCATTTGATATATAGATTGGAGGTATAAAAAACAAATTAAGAGATTGACAAACCTAACATCCAAATAAAATTCAGATTCACATCTGCAAAATCTCTTTACAAAGTTCTAGGGTATTGTTGGGACCTCTCAATTTATAAAGTAAAGAGAGCACCTTATCCTCTCACTTTATGAATGAATAAAGCCTACCTGGCCTTTTCGAATCTATGAGCTTTATTGTTACATAATCTGTCTTCTAAATTAATCTTTAAGCAACTTAGAGGAAAACTAACGTTTTGAAACAATGATAACGATGGAGTGCTTTCTAGAAGTTTCTTGAGAATTGGTTCCCATGATTTTCTTGCAAGAATAAAAAGAGATCCAATAGCTGTCATTTTCATTAATAACACTGCCATTATTTGTTAGGTTTCAGTTGTTACCTTGCACCTATGTGAGGGTTTCCAGAAGATACAATGTGCATAAGCTAAATTGGGTGGCTAGATTTTTATTTATGTGCAAAAGTGGATTAAATCCACAACCCTCATACAAATTTAGAGAAATAAAAAGGGTTAGAGGAGCGTTGTAGAGGAGGTGGATTAGGGTTTTAGAGGAGCATTAAAAAGAAGATAAATTAGAGTTTCAGAGGAGTGTTGCAGAGGAGATGGATTAGTATTTCAAAGGAGAATTATAGAGGATGCAGATTAGGGTTTCAGAGGAGCATTGTAGAGGAGGTAGATTAGGGTTTCAGAGGAGCGTTGTAGAGGAGGAAGATGAGCATTACAGAGGAAGTGGATGTTTGGTTGGGCAACTTTGACCCCATTGCTGAAGAAGCTAAGTTCATGAAGGTGGGTCCATTTGACTCCCATGACCCCTCATTTTTGTTTGAATGGAAGGAGTGGAATCCTAGTAAGCTTAGAGGTGGGAACCAGTAGAACTTGTAGGGATGACCCCATTCCTCCTAGTGCACCTTCATTTACAAAAGTAGCCATTGACAGTAATGGATGATTTGAAATCCTCTTCGACATTTTTACTCTATCGAATCAGATCCATATTCCCGATAGTTCATTAGATAATATCCTGAAAGATGGGTTGTGAAATTTTGTTAGAATATTCTAAGGTAGGAGGTCAAATATTGATTCTCTAAGGATATGGGCTTTGGAAATATGGAGACCAATAGGGTCTCTAGAAATTGTGACCATCCCAAGAAATTTATTCCTTATCAAGCTCAAATCTGAGGAGGATTCAAAGCGGATCTTAGAAGGGGGTCCATGGATTTTTGGAAAATGAGGTTTATTTCTGTGTAAATGGGGCTCAAATTTTAATCCCTCGATGTGGAGCATTAATGTTGGTCCACTATGGGTCAAGCTACTAGAATTACTTCTTCATATCTAGCATGAGAGAATCTTCCAAGCTATTGCTAAGATGATTGGGGATTTAATTTTCTTCGATCAGAGCAGTTCTAAATATCAATTGCTCTATGCTAGAATGTGTGTGATGGTAGATATTGAGAAGGATCTGTAGAGCTTTGTTGAACTCTTTTCTAATATTGTTACCTAGGTTCATAATATTGAATATGAAAATAAAACCCAAGGTTGTCAGGAGTGTGGTAAGGGTGGGCACCATAAGAGATTATGCCCCCTAAATCCCAAAGCTCTAATTACTTGAATGATCCATAAGGAAAATCACAAAAAGCTCAGTGAAAATTGGGTGCCTAAGAAAAGCCCTCAAGGACAAGATTTGATATCTATCTCTCAAGTTGGACTTAGTGAGGAATTATAGGAAGAAGCTCTTCTTCCATCAATTATATTTGATGGAGAGGAGGAGTTCAACACGGTTGTTATGAAGAGAAGGGAAGTAAGACCAGTAGCAGGGGATATTGTTCAAATTCCTAAATTAAGGGGGAGTGGAGAAGAGGTAAATACATCTACTCTTATCCTCCAAAATTCCTTTGACTATCTTGACATGGATGATCTAAATATTCAACAGTTAATGGAAATCTCTATAGCTTCTCCAAAAACTATGTTTGAGAAAGGTTCTCCAGGTTCAAAGACCAAATTTCATAGGAAATATTGAATTAATGTAGGGGAAGGAATAAAAGTGGGGAGACCCAGCAACAAAACACTCAAAAAAAAAGATATCAACTCTAAAATTGCTAATGAAGTACAACCCCTTCTAAAGAATAGTTTTGAGGTTCCATATCCCGATGAGAATGAGATTGTTCCAATCATGGAGACTTGAAATAAATGTGTTCAGGTGTGTGTCCTGAGAAAAGGATTTCTTTCTGTGGGGTCAAAAAATAGTGGGCAACCCTCCTAGGACCTCTCTAAGAAATGCTTCGATCATGTGATTTTTATTTATTTTTGGTTTAGTTGTTTGTCAAACTGTATATTTGATCTAGTTTTAGGCAAGATTATTTTCTCTCTATTCTCTAAGCACCCTGGTTGTTTTGGGTGTCGATTTCTCCTATGCTGGCCCCTGTTGCCAGTTGGTTGTTTGACCATGACAATCTCTTGTATTTTATTTCTTGATATCTTTTTTATAGATCTAAGGTTTGGGATGCCTTTCAAAATCCTAATTGTAATAGGTTTGAGAACCCTTCAAAAAATTCCTTCTACCAACCAAAAAAATGTAAATAGAAGAGACACTTAATCTGATCCTACTTCTTATCACGCTTTACGCTAATCCAAAGTAACCTACAATGCTTGACTACTAGTGCTATCCCAAAATGGGTCTAAGATTTCTACAAGTGGTAACAAAAAACCCAACCAATGACTAGTCATCCTCCATTGACCCACAAGGCTTAGTCGACTCCAGAATTATCCTCATCCTTAAATAAGTCCTTGTTGGTAAAAAAAATAACCTTTTGGTTAAGCTCCAACCATTCACAAGTGTCCATATTCTAATTAGAATCCAACATGTATCCAAAAATACTTTCATTACCATGTTTAGCCAAAAATTTGTTACATTATTTTATCTATTAACATAGAATGAAATGGTATCTTTGAATTGTTGCCATATGGACTTAATTTGGCTCACAATGTTTCTTATCCTCTAGACATTTGATCTAAAATTTCTAATAACATCTAGAAACCCCACCATAATTTGTGAGTCTTATTTAACTATGATCTGTCTAACCCTATTCTCCCAAGCATTGAAAGAACCTTGTCTTCATTGATAGTAGCCCTTACAAGATCCTCTAACTCCTAATGAAGGATCTTTCCCTTGAAATATATTATAAGAACACCAATGCCTACTCCCCAAAATTATCCTTAGCTACACCACTAGAATTAATATTCTTCCAACTCAGGGAAGGGGGCTACCATAATCCTAACTTTTGCAACTTGATCAAATTTTAATCCCTCGATGTGGAGCATTAATGTTGGTCCACTATGGGTCAAGCTACTAGAATTACTTCTTCATATCTAGCATGAGAGAATCTTCCAAGCTATTGCTAAGATGATTGGGGATTTAATTTTCTTCGATCAGAGCAGTTCTAAATATCAATTGCTCTATGCTAGAATGTGTGTGAGGGTAGATATTGAGAAGGATCTGTAGAGCTTTGTTGAACTCTTTTCTAATATTGTTACCTAGGTTCATAATATTGAATATGAAAATAAAAACCAAGGTTGTCAGGAGTGTGGTAAGGGTGGGCACCATAAGATATTATGCCCCCTAAATCCCAAAGCTCTAATTACTTGAATGAGCCATAAGGAAAATCACAAAAAGCTCAGTGAAAATTGGGTGCCTAAGAAAAAACCTCAAGGACAAGATTTGATATCTATCTCTCAAGTTGGACTTAGTGAGGAATTATAGGAAGAAGCTCTTATTCCATCAATTATATTTGATGGAGAGGAGGAGTTCAACACGGTTGTTATGAAGAGAAGGGAAGTAAGACCAGTAGCAGGGGATATTGTTCAACTTCCTAAATTAAGGGGGAGTGGAGAAGAGGTAAATACCTCTACTCTTATCCTCCAAAATTCCTTTGACTATCTTGACATGGATGATCCGAATCTTCAACAGTTAATGGAAATCTCTATAGCTTCTCCAAAAACTATGTTTGAGAAAGGTTCTTCAGGTTCAAAGACCAAATTTCATAGGAAATATTGAATTAATGCAGGGGAAGGAATAAAAGTGGGGAGACCCAGCAACAAAACACTCAAAAAAAAAGATATCAACTCTAAAATTGCTAATGAAGTACAACCCCTTCTAAAGAATAGTTTTGAGGTTCCATATCCTGATGAGAATGAGATTGTTCCAATCATGGAGACTTGAAATAAATGTGTTCAGGTGTGTGTCCTGAGAAAAGGATTTCTTTCTGTGGGGTCAAAAAATAGTGGGCAACCCTCCTAGGACCTCTCTAAGAAATGCTTCGATCATGTGATTTTTATTTATTTTTGGTTTAGTTGTTTGTCAAACTGTATATTTGATCTAGTTTTAGGCAAGATTATTTTCTCTCTATTTCTCTAAGCACCCTGGTTGTTTTGGGTGTCGATTTCTCCTATGCTGGCCCCTGTTGCCAGTTGGTTGTTTGACCATGACAATCTCTTGTATTTTATTTCTTGATATCTTTTTTCTAGATCTAAGGTTTGGGATGCCTTTCAAAATCCTACTTGTAATAGGTTTGAGAACCCTTCAAAAAATTCCTTCTACCAACCAAAAAAATGTAAATAGAAGAGACACTTAATCTGATCCTACTTCTTATCACGCTTTACGCTAATCCAAAGTAACCTACAATGCTTGACTACTAGTGCTATCCCAAAATGGGTCTAAGATTTCTACAAGTGGTAACAAAAAACCCAACCAATGACTAGTCATCCTCCATTGACCCACAAGGCTTAGTCGACTCCAGAATTATCCTCATCCTTAAATAAGTCCTTGTTGGTAAAACAAATAACCTTTTGGTTAAGCTCCAACCATTCACAAGTGTCCATATTCTAATTAGAATCCAACATGTATCCAAAAATACTTTCATTACCATGTTTAGCCAAAAATTTGTTACATTATTTTATCTATTAACATAGAATGAAATGGTATCTTTGAATTGTTGCCATATGGACTTAATTTGGCTCACAATGTTTCTTATCCTCTAGAAATTTGATCTAAAATTTCTAATAACATCTAGAAACCCCACCATAATTTGTGAGTCTTATTTAACTATGATCTGTCTAACCCTATTCTCCCAAGCATTGAAAGAACCTTGTCTTCATTGATAGTAGCCCTTACAAGATCCTCTAACTCCTAATGAAGGATCTTTCCCTTGAAATATATTATAAGAACACCAATGCCTACTCCCCCAAATTATCCTTAGCTACACCACTAGAATTAATATTCTTCCAACTCAGGGAAGGGGGCTACCATAATCCTAACTTTTGCAACTTGATCAAATAGTTATCGTTTTATACTTTAAATAGTAACATTTAAGATTTTTTCTACATTTAAAGATTTTTTTATTGGTTATGTGAGATGGAAACAAGTTTTATTATAGAATTTTTTTTATAATTATACATCTATTACTTATTGCTTGATAAGATTCTCCTCCTTGAAATTAGAGGAATATAACTAGTTGAACTACTATCACTAGAATTATTATTAAAAAGAATAATAATATTTTAAAATTTTAGTTATGTTGCTTTTAGTTTAGATGCATATATAATTTAATTTATTTTTTAATGGTTTAAATTTGTTAATTTAAAATTCTAGGTATTCTCACTATTTTATATTTTTTAATCCTTTTTTCCTTCACAGTTTTTTTTTTTAAATTTTATTTAATTTTCTACAAAATGGAATTAATTTTAATATTTAATTAATATTATACATTTAATAAATAAATTGTATGTGGCTTGTATTGGAGGAAACTACTATCAAAATACCAAAACACTACATTTGTTGTTAGATCAATTAAACCATATCCAAATTATTTGGTTCAATAAATATATTCTTCATTTTGTTTTTCAACAAACATATTATTCATCTTCGTTAAACCATTATGTTTCTACAATCAAATTCTTGCAATCATTCTCAATAATAGTTGAAAACTCAATTCGCTAATTCTCTTCTATAATTTGAGTTTCACCAATACAAATATCAACATCATGATTCACTAAATTATCTTCCACCCAATTTCCTTCTCTATAGATATGCTTACATTTGCAAGAGTGTGCTGATATTCATCAATAATAATATTTCTTTCTTATCTAAATCCAACATTAATTTTTAGCATTAAAAATAATTTGTGAACCATCATCAACAGAAATATTTTTTCATCATAGTTGTTAGTTGAAGTTCCATATGATTCTAAGTGATACAAAATTTCCTTCATTATTTTGAAAAAACATCACCTCAACCAATTTTTTCCACATTTTTGTTGGAAGCAATATCTAGATTAATTTTGATAAATTCAATTTAGAATATTTTTATTTTACCATAGATTAAGGAAGTATTTGTTTTTTTTTTTCTTATTTTACACTCCATTGTCCATTGTGATAGACAACCCTTTTATGTATATGCAAATAATGTAAATAAGAGGTTAGAAACTCATTTTCAAGGCTTTATATATCTTGTGATAACCACCATGTCTATAAACATTATGCAAGAGATCCAATAATTTAGTTCCAAACTTGGGCATGAATTTGATATTTATGTTTAAAAAATTTATTATTCCTTTTAAGCCATACATTATAGTAAATACTAGTAGGACCAATCCTCTACAAAATACATAATTCATCAACTTTCTCAATGTTCATGAGCTACCCATTATATTTTCAAAATTTTAAAGTAGCAACTCCAAATGGTGTAAGGAAACAGATAGTGAAGATGTAAATAATTTAATATTTTAAGATTCTTATCAAATAAGAAACACTAACACGTCTAAATTATCCTCTTCTTTGTAGACTTATTTCTATAAGAATATTTATTTATACCTTTAGAAGTTAATAATTCTCAAGCTAATAGTTTTCATTTTGAATCATAGATACAAGGACAACGTGTCAACCAAGCATAAAACCAAAAAATTGTGTAATCCCCAACTAACATATCTATTAATCAATTACAAACTATTTCATATGAAGTTTAATTTTGGTGATCCTTTAGGTAGGATTCATTTATTGAATAATTTTATTGTATCGACCTATATATTTTGATGTAATTTCCCAACTCATTCCTTTATATTTGAATAATATCCAATCAAGTTTTTTCCCGAAGGTCGATAAGTCAGCATTTTTTTTTTTTAGAGTTTACCTCTCTACTATTATTTCTTTTACAAACCCTACCACACTTACAAAGAGAAAATCTAATTTTTCCTCACATATTTCTAAGGGGAAAAACTTTGAATTTTATCAAATTTAGATGTAACTACTAATAGTATTAAAAATTACATCATGTAAATAGGGATGTATTGCAATGTAGAATTAATGAGTTCTAGTCTTCCAAAAATAGTTAAGAACTTATATTTCTAACTTTTCAAATAATATTTCATTCTATCCAAATTGAGTGCAAACATTCCTTATGATTTGCTTTATCAAACAAAGGAATACCCAAATATTTTGATGAAAAATTTCTAATTTTAAGGAATACACAAATATATACCAAACAATTCCAATTTTAAACCCTAAGATATCCACACTAATTTATTGTAAATCTATGGTACTATTAATGAAATAGATCTTGGATTTTGTATTATTAATGAAATTTCTAATAATATTATTATAGAATGCTAATAATTATTTAAACTTCATGACCTCAATGACCAAGGATTGACACAAAAGAAATATATCATCAACAAATTGAAGATGATATTCAAAAGGATCCTTTATTGCAACCTTAATCCCTTTGATTTTACCTTCAATTTTTACCTTTTAGAAAGCTCTCCCTAATGCCTTGAAAATAATAATAAATAAAATGGAGATAGTAGATCACCCTTCCAATGTCCATGTGATGACTCAAAGTATGTAGAAAAATATTCATTGATCCATATATAATATTTTAGACTATTATGATGATATATAATCCATTGACACCAACCTTTGAACAAATCCAAACTTTTTAGGAATCTCGAGTAGAAAACTCTATTAAACACTATTGTATACTTGGTTCATGTCTAATTTTAGAAGCATACATTGATTTTAAATGAAATTAAAAAATGTATCACCTCCTATGCAATGAAGAATTTGTTTACCATATATAAAACTAGCTTATTCCTTTGAGATAACACAATATACAATGATTTTCAACCTATTTGAAATAATTATTGATATAATTTTATAAATCATATTACAAAGTTTTAATCAATAAAAAATATTAAAATATTTTGTCTAGCTATTCTTGGGAACAAATGTAATAATGGTGGTATTGATATCACTTATTACAATGTTCATTTTTTGAGCCTCTTTAGCCACAACCAACATATCATTCTTCAATACATCCTATTTTTTGAAATAAAATTTTAAGAAATCCATCAAGATGAGGTACCTTAATATGATGTGAAGAGAAAACTTCCTTGTGTAGATCTTCCATAGAAATATTATTCACCAATATTTTGTTTTTTCATTGTGCAATAATTGATGGAATATTTTACAAAAGCTTACACTGTATTTTTATCTTGCCTAGCATTTGATATAATATCTTTGAAATAATTAATTATTTCTATATTGGTGTCTTCTTCTTTCTCAATATTTCTTCCAATTGGAGATGAAATATTTGTTATGCAACAAAATTTAAAATTATCTGGTTATTTCAGAAAAAACCAGTATTTCTATATCCTTCCTTGAGCCATCTCTCCCTAGATTTTTGCAATGAATATAACATTTTTTTCAATAGATTAAGAAAATTAGAAAATAATTGCTTTTGTTGAACATAATAATCCTGGTCCATTTTATTGTTTTCTACTATTCCTTGTAAAAATTTTAAATATTGGATTTAATTTCTTCCTTTTTCTAAAAATATGTTATTAAAAGATTTGTCATTCCAAATATTTATCTTCACATTTAAATATATTGTATTTTGAACAAAATTATAATACATAATCCTTCAAAATTTTCTTCATCCCTCCAGAACATAACCATCTAGAAGAAATTAGGGTCTTGGAGGTATACATTAGAAAAGAAAAATAGTTTTCGGATGACCATGATTAAATAGATAATATCTCAAGAGGGCAGGTTTGTGATTTGATTGTACATGCATGTAATAAAATATTTTAATATATTATATATTATATTTGCCACCATGAGTTAGTTAACAAAAAATTATCTAATAATTTTGTTATATTTGTTTGCGCAATGTATCTATTATCCCATGTATATTAAAAAAGGAATAACCTCCCAAAGGTCTTTATTATAACCAAATGAAGCAAATATTACACTGAGTTAGATCATATAGAAGTATTGGAATTATTTTCTAAATGGGATAGAACTATGGTAAATTCACCCTAAGAATCCATAGCTCACAAATAAGAATTATTATTATATTTTATAAAAGTATGTTAAGGTCGTTCAAACATTTTCCATGAGGAGAAACTATTGTTGGATCACATACATTTATAACCCCAACTTTGTTATTTTACCCTTTTTGAAAAAATATACCACTATCCTAATTACTTTTTGGTTCTAGAAATTATCCATCCCATTTACATATATCCCATATTGTTGCAAGACCTTCAAAAACTTCTATAGAAGAAACTACCAAATAATACTCCATTATACATTTTTTTAATGTATCCTTAAATTTTCCATACTTCATTTTGTTTTTCATACTAAAATAGACTTAAGACTATAATAATCTAAAAATTTCTTAATGATCTCTTATTTAAATAGTTAATATTTGAAATATAGAATTTACATCATCACTTTCTAGTTTAATTTATAGGTTTAGTCCCACTTATTGTTTTTTTATACATAGGGGAGTTGGTTACATCCACATTATTATTATTTTTTTTATTACATAGGAGAGTTGGTAACAACTACTATTTTTAGTAACTGGCCAGTGTAGGGTTCAAAACATAGGGACTAAAACCACTAAATCTATTCATCTCATTAAGGTTAACTAGTATGATATGGGGACCATCGTTGCTTCGAGATTTGTACCATCATCATCAGTCATACTACTACCTTTAGCACAAAGTGGGCATGCCCGTGAGGTTTGAACAATAGGGGTTGCTCCCAAAAATCCTATATCACCTCATTATTGTTGATCCAATGTGAGCGGGAGCACCGGTTGCTCAAGAATTATACGTAATCGTTGATCTGGCATGCACTCAAATGATTGAGATTAGATTACTACCTTTGTAACAGGCTTGCCCCTGAGATTTGGACCTAGGCCTCTTCTTGGTAAGTGTTTGGCCAATAGTCAACTACAATTACACCTAGACCTTGGGGGCCAATCCCACTTCTTGTTAACACCTATGATATTTTTTTTGGGTTTTCCAAATCAATATCCCTTTAACTTTATTATTTTTGTCTTGATTTAAAGGTTTTCTTCTCTTTTTTCCATTCCCACAAACACTTCTCTCTTCATAAATATCTTCGAATTTTCATGTTTCCCATAGTTAAAAATATTTTTTAAATATTTATTTTCCCCTAGAGAATATAAAATGCAAGTAATAGACTTGTAAATACTTTCATCATTATGTTTTCCCAAAAACCCTAGCTTACCATAATGTACTAGGATGAAACTCCATAGTAGTTAGTTTTTTATGATATTTTCAAAATCCTAAATTTCTATGAATATCCTCCATATGAATTTATTTATTTTGTTACTCTTGAAACCATAAACCATAAGGGCTACACTCTATACTAATTTCTTTATAATTTCTAGGAGACAATTTTATAATGCTCCATGAAAATAAAGATGTTTTTTTGAGGTTAAACTTACCATTTTATCTTTTTGCTTTAAAATTCAACTCTTTATCTTAATTTACACATTTAAATCCTAAATTAGATTTTTTATAGTGTTATTCCTCATTGTTTTTTATGTTTTTTATTCTAATGGTTGATTTGAGCAAACTATAATGATATTCACCATTTGGTTATGTAGAGGGTCTTTCTTTACCACTTTTATACTAGAGCCAAATCCTTAAATTTGCCTAGCTTGTATCATAATATGATATTGATTAAAATTGATGTTTGTCTCATGTCCAAAATTTTCTCTTTTTTATGTCATTTTCACTTTGCAATCTCTTGCCATTTGTCTAATCTAAGGATATTTTTAAATATAATATCTTTCATAATCCACTTTTTAATCCAATTCTCTTTTCTTAGATTTACTATTAGATTTTGGTATAGTATTTGAAATACCGAAATATTAATGGCAACACATATTTGGGTGTATAGGACATGCCTTTGATCTGTAATGGTCGGTCACTTCTAGATGAACTATAATAGAATATTGTGATAAGCTAATATGTAAACTGAAAAAACCTAATACACATTGGAAGCCATTGAATAGTCTCTATCTCTATAGTTAAAAAATATCACTCTATGTTATTAAATATAAAGCATCTTAGTTGCCTAAAACATGGGCATAAATCCATTATTTTATCAATGATTTTTGATCTAGAAGAGATGATGAGGGAAAAACCTTTAAAAAGAAAATTCATGGAGTAATATGAATTCAATCCCCACTTCCACTTTGTCAAATTTTGAATCTTTAAAAACCTCACTATTATCAACTGAACATACATATTAACCCTTTGGTTTTAAGAGCCATGATCTCATGCTCGATTATCTTGTCCTTAATAATCAATTTTATATTATTGTCTATTATGTTGACAATATTTACCATAGATTCTCTTTTCCCCTTGTCGTTGACTAGGGCATCCATACTTCTATCTAGGGCATCCTTGCTTCTAGTTAGGACATAAAATAATGATTTTCATAACATGATACCCATATTTTCTTCAAAACAATCCTTCAGTTTTTGAATATTTTTTATGATCTAGAATATAAAATGTGATGCTTAGTCCTTGATTGAAATTTACTTCTTGCTCACACATTCTTCCTATTGGTATTGATAACATTTTCTTACCTTCTAAAATAAGAAAATTTGAAGCTCATTATTGGCTTGTACTTGCTCCTAGCTAGTTCTCCTAATGGATTACACTTACTATCAATTAAAATGTGTGATTCATTTTATTAATTTATGTTATATTACCTGTTAGTAATTTGTTATTAATTATATTTTTTATTGTTAAAATATTTATTACCTAGATTTATCTTCTTTTAGCATTAATATTTCATTATGGATATTAGTATAAATAATCAAAAAATTATTTACTACTAAATTATTATGTTGTAAATTATTATTTTTCTTCCCCCTCCTCTCGTCCTATGAATCCTATGTTGGGTAGATATTATTGGTATCTCTCTCCTACTTTTTAGGACCTCCATGGATTATCCTAAGACTTATCAAGATGTTCTTTCCCCTCCGTTGTGAGCACAATTGCTTGGCTAGATTGTCTTGAAGATTTTTTCTATGGCAACCTTTAGTGGTGGATGTCTTTCGATTGGATTCGCTAAGGAGATGGAGTTGTGGATTCTCTCTTGGTAGATCTTTTTGGGTTTTGGATTTGGACCCCGTGCTTCATCGCTATCTGTAGAGAGGAATTTCTTTGTTTATCTTCTGATCTAGGCTTCTGAAAGGGGGATCCTACTTTCCTACTTGCCTCTTCTATTGCATCCTAGGGTTTTCTCTCTATGCCTTTCCTAGTCTTAGAAGGGATCACATGTTTGTTATCCACTACTGAGTGTATTCCAGGTTTGTTTCTAGGATGGAATTTCTAGAGTGGTATCGAAATCTCTTAGAAAACCTATTTTATATAATTTTTTGGGATATCCTTTAGCATCCTTCTCTATTGCTTCTTCCTGGTCTTCAAGGTGTACCATGTACCTTATTGTTTAGCTATGGATGTTGATATTTTCGAAATTATTTCTAGATGGAATTTTGGTGGGGTTTGATGGGCTCTAGGATGGGTGATTTTTTGATGGATAAATGTCTTCTACATTTTCTTTTAGTCCTTGGGGAAGGGACCCTATGCTATTGTGCTAACTACTGAATATGGTCTCTCAATGTTAGTACCTATGTTGGATGTTCCCTTCCAATATCGAGATGTTGAGATGGACATAATATATTCACAACTTTCTTACCTTTTGGCTGTGCTCTTCATCTCCTTTGGAGTAAGATCTTGTGATTTATGAAGATCTCCTCTTACTGTTGATCCATATTCCAAGTCCTTAAAAGTCTCATTTTTATAGGGATTTTTTTTCTCTTGGAGTAGGATTATCTTCGTTGGGGATTTTGGTCCCCTACTTGTTTTCATTAGTGTTCGATCCTTCTCATATGCTTGCTAGATTTTCCAGTTCTGGCAGGAAAACCTTATTCAATTTTATTCATCTTTGTAGCATTCTAGTTTTTCCTAGTCTTGGTAGGAAAATTTGTTCAAATTTCATATCGATGGGAAAACCATGTTCTTTTTTTATTTATATCGGTAGTTTTCTAGCTTTCCCTAGTCTTGGAGGGAAACCGTGTTTCAAATTGGTCTTGGTAGTTTGCTAGTTTTTCCTAGTTTTAAAGTCTTGGTGGAAAAACCTTGTTCATTTTTTTTTTCATCTTGGCAATTTGTTGGATTTCCCTTATCTAGGAGGAAAATCATTTTTTAGTTTTAGTTCTGGTTTTTTGGTCTTACAAAGGGTTTATCCCTATTTTTATTCTTTTTTAGATCCTGAAGCTATTCTTCTCCAGCTTTTTCCACTTGTTGTACTCTCTTTGTAAAAGGGTCAGGACCCCTTTCATAACCCCTCCCTCCAATCAATCAAAATAAGAAATTACTAATCTTGGAAATACTATAGAATAAAAAGGTAATCAAATCTAATTTCCTAAAAATTATAATAGTAAATTATTATTTCAAGTAGATCATCAAGAAAAAACCTTGATAGTATTTCAAAGTGGCATGATATTGAAATAAAGATATTGCACACTAACATTATTTATCTATATGAAAGTCAAATTGTGATTGTTAAGTAGGACATGGGTACCAAATATGATGTTCTTATTCCTTATAATGGAAAGTCAACGGATATGTTTCTAGAAAATTTCACTAGAATTATTAAGTAATAAGTATAAAAAAATATATAAAAATGGAGATAAAACATGTTGTAAGAAGTTCTTGTTCTTATTATCCCTAGACATCATTTTAGACATGAAGCTATTTGTTTTTATAATTGGAATAATGATAGTAATTTTCAAATTAACACTAATTTAAAGTTATATAAAGATGTTAAGATGCACACATAATGAAATGTAAGTATGAATTGGGTCAAATATATGTTAAAGGATAAACCAAAACCCAATATATTCATGTGGTTATGAAGTCAATAGATCCTTTATTTGAATATTTTTTGTAAAATAAGAAAGGTATTAATCTGGACATTATTGTCAATATGGTCATACTATTTAAGGATGTTGAAAGTTACACACATAAAAATTTTGTGGAACATATTATATTTATTCTCATTATTATTATCTCTACAAGCATCTAAATTCATTCCCTTGTAGAAATAAATATTATAAGCCTTCATTCTCAAAATCACCATAAAATTTTTGCTTCAAAAAGTTATGTATCCTCCATTCTAAACACATTTTAATTAAGACTTGTTATTACATAATTATAACTTCATGTAGAATTTTTTTTACCCGCTTACATATATTTATTTAATTTATTATCATTTAATTTCCTTCCTTATTTATAATTTTTGAGCTAATGTGATTCTTTTATGAGATTAACATAATCACTCTTCTTGCATTATAATGCTTATGAATGCTTCCATCTATTTATTAATTTTGATTCAATACCTAAAGGATTAATGCTTATTTATATAGTATAATCTAATTTTTTTCAACTTCTCTTATTACTTCTATATTATGTTATTTTCATTCATACTTTTCAATCTAGTATCTAAATTTCAAAACATTATATTTGACATGCAATATTTATTTTGAACATTTTCATAACTAAAATATATTTAATCCATTAATTTCTATTAATGATCTTCAGTTATTTTTGTATTATTTTTTTATATTATAAATTTGGATCCTAACTTGATGTTAGGATTTGAATATGGTGATTGAAGTATAGTGTTTACTAATTTAAATTCAATATATACAATACTTTACTCAATTCAATCAATATTACCATATTGATATCCAATCATCTATTTATACTTATATCAAAAATTAAATCATGAATAATATTTATTTATCATTATTGTTAAAAATTTATTCAATCTACCATTATTTTAAATTGTAATTATGGGTATTAAAATAATATTATGTAATAATACAAATTTGGTGTTAATGTTCAAATTTCTAATATTTTGTAGAAGCATTCCAAAATATTCATTCACCATAATTGTATGCCAAAAATAAGTGTAGTGAGTTCTCACTATATTTATGGGGAGTAATACCATTTAACCTATGTTGGGAGGATGATCCTGGAAGAAGATCAAATCACCAAAGGATTGTAAAGAACTTAGGTAGAACCAGATAAACTAGAACTTTAGAGGAGAAAATAGACTGTGGTAGATACAAAAGTTCTAGTGACTTGAACTCCTTCGATGACAGGTATGATTAGAATTTCTATAAGACTATGAGGCTCCACAATGCATTAGGACTAAAATGAAGGCTTGGCCTAGGGATGGTCAACCAAATTAAAAAATTGGTCCCATCCATATAGTGGTAATGACAAAAATGAAAAAATAAAATAGAATAGGATTACCATAAGGCTTTTCAACTAGATCAAGGAATGCACTACATTTAGCTACACTCTCAGATCAAATCAATATTGGTCAAACTACCTTCAACTACACTCCAACAATTTGAAAGAAAATTTTGCTTTGAGATCTCTTAGCCCCAAATCCTTTCATGGAGGGCCTATAACCTCCCATCCCCCTTAGTTGAGGTTGCTATCACTACCCTAGACCTCATAAATGAGAATGTACAACATTGAAGTCATTATAATTCAACTTACAAAGGAGTAACCATGCATCTAAATTAATATATGGTAGAAAATTCCTACAAAATATCTATAGCTCCATATCATGAAACCTGAAATTTTGCACTAGAAATGGAAAAGTACTATACCATGAGTAGGAATTTTTAAAGAGGAAAAAATTGAATTCAAAGGATAAAATTCTTGATGTATTCTCTATAAATATGTATTCTTCTTCTCATTGTAAGGTATTGAAAGCTCTCCATCATTCTAAGGGATGGTTTCGTTCATTCTCCTTCATATCCTGACCTAGATCGAGCCTTGTGTAGACCACTGGGTAGTTTCCAAACCTATTATATCTACATATATGTAACTCAAAGTTCATGATAAAGTGAATCTATGATTCTTTACATAATCACAATCCTATTTTTTGCATGGTTATTTCATTTTTGCTACATGATCTCAGAGAGGCCTATGGTTTTCATGCATTATCATTTGTTGTGCACAAGTTTATCTAAACCTATAATGGTACCAAGGGGTTCTTATTTTTTCTTTGGTATATCACCACCCTTAGATAGACTAGGTAGTTTATGTTTCCTATAATTTTATTTATGCTTTTATTCTTTTTTCCCTTTTCTCTTAGAGTAGTTTATGCTAGGAGTAGGTTAACGAACTAGTGAGGAAGGATGACCACAAAATAAGACATCCAAAAGTAAGGAGCTATACTTGGGTTAAAAAAAACTACTAGTTTTCTAGTGGAGCTACATCCTATGCTGCCCTAGATTTCCTAATATTGATGACCTTCCACAAGGCATAGGGCATCAAATTCACCCACTTGATAGATATGGAAAGACATCAAAACTATGATCATATGGTGTCATAAAGCTTGAGGAGCATAAGGGAGTCATGATAGGTCTCTGAAAATTTTAGAATGGTATGCCTTATGGGATATAAATTTGAGAACATGCATCCCTTGATATAGAAGTTAGGCCATATTTTTAATGAATTTCATGATAAATAGATTTTTAAAGCACCCTATAGATTCACCTAACAACTCTACTAATAAATAAGAACCCAAAATAAGAAGAATCCATCATCCCTAAACTAAGGTTGTGATGAGAAATTCTATTTGGCCAACAAAATCCCTCACCTAGAAACTCCACTACAAGAAGAAAAATCCAAAGATACCATTAATAAGAGGATAAATATTGAGGTTCCAATGGAAGCCTTGGTCCATCTATTTTCAAGAAGCTTTGATTACATCCACTAAGAAATATTATTACAACCAAATATTTTAGTATGGCTATCTTTTGTCCCTCCTAGTCTAGAGTGAGGAGAGATCATTGAATATATTAGAGCCACAATCAAAATGATTAGAGTTTTCAACATTAGAACTTGATTTTCTACTATAATATGATGGTGAAGGCCTAGTGATACCACTAGAACACCTATAGGATATGGTATTCATAGTCTATCTACATTATAGCCACTAAGTAAGATGTAGCACTTTGGCTATTGGTATCCTCCTTCCAAGGAAAGGCTTATCAGGGTTTTGAATCCCTCCCTCCCCATTTCATTACCAATTGGGACCAACTAGTTAATATTGTTATGGATGGGTTTGTGAAAAATTAATCATTGAAGAAAAATATGGTCAATTGGAGATGCCAACACCTCCCCAATATGAGCACATATTTTTTGATGGAAATATCACTTTGGTATGAAGCACATACAAATAAAATCATGATATTCGATTGATCCCACCCTAAGAAAGACTATAGTATAGTAATCATAGCTACTCTAGGAAATAAATTCAATTTTAATTGTGCATCTCCACCACTTGAGATAAAAGTGTCCTATTAGTCAATCCAAAAGGAGCATAGAACATAAAATTTTTATGGTCAAAGGAGGATAATTTGTACATGGATAACAATGATTGGAAAGACCTAAGTCTCCAAATGAATGAGATACATGTACCAAATATGCAATATTTGACATGAGCCTAGAAACCCATTCTTTAACATGGAAAACCAATATGAATTCTTAGAAAGCATCAAGTCATATGTTCAAAAGGATAATCGCCCAAGATAAGAAAAATTTTATATCACTTTGGTCTAAGCATTGTATATTTTAATGAAAGAATGACATGTGACAGACTCTACTCCTAAAGGGGTGCCAAATTTTGTGTACCATAGTATAAATATTAGGCCACTACAAATAAAATTGTCAATGTAAAATATCAGTTAGATATTGATAGAGCCAAGTAGTTACATGTATAAGGGGAACATGTTCAAGGATATCATGTGCATAAGTAATATTGAATAGTATGCCAAGAAGTACACATAAGAGAAGGTTGCATGGATTATAGAGGCTATGGAATCAATGAAGGAATTGGAGGATCTAAAAAAAACACCATCATTAATTTGCTCACAACAAATATCATTAAAAATTAGAGATAGGGCGTAAAATGAAAATAACTTACCCATTATTGGGATTTCTATATAAGGATGACTATCTTTTGACATCGCACCATCCCTCAAAGAGAGCAACCTTTCTAACAAAATTATGTTCTTATCTTTGTGATTACATCACATAGCTAATGGAAGGAGGTTTTGGGGCAAGATGAAAGGATCAAAATATTATTCTACCTTCAAAGTAGTTAATCCCATAAAGGTGATTAAGATATCTATATGAGAAGGCTTCTAAACTAGTATCCTAAAGTTCCCAAAAGCAAACTAATTTATCAAATTAGGAAATAAGGTGACTCAATATTTTTGATGTTAGCTAAGAGCCTGATCTTGTCAAAGGAGACCTCTTAGCCAAAAAAAAAGAAGGCTCTAAGTATCATTCCTTTGGTAGGGGCCCTTATTAAAATATGATCTAGCACTCCCTACTCATCTAGGTAGGTGGGTGAAAATTTTGATCCCTCCTTTCTAGGAATTGACCTTGCAATTCTTGGTGAAGATTAAGAATAATGAAGGAAGAAGAAGAAGGCAGAATGTGCTAGATATGTTGGGCACTGCATGAGCCTCGTACAAGCTTGCATGCCTCTATGAATACCTGCATGAGGGATTTTTCTCCTTCCTTTGATTCAGTGGTTTTTTTTTTATTATGGGGTGTGTATTTTTTTAATTTTTGGGGTGTGTTGTTGCTACGCGAGAGTGTCTTTTCCTGATCCAAGTGTGGGATAGTTATAGCTTTTCCTGGAGGTATCCAATTCTAGAATAATATCTCATTTAAGGAATCCCTTCATGGCTCAAAATCTTATTTTGTTTGGCATAATGCGAATGATAACTCTTTAGGCCTAGATGGTCCTTCTTTGGAAGGAGGATTTTGTGCAAAGAGAGTTAATGGATTCTTGGAAAAGGCTAGGGAGTAGCCTGTTATTGTGATTTAGCCTAAGTCAATTGTAGATAATACGGATTACATGCAAAATCATGCTTTAATATGTAAATTTTTGGGTATTCACATCCCTTTCTTGGCATTTTAAATGTGGACAAGGAGTACTTGGAACCCTATTGGTAACATGGAAATCATGAGGGGAGCTAATAATTTCTTTCTGGTGGTGTTTTCTTGCTTGGAAGACTAAAATAGGGCTTTTTAGGGGGGGCCATACTTTTACAACTAGATTGGCATGTTTATTAAACCTTAGAACATGATTTTTAGTCCAACTGAGGATATTCCTTCCTGGGTTCCCATTTGGGTTAGGCTTTCATGCATTCCTTTGGAATTTTGGTGAATGGATATTTTGCATATGATTACATTGTTGTTAGGTAAACCGGTGGGACCATATCAGAAAACTTCAGAAAAAAGGTAGTCTCATGTACCCGTATTTGTGTTGAGTTGAATTTAGCTAAGCCTCTTCCTGATTTTATGAAAATATGTGTTGGGTATTTTTCTTGGGTTAAAAAATTAGGCTATGAAACTCTTCCTTTTCATTGCCAGTTGTGTCATGAGTACGATAATCTTCAGCGTAAATGCCCTAAAATGCCTGAGAATAAATCATCTAGTTCTAAAAATCTAAATCTACAATATTCTAGTGGGAGGTTAGTTATGTAAGACGTTGGGCTTGGTCAAGGGAGTGGTCCCATGGATGTTAGTGGGGTGGGTAAATAAGTCTTTGTTCTGGTTAAGACTCATAATAAGGGAAAAGGGTTGAAGCAGACCTTTACTGATAGACAAATGGATGGCTTACATAATAAGTTTGATGCCTTATATGAATTGGCATTTCTTGATGAAGGAAAGAATGCTAATTTGAATATGGATGCTCAAAATTTGACTAAGGTGCTAGACCATAATGGGAAACATGAAGTAACATATCCTTCTTTGGACACAACGTTGGAAATTGTTCCTATTTTGGAGGTGCAACATGATGGAGTGAAATGGGATGAACCTATTTTGGTTGATTTATTGAATACGGGTATAGGAAAGGATTCCAATACTAGTACTTCTCTAGGGTTTCTCTAAAATACCTTAAAAAAATGTGCCCCTACAAATCCAAATAAGCTGGGTAGGAAGAAAGATGCAGATAAACTTCATATGGAGGGAGAAACATTGGTTGAGAGTGGAGTGGTTAAACCCCTGGAGTCTCACTTTTCTTCTCTCTCAGAATTATTGCTCTTTCATGGAATGTGAGAAGTTTGAATAGCTTACCTCATCAAAAAACTATTTGGGATTTGGTGCGGGTGCATAAGTTGAATGTTGTTTTTCTTCAATAATCTAAATTATTTGTGGAGGGTTTATTTAGTATTGCTTCTAAACTCTGGGCTCGAGGTATTTGTCAGTGTTTTGGGGCTATGGGTAGTGCTAGGAGATTGTTAGCCTTTGAAATCCACATAAGCTTACTCCTATTTGGTGGGTCTCAAATAAGTTAGCTCTTTCTATGGTATCTTCTTGCCATGAATATGGAGAAGTTGTTTTATTAACCAACATTTACGCCCCCTCGGATCTTGCTTGAAAGGTGTTGCTTTGGAACCATATTAAAATTTTTTGGGCCTTGGTTTTATTCTATCCTTGCATTATAGTAGGATATTTTAATGCTATTTCTAGTATTTATGAGAAGCGAGGAGGTGTGGGTACTTTCGGGCTTGCCTCTAGGCTTCTTAATGATAATATTCAGCTTCTTAATATTGTATATATTAAGACGATGAATGGTGTGTTCACTTGGATGAATAGTTGGTGTGATTCTAACTTGATCTCTGAGAAGTTGGAAAGAATTATTACTTCTTCATATTGGGTTAGCAATTCTTGGGTTATTAATTCAGAGGTCCTTGACTGGAGGGGATCAGACCATTGGCCTATTAAACTTGCTATCTCTTAGAAAGGAATGGGTCATCATCCAAGTTTTAAATTTTAGTTAATGTGGCTTAGGGATCCCTATTTGTACGACTTGATGAAATTCTGGTGGATTCAGGGTTGTCCTTCCTATAGTACTGCTATGTACTCTTTTGTTAAAAGGCTCCAATTTGTGAAATTTCAACTCAAAAAGTGGAACAGACATTGTTTCAAAAATATATTTTACGATAAAGCTTTGTCCCAAAGTAGGCTTGATGTTATCACCAAATATATCAGAGATCATGGGATTACAGAGAAGAATCTACAGGAAGAGTCTAAAGCTTTGCATGAGCTTCAAGAGTGGGATCTTCGGGAAGAAAATTTTTGGAAGCAAAAGGTTAGATTGGAATGGTTACAGGAAGGAGATCAAAATACAACTTTTTTCTTTAACAATGTTAAGGCTCGAAGACATGGCAATGGTATTTCTTTGATTATTTCTTCTCAAGGTATTCAGTTGTCTGCTTCTCAAGGTATCTATCGAGAGGTTTTTTGGTTCTTTTTGTAGACACCAAAACAACACCAATCCGATTATGTGACTGCAAACACTGATCGCTTTGACAAACACAGCCCCCAGGGCAGCCCTCAGAGATCAAAAAGTGGTCCTAACCACTTTTACAACAATTTTGGAAGGTCAGAAGGAAATTTGGCACCTTCGGAAAACCTACTCCAAATTCATCCCACCCTGGGACGAATTCAAATTGGAATCCGTCTCACGAAGGGACGAATTCTGAATTCGTCCCTAGGTAGGACGAATTCTAGGTTTAACGGGCAAAAAGAAGAATGGCACCAAGTGGCAGCCAGAGACAGTCAGTTGATGACTCCTACCTCGCACGCATGTGTGGGTGGACAAATAGGCCATTAGAGGACTGTCACAAGGGCAGTTATGAAAGCCCAAGTCATGGAGGACTCCCCTCCCTCATGGGAAGACATGACTGCCACATGGCACCTATGACCAACACATGGCACTTATGCTTCCCTCTCAAAAGAGACCCCATGGGTCTATAAAAGGTGGGAATTTTCTCACCCAAAGGGATATTAGAGGCGATTTCAAGCAACGAAGTGCTGTCCGATTGAATACCCACTTGCATCCCTTTGATTCACCTTCTCACATCCACTAATCTCTTTCGCAAGGGAGGTTATTGGGTGGATTTTGGAAGCATGGATCCAACCCAAATCCAACATTTGACCACCTTACACCACCAATTTGTAGACATCCCAATCCTAAGAGGTTTTGGGCCCATCCCTAGTGGATTGGCACCAAGATCAAGTGCCAATGGTGGGAGGCCCACTTGGGCACCCCCGCACTTTCTAAGTTTTATTCGAAAAGCATTCTAGATTATTGTTTCAGGTTGCATCTCATGTTATTCTGTTTGGTTAACTCATAGCTTCAATTTCATAACATTTTGATCAGATTTTATCATGCCTTTTGTCGCTTTGTTGTCCTACTATCTTGCAGGTGGTGACATAGAATTCCTAACGATAGAGGCCAAATTGGGAGAATCCAACCATCTGGGTCGTCCCAAAATGGCCCCAATTACATAACCCCTCTATTTGCAGGTGTTTTGGAGGTCTCAAGATTCGACATTGGAGCAGTACCACTTCGGATTTTCCAACACAGTAGAATTCGTCTCACCCAGGGACGAATAGCAGTCAGAATTCGTCCTGCCCCGCCTCCTCCCTCTTAAGAGGCTAGGAGCGTTAAAAGAATTTGATTACAATCGAGACTTAAGGTTCCTCTTTCCGCGTGCCCACACTTGAAATGGGCGGGCCAAGATGATGCCGTCGCTGATGTTGATGAGTCCTTAACCTCTGCTGCTCCTCCTGCGAACAAAGAAACAACAAAGATGTCAGTAGCACCTGTTGCAAATAGTAAGTGTTTGTTCTCTAAAATCGCCAAAAGATGCATGTAAATAATTAGCCAAATCGATAGACAAAATGACTCTAAATGACCTGAAAACCTGACAGAGGACAGAAGACATCACCAGAGGGCCACTGCCATTGAAACAGTCGGCCAATCTGCCTTCAACTGGAATTCGTCCCTGGGCAGGACGAATTCTGACTGCTATTCGTCCCTGGGTGGGACGAATTCTACTGTGTTGGAAAAGCCGAAGTGGTACTGCTCCAATGTCGAATCTCGAGACCTCCAAAACACCTGCAAACAGAGGGGTTATGTAATTGGGGCCATTTTGGGACGACCCAGATGGTCGGATTCTCCCAATTTGGCCTCTATCCTCGGGAATTCGATGTCGCCACCTGCAAGTTAGTAGGACAACAAAGCGACAAAAGGCATGATAAAATCTGATCAAAATGTTATGAAATTGAAGCTATGAGTTAACCAAACAGAATAACATGAGATGCAACCTGAAACAATAATCTAGAATGCTTTTGGAATAAAACTTAGAAAGTGCGGGGGTGCCCAAGTGGGCCTCCCACCGTTGGCACTTGATCTTGGCGCCAATCCACTAGGGATGGGCCCAAAACCTCTTAGGATTGGGATGTCTGCAAATTGGTGGTGTAAGGTGGTCAAATGTTGGATTTGGGTTGGATCCACGCTTCCAAAAGCCACCCAATAACCTCCCTTGCAAAAGAGATTAGTGGATGTGAGAAGGTGAATCAAAAGGATGCAAGTGGGTAATCAATCGGACAACACTTCGTTGCTTGAAATCGCCTCCAATCTCCCTTTTGGGTGAGAAAAGTCCCACCTTTTATAGACCCATGGGGTCTCTTTTGAGAGGGAAGCATAAGCGCCATGTGTTGGTCATAGGTGCCATGTGGCGGTCATGTCTTCCCATGAGGGAGGGGAGTCCTCCATGACTTGGGCTTTCATAACTGCCCTTGTGACAGTCCTCTAACGGCCTATCTGTCCACCCACACACGCGTGCGAGGCAGGAGTCATCAACTGACTGTCCTGGGCTGCCACTTGGCGCCATTCTTCTTTTTGCCCGTTAAACCTGGAATTCGTCCTACCCAGGGACGAATTCAGAATTCGTCCCTGGGTGAGACGGATTCCAATTTGAATTCGTCCCGGGTGGGACGAATTCCGAGCAAAGTGTCCGAATGTGCCAAATTGCCTCTTGACCTTACAAAATTGCTATGAAAGTGGTTAGGACCACTGTTTGACCTCTGAGGGCTGCCCTGGGGGCTGTGTTTGTCAAAGCGATCAGTGTTTGCAGTCACATAATCGGATTGGTGCTGTTTTGGTGTCTACAGATGCCCCTTTTTGGGATGCGTTGTGCATGGCGCAGCGCCGAGCAAAAATAGATAACCAAAGCACTAATGATTAGGGTTTCTTGGTAACCTAACCAACTTTTGATGCCCCAAGCATGGAAAGGGCATGCATTCTTGAATCCTTGCTTCTGACGAGCTAAGGAGTTTGATTTCAAGTGTTAACCTATTTTGGTGAGGTGTGACTTGAGCTTGGACATTGATCAGTCATGATTAGGCAAAGGGCGCAACCTTTTATCCACGGGGGAACCTTGTGTTCATGATTCACGAAATGCCAAGTGTTTGATTGATTTGATTGTTGCTTGTTTATTGCCCCAAGCAGGAGCGTGATTGTCTTTGTCAATGATTCTTTGAATGCATGTCGTTTTCCTTAATTGGGTGTGTGATTGTTGATTGGTGACTAAGTGTGACTACCCCCTCAAGCGACGAATCGATGAGGGAATGACCTTCATGAGAAAAGCGACGAGTCGCTTGACCCAAGATGACTTGTGCAAGGGTGCCTTTAGATGGTTTACCGTTAAGCATGTGCAATTTTTCCAACATTTGGACCTATTTTTGGTGGGTGTTAACCCTTTTGGTGATGCCATAATGGGGTGAAAGTGTCGAAAATCCGTCTTCCCATGGAGCGGTCCGGCTATGGTAGCCTTCTTAGGGAGTAGGAGAGTGACAATTTGAACCCCAACATCGAATTTCTATGCCAAGAGGTTAAGTGCAAGAGCACTTGTGTCCGGCAATGCTTATTGCTTTGTTTTTGTGTTGCATTTTTTTTGTTGTTTTGATTTTTTTTGTGACACCATTTGGGGATTAAATTGTCAAAAATCCATCCTCCCATGGAGCGGTCCGGCTATGGTAGCCTTCTTAGGGAGTAGGATAGTGACAATGTAAACCCCGACATCAATTTTTCTATGCCAAGAGGTTAAGTGCAAGAGCACTTGTGTCCGCAATGTTTATTGTTGATTTTGTGTTGCATTTTTTGTTGTTTTTTGATTTTTTTGTTGTTTTTTAGTGGGCTTTGACCCATTTGTGATGCCATTTGGGGGTGAAATTGTCAAAAATCCGTCTTCCCGTGGAGCGGTCCGGCTATGGTAGCCTTCTTAGAGAGTAGGATAGTGACAATGTAAACCCCGACATCAATTTTTCTATGCCAAGAGGTTAAGTGCAAGAGCACTTGTGTCTGGCAATGTTTATTGCTTTTTGTTTGTGTTGCATTTTTTTGTTGTTTTTGTTGTTTTGATTTTCTTTGATCTTATGCATGATGGTTGATGAATATGGATGTATGCATGTTGATTTATTTTGATGGATGCATATGCTATGATGAATGCAAATGTTTTTGATTTATATGTGATATGCAGAGATGAAATGGATGAATGAGATTTGTGATGTTTGGCTATGGCACCATAGACTGTTTAGAACTCTGTTATTTTGTTTTTAGGTGATTGCTGTGATGCATGACTTTGTATGTATACATGTGGTTTTTCTTTTTTTGTATTTTTTGATGGTATTGTAAAGATGAAAAGTAGCGCAGTTGGTTTAGAAATGTAGCTAAGGTTTTCTGAGACTCAGACGGTTTTAACTCACTAGCCATGACTGTACTTTATCTTACAAGACTTTTGAACAAGGTATGAATCGGACTTGTTTTTGACCAAGCTATTTCACATCCCTGTGTGTGCAATTGAGTTCATTTATGTGGTATTTGTCAAGATACCGCCAGTGCCAGATGGGCTTTCAACCGAACCTGTACTGAGGATCACCTAATTAGCTCCACTAACTCCTTTGTTGTATTTAGTTAGATTAATCTACGATGTTATCCAGGATGCCATAAGCTAGCTCATCCACATGCAAACATTGATCTGTACGCAAGTTAATGTGACAGATATATCGTCATGCGAGAAGTTTACCGCCAGTTACCGATAGGCTATCAACCAAACCGGTACTGAGGCTTGCCTCATGACCTGTTAGAATGCTGAGAGTTCCAGGGATTCAAGTTCAACTCCCTTCTTTTCTTCAATTGTATTGGGATACTTGCTCGTTTGTAGTGATAAGATCACTATTTATTTTGATTTGTTTTTCTTTTGAGCAAGGGATTGGGGATATGGAGTGATGAAAATCACTATCGTTTGTGCCGTTTGATGTGTGCACTGTAGGATGTCAAATATTTGAGTTTTGACGTTTTGCAAATTTTTGATGTTTTGCAACTATTGAGAACTAGGGATTCTTAGGGAATTGGGTAGGGAGGATGCTTGTCCTTTTGCCAACTCTCAACATTCTTGGGGTCATTCGCACAGGGGGATGAGCAAGATAACCGTTTCGCTTATGGTGACTTGGATTACTCTACAGGTTTCATCTTTCGTTCACACAACTTAGGAATTGTTTTATGTGTTTTAATTTGTGTTGGGATGTTACGTAACAAGGTGTATTTCAAGTGTAACTCTACCTTCGTAAAATCTGTTTGACTTGATACATTACATGGCTAAAGAGCAAAATGATGACTGAATCACGAAAACTCTTGATACATTAAAAGACCACTGACTCTAGTGTGGTAAAAGGCAATGGGTGTTTTTGTTGTTTTTGTAAAATGGAACAGTGTGGAACAAGGTGGACTAGCAGAGCAATTACAGCCTATGGTGCCCTTGACCTGTACGACCACAAATATGCAATGTATGGATGCAATGCTTGATGCAGCTACATATTTTTGTATTTTTGATGGATTGATTTTTGTGAATATGCGAGAAGAGCTCTCTGTTGATGAATTTGAGTATGCCTAGAAATGAGATGCAAATTTTTGTTGTTTTTGATGATTTTTTTTTTTTTGAATTTTCTTTTTCCTTGGTTTGGGTGACCAAGTGATTAGATAATCCTTGGAGCTTTTTGGGTGACCAAGTGATTGCGATAATCCTTGGAGCTTTTTGGGTGACCAAGTGATTGCGATAATCCTTGGAGCTTTTGGGGTGACCAAGTGATTGCGATAATCCTTGGAGCTTTTGGGGTGACCAAGTGATTGCGATAATCCTTGGAGCTTTTTGGGGTGACCAAGTGATTGCGATAATCCTTGGAGCTTTTTGGGTGACCAAGTGATTGCGATAATCCTTGGAGCTTTTTGGGTGACCAAGTGATTGCGATAATCCTTGGAGCTTTTTTGGGTGACCAAGTGATTGCGATAATCCTTGGAGCTTTTTTGGGTGACCAAGTGATTGCGATAATCCTTGGAGCTTTTTGGGGTGACCAAGTGATTGCGATAATCCTTGGAGCTTTTTGGGGTGACCAAGTGATTGCGATAATCCTTGGAGCTTTTTGGGTGACCAAGTGATTGCGATAATCCTTGGAGCTTTTTGGGTTGACCAAAAATGATTGAAATAATCCTTGAGCTTTTTGGGTGACCAAGTGATTGCGATAATCCTTGGAGCTTTTTGGGTGACCAAGTGATTGCGATAATCCTTGGAGCTTTTTGGGGTGACCAAGTGATTGCGATAATCCTTGGAGCTTTTGGGGTGACCAAGTGATTGCGATAATCCTTGGAGCTTTTTGGGTGACCAAGTGATTGCGATAATCCTTGGAGCTTTTTGGGGTGACCAAGTGATTGCGATAATCCTTGGAGCTTTTTGGGGTGACCAAGTGATTGCGATAATCCTTGGAGCTTTTGGGGTGACCAAGTGATTGCGATAATCCTTGGAGCTTTTGGGGGTGTGACCAAGTGATTGCGATAATCCTTGGAGCTTTTTGGGTGACCAAGTGATTGCGATAATCCTTGGAGCTTTTTGGGTGACCAAGTGATTGCGATAATCCTTGGAGCTTTTTGGGTGACCAAGTGATTGCGATAATCCTTGGAGCTTTTGGGTGACCAAGTGATTGCGATAATCCTTGGAGTTTTGGGGACCAAGTATCATAATCCTTGGAGCTTTTGGTTTGAATTATGGTTCTTCAAGGGATAGAGGTACCCCCAGCTTGATGGTCTTTGCGCTCTAGATCTGGCTCTGTAGGGACGGGCATGAACGGATCGGCCCTATGTGTTGATAGGAAGACGGGGTCTTCCCTTGGTACTGATGTCATGATGGGATCTCGGGGTGGACGGTGCTCATCGTGGATTTGGAGCCATGGATCCAATACTTGGTCCCACCTTGCAGGGTCTACCCACCATTCATGCCCTAGTAGTATGCCCATCTGTCCCATTAGATCTTCATGAGTTAAAGGGCGGTGATGCCGTCGCGCATGTCTGAGATAGTCCATCTCAGTCTCATCTTCTGAATCACTTTCGGAGACCCAAAAATGTTCATTCTCTTCAAGAACTGTTGCTTGCGACGTTGAGGGCTCTCCTTGTTCCAGCAAGTTAATCTGGTCCCATTGTGGTTGTTCCACTCTTGGTGGAGGGACCCGATTCTCTTGACACTGTGTTGGTTCAACTGGAACCTCTAAGGGGAATAGCTTCAAAAAGATGTCTGGAAGCCGTTGATGTTCTCTTTGAGGATTAATCTCCGAACTCTCGCCTCTCTCTAGCAAAGGAGAGGGATTACTACTGTTGCCAAGGGTGTTTGTTGACCATGGGAGGTAATCTCCCAATGTATATTCTGTATTCGGGTTGGCATAAAGATCTGGTGCCAATCCCCCCTTGTTGCCTATTTCTAGGCCTTGCATATTTTTGACCAAGATGTCTAAGGGTAGGGGGTGGTTGAACCCTACTCCTGACTTATCATATGGCATCTGATATCTTGGTTGGCAAAGGACCCGCATCCCTTGCTCATATCTGCCTAGCCCGTATCCATGCCAATTGCATTGGCCGAGATATTTTAGGGCAAATTCTGGGTTTGACAGATAGTTGATATTTTCAACAAAAGGCTCTTCGTCTGCTTCCTTTTGTTTGCATGGTTCAAGACCATGATCAAGGCCCCCATACACAAAATTTGTCTGGTTTGGTGGGTAGCCTAGAGGAACAACTGTCCCTATGGGAAGGCGAGGTCTTCCCATGTCTTGTACTGACTCCAATGCGGGGGTTGCCACAACATTTTGCACTAAATACTCCCCCAGGCCCGTATTGGCCATTTCGACAGTGATTGTTGATGATTGGGTGGGAGGAAACGGGAGTCCTTCCTGAGTCCATTCCATGTTCGGCATTTTAGGAGTCTCCGCTTCTGCTGTGTGAGGTGTTTCTTCTGTTGATACCGTTGAAATTGTGGGCAACCCCTCTTCTAGGGGCTTAGCCTCTTCCATGATCTGTTTTCCCTTGTCCTTCTGTTTGGCCATGGCAAGTGGCATTGATAATGAAGGAGCAGATGATGAAGACTCACCTGGCTGGGATTTTGTTGATTTGGTCACCAGTGGTGCCTGCGGTATTGGACCCTTTTTAGATGGATTTAACTGGAAATCCAAATGCGTTGAAGGGAGGGTCGATTGAGGCATGAATTGTACCGCATTGCAATACTTGAAGGGCTCTAAGTCCATTGGGACTACATGTATTTCTCCTTCAAAAGCATACTTTAAGCACTGGTGGGCGATCGAAGGGACACACTTCATGTCCCTGATCCAAGGCCGCCCTAGCAATATATTATAAGCCATCTCGCCTTCCAACACATGGCACAATGTAGGTATTGTCTTTTGTCCTACCTGGACAGGCAGAACAACTGTGCCGACTGTCGAGCATATTGCATCGTTGAAAGCTCGCAGTGTGTACGTGGAGGCTGTGATGTGAGAGGTCGACAGCTTCAAATGTTTTAAGGCTGCAGTGGTAATGATGTTACTTGGACGAGCCAGTATCTACCAACACTCTCTTGTACGGGATCCCGTTGACCCGCGCGATAACGTGCAGGGGTGGATCTGCCATGTCATTCGATATTGTTTTGACTTCATCTTCTCTGAAGGTGATGACCGGCTCCGTACATCGTTTCACATGTCCCACGAAGTTGTTGAAAGAATTTGCTTCGTGAGGCTGTAATTCGATGGCTTTTAAAATGTCCATAAGAGCTTCCCTATGGGGTGCTGACTGTTGAATAAGCTCGTAAATGGACAGCCTAGCCGATGTGGTCCGCAAACTCTGCGTGAGTTTGGTCCGTATCGTGACCTCGGGTCTAGGCGGAGGCAACTGCGTTGGGCGTTGTTGAGGCTGCGATGTTGTCGAAACTTCCCTCGTAGCTACCTCGGGGGCAACTGCTGGGTACTTTTTGTTCCTTGTCACTATACTAATCATTCCCACAAATCCTTGCATGGGAAGATTCTGTCGCACCTCGTTAATCTGGAGAGGTTTTGCCTGTGCTTCGTGGGCAGGCAAAGGGTCCTTGAATACCCCCATTTGTTGATTATTTGGCGCTATGGGGTTGTCCACGGCCAATGTTCTATTGTCGATCAAATCTTGGATTAATTCTTTGAATTTCAAGCATCCATTCAAGTCGTGTCCTCTGCGCCTATGGAATCTACAATACAATTCCTCTCTGTATCCCCTAGGCTTAGGAGCGTTAGGGTCTATAGTTTGGATTTCTGGCAGAGTGACTAAATTTGCCGCTGACAAGCGGTCAAATAGGGAGTCCCTGGACTCCGTGTAAGGGGTGAATTGTCGCCTAGGGCGACGCTGCTGATTCTGCTCCTGTCTTCTATTATCTCTTTCATAACCAGGAGGCACTCGCTCGGTAATTAGCCTTTTGGGGCTGCATTTCTTGCACAGGCGCGGGAACATTTATCGCAACTTGGTTAACCGCAGCGTGTTGTGATTGCGTTGTCCCGGTCTTAGTGGTTTTATTCCACTCTTTCTTTTTAGGCTTGGCGATTGCGCCTTCGCCTATTTTGATCTCTTCTATAACTCTGCCTTGTGCCAAAGCTTCTTCTAAGCTGGCGTATTGCTGCAGACTGCAATAGCCCGGAGATCGATTTCAAGCAACTTTTTGCGAACATCTCGTGTGAGATCGGACATAGGGGGACGGTAGGGTAACTTAGAAAGCAAAGCTCTCCATCGATTCCCGTATGCTGCCATTGTTTCTTCCTCAAATTGCTTGAGGCTAGCCAGATCACTCAGTGATGCCTTCTTCCTTGTGTTGAAGGCAAAGCGTTCAAGAAACGCATCTACTAATTGATCTAGGTTGCTTATGCTGTGTTTGGGTAATTGTGTGAACCAATCCGAGGCAGGGCCTGTGAATGTGGTTATGAATGTCCTAAGCAACAATGCGTCATTATCTTGGATGCCGAAGCATTGACTTAGGAACCTTGTGACATGTTCTTGTGCGTCCTCTTCACCTTTAAAGATTGCCAATTGAGGCAACTTGAAGTGTTCGGGGTAAAGAGGTGTTGGCACTGAGGGATGCACTGGATGACTGCGGAGTTGACGTAACGTGGGCTTTTGATGCCCAGAAGTTTTTGTCTCCATAGACTCCAAACGCTCTAATAGCGCTTTGTATGCATCTGAAGATTTTATCTCCTCCTCTTTTGTTTGCTCCCGTTGTGCGTTATGGAAGACTGGAGGCCTATGGAGGGGTGGTCGATTGGCAGCCCTCCCGCCTTGATGGGGTGTTTCGGCCCATTCTATTTCTGGTTCGTACTCCTCATAAAATTCTTGAGGAGTCTCTGGGCGAGACCTATGACCCTGATTGAATCCCTGCTGAGGGTACCCATCATTGTTTCGGGGAGTGGCCTCCCTCTCGGGTCTATAAGGTCTCGGAGGCAAAGCTTGACGAGGTCGTGGAGACCTGTCCTGCACCAACGGATTATGCCTCTCATATTGTTTGGCTCTTTGGGTGCGAGGGGTTGGCCCCCTCTCAGGTAGTTCATAGCGTAACTCATCCGATTCGCGTTGCATGCGCTCTCTATCCAAGCGGTGTCGATACTCTATCTCCTGATGACTTTGTTTAAGCCGCGTGATTTGGGCTTGACGGGTGGCATGTCTGGCGACTATCGGGTCAATTTGGTCTACCCTATTTTGCTCAGGAGGTTCGAATGTTTCTCCTATGTGTTTGCCTCGATCTTGATGATCTAAAATTTCAATGGGTCGCTTCCCTCTGTCGAGGTAGGCGACATTTACTCGAGGCTCTGGCCTCGATGTATGATCATGATATCCAGCTGGTGCAGAAGCGCAAGGTTCCCGCGCTGTATGTTGTCTCCGAGGAATGCGATGATCTTCCTCGTACTCCCTTTCATGGGTGTGAAAGGGGCGGGCGGAGTGAGCTCGCCCTGTGTGAAGAGCCCTGCGCTCTGGATTTTGTCTTTCTGTTCTGATGGGAGGTAAAGAAGGGACGCCATATCCACGTTGTCCCTCCAAATGGATGGTGTGCCTCTCTATCGCTTCATCGCGTGGTGACCGCTCATAGCGAACATCTAAGGGAGCTCTCCTATGAATGTACCCCTCATGGAAGGGTGTGTGCTGCGTGCTATGCTGAACAAAGTGCTCTTAGAAGGGGTGCCCCTATAGTCCCTATCCGTTAAGGTGTGGAGGGGTCTGCCTTGTGTGTTAGGTCACCAAGGTGGTATGACCAAATCCTTGGGATTGTAATGGAGATGACTCGTGCCTCCTTGGACATTCCCCACAGCCTCCGCCCGTGATTGGGCTTGGCTGCGGGTGAGCACCATGACGATGTCTCTCTAGAAAACCCTAAAAATTAAAATGAGTCAGATGGGGCCCAAAATTGGTGTGTGCATCCCTCTTATGGTATATAAGACAAAAATGAAGTTTCAAGTCCTAGCTCTAAATACATTAGGAGATATTGACATCCGAACAGCTCAAAAAGTGTAAAAAATTGGGCACGCAATTTTAGAACCTAATTTCGGGGCACTAGATGATGGAATTTGGCCCCGAAAACTGACTTTTCTGGGCAAATAGGATTCTAGGGAATCGTATTTGTTTAAAATTATCCCAACTAACTCCCTGTAAAATTTCAAGTCAATCGGAGCTACGGTTGAGAAGTTATGGCCCCGACAAGATGCACTAAAATTTAGGAAAAAAAGTAAAATTTCCTAAATTTCGTTGGATGCTCCCGCATCACTTATGGGCACATTTGGGGTGATTTTGGGTTGACCAAAGGGTTCATGGACACCTTTGGGGCATTTTGGAGTGACCAAGCGATTACGGGAATCCTTGGAGCTTTTGGAGAAAATGACAAAATGCGTAGATTTTTATCTTTTGTTTATGATGATTTTTCTTTTTGTTTACACTAAGCAGAAATGAACACACACATACACAAACAGTGATTATCTCTTTTAAGGATTAATGGTGTGTCCTAAACTGGTTTAGTGCATTTTGATGTTTTGTTTTGTTTTTGAATGTTTTTGAAGAACGTTTAAATGCATAATGAAGGCTCATATAACTCCCAAAATGGTCGCCCCTTCAATATACCAACCAAGCCGATATACCAACCTCTCTATATACCCGCCCTTACGAGAGGGAGACTATAGGTACGTGAGAGCAGAAGGTACATGGTACGTAGGCGGTACGGAAGGGGGATTGTCCTGTTAATGACACCTACCATAGAAGACTTATCCTCGCGCGCATGGGAATCACCCCAGTGACACTCGGTCAGCTTTCGTCAGGATTTACGCCTAACAATAGTGACAATCGGGGAAATGGATGCAAAGCTAAGCCAAGGTGGTGATGAACCCACCGTTGGTCTTGCTCAAGGGCTGGGGTCTTACGACCAGCTCCTTGGTTTAAAGTTATTGCGTGAAGTGTGTGGGATTCATTTTATTTAGCGAAAATGAAACAAGCATAAATGACTTTCCCTAAGCATGCGGGATAAAATGAAAACAATCAAAGGAACAGAAAAAACAAAAAATTAACAGAGATTATAAAAATCCCTACCTCTTCTCTCGCCCGGACCGGTTGCTTTCTCGATTTTCGCTCTGAAAATCTCCGACAGGAATTCGTCCCTCTGTGAGACGAATTTCGTAATAGAATTCGTCCTTGCCAGAGACGAATTTGAATTCGTCTCAGGGTCAGACGAATTACAGTAAAGAATTCGTCACAGTCAGAGACGAATAACAGTCTGCAACAAAAAAATGTACCTGTCAAGCACAAAACACAAAAATTTAATCAGTTTCTGTGATCTTAAAAACCAGGGAACAGGGTCCCACCGTGATCGCCACTGAAAGCACGAGATTTCGGGCGAAGGAAACACTAATTGCGATGCATTCAAAATCAAATACGCTTAAGTCCTAGAAATGTAGAATGCATGAAATGAAAGAGACGCATTGAAATGAGATACAAGCAAATGGAGAAAACATAGCCCTTTCATTAAACTCTCTTGATCTCTAGTTACAAATACGCCTCCTCCCTTTTCAGGGGCTAGGAGCGTTAAAAGAATTTGATTACAATCGAGACTTAAGGTTCCTCTTTCCGCGTGCCCACACTTGAAATGGGCGGGCCAAGATGATGCCGCCACTGATGTTGATGAGTCCTTAACCTCTGCTGCTCCTCCTGCGAACAAAGAAACAACAAAGATGTCAGTAGCACCTGTTGCAAATAGTAAGTGTTTGTTCTCTAAAATCGCCAAAAGATGCATGTAAATAATTAGCCAAATCGATAGACAAAATGACTCTAAATGACCCGCAAACTTGACAGAAGGACAGAAGACATCACCGGAGGGCCACTGCCATTGAAACAATCGGCCAATCTACCTTCAACTGGAATTCGTCCCTGGGCAGGACGAATTTCGACTGCTATTCGTCCCTGGGTGAGACGAATTCTACTGTGTTGGAAAAGCCGAAGTGGTACTGCTCCAATGTCGAATCCCGAGACCTCCAAAACACCTGCAAACAGAGGGGTTATGTAATTGGGGCCATTTTGGGATGACCCAGATGGTCGGATTCTCCCAATTTGGCCTCTATCCTCGAGAATTCGATGTCGCCACCTGCAAGTTAGTAGGACAACAAAGCGACAAAAGGCATGATAAAATCTGATCAAAATGTTATGAAATTGAAGCTATGAGTTAACCAAACAGAATAACATGAGATGCAACCTGAAACAATAATCTAGAATGCTTTTAGAATAAAACTTAGAAAGTGCGGGGGTGCCCAAGTGGGCCTCCCACCGTTGGCACTTGATCTTGGAGCCAATCCACTAGGGATGGGCCCAAAACCTCTTAGGATTGGGATGTCTGCAAATTGGTGGTGTAAGGTGGTCAAATGTTGGATTTGGGTTGGATCCACGCTTCCAAAAGCCACCCAATAACCTCCCTTGCAAAAGAGATTAGTGGATGTGAGAAGGTGAATCAAAAGGATGCAAGTGGGTAATCAATCGGACAACACTTCGTTGCTTGAAATCGCCTCCAATCTATCTCTTTTGGGTGAGAAAAGTCCCACCTTTTATAGACCCATGGGGTCTCTTTTGAGAGGGAAGCATAAGCGCCATGTGTTGGTCATAGGTGCCATGTGGCGCTCATGTCTTCCCATGAGGGAGGGGAGTCCTCCATGACTTGGGCTTTCATAATCGCCCTTGTGACAGTCCTCTAACGGCCTATCTGCCCACCCACACACGCGTGCGAGGCAGGAGTCATCAACCGATCGTCCCTGGCTGCCACTTGGCGCCATTCTTCTTTTTGCCCGTTAAACCTGGAATTCGTCCCTACCAGGGACGAATTCAGAATTCGTCCCTGGGTGAGACGGATCCCAATTTGAATTCGTCCCGGGGTGGGACGAATTTGGAGCAGAGTGTCCAAATGTGCCAAATTGCCTCTTGACCTTACAAAATTGCTATGAAAGTGGTTAGGACCACTGTTTGACCTCTGAGGGCTGCCCTGGGGGCTGTGTTTGTCAAAGCGATCAGTGTTTGCAGTCACATAATCGGATTGGTGCTGTTTTGGTGTCTACACTTTTCTTCCTTATATTTCGAGGATTCTTGTGTGGATCCCGTTTATGATCATACTATTTTATGTTGTATTCCTTCTATTATTTTAGAAGAGATTAATTCTCATATTCTTAAACCTATTTCCATTGATGAACTCGAAAGGGTAGTTTTACTTATGAAGACTGGGAAAGCTCCAGGGCCTAATGGATTCCAAATTGAGTTCTTTAAACAATTTTGGGAAATTATTAAATCTGATATTTTGAAGGTTGTTCTCGAGTCCTTTCATAACCATTAGTTTTTGAAAGTTTTGAATTCCACTTTTTTGATTCTAATTCCTAAAAGGGAGGGGCTAGCTCTTTTGATCAGTTTTGGCCTATTACTATTTGCAATGTGGTGTATAAAATTATTACAAAGTTGATTGCGAAGCATCTCAAGCCTAAGCTGGATAGAGTTATTTTTTATGAGCATGGTGGCTTTGTGGTTGGTTAGAAAATTCTATATGGGGTGGCTATTGCTTTCGAGGCTATTAATTCCATGAGAACTTCTAAGGATACATTTATGTTTATGAATTTGAATATGACGAAGGCTTATGACAGGGTGAAATGATCTTTTCTTCACAAAATCCTCTTGGCCTTTGGATTTGATCCTTCATATTCTATCCTAATTAATGAGCATCCCTCTCCTATGTTGCATGCTTCTCGGGGGCCTTCGATAGGGGGATCCTTTATATCCCTAATTGTTTATAATTATGGCTGAAGGTTTGAGTTGTTTTTTTAAATATCAGGTTCACCAGGGTCTTATTCATGGGTAAAAATGGGTGACTGGTAGGTCGACTATTTCTCATCTTCATTTTGTTGATGATACTGCTCTCTTGGGTGTGGAATCTATTCATGAAGCCACTAAATTTAGACATGTGCTAGATAAGTATTTGGCTATATTTTTTTAGAATATTAATGAGCATAAGTCTATTATTTTATTTTTCAATACGGATCCTAGGATTCAAGCTAGAATTTCTTAGATTCTAAAGTTTTAGGTTGGGAATATTCTCCTTACGTACTTGGGGATTCCTATTTTTTTTGGTCCTCTACCTAGGTCAATTTAGACTAACATACTTGATAAATTCCACAGTCGAGTTAGTCATTGGACTCACAAATGGTTGATCTTTTTTGGACGAGTTTTACTTTTGAAGTCAGTTGTTTAGGATTTACCAATGTATATAGGCCTTATTCAGATTGCTCTTACAATTTTTCTTCATGATCTGGATTCTCTTTCTAGGAAATTCATATGGGTTGCTAATCTTGATTCCTCAAAATAGAGTCTTGTTAATTGGAAGACTATTTGTCGACCGAAGCAGGAAGGGGGATTGGGTCTCCGCCTAAGCTCTATTTTTGGGACTGCTTTGGCTGCTAAGATGTATTAGCATTGGTGTAGTAATTAGGAGCAAACTTGGGCCAGGATTATCTCCCACAAGTATCTTAGGTGGGTGGAAGTTTCTTAGATTCCTAGATACAACTTGAATACTCGAGGATCATTTGTTTGGAATAATTTGAAGAAGGATGTAGAGTTGGTTAAGCAGGGGTTGTTATGGATTTGTTATACTGGGTCTCGAGCTCTTTTTTGCCATGATTCTTTGGAAGGTTTTTCTCCTATCCTTAGAAAGTTTCCTCATCTTCAAGATATTTCTAAATAATTTTTAGATGCTATATGGTGAAGGTGATGGATTTCAAAATTGTTAAATCCTTTGGTCAGATGGCTAGTTTCTAGTGGAAGGATCCTTGGGAATGACCTAGTAAAGCCACTATGGATGTGAGGGTGGAACTGGACCGCATTTTGGCTAGTCATCCCTTCTCTTCTCTTACTGGAGATGATGTGCTATCATGGGGGAGGGATAATAGACGTATATTTTTGGTTGATGCTAGTTATTGTGTTTTGGATCGACAATGGTTTGGGGAGGATGTGGTCCCGTGGTGGAAGCAAGTTTGGAATAAGTATGTTTGGCCTAAGTGTAGTCTTTATGTGTGATTGACTACTCATAATCGGTGTCCTACTTGGGATAATATTCAAAAGTGTGGTTTTGTTGGCCCCTCTTTATGCTATAATTGTGGGAAGGATGAGGAGTTTGTTGGGCATTTACTTCTCCAATGCGACTTTGCTCATCAACTCTAGAATTACTAGTGGGGATTGTGGAATCAACCTTGTTCGCATGCTTCATCTATAGTTTATTTTTGGAGGAGTATGGGGAGGCCTCCTACAGGGGCTTTCTTTTTTATAAGTTGGGTGGAGCATTGGTCCTTCATGAATTTTTTTGGTAGATTTGTCTTGAACGAAATCGCCAAATTTTCTAAGGGAAGGATTTAACTACTTCTCAGGTTTGGCAGAGGATTTTGGAAACGATCCAAGAAGTTGTGTCTAAAAAATATCATATTATTTCTCCCATGGACCAAGTAGAATGCTAGATCATGGAAATATTAGGTTTATTGGTTAATGGTCCTGGTCCTAATGTCTCTTGTAGATGGATGGGTTAGATTAATCAGGTGCGGAGGGTTGTTAAATGGAATCTGCCTCCTCCAGTAGTGCTAAATATTAATATGGATGGATATTCTTGGGGTAATATGGGTAATGTTGGTATTGGTGGTGTGGGGCAGGATATTAGTGGTAGTATCTAATTTTTTTCTCTTGCTTTAAGGGATATCATTCGAATAACTTCATGTAAGCCCTTGTGATTTTATATGCTTTGAAGCAAGGGTATGCTTTGGGTTGGCGTCAGATTTTTTGTGAATATGATTCTCAGATTGTTATAAATTTGTTGAATTCTTGGGATAGTCTTCATGGGAGTTAGCAGTTGAGTTGGATTATTCAGAAAATTCTCAATATCTTTTCTCACTTGGAATTCATTTATTTTGTGCATATTACCTGAGAGTGGAATGGGGTAGCATATTTGTTAGCTAAATGGGATTCTAAGTTTTAGGATGGTTGGGATGTTTAGAATTGGTCTTAATTTTCTTCTGATTACTCTCAATCTCTCTCTTCTTTAGTGAGAGCTGATATGTCTGGATAGCTTCTTCTTCTTCTTTGTAGCTTGGATGTTTTTTTGAGTTAATAAATTTTTACCCTCTTTTTCAAAAAAAAAATTAAGGAAGAATAAACTCAAGGTGGTCATGCATAATATTTTTGACACCAATGGATACATATGCCCTATGGGATCAATGACCAAGATTTCATATAATAGGTTTTTCTCTCATGTCCAATAATTGGTCAACCTAGCCTTAGTTCTAATAAAGAGAAAAAATTTAGGTCTTTATGTCTAACGGTGTAATAACTTTCCAAGGTATAGACCCATGGGTGCAATAGAAAATTATTAGTATTATATCAAAAATAAAGAAATGGAAAAGGAAATTGGAAGGATAGAATTGCACTAGGAATTAATATTGATGTAAAGAGGTTAACCTAAATTTCTCACACCTTTTTGATGTAGTTGACCCTTAAAGGAATCCTAAATTTTGTATAAAGCCAACAATTTTAAAGATAAGGTTTTTCCCCAAATTTTAACTCCATGGATAATGGATAAGGTAGTGAAGTTTTGGGTTCCTTGCCCTCATCAATATGAAGATACCCTATGAGTCACTAGAACTATAGTGAGTTCTCACTAAACTTGAGGGGAATATGACCATTTGGTCTAAGTTGGGAGGATAGCCCTTGTAGAATATTGAATCACCAAATTAGCAAAAAGAGATTATGTAAAATTGGATGAACTAAAATGTTAGAGGAAATATACCAAGGATCCACATTAAGGATCAAGCATAATTGGTAGAATTGGATAAATAAAAGCTTGGGATGAATCTATGATGATCAAACATTCCTTGATGAAAGGTATAATTTAGATTTCTTTAATAATATGAGTCTCCACATTGCATGAAATTTCAATTAATAGTTTCTAGAAATATTCCATAACATGAATTCACCACAATCATATATCTAAAAGAAGATAAGACAATTAAAATAAAATAATAGTAAATGATGGAATATGATAATAAGAAGTAGAAGGTAGGTGCCCCTAACCACACTAATATATCAAATTTTATTTACACTTATGACACAAATGGATATTCATTGATGGGTATTTATAGTAATACCAAATACCTAATGAGACGTTAACCTCAGGTTGAGAAAAGTTAACTTTGAGGTTAGCCTCTTTTTTTTTTTTTTTTGTGGAAAACATCCCAAAAGGGATGCCACTTTCGAGTAAGACCCAAGGAGGCAGGGGTATCCATTCCACCAAAAATGCCTAGGAATCGGACCTGGCCTACCACCTTTGACACACTCAAGGAGCAAACAAACACACAAACCCAATTAAAAATTAGCAAATAACAACAAAAATAATAAAATAAAATAAAAAACATGTTGCTTGAGTGTGTCAAAAACAAAATCACAACCAAAAACGCACAATAAGATAAAATAAACCACAACACAAACCACATAGAAAAATACAAGAAACACATAACAAAACACAAACAAGACAAAAACAACAGAACACTACAAAGACATAACCCAAAAAAATAAATAAATAAATAAACACAACCAAAACCTAAAAAATTAAAAAATAAAACAAAAATAAAAATAAAAAACAACCAACAATAGACAATATATATATATATATATATATATATATATATATAGAAAACACTCACCCATAAAAACATGAAATAACACAAACAAAGAGAAACCCAAGAACAAGAACAAAAAAAAACACAAGAACAATAAAAAAAAAAAAACAAAATAACAAAAACACAAGAACAAAAAAAGCAACACAAAGAACACAAAAACAAAACAAAATGAAAAAACCCACCCACTTTAAAAAACTAAACAAAAAGGAAAAAAGAAATAAAAATTGAACAAAACAAAGACCTATCTAGACCAGAAGACTATTAATGCAAGAATCAACAGAGGAAACAACATAAATAATAGAATGAGTTAGGGAACTAAAAAAAATTGAATGAACTAAAGAGAAGCAAAAAAAAAACAAGAAACTAGGTACCTTCATAACTGGAGCCATCCAAATAAATGATAGAAAGAAGAGCTTCCCTAATTTGAGAAGCCCACCATATAGGAGGGTGGTCATAACAAGTAAGATCACCTTTGCCCAAATACCAATTAGCTAAAGCATCGAAACTCTTGTTTTGATCTCTGACCACATTATTGTAATCAACTTTCAAAAATCCCATCTGGATTGACTGAATCTTCTCAATAATTCTTTTTAATCTCCAATCCACCTTATGATTCTTAGAAGGATTCTTCAAGAGATTAATCATAACTTGAGAGTCAGACTCAACTAACACCTTTTCCCATCCAACCTTAGTAGCCTCCTAAAGACCTCTGAGGATACCATACCCAAATTATCAACAAAAGTAAAAACCAGGAAGCCATCTAAAAGACTACCAATTCCTCCCACATTGGATTTTCCAGGGTTCCCTCTAGAGGCTCCATCAGTATTGACTTTTCCAAAATCCTTAGGAGGAGGTTGCCAATTTCTATTCCTATCCAATTTACTAATACTCACATTACCTTTAAGATGGTTGCCCTTAGAAGGTTTAATCTTCAATCTTTGCATCACTTGATCCCATATTTGGTGGGAGTTTTGGGGGTGATTAAGGAGATGATGGACTGATTCAACTAAGTTGGCTATGGTATTTTGCCAAATATAGTGAATATCCTTCCTATCTTGATTAAAAATTTGGTTGTTCCTTTCATTCCAAATATTCCAAAGAAGAATGGTAGAACCCATCCAAACTAACTGCCTAATAAAATGATCAACACCCTCTTGATTAGGCCAATCCCTCCAAAGTTGTTCAAAATTAATCCACCCTTTGAGGTTAGCCTTACAATAAAATAATAATATGATATATTTTGAGAAAGGTTATCCATAAGGGTGGATTAATCAATACCACTATGGGTGAAATATTAAAGGGGCTTGTAGGATTACATGAAAATACCCACATGCTTATATAATAACATACCTATAGGCTATACTAATAGTTTTCTTAAGCACTTCTTCGTACTTTTCTCTTGTCCTAATCAATATTATAATACACAAGTTTTATCACATCCCATAATCTAAGATAAGATGGCCAAGGAGAGAATACATTAGAGGTTTACACATCCCATCCATATTGGATACTCTACTAAGCCTCCCTTGTACCTCATTCATCCTCATATTTATCATTAGAAAACTTGTTTCTAGCCCTTAGTAGTTCTATCTCAATCTTATTTAGCCTCTAATGGAACTCTTGATGGAGTGAACTTTCATTTTACAATGCTAGGAAGTGTTTAACTTCTTTGAAATGCTAGAGTTGTCCATAGAGAATTGTACCTTAGATTCAATTGATTTGAAGTGTCTTGGATGATTTTGTCTATGAGAAAAATCTTTGCAATTATTCATTACTACTTCATAATAGATTAAAATAATGGGTTATGGTTTTTTTCTAGTTATAGAATTCATATAAATAAATAAATCAACTATATGAAATGGAGGAGGATTATTGGATATAATAGATTTGACATACTCTTCATCACCCTTTGCATTATCTATTGTCACACTCATAGCTAGAATAACATTTAGAGATTTGTAGCGAAGTTATCTATCATGATAACTTCACTAGAACTTAATTGTTATTTTAAATTAGACCATAAATCAATAGGATTATTATTTTTCTCTGATGTGAAAAATATATCCGGTTACACTAATATAAAGAATATTGTAAGATCTTCCTCCTTTTTCTTACCAAGTTCATGATCATTAATACCTTCTAATTCATTATTGAAGATGAACTAGAGACTATTTGTTCTAGGTAATTCTACCATTTTAAATGACCAATTGTTATAATTAATTAGAGATTAAAATACCCTAAGGAATCCATTTTGTAAAAAAATTCCTAAATAAAATTGTAACAAATTTGTAAATTGATGTCACCACTATGTAGAGCTTAAAAATTATGCAATATAAAAAATGGAATCCAGATTATTCTATATAAAAACATTATGTTCTCTAAATTATTTTATATATTATCACTCAAGTAAAAATTTCAGATTCCAAATCCTAGAAAAAATTGCCAAATAAACAACTACCATTTACTGCCATTTGATTAGTTATGCTATCAATTGGTGAATATGATTTTGAAAATTAATTTCATATGATTGTATGTGATTCTCACCATATATATAATGATTTTGGAGTCAAAAAGGTTTAAAATCAATTAAAACCATGTCTAATATCCAAGCAAGAGAGTGGACTACTGCACCATGTGTAGTGGTTGAAATGATAGGAGAGGAGATTTGAATAGATATCTTTAGCTATACTTTCATTTTAACAAAAATAAATTCCAATGTAAAATGAAGCTAGGTACCTTCCCTATTCAATAAAGCAAACCAACCACTATTCCATGCATTTGACGTGTTTGAAACATAACATCCTCCCTAAGGCACATATGACATCCATATAGTGAGAAAGAGATTCTAAAACAATCTTTATGAGTAATTAAACCATATACTTGAGTTATACAAGGGTTAAAGAATACTACTACACCATTGACATGGATATGACTAAGGTGATGAATATGGATTCCCTTATGAAGTTTGTGTCAAGAAGAATTATAAGAAAACCAAAAATATTATACTAGGATTTGAATTAGAGTCCTTATTTGAATGATAGGAAGCTCAACCCACTGCATCGTTAGAAGTTATTAAGAGTATATTTGTAATATCTTCTTTGGCATGTATACATTATTTATTAAAAAACTTTGTAACTTGGTGATTTTATGTTGTGATAACCTCTAGACAAACAATAATCTTTGTAATTGCACGAATCATTGCTTGGTGAGTAGAAGAGAAAGCGTCCTCCAAACAACTACTATATGACTATGAATGTGATGTCAAGATTTGACTATATATCCTCTTTTTTGTGAGTGCATGGAATTAATTCCATGTAATCCATATTAGTGTGTCACTCTTGTGCTGAGATCCATGGATGTTCAATGACATAGTCACATGCTTGATACATGAAATGGAAAATTTCTATTTATAATGCCAAAAATAGGTGCAAAAAATAATAATTGAACATTTCTATATTTGAAATTAAAAATATAACCTAAATGAATCAATTGTTTTCCAATGTATATATTTCTCTTTTGATGATGAGTGATGCAACTTTATATATTGATCTAATACTATGTTTGAATCTTTAATATTTTATAGAAACATTCCAAAACATGGATTCACCATAATAATATTCTAAAAGGAATAACTGATGATTAAAATATAGAAATAGAAAATAAACTAAATATACAAGACATGACAAGAAGTAGAAGGTAGGTGCCCATGGAACCCTGATATATAACATTCTATTTACACATAATACAAATGTATCCTCACTAAGGATTATTTATAGTGATAAAAAATACATAATGACATTAATATTAGGCTAACATAAACTTAACCTTCATATTAAGCTTACAATAAAATAATAATAAATTATATTTTTAAGCAATGTTATCTAGAAGGGTGGATGAACTAATACCACTAACGGTGAAATATGAAAGAGGCCCATCAACTTACATGAACATGCTTGTAATATTACATAAATGATGAATTCCTATAGGCTTACATAATCACATGACCATATGCTACATTAGCAATGCCATAAGCACTTCTTCACACTTTTGGCCTTGGCCTAAACAACACCATATTAGATAAATTTCAATAGTTTTATGATCATATTCATTTATGGATTTTAGTATTGTGCTTTGATGCATAATAAATAGAGTTTTCTTATTATTAATACACAATTGTTTGGAATATCTTGTGAATTATAACATATGTAACTATTAAAAAAATGTATTATGTGTCATGATGCTATGAATTGTAAATAATTTCAATTCTTATTATGACTCTAAAGCTTTATTATTTTGGATAAATTAAGTATTTTTTGTAGTAATGTTGTGCAACAATAATATTGAATATATTTTAAAATATTTTATTGAATAGAACGCATTTGGGTACATCATTAATGGAGGTTTAATTAAAATCATAAACAAAAAAATATTATCGCTTATATTGATGATATTAATAAAAAATCAATGGTTCCTTAAATTTTGGAATACTTAGTCTTTTTATAGAATTTATTTGCTTTTTGCATATCTAATTCTATATCATATAAATATTATTGTATGAGATATTTTCTTAGTGGAAAGTGCCCATGGGAACCCTAATATATAACATTCTATTTACACATAATCCAAATGTATCATCACTAAGGATTATTTATAGTGATACAAAATACATAATGACATTAATCTTAGGCTAACATAAACTTAACCTTCATATTAAGCTTACAATAAAATAATAATAAATTATATTTTTAAGCAATGTTATTTAGAAGGGTGGATGAACTAATACCACTAACGGTGAAATATGAAAGAGGCCCATCAACATACATGAACATGCTTGTAATATTATATAAATGATGAATTCCTATAGGCTTACATAATCACATGACCATATGCTACATTAGCAGTGCCATAAGCACTTCTTCACACTTTTGGCCTTGGCCTAAAAAACACCATATTAGATAAATTTCAATAGTTTTATGATCATATTAATTTATGGATTTTAGTATTGTGCTTTGATGCATAATAAATAGAGTTTTCTTATTATTAATACACAATTGTTTGGAATATCTTGTGAATTATAACATATGTAACTATTAAAAAATGTATTATGTGTCCTGATGCTATGAATTGTAAATAATTTCAATTCTTATTATGACTCTAAAGCTTTATTATTTTGGATAAATTAAGTATTTTTTGTAGTAATGTTGTGCAACAATAATATTGAATATATTTTAAAATATTTTATTTAATAGAATGCATTTGGGTACATCATTAATGGAGGTTTAATTAAAATCATAAACAAAAAAATATTATCGCCTATATTGATGATATTAATAAAAAATCAATGGTTCCTTAAATTTTGGAATACTTAGTCTTTTTATAGAATTTATTTGCTTTTTGCATATCTAATTCTATATCATATAAATATTATTGTATGAGATATTTTCTTAGTGGAAAGTGCCCATGGGAACCCTAATATATAACATTCTATTTACACATAATACAAATGTATCCTCACTAAGGATTATTTATAGTGATACAAAATACATAATGACATTAATCTTAGGCTAACATAAACTTAACCTTCATATTAAGCTTACAATAAAATAATAATAAATTATATTTTTAAGCAATGTTATCTAGAAGGGTGGATGAACTAATACCACTAACGGTGAAATATGAAAGAGGCCCATCAACTTACATGAACATGCTTGTAATATTACATAAATGATGAATTCCTATAGGCTTACATAATCACATGACCATATGCTACATTAGCAGTGCCATAAGCACTTCTTCACACTTTTGGCCTTGGCCTAAACAACACCATTTTAGATAAATTTCAATAGTTTTATGATCATATTCATTTATGGATTTTAGTATTGTGATTTGATGTATAATAAATAGAGTTTTCTTATTATTAATACACAATTGTTTGGAATATCTTGTGAATTATAACATATGTAACTATTAAAAAATGTATTATGTGTCCTGATGCTATGAATTGTAAATAATTTCAATTCTTATTATGACTCTAAAGCTTTATTATTTTGGATAAATTAAGTATTTTTTGTAGTAATGTTGTGCAACAATAATATTGAATATATTTTAAAATATTTTATTGAATAGAACGCATTTGGGTACATCATTAATGGAGGTTTAATTAAAATCATAAACAAAAAAATATTATCGCCTATATTGATGATATTAATAAAAAATCAATGGTTGCTTAAATTTTGGAATACTTAGTCTTTTTATAGAATTTATTTGCTTTTTGCATATCTAATTCTATATCATATAAATATTATTGTATGAGATATTTTCTTAGTGGAAAGTGCCCATGGGAACCCTAATATATAACATTCTATTTACACATAATACAAATGTATCCTCACTAAGGATTATTTATAGTGATACAAAATACATAATGACATTAATCTTAGGATAACATAAACTTAACCTTCATATTAAGCTTACAATAAAATAATAATAAATTATATTTTTAAGCAATGTTATCTAGAAGGGTGGATGAACTAATACCACTAACGGTGAAATATGAAAGGGGTCCATCAACATACATGAACATGCTTGTAATATTACATAAATGATGAATTCCTATAGGCTTACATAATCACATGACCATATGCTACATTAGCAGTGCCATAAGCACTTCTTCACACTTTTGGCCTTGGCCTAAAAAACACCATATTAGATAAATTTCAATAGTTTTATGATCATATTCATTTATGGATTTTAGTATTGTGCTTTGATGCATAATAAATAGAGTTTTCTTATTATTAATACACAATTGTTTGGAATATCTTGTGAATTATAACATATGTAACTATTAAAAAATGTATTATGTGTCCTGATGCTATGAATTGTAAATAATTTCAATTCTTATTATGACTCTAAAGATTTATTATTTTGGATAAATTAAGTATTTTTTGTAGTAATGTTGTGCAACAATAATATTGAATATATTTTAGAATATTTTATTGAATAGAACGCATTTGGGTACATCATTAATGGAGGTTTAATTAAAATAATAAAAAAAAAAATATTATTGCCTATATTGATGATATTAATAAAAAATCAATGGTTCCTTAAATTTTGGAATACTTAGTCTTTTTATAGAATTTATTTGCTTTTTGCATATCTAATTCTATATCATATAAATATTATTGTATGGGATATTTTCTTAGTGGAAAGTTCCTTAATAGTGGGAAAAGGTCATCCTCTATAGTGTATGCAAAATACCATACTTTTTTACCCCTTCATTTTCTATTCATGATGTCTATATGAGATTTATTTTATTGTTTTATAATAAATATTTTCATTGTAGGTTCCTTTAATATTAAAAATATTATGGTAATATTTGTAACTAAGTGGATATCTATGAAACAAGTTCACTTCCTAACGTAGGAAAAAATAATGAGAACAATAGTTTTATTCCCATGTATTACTAGAACATGTTAACATTGCTTCACATGGTCTGACAGTGGAGGATTTTATCCTTATATTTTTTATACTTTTTTTAAATTTTATTTGTATCCATGAATTATTTATTTACTATTTTCTTGACAAAAACATTATTTATAAGTTTTCGTTAATGGGTAGTGTGAAGTAATGACACATACTTCCTATATTTTTCAATTAACAATTAAGGAGAGAATTATCATTTGATCAATGGTCATATATATTTTGTATTGTATTCATGTCTATGTTCTTCATAACCCCCATATAAATAGTAAGGGGATGTTTTAGAAATATTAAATTTTTATATTATCTATAGTTTATATCACTCTTGCAAATTATTTACTATTCTCACTTATGAAAATAAAATTATTGAAGAATATATTACCTATTCCTCCACGAGGAGTCTCATTCATTTTTACTTGAAAAATGTGTTGATATATTTTATATAACTCTTTTGAAATGTGGTATGTAAGCATATTTGAGTGTCACATCATAAGTTAAAAATCATAAGGATTCCCTTATATATAGAATTTTATGATACCTAATGACATGCAATTGGAAATATAGGAAGCCATGATGATAATATTCTCCCTATTTTATTTATATTGTGCATGCTAAAATATGTGTAGAACATGTAAGGTCTTGTGAAGCATGATCCAAGTTTATATCTATGTCTTAAGTATATCCTTCCTTTGAAATCTAAGAGCATTTTTGCATTACTTTTTTGTGAACTTGTATATCAAGGACTTAAGCATTTTATTCTTAGTTAATTCATGGAGGTTATTTAGTTTTGGTTTCCTCCTTAAAATATACTTGTCTTATCTAATTGTGATTACAATTTTAATGTGCAATGTCAAACAATAAATTCAGTTATTGTCTTTCATATGCCTAATATGTATATTAGACAAATTTGGTAACATACCTTATATATTATTTATTTTTAAAAAACATAGGTTAATCAATCCTATGTAGAACATTAACATCCTCTAGAATTTACCCATATTTATTACATTAAGGAATATTCCCTTAATGTATTAAACTATGAAATTTGTTCATGGGAAATATGTATTAAGAGAGAACCCTAGAATAATATATCAAAGTCAAATGTAAAACACTATTCAAAATCAATACATAGGGTCTTTATCAACTCAATTTCAATGGTAGAATCATCCAAGGAAAAGTATATTCAATAAAGGTGAGAATGGGTGATAATGGTAATGTAATAAGTATTTTTGTAGCCTCTAATGCTTAAACATAAGGCTCTTAACATTTTAGCATTTTTGCTCGTAAATATTGTAGAAGACATGTTCAAAAGATGTTTAAAATAGTTTGAAAAGATATTATATATTTTTATTGTAAAACCATGGGATGTAATGATTATTAATTTTTTAACTTCATGGAGGAGGTATTGGATATAATTTTATATAAATATTTCATAAATTGTATTAGGACTTTGTTGACTATAATCCTATGGGTATTTATAACCTCACATAAACTAGGGATTTTTTTTATTTTAATAATGTCATTAAAAGGCATAGTTTCATTCCCTATGATGAATATAAGAATTTTTATGGGATTATATCCTACTTGGACAATTGACGAATATTTTTTAGTATATATATCTCGATATGATCTCACTATCCAATATTTAGTTTTAATTTGTTGTCACAAATTCTAATATTTCTCATGAGTAATTTTATAGGGATTTTATTAAATGAAAATATAATTCTAACAATTTGATAATAAATAAAAATTAAAAGACAAGAAAATAAAATTTCCATTTATAATTTTAAAATTTTGAAATGCAAGTTCATTTAATTATGCTAGTGAAATTACAATTCCACTTCCATCGAAGTGAATAATTGACACATTTGATAAAATTCATCTTAATAGTTGATTTCAAAAAGTGTTAGTTAAACAAATACCATGACAAAACTAGTGTGCACTAGTAAATGGTCCATACCCATTGTCACTATTTAGTAAAGATGTAACCCTTATTGAAATATGTGGTGTTAATTTTAACTTGAGGAGACTAACAACCTTGTATTATCTTCACTTATATATTGTAACATGGGCCATGGTACATCTTCTATAGTAGATTTATTATAATATTTAATAAAAAAATTAAGATACTTCTATTAAAATTAACCTAAGGTCAATTGTAATTAGGGTATTTTTTTTGGTAAGTAAATTTCTTCATTGATTACCGTGTTTTGCAGGTTAACCCAAAACCTGTTATAAAATTCAACCTTATGCTCATATTACGAATCCTATTTATGCTAAGGACATCCTACCCTATCCTCCTGCTGATCTTCCTAACAACTCTTGCCATGCGGGTGAAGCAAACATGACCCAAAAACGTGATAGGACCAACCAAGATGGGTAACTCACTATGATCATCATTACAAAAATGGAAAAACACATTAGACATAGGAGTAATACTTTCTCTATATAAAACATGAGATAAAAGTGAAACCCCTAAGAGCCGAGGATCCTCAGGCCTCGTATTCAATGTCTTCCTCGAGCTCCTCTTCCTTGTCCTCCTCATCTTCCTCATCATCGTCCTTGGATTCTACTTTTGAAATGCACCCCTCATTGAAAAACACCTGAGTCAGAGTGTCGTAAGTCTCCTGCATCTAGTGGATGATGTTGGCATGAGATTTCAAGATGAAATGTTTGAGGACCATGATGGTAGGTCCCTCATCTTCCATATCGCTGACGCTCATTTTGGAGCATCCTTGAATTTTTTTTTCTTCAGTATCAATGAGGATCTCATTGGGGGTTCCTCGATCCTTAGTTTTTTCTTGGCCATGCTACCTCTGGTAATTGGCTCCCCCACTCTCTTCTTCACAGGAGACACATAGGAAGGTTTGTTTGTGCTTGGAATTGCTCTTGCACCCAAAATTTTTGGATGGTGTCTATGCAGAATTTCCTCAATAATCGAAGGTTAAATATTTGCTGCCATGGCTAACATACACTTGTAAATAACTTTGAACAATCCTTGGTGTATTTGCATAGTAGACCCCCTCTTATTGTGGCAAGTTTTTATGGTGTAGTTCATCAAGTTCATAAAGAACTGAGGCATACTTATCGGGTTGACATCCTGAAATAAATTCATGAATGCATAGTGGAAGCTTAATAATTTCTTACTAGGATCCTATGACGTGATAAAATCCATCACATTATTCATGAATTCATTCCATGGGGTGGGAAAATCCATTCTGGTCAGCCCATTCTTAGATTCCTTAAATATTTTGGGGTTATCATGGAATTCCTTTAATTCCACCTTCCAATGGTGTTTTTGGCGGTGGATGGAGTGACCTTTCACTATTTTTCCCATAACTACAACAAGCATGTTCACACTCTCTTCCTCAAATATCCACCTTCCCATATTTCCATGTATCCATCACCGTCTGGGTGATGTCCTCCTCTACCCCTGAGAATAGGTTGAAGAATTGGATCAACCGTTACTCAGAGAGGATGGCCTGAGCTACGGGATCCATGATGACCATACAGGGATCTATGTATATCATATTTCCACTCATAGACTTCTTCATCAAAATTCTCTCAAACTTGCTCTGACTCGTGCACCACAGTTCTTCTCTCTTGCTGCTACTAGGAAAGGAATAGGGTTTAAAATTATGCTGGTGGGTTTTGAGGTGTTTCTTAATTAGTGTGTAAACTTTGGGAATCCATTTATCATTCACCACATGAGTATTATGGCAACTGTCCTTAGACTCCATCTGGTTATTGTGATTCGGCCACACCTTGGTTGTCCACGAATCAACACGTTTCTAAGGAGGAGTTTCATGCATTGGGAAGGACCATCCATATGCCTCCACTTGTGTCTTCTGCCCCCATATGTGATATGTCAGCCTCATCAGCATTCTAACCACCTCCTCATCATCATTATTTGGATCCTCATTGATTGTCATTATCACCCATTTTATAGCGCTTTCATAGACTTGTGTACTTTGCATGGAGAAGGTCCATTCATCAACCACCATTTGTACCTTATGCTAGGTGTCCCTATCGATCGATATTTTCCACTTTCTCATAATTTGCTTCTTAATGCAATGTAGATTTGTCTTATTAACATGCTTAGAAAAATTTTAAATTCTTGTCATGGGAATCTGCATGTCGATGACCTCATCATGATCGACTATTATGTGGCCAATGGTCATATTACTTTCGCCATGGATACCCTAATGGAAATTGGTAGTTTGAATTGGGATGTTTGCCTTTTCATGCCTCAAAATCATGTCATTGCATTTTCCACCATTTATCCTTTTTGAGATATTTGAGAACGTTATCCCTGGAATCACATCACTCTGATTAGGATTTATTAGTAAAGCTAACTCATGATAGTCTCAGGCCACGTGGTAATTGGACATCCTTCCACCACTTGCCTTAGGACATGGCTTACCTATCATTGCATAGGATTTCCTTGACTTTGCATGGCACGTCACGTATCCACGTTGTCAAATTGCTAGCCTCAACACCCGCATTGGCTAGTTTATCTACTGATATTTTATCTTCTCGAAATACATGGTGAGCCCTCTTTTCTTGTCTGGCTTCGAAGAGGATCCTCACCTCATGGATGATAACTTCAATCATCTAGGGTGTTTTTTTGCCATTAGTTAAAATTTTAATAATGATTTTGGAGTCTCCTTCAACCATCAGGTTGCCTTCGATCTCATGAGCCAACTGTAAACCCCTCCAAAGCACTCTAGATTTAGTCTCATTATTGGTTCTGGAAACTAATGGTTCTACAAAGGCCATCCTCAATCTTCCTTGATGATCTCTAATTACTCATCTAATTCTTGCCCATCCAGGATTATTCTTAGCCGCTCCATTGAAATTTAACTTGAACCAGTCCCATGGTGGTGGCTCTCATTTGATCCCAGCTCTAGGATTATGTTTTGGTATACTGACTATGTCATCAGAGGGGATACCTAAGGACAAGGCAATTTGTTTCTCTATAGGAGGGATTTCTTAATTTTTTGAATATAGGATACTAATATTTTCTTTTGCAAAGGTAATAATTCAGTTAAGAATGGTTTGGGAGCTATGCTTGGAATCATTAAAGGGTCTATGGTTCCTCTCTAACCAAATTTTCCAAAGGAAGTGATGCCAACAAATCCTCCAAAGGAACTTGAGTTTTGGGATAACAAATGGAAGGGAAAATTCTTCACTCTCTATTTTTGCCCACACTATATGGTCTTCAGCATTCCCTATGGGTATGAGCTACTAGACTAAGATATTTTAGAGCTCTTCAGACTCAGCTACAAAACCCTAGATCTTGATAATATGTCATCTTGGGAAGTTCCTATTCTACCTTATGTAGTCTACCACCTTATGCCCTATAGATTGTTTTGTATGTTCTTTGAGCCTAACCAATCAAGGGTTCCTTTATAAAGCCTCAGATCTAGCCCACCTATCTTCCAAAAATTTGATTTTATGACCATTGCCTAAAATCCATCTGAGCCCTTTTTTGACCAAATCTTTGCTGGTTAGAATTACTTTCCAAAAGGTCGATCCCCTGCTTAACAAATTTCCATTGAGGAAGTCTACTCCTTAGAGGTATTTCCTCTCGACTATGGCTATCCACTCATTTTCAACATTAGATAATAGTCACCATGCTTGTTTGGCTAGCAACACCATGTTTAAGAGGGAGACTCTCCTTAGATTTAATCCTCCATTAGATTTGGATTTGCATACCTTGCTCCATCCTACCAAATGAATCAGTTTTTTTGTTCCATGCTAGACCAAAGGAAGTTTTTTTTATATTGTTCAATTTTTTGATACACTTTTATTGGAGCTTTAAACATAGATAAGAAGTAAACTAGAATTATCTATAGGGAAGCCATGGTCAGTGTCACTTTACCTGCCTGGGATAATATATGTCCTTTCCAGCTAGCCAACCTTTTTTGGATTCTTTCCAACACATTATTACACATGGCTCCTTCTGGGGTTCCTAAAAATAATGGTAGGCCCAATTATGAGGTTGGGAGGGATGCTATGTGACATTCCAAGATACTTGCAATACTAGTTTGTCTGGAGACAAGAGTGTTAAGGAAATAGAGTTTGCTTTTATTTAAATTCACTTTCTAGACAACAACTTCTTCATACATCCTGAGAATGTGTTTGATTCTTCTAGCCTCCACCACTAAAGCCTGATTTAGCATCAACATTTCATCTACGAATTGTTTATGGGTGAAGGTGTTTGTTGAAGAAGTCACCTTAATACCTGAAATGAGTCCTGATGCGAAAGAAGCTTTGATGGTCCTACCAAAAGCCTCTACCATAATGATGAATAACATAGGGTTGATAGGGTCTCCTTGCCTTAAGCCTCTTTCACTTTGAAAGTATCCTATCATTGATCCATTTACCAAGACCAAATACCACAATTTCGTAATACAACCTCTGATAAGTCTGGCCCATTGAGGATGAATTCTCAATTTCAATAATATTGCATCAAGGAACTCCCAATTAATCCTATAAAAAGCTTTGTTCGTATCCAATTTTAAGGCCATGGTCACTTTATTAGTCTGAGTTGTTGTATGAAGGGCCTCATGGACCGTAATAATGTCGTCTAAGATTGATCTTCCTTGGACCAAGCTTCCCTGACTTTGTAGGCCATGTTAGAATTATTAAGTTATCATTGATGTCAAAGGGCAACTTGTTTGATAGCAAACAATAGATGAAATATTCAAGGCAAATATATTTTCTTCAAGAGTGATGTAATATGAAAGGTTGAAAATTTTAAATTAATGATATAAATATATCTAATGTGTGCAATGGGTAAAGGATGAAATATTTAAATTAATGATTTAAATATTTCTAATGTGTGCAATTGAAAAAGTTGAAATATTAAAAAAAATAAAATATTAAAATATTGATTTTATGTTTGCATGGGTCAACTACTTTGGTGCATAATATAAAAGGTAAAAGTATGGATATAAATAGGAGGCCAAATTTCATTTTAAAAAGAAGTTAGCATGCTGTAAAGTATTTGATAAATATAAAATGTTGTTCATAGAACCGTGTGGTTGAAGAGCCTTAGCATGGTTGGAGAGCATGACGAATTTGGAGGCCTTGGGAGCGTAGATGTGAGACATAGGAGATTATGAAATATTATACTCCAATCGCAATGAGTTATCTTTTTATATTTCATCTGTAGGTCAATACTATGTAGATAGAGTAGCGATCTATTTAGATTTCATCCATATGTTGAGATTGCATAGGTAGTGTAGCAGAAGGAAATGATAATTTGGAGTGAAGGCATTTACAATGAAAGTATTTGGAGCCAAGATAATATGACATGGAAAGCATTAGTGAAACATCCAAAGAGCAAGGTTAAAATAAGAAATTATTAACAAGTGGAAAGTGCCATTGAATCCATGCGAGAAGAAGCACACCGAGGAAGCTCCATAAATCAAGCATTGCTACATTCAGATGCACCAAATATTTGAAATAGAAGACCGTCAGTTTAACTGCATCTAGGAATATGTGAGAAGTACACCAAGGAAGCTCCACCAAAGCAAGCCTTGATACATTCAGATGTGTCAAATGTTCAAAGGAGAAGACCTTTGGTTTGATTTCACTATCAATTGAAAATTTGAAGGAGAAAACATAACCAACGAGTGTGCATATGCAAAGATCATTATGAAAACCATAGACAAGTATTGCAAAGGAGTCAAACATATAATAAATCATAGGTAGGGAATATTGATGCATATTATGATGATTATTTATTTTCATTTCATTTGTGTCTGAAAAATGGTGAACAATGGTGATATTTGTAGTGATAAAGAGAAGGCAATGGTTGACATAGGTAGAGTTTAAAATACTTGTAGTTGTGAATTAAAAATGAAGAGGGAGGGACATTTTTCGCAGGACTGCCCAAACTACCGAACTCGTTTTGGCCATATCTCACTCATCCGGACTCGGATTGAGCTAAAATTTTGAGGGTAGATGCCTGAAAAACCCTAGAACGTCTCCACCAATTTTCATATCATTTGGAGCAACACAGATCCTAGCGCATCCCTATGTGTGAACGAGATATTTGGCAAGCGGCTATGCGAGGGTTTCATCTGGGTTGAGTGCAAGCAGCTCCAGAGGTTGGTTTTTAGGGCCTTCGGGCCCTAGCGGCCAATATTTTTGTGGTTTATGCTCAATATTTTAGCAAGAAATGTTGCAGGGGATCCAAGATGGGTTAGAAATTTGTCTTTCAATAGATCATACTGTGAACTTGAGTGACAACGGCTTCCAATTTGCTGCACAAAAGAAAAGTGAAAACCATACCTTTCCACGACGTCTAGGGCAAGGATTAAAGAGATCACGAAACAAGTTTCAAGTAGTTGATCAAAAAATGGCTCATATCTCAAGTGAATCTGGTGCTAAGGTGCACCCACAAAATAATTCTACTATGAAAACCCCTATCAAGGGTAAGAATTTTGAAGACTCGGTCCCAAAAATGAATTTTAGGGATGCCCTTCATGGTGGACAGCCTCAGCCCAATGCTAATATCAATCTTAGGGCTTCCCATAAACCTCTAAGAATGCCTAAGATTGATCCCAGGAAAATGGAGTCGGGATGTCTTAAAGCAGCTGATGGAACTCCTATTGTTAAGCTTGATATGGGTAACATTCAGACTGGCATTGAAGATTTGGAAAAAAGAGGACTAATTTGTCGGTTCGTGGGTTTTCGTCCGAGTCTATCTACTTTCAAAGTCTGGGCTGCAAAAAGCTGGAAAACTAAAGGTGAGTTACAAATCTCTATTTATCCAAATGGTTATTTTCTTGTTTTATTTGCTAATAATGAAGATAGAGAGAAAACTTTTCAAGGGGGTCCTTGGTTTTTTGGAAGGGCAGGGCTTTTCATGAAGCCCTGGCATACTAAATTTAAAGCCGAAGAAGAGATGCCTTCTATAGCTCCCGTGTGGGTTAGACTCTTTGGCCTCCCTATTGAATTTTGGAATCCTACTATTTTTTCTTCAATTGGAAACTCTTTAGGAACTTTTATGATGACTCGCTGATTGTACTCAAAATTTTGAACATATTATTTATGCTCGGATTTGTGTTTTAATGGATTTTGACAAACCCCTACCTAAAAATATCACATTACAATTTGGGGAAGACACTTGGGAGCAAGTAGTGGACTATGAGAACATTCCTTTTCATTGTAGAATTTGCCATGAATATGGTCATTTGGCCAGATGCTTGCCCAAATAAAATTCCTGATCAAAAGAAAGAAGATATAAACTCAGCGAGGTTTCCAAATACCTAAGAAGAAGAACACCCAAAAAAAACAAGTTATGAAGGATCAATCAAAGTCATCTGCTAATATGTTTGAAATCCTTTCCACAAATGATGTCCCAAGTGAGGAAGAGGAAATAATGGAAACTGAAATCTTAGAAACACAATTTAAATATGAAGGGAAGAACTCGGAGACAAACCAACAAATCAAAGGTTTTCAACGAAAAAAAAGGGAGAAAATTTACACAAGAAAAACAATCTTTCAAATGTCAAAACTTCAAATAATGCAGGTCCCAATATAGACTCCATTGAACCATCTAGTAAAATTTTGGTTGTGTACGAGCATTCTTCAAGGTTAGAAGCCATCTCAGATTCAATTGGAATAAGTCAAGAAATAGGGAAAAAAAATTGAAGATGGATTCTAATCAAAAAGCAGAGTCGCAAGACCAATCAATATCATATGGTAAAAGAAGGTGAAAAGCTTGTAGAGGAAGGTAAGATTAATGCCCTTCCCAAATTTTTTAGCCCTGGTATTAATGAAGATCATCACTTGGAATATTAGAGGACTCAAAGGGAGTCTTTCAAAACAAAATGAAATTAGAAGAATGATTCAGATAAATCATCCACATCTTGTTTTCCTTCAAGAAACAAAGATGTCAATGGAGGATATGGACTCAATTGCCAATAAAATTTGGCCGGCTGGAAAAGTGGTTTCCCTCAGTTCCCAAGGGACTTCGGTGGCATTGCTTGTCTTTGGGACCCAAAAGAGGTAGTTATTCACCATATGGTTGGCAGTTGGGGTTTGTTGGCTATAGCTATTCAAAGTAGACATTCCAACCAGATTATGCTCTGCATTACTGTTTATGCTCCGACTTCTTTGGAGGAAAAAAGAAGATGGTGGAAGGATATTACTCATATTATCTCTCATTTTCCTGAAGCTTGGATCTTGATCGGAGGAGATTTCAATACCATCCTCTCTCTGGATGAGAAAAGGGGGGGAAATAGAAATTTGGACAAAAGCACCGACCTCATGAGCGAATATATTGCAAACCTCCATCTTGTGGATATCCAACCAGATAATGGCCTTATGACTTGGTCTAACAGAAGGCAAGGCTTAGCTTGTATAATGGAGAGATTGGATAGGTTTTTGCTCTCCGAAAATTTCTTAATCCATGGTCACATTCCTAAAGTGAAGACTCTTAATAATGTTGGTTCGGATCATTGGCCAGTCATGGTGGAAATGTGGAAAACCAATGTGAGTTTCTCTCCTTTTCATTTTCAATTAATGTGGCTTAGAGACATTTCCTTCAGACCTCATGTGCAACAATGGTGGAAGGAAGGTAAACCTAGGCATGGGACTAAGATGTTCTGTTTTGCCAAAAGATTGCAATACATTAAATCCAAAATCAAGACTTGGAACTGGAAAGAGTTTGGGGATGTTCATAAAAAAACATGAAGTTATTGCTCATCTTGAAAATTTGAATAAGAAAATCCATTTAGATGGCCTCACAGAGAAGAGAAGTGCAGATGAAATTAAACTCACAACTCAGTTAGAGGAATGGGAAAAAAGAGAAGAAATCTTATGGAAGCAAAAATCTAGAATTCAATGGCTCAAAGAAGGAGATCGAAACACAAATTTCTTCCACAAATCTCTTCTAGCTCGAAGATCTCACAACTTTATTTCTTCCTTAAAATCAGATTCTGGAGATGTTGTTTATACTTGGGATGGCATGAACTCTATTGTTGTTGATTACTTTTCCAATATTTTTGTTGCTACTCCTCTTGACTCAACTTCACAACAAAATGTTCTTCAAGCAATCCCTTCTCTTATCACTTCTGAGAACTCTATTTTGACTGCTCCTATTACTATCAATGAGCTTCAACAAGTAGTTTTTAAAATGCAAAAAGGGAAAACCCCAAGTCCTGATGGTTTTCCCATTGAGTTCTACCAAGAGTTCTGGGATATCCTTCATGTTGATTTATTAGAGGTGGTGGAAGAAGCCAGGAAAGCCAAAGAAATTTTGAAGGTTATCAATAAAACTTATATTACTCTTGTTCCAAAAGCTCAAGAGGTTGATCATATCTCAACTTTTAGACCTATTGCTTTATGTAATGTTCTTCTCAAAATCATTACTAAAATAATGGCAGAAAGGTTGAAGCCTCTTTTGCATAAGATTATTTCCCCGAGCAAGGGGGTTATGTGGAAGGACGTCAAATAGTAGATGAGATAGTTCTTGCTCAGGAAGCCATCCATTCCATGGATATGCAAAAATCTCCTTCCATGTTCATTCGGTTAGACTTATCCAAAGCTTATGACAGAGTGGATTGGCACTTCCTTATCAAAGTTTTGAGGCAATTTGGTTTCTCTAAGGATTGGATGGATTGGATTATGGGATGTATCTCTTCAGTTTCCTACTTAGTTCTTATCAATGGTAGGCCTTCTCAGTCATTCCCGGCTTCCAGAGGTATTAGGCAAGGTGACCCGCTATCCCCTTATTTATTCATCATTCTTGTTGAATGCTTGGGTAGGACTATAACCAAAAAGAGGGAAAACAAAACCCTTGAGGGAGTTACCATTGCTCATGGAGCTAGACCTATCTCTCATATTCAATTTGTGGATGACTCTACTCTTTTAGGTAAAGCTACAGTTAAGGAAGCTTCTAATATTAAGCAAATCATTAGCTATTTTTCTAAGGCTACTCGGGAGTTGATCAATGAAGACAAATCTAAAGTTATTTTCTTTCACTGCTCTCGCTAGACAGGAATCCATGGTCTTGGATAAATTAAGATATAAGAAGACCTCCCTTCCAATCACTTATTTAGGTATTCCCATAAATATTCAAAGGCAAAAAAATAAATATTGGAATTGGTTGTTGGACAAAGTCAAGAAGAAAATTGGAAAGTGGACCAACAGGTGGCTTTCTTCCGGGGGTAGAATCACCTTGGTAAAATCAGTCCTTCAAGCTATTCCTATTTATGTTTCTTCCATTTTGAATATCCCAAAGGTTGTTCTTCGAGAATTGGATCAAATCAGTCATCGTTTCCTTTGGAGTGGTACTAAGGAGAAAAGAAAATGGGCCTTGGTGAAATGGGATACTTTATGTCTTCCTAAGAGTGAAGGGGGGTTAGGATTCCGGTCTTCTATTAATAACAACAAAGCTTTAGCTGCTAAATTATATTGGAGGATGTTGCATAACCCCAATGCTCTTTGGGCCAATAATCTCCGTGCTAAATATGCTGAGAACAAAAGTCCTGAAGACCTTGTTCGCTATCAACTTCCTACCAAAGGTTCTCCCATTTTAGCAGTTCTTAAGACTGGTGAGGATTTGATAAAGAAAAAATTATTTTGGATCATTCATAATGGTCAACAGGCAAATTTTTGGACAGATTCTTGGGATGGTCACAAGCCTTTGATAACTCAGTTTCTCGATTGGAGGCCTTGGATGGAGGAGCTTCACCGAGCTAATTGGATAAAGGTGGCTAATTACTGTCGGTACCATACTGGTAATTCAAAGGTTGGTAGATATTGGATCCCTATTGAGGACTAGCCTATTCAAATCCTAGAAAGGCAAAGACAAGATATCCAAGGCATCCTTCATATGAGATCCCTCTCTTGGTCCCATGAAAAAGATTGTTTTGGATGGAACAACACTACTAAGGGTGAGTATTCAGTTGCTCAAGGTTATTTGACCTTATGCCATAATAATCCCAACCATTCTTCTGACATATTTTCTCGATTGTGGGCTCAAAAGCTCTGGCCTAAGGTGAGGTTCTTTAATTGGCTTTTATTGCATCGTAGGGTGCTTACTCGGTGAGCAACTTATGAAGCGTGGTTTTCATGGCCCTTTTAGATGTGAAATGTGTGAAGAGAATGTAGAAACTCTCAACCATATTTTTATTGAGTGTACTTTAGCCTCTGAGCTATGGAGGAGAATGGCCACTTTACTTGGCTTACAGTGGTCCAATTTTTTTACTTTTGAACAGCTTTGGAGGGATTGGCCTAATCAAGAGGGTGTTGATCATTTTATTAGGCAGTTAGTTTGGATGGGTTCTACCATTCTTCTTTGGAATATTTGGAATGAAAGGAACAACCAAATTTTTAATCAAGATAGGAAGGATATTCACTATATTTGGCAAAATACCATAGCCAACTTAGTTGAATCAGTCCATCAACTCCTTAATCACCCCCAAAACTCCCACCAAAGATGGGATCAAGTGATGCAAATATTGAAGATTAAATCTTCTAAGGGCAACCAACTTAAAGGGAATGTGAGTATTAGTAAGATGGATAGGACTAGAAATTGGCAACCTCCTCCTAAGGATTTTGGAAAAGTCAATACCGATGGAGCCTCTAGAGGGAACCCTGGAAAAGCCAAGGTGGGAGGAATTGGTAGACTTTCAGATGGCTCCCTGGTTTTTACTTTTGCTGAGAATTTGGGTATTCTTTCCAATAACCTTGCTGAGGGGTATGGTATCCTCGGAGGCCTTCGAGGAGGCTACTAAGGTTGGATGGGAAAAGGTGTTAGTTGAGTCAATTCCTCAACTTATGATTAATCTCTTGAAGACTCCTTCTAAGAATCATAAGGTGGATTGGAGAATAAAAAGAATTATTGAGAAGATTCAATTAATCCAGATGGGATTTTTGAAAGTTGATTACAATCATGTGGTCAGAGATCAAAACAAGAGTGTTGATGCTTTAGCTAATTGGGCTTTGGACAAAGGTGATCTTACTTGTTATGGCCACCCTCCTATATGGTGGGCTTCTCAAATTAGGGAAGCTCTTCTTTCTATCATTTCTTTGGATGGCTCCGGTTCGAAGGTACCTAGTTTCTTCTTGCTTTTTTTTTTTTTGCTTCTCTTTGGTTCATTCAGTTTTTTTTAGTTCCCTAGCTCATTCTATTCTTTATTTTGTTTCCTCTGTTGATTCTTGCCTTATTAGTCTTCTGGTCTAGATAGGTCATTGTTATGTTCAATTTTTTTTTTTTTTTTTTTGTTTAGTTTTTTAAGGTGGGTGGGTTCTTTTGTTTTGTTTTGTTTTTGTGTTCTTTGTGTTGTTTTTTGTTGTTCATGTGTTTTTTTTTTTATGTTTTTTGTTATTGTTCTTGTGTTTTTTTCGTTCTTGTTCTTGGGTTTCTCTTTGTTTGTGTTAATTCGTGTTTTTATGTGTGAGTGTTTTCTATGTTTTTTGTTTTTGTTTATTGTCTATTGTTGGTTGTTTTTTATTTTTATTTTTATTTTTTTATTTTATTTTTATTTTTTAGGTTTTGGTTGTGTTTATTTTTCATGTTTTTTTTGGGTTATGTCTTTGTAGTGTTCTGTTGTTTTTGTCTTGTTTGTGTTTTGTTATGTGGTTCTTGTGTTTTTCTATGTGGTTTGTGTTGTGGTTTCTTTTATCTTATTGTGCGTGTTTGGTTGTGCTTTTGTTTTTGACACACTCAAGGAGCATGTTTTTTATTTTATTTTATTATTTTTGTTGTTATTTACTTATTTTTAAATTGGTTTTGTGTGTTTGTTTGCTCCTTGAGTATGTCAAAGGTGGTAGGCCAGGTCCGAGTCCTGGGCATTTTTGGTGGAATGGATACCCCTGCCTCCTTGGGTCTTACCCGAAAGTGGCATCCCTTTTGGGATGTTTTCCACAAATTAAAAAAATACTTGCAATTGTTAGTAGGAGATATATCATTTAGCAACCATGCATCACTATCAAAGAGTTAAAACAATGAATACCAAATTTGAAATATCCATAATGGTGAAATAAACATTAGATCCCACACATGGAAGTATTAAGTTACTTTAAGGAGAATTGATATTTATTTATAGGCTTTTATTTAATTAATATAAAGCATTATAAATTAATTAATAGCAACAAAGCTTGGATATTATTCATGTATCATTTGGCAAGGTCCTAGAAAGCATAGAAGGTTGAAATTTAAAATTTGAAGAGCTCAAGAAGTACTTCATGATGTGGAAGTATAAAATAGTGATAGCAAGAGATTAGTGTATCCTTTGCGTTGGTTCCCATAAAATTGCAGAAGGAGATTAGTGTCTCCTATGGGTTATTACCTATAAAATTGCAGAAGGATATTGGTGTCTCTTGTGGGTTGCTACCCATGAAATTGCAGAAGGAAAATGATGTATCCTATGGGTTGGTGCCCAAAAACTTGTACAAGGGTATTGGTGTGTCCTATGGGTTGGTACCCATGAACTTGTACAAGGGTATTGGTGTCTCCTCTGGGTTGGTGCCCATGAATTTTATTGAAGAAAATAAAAGTAATATTTTGTTGTGGTTTTCTCTTGAGAGGGTGTTTCCACGTAAATTCTTGTCTCTTGTGTGTGGAATTTTATGCATTGATTTACTATTGCATTCATATTATTGCAGTTATTATTTTGGAAGGAAATGTTTTATCTTATACTATTCACCCCTCTCCTATTAGTATAAGCATGTTTTTCTTCAATTGATATCAGAGCGGGTTCCATCGTGAAAGCCTAATAGCTTTAAGGAAGATCTTACAAGAACACACATGACCATGGAGGTGAAAGAAGATGCTCCAGTTTTTGAATTCCAAGAAAAGGAAAAAAATCTAGAAAATAAAGAGGAAGCCATAGTGGACATAGAAGAGGAAGCTATTGTGGACATATAAGAGGAAATTGTTTTTTCTCTTAAAGAGATGAAGAGGCTTAGAAATAAAAAATCAATATTAAATACTCAAGTATAAGAATATGAGAAGACAAAGGCAAAGTTTTCACAAGTTCTCATCGACTCAAAAGTTAAAATTGAAGAGGCAAAGAAAATTGAAGAAGTCATGACTGAGAAGTTAAATTTAGAAGAGCTAGAATGTGAAAAACTAGAACATGAGATTATCTCTCTAATGAAGTGAAAAAGTCTAATGATAAGCTACAGTAAAATATCAGGTTTGAGAAAAGTACAAAAATCTTGTGATATTATCAAAGCATAAAAATATTCGATTATAATATTGGACTTGGTTTTGAAGAAAGTCAAAAGAAACAAAAGGAGGAGTCAAGATCAAAAGGAGAAAAGGTATCAAAGAAAATAATTAAATAAAAACATGATACCTATGTTGATGTTTTAATAAGAGGAAGCATAAAGAAGGAAGAAAATAAAGAATCATCATGGACAAAATTCAATCACAAAAACAAAAATGAGAGGACCTTGTGGCCATATACTCCAAGGCAATCAGATAGGTTGCAATATTTCTTCCATGGTTATTGCTTTCATGTAACTAATTTTATCATAAAGCTATACATTATAGATTTTATTCTAAAATTGATTTTGGTGTCACTGGTTTCACCGAGAGAAATGTCAATTCATTTGCACCTCTCATGTCTTACTACATCATTTGTTACAAATACAATAATTTTGGGCATATAGCTAAATGGTGTATAACGGTATTCCCTGAACATCCAAAATCAAGCAAGGAGGATGGTCAAACTGTTCAAAAGGATATGTCCTCAAAATTTTACAAAAATAAAAAGGAACAAGAAAATGAGAAGTCTATATTGAGAACAAATAAGAACAAATGAAACATAGTATTTGAATCAACGTAGATCATGGCAGATCAGTGTGACAAAACACTATGAATTGAATCATAAATAGTGAGTTAAAATTATTATGGGTGTAGTACTCTCCATGAGTGATGAAGTATTAGAGTCTAACCTGCTATGGGTGGTTGCTGACTAATTGACTGCTATGGGATGATCACCCATTAGTATGTATGTTGAGGCCTACTCAAATGGCCAAGGATCTTATCCTATAATGGTATGTTGAGCCCATTGATTCAAAAGAATTATAACCCAATAGGGGATCATATCCAATAAGATACCCACTAGGATGTACATTATTCCATGTGGGGTGTAATATAAGTAGATAAGAAGTAACAGGTGATTGCTACCCATGATAGGAGTTTAAAAGATGAAAAGTATTTTGTGAGTGTGTGTAAATACTCAAAATAAAACAATATTTAAGAAATATAAGGATAAATATAAATCCTTGTCTAAGAAAAAAGACAAAGAAAAACTCAATTTGAAAAATGTAACAAGGACATATTGACAAACTATTATCCTTGATCTAATAAAATTATGAACATGAACAATACTTTCAATATCAAGGAAGAGCAAAGGAACAAAGGAAGAAGCAAGGAAGAAGCTAGAGAATAATTCATAGGTGAGGATTTTTATAGGCATCAGAACCCTAGTGAAAGTGCAATGCATGTGAGATGTGACCTAACTAGGTATCATCACATTCTATCATCACAAAATACCTAGATATCTATATGATCAAGCAGTCATGAACAAGGAATCATTTAAAAAAATGACACTCAAGCATACAAGTTATGTTAATCATTAGGAAACTGATGTAGAAAAATGAAAAGTAGTATTGCAATATGAACAAGCATATGGATGGAATGAAAATGCAAATGCATAGCTAAATGATGATTGATTAACTTGATTTGATTTTTTTAACATTTTATTTTTTAATTTAAGCAATCAGGATGATAATCAACACAAATTTTGCATGTTTTATCAAATAAATATATAAAAGGCAACCCATATTGATAACTAGAATCACAGAGAGGCTCCTTCATAGATCTTTCTTTGACATGCATTGTACAATAATCAATGCATTCTCAAAAAAACCATTATTCTCAACATAAGGAGGAGCAACTCATCACTTTGTAAGATCAATATAGTACAGTAAAGTAGGATCCATTTATAAAAGAAGATATCAGAGTACTAAGAGGAACCATCATCATCATAACCCACTTTTAACTTTTGATAATCCATGTATTCAACATATTTCATAAGATGATCATCATCATCAAATTGTAAATTTTGGTCTTTTCTAGGTATTAAACCTATGCCACATCCCACAAGATAGATATCAACATCCAAGGGCTCTTGAATATCTTTTTTTTGTAGTCCCAAAACTTTACCTACATATCCTATTCTAGATAGGATTTGTTTAAAAAGTGGGTAGTCATTGAAAATGTAACAATGAGAAAAAGAACACTCAATGGGAGAGGAGTTGCTAACACGTATATTTTATTTGAAGGTAGTCCCTATGAATATAAAGGTACTCGTTCTAATGTGTAAAATATCACCTATCTTATGGGGAAAACCTATGGCTCTAGGTGAAGGTCGTAGATTGGTAATATCCAAAAGATGCTCTTGAAGAAACTGATTATCATGATCTTGAGATGAGAAATTTATGATACGTTCAACACTCATATTTAAATTTTGACATTGTTTTGATATCTAAAATGAGTAACGTGGAGAAACCATTGAAGAAATAAAAGGACAAAGATTGAACTTATATTGAGCTCGCTCTATATTTAAGCAAAACTCAAATGGTTAAGGGTCACCTAGAATGGTGATAACTTGTTTTTAAATTCAAACTTCAAGAATTGATGAAGAGTATAAGGGACAACCTTCATTGCATGGATCCAAGAAGGTCCAAGAAGAATATTAAAATATTCAAGATACTATACCACATAAAACAAAGTATCCAATATTTAAGGCCCAACCTTATGAGGAAGATATATGGTACCGTAGGCCTCTTGAGACTAATTGTTGAAGGATTTTATGATGATATCAAAAATAGTTAAATATTACTATTTTAATCCAATTTTTTAAAAGAATTGGTATGTGTAAAAATTGAGGGAAGAACCATTATCAATCAGGATTTGCTTAATAAAGGCATTCCCAATAAGTGTTGTGATATAAAGTGAATATTCTTCATGTAAATTTGAGGAAGTCTTATCATCGTCCAAAAATTGGATGTGATATATCTTAAAAGAACCTACGATAACAACTATGATTCTAGGAGAAATATCTAAGGGAACATATTGTTGTCTTAGAAATTCCATCAAAGCATCTAGATGGTTGGGATAACTTTGCAAAAGTTTTAAAATGGAAATTTTAGTTGGAGTATTGGGCAAATATTTTTGGAAATCAAATGAAACTCTAGGTTATGGTTTCAACACTAAAGGTGGAGTCCCTATTTTTGAAACATTTCTCTAACTATTCTTCAAAATTTAATAGGACTACAATATAGAATTCTATCCTCATTGAGAATGTTGAGTAGGCTGAATTTGATCTTGCCTTATTCTAGTTACCCCAACCATGCCAACCATATTACAATAGGGAGGAGGCTCATTATGATGATCCACCTGATTAGCTACTTGTTGATTATATTTTGGCAATGTATCCTTCAATATTGCCATGTCTTGATTTATTATTGAAGCTTGATGAATAGGAGCTTGATTATTTGATGACTTAGAGATCCCTATATCAATATGTCCTACATCGATAAAATATTGGACCACATGTTTCAAATTCTTACAAGAATTTATCCAATGTCCTTCCACTTTGTGATATGCACAATGTTGAACTACCTGGTACCAATTAGTTGTAATTTCTGGTTACCTTATGGAAGGAAACTCAATTGCATTGGCTTCTATAAGTTTCTTCAAAATTACTTTCATAGACATATTAAGCCTTGTAAAATTTCTTTGCAAAGGTTTTTGAAGTATTATATATTGTAGGTTGTTAGTAAAATTATTAACAAACCTACTATCCATTGCACCATCTCCTCATGTATGCTTATTCTTGTGTTGAGACTTAGTACGTTTATCTTCTCTAACCTTGAGTTGGACTCTTCTAATAAAATATTATGCTACCTTTCTAGATAAATCAATTGATTGATAAAAGGATGTACTAGTAGTAGTCTCTAGTGCATAAGATAAATTTTCTTGTAAATTACCAATAGATATCTCAAACATATCTTTTGAAGGTAAAGTATACCTCAAACGTCCAACTATACTTCTTCAATGAGCCAGAAGTTTTGAATATTTTCTTCTTTACCTTATTTCAAGCTATAAATATATTTCATTGTTACTTCCTTTTCAATATATGAACCAAACTATTGAACAAATAATTCCATTGTTTCTTCAAAGCTCCTCAAAGAGTAATTAGGTAACTGATAATACCACTCTAATGCCATGCCACCAAGACTTTTAGGGAATGATTTTAATAACAACATGTCATAATATATGAGATCATCACATGTCATCCTAAATATTTTTAAATTTTCTATTGGATCTTCTATACCCTTGTAAATAGGTAAAACTAGCATAGAAAAATGCTTAGGAGAAGGTCTTGCTACAACAATAGGATCCAATGGATGATTACACATTTTCATAAAACTGTAAGTGAAACTTGAAGGCTGAATCATCTCAAATTTTAAAACTAATTGCTTTACCACATTTTTTAAATTATGTACTTCTATATTACTATTATTCAATATACCCAATTTCATTAAAGGAGGCATATATATGTGTTGGGGAGTGAGTGCTTGGCTTAGATTGGATGCATAAATACTATTGTTATATGCATTACCTTGTGAAAAGGGATAGACAATATTTGGTGGGACAAAAGTAAAAATATTGATATTAGAAGATTGAGGAGGAAATTGAAAACAATTTTGAGCGACACTACTAATTGGATGAACTTGTATATTTTTGCCAATGTTGGTGGTTATAGTAGTGATACTAGTTGACTAGTTTCTTAAATTATAAATATGTAATGATTTGGAAAAGGGATTATTTTGATCAAGCATAAGAGATCTTACCAAAGGTGGAAGTGGAGTCTCACCTCTTTCAATATGAGCCTCCCATTCAATACCCTCTAATATATTGTCTTTATTAGTTTTCATGAAACCCCAAATATGTTTAAATGATGAAAAGATGAACCTAGCATTGGGTCCTTCATAAGGTTAAAAAATCATCTCAGTTTAAAAATTATCTTGTTCTTTTGGATCTATGTTAGGATCCTCTTTATCAATATAATCACCTTTCAAGGGAACATAATCAAATTCAAGGCACTTTCACTAACTTCTAAGGAAAGGAGCCATTAGAAGAAGTGAAAGGATAGAAAATAATGCTAACAACAAGCACACAAAGAAATATTCTTAAATATATTATTAATTATCTACAACCAAACAAACAAATTAATGATATTGTTTAAGATTTTAAAAGAAAAGGAGGTGTTCATGTCGGGTTCACCAAATATGTAGAGGGAGGAAACCACCATATAACGTATGATTCTTGGATGGATATGCAATAGAAGGCTAAGGTGACCATGGGGGTATGGTGTTCTCTAAAATCAATGTAAAATAGGGAGAAGGGTTCACCAAGAATGGTTTAAGGACTCACTCTAAGTCCTCTAGTTTTTAATAATGTTTGATGTATTCGATTCAAGACAATCACCTATGTTTGGCCTTTCTAGATCTATGCTATGAAAGATAAAGGATAATGCAAAAATATAGTATATAATAATTCAAGAGATAATCCTAGAATGATTCATTATTTAAATGCTTTCTGAACCTAGGGATTCAAAATAGAAAACCTTCAAGCAAGGGCTCAAGAGAAGATGCACAAACAATGTTAACCCTAAGTGCACACTATATTTTGTTTATCTTTCAAATGCCTAGAAATAAACTAAATATATTTCTTTTAAATCAGATCTAGGTTTTCTCATAGAAATATAAAGGAAAAAAAAAATAGACTAAATACTAACTAGAATACTTATCTTATCTGGTGGTTTATCCTTGATTTTTATCCTTTGTCCAATAATCCCAACAATTCATGTTCCTGCAAGATAACTTAGAAAATACTTGAAAAATATGATTAGCATTATGGGGCTTTCTTATGTCATTTTATGATAATACTTAGAGGGGAAACAATCAATCCCCTAGGTACTTTTATCTGAACTTTGAAAATAGAAGTGAAATTTGACCTTTGTAAGATGAATAAGCATAGCACAATATAGCAAGAATAGAAAGAGAAACCTCAAAATAGAATGTGGCAATATGTCTTATATGTAGCTTAAAATTTAGTCCTAGGGTATGGGGATAGAAACTTACCCTAATATATGGTCTTGTAAAATCACACCCTGTAACATGAAATCATGATTTTATAGATCAACAAAATCATACCTCATAGAGACCGAGCATGATTTTGCATAAGCTATGCAAAAAATAAAATAATGATGCAAGAACTTGATTACGTCATACATAACATCAATGCATGCATGAAATAAATAAAAACATCTATTATATAGCATAGAAGAAAACAAAATCTTCTTAATATTTAGTCTCTCCTTAGGGCTCCAACACAAATCCACCAACGTGAATTATAGCAATAGATAATCCAATGTAGTAGAAGATAGATCACACTCCACAATTGTGAGGTAGCTCACTTGTAGAAGAAGAATAAAAATTAATATCACTTAGAGAGCACTTTAGAAATCACTTTAAGAAAAAGAGCTTGCATGAGATTGGTATTTTAAAGTCACTTGTTTTTTTAGGAAGATTTCAAACCATCCTTATATAGTAGTTTTAAAATTTGAATGGGAAATAAAAACCAAGGAGAGACGATGCCAAAATGCCAAATTTAAAAATTAGGGTTTCCTTACAATAAAAACCTAAAATGCAAAATTGTGCCCTATCAAGGTCAATCACAATTTTACATATGTGAAATCAGACCCCGTCAAGGATAGCCATGATTTTACATAAAGAGAGAAAAATGCAAAAATAAAGGAAGGGAGACCTAGCCCTTGCCCTGGGAAAGTCTAAGGGGTCTCTATGAAGGGATCAAGGAAACTTACCTACTTGGGTGGATCAATTTTTTGTTTCTACAACCTCATTATCTTCATTACCTTCACCTAGTAGTCTATCATCACCATCTATTACCTAGTTTTTAAAAATTATATAATTAGTAACAAATTTTAGGATGTATTTATCATATTCAAAAACTTCAAAACTTTGTATATTATCTAGTATAAAAGGGTAGGTTACTAATTCTATGGAAAACCTCTTAAGCACTTTTTTATACATGGGTTTCAACACACTCGCTACTATTGTTAAGGAATCCACAATTTTATTTTTGCTTCTAGATATTAATTTGCTTTTAAAAGAATGAAATTCATTAATAAAATCTCTTGTTTTATTTCTATAATAAATTAGCCTTTTTTCATGGCAAGCATATTGCATTATAATATATTTGACCACTAATTTAGATTCTCCTAATACCTTCAAGAATGTGATGTTCTTCTTAAGGGCTAATTGGAGTTCATATATTAATGCCTCATATTCTATAGTGTTGTAGGTGTAGGGAAATTGTAGTCTGTAAGTATCTAAATAAGACTTACCTTTAGTACTGATAAGCTCAATATCTACTCCATTATCTTACCTAGACATAGATCCATCAAAATTAGGAGTCTAGACCATATTTTTATCTCTTTTTTCTTGTGACACTTCAATTTTAGACTTATCACTAGTTTGTTTAAATTCAATAGTGTTGACCCCTAATTTTAATTATAGAGAACTTCATTAGTCTTATTTTAGTTAGTTATGAGTTATTTAACTCTAGGTTATCTCTAAAGTTATGAGACATGTCGCAATTTCACGACCTAAAGAGAAGAGAAAGAGTAGGAAGAAAAAAGTGCCGCGATATCGTGACATGTCACTTTTTCGTGACCAAAAGAGAAGAGAAAGATTAAGGAGGCAAAAGTGTCACGATTTCGTGACATGCTGGATTTTCGCGAGCAAAATCCAAGAAAAGGAGCAAGGAGGCGATTGTGTCGCGATATCACGACAAGTTGCTTATTCGTGTCCAAAAGCAACAAAAGAGGACAAAGAGGCAGAAGTGTCATGATATCGTGACAAGTCGCACATTTGACATGTCATAGTTTCGCGATGATCCAGAGCAAATGGAGGAAAAGACTCAAGGATGACGCGTTTTCGTGACTTTTCGATTCTTTGTAGTTGGAAGTGGCAAGTGAACAAACGGGAAACGAATGTCACGATTTCATGAAATGTCTCAGTTTCACGAAAATGTGTGGTAAAGGAGCAAAATGAAGGCAGATTATCATGATTTCATGATAGGATTCATTGTCGTGACATGTCGCATTTTCATAACTTTCCAGAGCAAATGAAGGAAAAGACTTAAGGACGTCACAATTTTGTGACATGTCGCACTGTCGTGGTTGGAAGCGGCAAGAGTGCAAAATGGGAGATGAATTTCACGATTTCGTGACATGCCTCATTGTCATGATATGTCACTTTTTTGTGACATGTCGCATTTTCACGACTGTCCAGAGCAAATGATGGAAAAGACTTAAGTGCATCATGATTTTGTGACATGTTGCACTTTCACGGATGAAAGAGGCATAAGTGCAAAATGGGAGACGAATGTTGCGATTTCGCGACATGTCTCATTTTTGTGACATGTAGCATTTTCACGACTTGCAGTGGCAAAGGAGTGAAATGAAGGTAGAATGTCACAATTTCGTGACATGTCTCTTTTTCATGACAGGTCACATTTTTGTGACAATCCAAAGTAAAATATGGAAATGACTCATGGATGTCATGATTCTGCGACATGTCGCATTTTCACGGCTAGAAGCAGAAAGAGTGCAAAATGGGTGACGAATGTCGTGATTTCGTGACATGGCTCATTTTTGTGACTTGTCGCATTTTCACGACTTATAGTGGCAAAGGAGCAGAACAAAGGCAGAATGTCACGATTTTGTGACATGTCTCATTTTCATGACATGTCACCGTTTCGTGACTCTCTAGAGCAAATGAAGGAGAAGACTTAAGGATGTCGTGATTTCATGACAGGTCACATTTTCACAACTGGGGGAGCAAGAAAGCAATGCGGTGGGCCATTGCCTATGTTCTAAGGGGTTCGTAAATATGTATAAGGGGCCATGATCTTTCTTGGCAGGGTGGCCTCAGAAGGGTACTAGTAGCAACAGGCAGACTTTCCCTATTGAGGTTTTGATATGTATTAGCATAGTGCAGATTTTTGTAAAAGGGTTTGGGTCAACCTGGAAAACCCGGATGTAAGGAATTTGTACCTTAATTACCAAAAAAAACTCTAGGTTATCTCTCAATTCCAATCAAATTTGCCACACCTTACCAAGGCAACCACATGTGAGAAAATTTTATTTCTATATATCCATTCACATTTCTTGACCAGTCTCTGTTGAGTAACATTCTATATCCATATGGGATATCCAGTACTTGAATATCTATGTACTTCTAAATTTTGGGCTCTGATGCTAGGTATATATGAATGTGTTTAATTACTCTAATCACATCCATTTCTATTTTTTCCAATTGTACAACTACTCGATTAGAGGGAACTATATTCAAACCTCACTTTTGGTAGACAATATGTGGCATGACATTACCTAAAGCTCATAAATTAAAAATGCAATCATGCAATTGTTTGCCTATAATTCTGATTATCAATAGGAATGAAGGGGCAACTCCTTTGGCTTTCTATGATAAAATTTGGGCATAAATGGTTTTCTTGGTTTCATTCTTATTTTTATTACTAAATGATTTAATTAATAATTCTTATTGCTCAGTTAACTAGGCAACCTCAACTAGAGATATGTTTGCTTTAGTTTTCTTTATATCTTCTAGAATATTGTATGTAGGTTTATCATATTCTATAATTCTATGTGGTTGTTGTGGGACATTATCCTTAGGTGGGTTGGAATTATTTCTAGCTTGTGCATTAGGAGGAATATAAATATTATTAGGTGGAGTAGAGGAAGTGACTAACGCCTTACCTTTGCTTCTAAGCATCTAGTTATTTCCATTCTTGAATTGTCTATAGACTTGTACTTATTCTTCTAGAGACCCATCATATCCTTCTTCATCTTCTTTTAATGATTCAAAGTTTTCTACTACTAAGGTTGCTCCATTACAAGAGCTAGATTGATTTTTATTGTCTTCATTAGGTATTATTTCCATTTTTCTATTTTCTTATGGATTATATCTAAGGCTATCTTGAATTGAGGTTAGTAATTTTCATTGTTTTGTGTAGTGGAATGCACTCTACACCAATTGTTTAAAGATATATTTGAAAGATTAACTTTGGTGTTGGACTAATTTGAATTGGCAATGGGGTTGGGTATTCCTCCATTTTTTGGATGTGTGTTCCATTGATGATTGACTCCATAGAAATTAAATTTCTTATTTTGGGTAGAGATATTATAAGGTGGATTATGAGGTACTTGTTTTTGTAACAATATCATACCACTACTGAGTTTTTGGACCATTATTTGTAGGTTATATAACTAAGAATTCATATCATTATTTTGGCCTATGATAGTCTAGTTTGTCATGTTATTTGTAGATGAATTAGGATTCAAAAAGGATGAGGTATTATAAGACTAATTAACATTTGGAAATACTAGCATATTTTGATTTGGAGTAGCATTTTAAAATTCTAGTATATTTTGATTAGGGATATTATTTAGAAATATAGGTGTAGTCTACATTAGCATAAAAATTCTTGAGTAGTAAACTGATTATCAAGGTATATTGGAGTGATTGGATGGTTAGGGATAGTAATGACATCAAATGAATTATCATAATTTAGGTATGGTAAGGCATTCACCATTGGTGGTTATTGTGAAAGGGCTTTATTGATGATTGGGATATGGTTAAATGCACCTGGTTGTCCTAAGAAAGAAAATTATCTAATTCTAGAACCGTGAGGTATCAATTGTTTGTCTTCTATCAAGGCATCACCATATACCATGGGTAGAGTGGTGATATGGGTGCTCATATTAGAAAAATGGATGTGAGAGGATCTAACTATTTAAAGTACATTTGTATAACTAATTTAGCATTAAGAGTATAGGGTGAAGTCAACATGTTATACAACTTATGACATCTATTATCGAATAACCTTAGAGGCTTATTGAGCTCTCTAATAGTTGAGGAAAATTGATGGTATATGATAGCATGATCTATGGGTAATCTAATTTAGTAGATAAATGTTGTTTCCATCTCAACCATCTATCTCCATCATATTTATACCTAGGTAAATATATTTGTGTATTCTTGGGTATATTATGAGCTAGTCTAGGTATATTTAGTGGACTGCTACCACCTAACCAAGGTGCAAATGCTTCCATTGGTGTACTTAATGGGGTGAAAAATATTTTATTATATAGTGTGATATATTGGGGTGAGGTATTAATGCAAGAAAGAGTGCTTGATTGGTCTTTATTATTTTTGGGTATTCTAGGAGGAGAAAGACTATGAAATTCAATATCACCATCAAAATATGTAGACCTGGTGATGATAATCCTAGATTCTACTTTTAATAGTCAAGTAGTATAACATATGTGAAAATTAAGCAATTTCAAGAATTAGAGTAGAGGTAAATCAGAGGTTATAGGATAAGGCTATTAAAAATTATGAATCATATACTTTAGGCCCTCCTTAAAGCATCATTTTCCTGTTGGGTGATACACCTAACCCAATTTCTAATATACACCAATGCTTAGAATAACAAGATGTTCTCTCTTGAAAGAAAACACATCTCCCCCAAGGTTTAGGATATAGTATAAGTTGTTGTTGAATATTAAATCAAAATAATAAAATGGAAGGTATGTGGATAACATAGGGTTACATATAATTGTTACAAGGGTGAGTTCCAATTCATTGTCTAAGCTTGAAGAAACATAGATATACTTTAATTGCTCAACAAATCATCAGAATATGAATTTTTATATCAAATATTGCATAAAGAAACAAGGAAAAGTAAGATTGTAGGATTGTTATCTTAATATTATCAACATATATCATTCATTACATCATAATCATGATTATTATAGTACATACCAATGTGTATTCTGAAACTTATAGAACTACAACACATAATCATGTAAATCAAGCTTCAAAAATTGAAATTCAACTAATATAATTTCTAATATAATCTTAAAAAAATAAAATGGATAGGGTTAGAGAAATAATGAAAAGAATCCATTGAATTCTTGAAGCCTTATATTGAATCTATTGAAGTAGTAATTCTAAATCAAACCATTCTTAGCCCAACCAATGTTCACACAAACTGAGACCAAGACGATGCCATTGTCAAAGGAGATAAGAAACAAAAAACTAGAATTGACTCTAATGTAACAATCATCATCATGCACAGATAACACCAAGAATTTTAATATCTTACATTTCTAAAGATGTTCAATTATTACATATCAAACTTGCTAGCATCGTATGGCATGTTTCATTCTTCTTCATACATCATTCTTCTTTTCCATTTCTATATATTATTATAAATGGCTCTAAAGAAACACAACTCTCGGGCAAGGCTATCCCTTTCAAAATAGAGAGGTTGTGGCTCTTTAAGCTCAAGTACGACTCTCTGAGAATAGGCTCTCTATTCTAAGCTACTTCAGGATAATTCTCCAAGTACAATCAGAGGGTTCAAACATCCACCAACTATAAAATAAGAGAGAAATTCCTAGAATATATAATGCCAAAAATAGATTCTAACCCTTTTAAATGGATCTTTCATGGCTCTTTATAGCCTTATAACTTCAAAAAAAATTGTGTTTCACATTTGTATTTAAGTCCTTTACAGTTGTGTTTATGAGTTGTCTATCACTACCTGGATGATGTATCCTTCATTTTTTTAGTTTCTTCTTGATTTTGATATTTAACTATTCATTATGGATTCTAATAATTTTCTAAAATGCATCACATTTGAATAGCTAGAATCAATTCGAGGTTCAATTATTTCTTTTGATTCCTCTTAGCCTTTGCTTTGTTACTATCATTACCTATAAATTATAGAAGACAAGCAAAATTAATATTAGATTTATCTTTGGTAGGATAAAATACTCGACCGATAATATTTTAACCATTGATATTTGTTATCACTTTTAATTTGTACCATTGATCTTTATTTATGTCACATTTTATTTTTCTTGTCTAAAAGGTGGGATTTGATTGAATTTGTAATCCTATTATTCAATACTTATAATATTTTTATAAATGATTTTTATCCTTATTAAAGTCTCATTATTCACCATTTTGATGTTTATAATTTTCTTGTAAATAAAATTTAATCGATATGTCTTTATCTCAATTTATTTATTTATATTATTTTCTTAATCCTTCGTCATTAAATTTGGGTCAATCATCTTCCTTGTAGATGCACTACTTATTGGGCTTAAGGTTTGTATCATGTTCTTCTTACATTATAACCTCTCTCATTTTTAGGGAACCAATCAAGGTAGCTTTTAATTACCAAGATCAATTTCAAAGTGTTAGGTAAAATTTATAATATTGAAGCTTAATTTTTAGCTACCAAATAAAAATTTTGATCTCTAAGCTTAACCATCAACTACTGGATGAAATTCTCATTGCTTTAGATTTTATTTCAAGTTTTTTGTATGAGATATTCAATTTTTTTTTCAAAACTGATGTTCGGGTTCTTTTCTAAATATTCAATTTAATTTCTATTACTGAGCTTGATTTTCTATTTTCTAGGTTTCCATTTTAATTGCTAGGCTTCATTTTTAATGGTCAAGTTTTTTTTGGTTGTATGGCCTCAAGCTCTTGATTTTATTTTTAAATTTTTTATTTTAAAAGGATTTTATGTTTTTTTATCATTTCTTCAATAAGCATTGCACATATATGGGATTCTAAAATCCTTTGCTTATGTTACCCCAAGAAAAACTCCAATTTTGGGCATTCACGGGATTACATAAGTTAATCACTTTAAATGTTTTTTTTGCATGATCCTAAGCCATGATTATTCAATCCATTTTAAATGCTTTGGTTGGCATGATCCCAAGATATGTTTCCTCAATCTATTTAAAATATTTTTTCTAGCAGGGTCCTAGGATATTCCCAGTCCTAGGTCATTTCATTTGTAGGGTTTTGGGATGTCACTTTTTATTTAAAATCCCGAGATTATGTCACCCTAAGAAAAACTCTAGCATTGGGCGTGCACAATTTAATCTAGGGTTTCTTTTATATGACTTTTATGATGATCAAATTTAAATGCCTTTATTTTTCCAATTATAGGTTATTATTTGTTCAACCAAATTTTAAGAATCTTCATTCACAAGGTCTTGGGTTATTCTTTAGTCAATAAAATTTTAAGAGTTTTCATTCCCATGATCCCATGACTTTTTCTCATATATCTTTTTTGAAAAAAAAATTAAGATATTTCCTATAGCTTAGAAATGATTTTTCTAAAGTCTAAAAAAAAACAATTGCCCCCTAGAAAATATACCCAAAATGAATCTTAATTATCCAAAAACAATTTATAAGACCCAGACATGATTTCTTTTTATTATCTAAAAACACATTAATTCATTTGAGTGCTAGATTTTTATAACTTTTTGAGTAAAATATTGATGGAAAATAATTTGGGGTATTATTTTTACTTGTTAAAAAGCTTATTACATGCATAAATAAAAGAAGAATGTAAATTTTCTAATTGAAACCATTAAAATGATCTAAAAAATAAATGATAAAAATAAGTATTTAATCTTAAGATATATTAAAATTTAATTTAATATATACTAAACAACTAAATATGCGCTCAGATTTTTTAAAATCCAATAATCATGGTTATAAACTTGTGTTTCTTTGGAATAATGTTCAATCTTAATAACTATGACAAAGATATTTTTGGGGTTGTCAAGGTTGTTCTCCTTGATTTCATGTTACACAAGATTTTTGTGCTTTCACAGAAACTTTTGTGGAATGACTGGAAATTGTATCCAGACACTCCATTATGAAATCATAAGATTTGATTGGGGTATGGATGGCTCTCTCCTTGCCTCCCCATGATTGATAAACTTAATGAATGGTGTAAGGTCTCCTCTTCTCGACGACCTGTTAGGTTGCACAGGTTCCAGACCTCTTGGGCTCCTTTCTTGGATCCAAATTTTTTTTTTTTGCATGGATTCATTTGTACCAAGGGCTTCCTATTGGGGAGCGTCTACAACATTTAGGCATCCCAAACCCTTGTTGCCCTTTATGTCAAGATTTTGTCCATATTTTTTGGGTTTGTTCTTGTGCTCATTCCCTTTGGGAGTGACTTTTTCTTTTTTAGACCCTATTTCGTTGCCATGTTTGAGTGGAAGCATATCATTTTGGGAAACCCCCCATCATTACCAACTATTTTTTTAAGTATGTCCCTTGTTGTTTATGACAACCATGTTTAGTATATGAAGAGCTAGAAATGTTTGTATATTAAGAGGCTACATGACCATTCCTTTCTCCCCCATCTCGACATGATGCCTAGGACAATTTAAGAGTTTATGGCTAAGTAAAGGAGTCGTTGTCAAAGTTTAGGGAATCATTGTCAAAGTCTCTAGGTGGGAATCAGGGGTGACTAAGCCTCATCATTTTATAATCAGTTTATTTTGTTGTCTAATAGTTTTGTAAACTGTAAATTCTTCACTTAGTTGATGGTTTTTTTTGGCTAATGATATTAGCCACATGGCATGTTTATCGGCTTTTTTTTGTTTTTGTAAAAATATATTTCATAAAAATGATTGTGGCATTGTGGTTATTCATTGCAGCAAAGGATTCCACAATGTAATTTAAAAAATTATTGTTAGTAGCATTTAATATAATGGTTTTTTTTACATAAAAATAAAATAACATTACAATAAAATAAAATAAAATAATATTACAATAGTTGTTTTTTTTAATTATTATTATTATCAAACAAATTTCTATCTTTGATTCGCGACATTAGAAGTGATCGGCATGGACAACGACGCCAACGAAATTTAAGGTGTATTGATTAGCCGGTTCCACTTGTGCATTGGACGTTTTAAATAGACTTTCACGGAAATCGGTTCATCCGAAATCTTTATCTAATATGTTGCTTTCTGGTTTGTCGGGATTGCGTAAAAATACTCAACGATACAATAATACAGCGCCGACTTAAAAAGGAGAGCACAACAATGAACATGCTATATATAAGAAACGACTTAATATGCGGCTAAGATTCTTTCAAATCCAATAATCATGGTTATAATCTTGTTTTTCTTTCCCATAAAATAACATTACTATTTATATTATAGTTTGTTCTTTTTTTATTATTATTATAAAACAAATTACTATCTTTGATTCGCGACATTAGAAGTGATCGGCATCCACAACTACGCCAATGAAATTTGACGTGTATTGATTAGCCGTTTCCACTTGTGCATTGGACGTTTTAAATAGACTTTCACGGAAATCAGTTTAACTGAAATCTTTATCTAATATGTTGCTCTCTGGTTTGTCGGGATTGCATAAAAACAGACAGCGACACAATAATATAGCGCCCAATAATACAACACTGACGTAAAAAGGAGAGAACAGTAATGAATAGGTTCTCCTAAAGCATTCCGTGAGCACAAACGAAAATATGGGACCATAGAGGATATTTATGTTTTTCAGACTTTTCAAAAATGACTGAGTCAATGAAAGGAAGCAATACAGTTTGTGATAGCTTCCTTATATGTTTCCGGAATAGTAGACAGTCGATGCGTGCAGATGACGCACCACCACGATTTTTCGGATCTTAACCATACATTGTTAATGCCATTGATAGATCAAGCGTGTTCCACTTGTGGCCTAGGAATTTTCGTGTATAAGTACACTAGGAGTTGTTTGCTCTTGATACATCATCTACATTTCTGCGAATTGAGAAGAGAGGAGAAGAAGAGCAATGGATGCCCTGGCAAAGATGGGAAAATTATGTTTTGTACTGTTTTTTATTGTGGTTTTTGGTAATGGAAACGGAGGGATGGCAGAAGTAGCCATGAATCGAAAGCTGCTGCAAACTTTTCCTTTTCCTCCATTTACTCCACCGGCATTAACTTTTCCTCCGTTTCTTCCACCGGGATTTACTTTTCCTCCGTTTCTTCCACCGCCATTCACTCTTCCTCCCTTTACTCCACCGGGATTCACTTTTCCTCCGTTTCTTCCACCGCCATTCACTCTTCCTCCGTCTACTCCACCGAGATTCACTTTTCCTCCATTTACTCCACCACCTCAGTTTCCTAGTCCTGCACCACTTACTTCCCCTTCCCAACTCCCTGGTCCTCCGCCATATCAACTACCTGGTCCTGCACCACCTACTTCCCCTTCCCAACTCCCTGGTTCTCCACCACCTACTTCCCCTTCCCAACTCCCTGGTCCTGCACCACCTATTTCCCCTTCCCAAACACGTGGTCTTCCACCACCTATTTCCCCTTCCCATGGAGTTTTAACTCCACGTTGGAGGCAACGCCTTTGAAGGGTGTTCGGCTGAATGCGAGGCTATGTTAAATAACTGTACTACATTGGGTTTGGGATTGATGTTGTTTGAGGGTTGCAAGATTGAGGTAATCCCAGGAATAAAACTTGTATAGTTGAAAGAATGGACAACATTTGATGATTTAGTGTAATGTCTTCAGTAATAGTTGCTGAACATTAGGTCTGACCATTGGTGAGATGCACTACTTTGGGTTTGGTATTGATGTTGTTTGAGGGTTGCAAGAGTGATGTAATCCTAGTAATAAAACTTGTGCCGTTGAAAAAAAATATTACATTTGATAATTTAGTTTAATGTCTTCATTAATAGTTGCTTGATATTAGCTCTGATCATTGATGAGATGCAGTTTACACTTCGATCTTTTTTTCTCATCATAATCATGGACGACGTGTTGCTGGCATAGTTGGTTTCTAGAGAAAAGAAAAGAAATTCGGGTATGCTGTATTCTTGTCAAATTATCTAAAAACAAGTGTCTAACGTAGAAAACAGTAATTGGATCGGGCCATCTATCTCATTCACGCCATTTCAGGTTATAATTATTTTTATTATTATATTGTGTAGATTTTAAGAACCATAGAGGCCGTGACAGAGTTACACATATGTCATCCCATTGTGATTTGAGCTCCATGGACTTTAACTGTAATCTTGTCTTGTAATGTTGCAGATATATATAAATTCTGCATGTTCTCGTCCATCATGATAGCTTGTTTAAGAAGAATTAATTTTATCACGTTATTATAAATAATAGTTTGCAGAAAGTTTTTTTTTTTTTGGGAATGGCTTCTCAAAGAGAAAGAAAGTCTATAATAGAGACAATAATTTATTTAATAAATAATAAACTAATATTGTTTTCTTTATTAATAAACACACAAAAATATTATATCAAAATTAAAATTTAATAAAACATAATTAAAATTTTAAATTTGAATAAAAGAAAAGTAATTAATGAGAATGGTGAGCAATGGAGCTCCTGAGATCTTTGGCGAGAACCATGGTTTGGTGGGAAGAATGGCTTCCAGGGATCCTAAACCAGGCGAGATAGTTGAATCTACCACGGGGGATGCAACATCGGGAGTAGATCCAGATCCAGAAAATGACAAATCCCTTGGGAAGAAAAAGTCTTAGGTTAAAGAACCACCTGAAAAACCTGGTAGGAATACCAAAAAATATGGGACCCCTCGTGGGACCTTCCCATCTGGATCATATGTGGAAGAGGTCAAGGGAAATAGCACCCACTTGACTCCTGAAAGGCGTATCCCCTTACTTACGGTAGGAGAGGATCTAGTTGTAGACACAAAAACAGCACCAATCCGATTATGTGACTGCAAACACTGATCGCTTTGACAAACATAGCCCCCAGGGCAGCCCTCAGAGGTTAAAAAGTGGTCTTAACCACTTTCATAGCAATTTTGTAAGGTCAAGAAGCAATTTGGCACACTTGGACACTTTGCCCAGTACTCGTCTCACCCCGAGACGAATTCAAAATAGAATCCGTCCCACCTCAAGAAGAATTCTGAATCCGTCCCTGGGTGGGACGAATTCTAAGCTTAACGGGCAAAAAGGCAAATGGTGCCAAGTGGCAGCCCAGAACAGTCAGTTAAGGGCTCCTGCCTTGCACGCATGTGTAAGTGGACGAGAGGGGCCGTTAGAGGACTCGTTACAAAAAGCATTTATCAAATTTCAAGTCAATGGAAGACTCCCCTCCCTCATGGGAAGACAAGATTGCCACATGGCGCCTATGGCCAACACTTGGCTTTTGTGCTTCCCTCCCAAAAGAGACCCCTTGGGTCTATAAAAGGTGGGACTTTTCTCACCCAAAACAGACAGGTTGAAGGAGTGTTCAAGCAATGAAGTGTCGCCGAATTGAAGACTCACTTGCATCCCCCTTTGTTCACCTTCCTACATCCACCAATCTCTTTTGCAAGGGAGGTTGTTGGGTGGCCTTTGGAAGCTCGAACCTTACTCAAATCCGACGCATGGATCCGAACCTACCAATCCGCCGACCCCCAATCCTAAAAGGTTTTGGGCCCATCCCTGGTGGATTGGCTCCAAAATCGAGGGCCAACGGTGGGAGGCCCACTTGGGCACCCCCGCACCTCCCAAGTCCTAATTTTAGTTTTTGAGAACTTTAGATTATTTTTTAGATTGCATTCTGTGTTACTAGGTCTGATTAGTCTATAATTGCAATTTTGTAGCTTTTGGTCAGATTTTAGGGTGTTTTGTATTGCTTTGTCGTTTCGCTAACTTGCAGGTGTCAAGGTCAAATTCCCGAGGGTGGAGGTCAAATTGGGAAAATCCGACCATCTGGGTCGTCCCAAAATGGCCCCAATTACCTAACCCCCTGTTTGCGGGAGTTTTGCAAGTCCCGAGATCCGACATTGGAGCAGCAGCAGGTCGGTTTCTCCTACTCGAAGAATTCGTCCCACCCAGGGACGAATTACAGTCAGAATTCATCCTGCCCAAGGATGAATTCCAGTTTAAGGTGGATTGGCTAGCTGCATCGATGGCGATGGCCTTCCGGTAACTTTTCTTACCTTCTATCAGGTTTTGAAGCAATTTGGATTCATCGTTTTCACTGTTTCAGGCAAATATTCGTATGCATATTTTGTTAGTTTTAGAGAGAGAATGCTTTTCATTTGCAGCAGGTGCTACTAACATCTTGATCATTTCTTTGTTCGCAGGAGAAGCAGCAGAGGCGAAGAACTCATCGACATCAACGACGACATCATCTTGGCCCGCCCATTGCAATCGTGGGTACGCGGAAGGAGGAATCATTCAACGATTGTAATCAAACCCTATTTGCGCTCCTTGCCCCTGAAAAGGGAGGAGGAACTATTGTAACAGAGATCGAAGGAAATTAATTAAAGGGCTATTTTTTCTTTGTATGATTGCGTCTCTTCCAATGTGTCTCTTTTCCGTTTCATGCAATTTACATTCCTAGGACTTAAGCGTACTTAATTTTGAATGTAATTGCACTTGGTGTTTCCTTTGACCGAAATCTCGTGCTTTGACCGCAATGTTGTACACCCGCAGTCAAGCCCAATCAAGGGCAGAAGCTTCGAAAGGTACACAAAAAGCAGGCACAAGTTGCCTTCACTTCAGTCCTGAGGATTTGGTCATACCGCCTTATAGGTCAAACCTACAAAAGAATCCAATTCAGAATCCTCGGTGGGGTATGCTTATTCAAAGCAGCCCCTTTCGGGAAGATGCCTTACATGTAGACCTTGATATAAATAGAGAATCACCTCTTGAAGGTAGGCATGAGTGGCCACCGCGTGATGAAGCGCTAAACAGGCACACTGTCCATTTGGAGGGGCAACGTGGATATGGCGTCCCTTCTTTACCTATCATCAGAACAGAGAGACCAAATCCGGAGCGCAGGGCTCCTTACATAGGGCGACCTAACTCCGCCCATCCCATTTACACCCATGAAAGGGAGTATGAGGAAAACCATCGCATTCCTCGAGAGCAACAAACAATGCGGGAACCTTGCATTTCCGCACCAACAGGATATCATGATCACCCCTTGAGGCCAGAACCTCGAGCACATACCGCCTACCTCGACAGAGGGAAGCGACCCCTTGAGATTTTAGAGCATCAAAATCGAGGTAAACCCATAGGAGGAACATTTGAACCTTCTGAACAAAATAGGGTAGAACAAATTGATCCAGCTATCGCCAGATATACCACCCGTCAAGCCCAAATCATGCGGCTTAAACAAAGTCAGCAAGAGATAGAGTATCAATACCACTTGGATAAAGAACGCATGCAACGCGAAGCGGATGAGTTACGCTATGAAATACCTGAGAGGGGGCCAACCCCTCGCATCCAAAGAGCTAAACAGTATGAGAGGCATAATCCGTTGGCGCAAGATAGGTCTCCATGACCTCGTCAAGCTCGCCTCCAAGACCCCATAGATTCGAGAGGGAGGCAACTCCCCGAAACAATGATGGGTACCTTCAAGCAAGAACTTGATCAAGGTCATAGGTTTCGCCCTGAGACTCCTCAAGAATTTTACTAGGGGTATGAACCAGAAGAGGAGTATATCGAAACTCCCCATCAAGGTAGGAAGGATGCCATTCGGCCACCCCTCCATAGGCCTCCAGTTTACCGTAACTTACAACAAGAGCAAACAAGAGAGGAAGAAATAAAATATTTCGATGCATACCAAGCGCTATTGGAGCGTTTAGAGTCGGTGGAGACAAAAGTCGCTGGGCATCAAAAACCCACATTACGTCTACTCCGCAATAATCCGGTGCATCCCTCAGTGCCTACACCTCTTTACCCCGAACACTTCAAGTTGCCTCAATTGGCAGTTTTTAAAGGTGAAGAGGACGCACAGGAACATGTTACACGATTTCTAAGCCAATGCTTCGGCATTCAAGATAATGATGCATTATTGCTTAGAAAATTCATAACCACATTCACAGGCCCTGCCTCGGATTGGTTCACACAACTACCCAAACATAGCATAAGCAGCTTAGATCAGCTAGTAGATGCGTTTCTTGAACGTTTCGCCTTCAACACAAGGAAGAAGGCATCACTTAGTGATCTTGCTAGCCTTAAACAATTTGAGGAGGAAACAATGGCAGCGTACGGGAACCGATGGAGAGCTTTGCTTTCTAAGTTACCCTACCGTCCTCCCATGTCGGACCTCACACAAATGTTTGCGAAAAGTTGTTTAAAATCAATCTCCGGTCTATTGTTGCTGCGACAATACGACAACTTAGAAGAAGCTTTGGTGCAAGCCAGAGTCATAGAAGAGATTAAGATAGGCGAAGGCGCAATTGCCAAGCCTAAGAAGAAAGAGTGGAATAAAACCACTAAAACTGGGACAACGCAACCACAACACGCTGCAATCGACCAAGTTGCGATAAATGTCCTCGCGCCTGTGCAAGAAACGTAGCCTCAAAAGGCTAACTACCAGGCAGTGCCTCCTTCTTACGAAAGAGATAACAGAAGACAGGAGCAGTATCAGCAGCGTCACCCTAGGTGACAATTCACCTCGTATGCGGAGTCTAGAGACTCCTTATTTGACCGCTTGTCAGTGGCAAATTTAGTTACTCTGCCAGAAATCCAAATTTTTGACCCTAACGTTCCCAAGCCTAGGGGGTATAGGGAGGAATTGTATTGCAGATTTCATAGACGCAGAGGACATGAACTAAATGGGTGCTGGAAATTCAAAGAACTAGTCCAGGATTTGATCGACAACCAAACATTTGTCGTGGACAACCCCATCGCACCTAACAACCAACAAATGGGGGTATTCAAGGACCCCTTGCCTGCCCACGAGGCGCAGACAAAACCACTCCAAATTAACGAGGTGCGACAAGATCTTCCCGCGCAAGGATTTGTGGGAATGATTAGCATTGTAACAAGGAACAAAAAATACCCAGCAGTTGCCCCCGAGGTACCTGCGAGGGAAGTTCCGTCGACATCGCAGCCTCAACAACGCCCAATGCAGTTACCTCCGCCTAGACCTGAGGTCACGATACGAACCAAACTCACGCAGAGTTTGCGGACCACGTCAGCTAGGCTGTCCATCTACGAGCTTATTCAACAATCAGCTCCACATAGAGAATCTCTTATGGACATCTTAAAAGCCATTGAAGTACAACCCCACGAAGCTAATTCTTTCAATGCCTTCGTGGGACATGTGAAACAATGTACGGAGCCTGTCATCACATTCAAAGAAAATGAGGTCAAAACGATATCAAATGACATGTCGGATCCACCCCTGCACGTTATCGCGCGGGTCAACGGGATCCCGTACAAGAGAGTGCTGATAGATACTGGCTCATCTAGTAACATTATAACCACTACAACGTTAAAGCATTTAAAACTGCCAGCCTCTCACATCACCGCTTCCATGTACACACTGCGAGCTTTTAACGATGCAATATGCTCGACAGTCGACACAGTCATTTTGCCTATACAGGTAGGACAAAAGTCAATACCCACACTGTGCCATGTGCTGGAAGGTGAAATGGCTTATAACATACTGCTAGGGCGGCCTTGGATCAGGGACATGAAGTGTGTCCCCTCGATCGCACACCAGTGCTTGAAGTATGCCTATGAAGGGAAAATACATGTAGTCCCAATGGACTTAGAGCCCTTCAAGTATTGCAATGCGGTACAATTCATATCTCAATCGACCCTCCCATAAATGCATTTGGATTTTCAATTGAATCCATCTAAACAGGGTCCGATACCGCAGGCACCACTGGTGGCCAATAAGGCAAAATCCTAGCCAGGTGAGACGTCATCATTGGCTCCTTCATCATCAACGCCACCTATTGTGGCCCAACAAAATGACAAGGGAAAGCAAATCATGGAGGAGGTTAAGCCTCTAGAAGAGGGGTTGCCCACGATCTCAGCAATATCAACAGAGGAAGCGCCCAACGCAACGGAAACCAATATTCCTAAACAACCAAACATGGAATGGACTCAGGAAGGACTACCGTTTCCTCTTACCCAATCCTCAACAATCACTGTTGAGATGGCCAGTACAGGCCTGGGAGAATACATAGTGCAAAATGTTGTGGCAACCCCCACACTGGAGTCAATACAAGACATGGGAAGACCTCGCCTTCCCATTGGAACAATCGTCCCTCTAGGCTACCCACCGAACCAAAAAAATTTTGTGTATGGGGGCCTTGATCATGGTTCTGAACCATGCAAACAAAAGGAAACATATGAAGAACCTTTTGTCGAAAACATCAACTATCTGTCGAACCCAGAATTTGCCCTAAAATACCTCGAACAATGCAATTGGCATGGGTATGGGCTAGGCAGATATGAGCAAGGGATGCGGATCCTTTGCCAACCAAGATATCAGATGCCATATGACAAGTCGGGGGTAGGGTTCAACCATCCCCTGCCATTAGACATCTTGGTTGAAAACATGCAAGGCCTAGAAATAGGCAACAGGGGGGATTGGCACAAGACCCGTATGCCAATCCAAACATAGAATACACCTTAGGGGATTATCTCCCATGGTATACAAACACCCCTGGAAATAGCAATAATCCCTCTCCTTTACTAGAGAGAGGTGAAATTTCAGAGAGCAGTCCTCGAAAAGAACAACAACGGCTTCCAGATATTTTTCTAAAATTGTTCCCCTTAGAGGTTCCAGACGAAATAACACAATCTCAAAAGAATCAGGTCCCTCCACTAAGAGTGGAACAACCGCAATGGGACTAGATTAATTCACTGGAACAGGAAGAGTCCTCAATGTCGCAAGCAACAGATGTCGAAGAGGATGAACAATTTTGGATCTATGAAAGCGATTCAGAAGACGAAACTGAAATGGACTATCTCAGACATGCGCGACGACATCACCGTGCTCTAACCCATGAAGATCTAATGGGAAAAATGGGTATACGGTTGGGACATGAATGGCACTTAGACCCAACGAGGTGGGACCAAGTGTTAGGCCTATGGCTTCAAATTCAAGATGAGCATCGTCCACCTCAAGATCCCATCAGGACAACAGTACCAAGGGAAGACCCCGCCTTCCTTTTCACACATAGAGACAAATTTGCACCTAGAGAGGATCCATTCGTGCCTGTTCTCGTAGAGCCAGATCCAGAGTATAGAGAACATCTAAAAGAATCAAGTTGTCACACCCGTGGTTCTGGAGACCAAATTCATTCCATCCACATGATCTCCATTGATTTGACCACACCCATCCGCAATCCGACCGATCCATTACGGTCATTGCATCTAAACATGGATGCCATCGACTGGGATCGCGTCAATTCACCATTGTCACCATCAGAGTATTGGCCTTTCGGTGAAATGCTTCATTTTACCCCAAGGACAACTCAAGATATTTTTCAAGCTGAAGAGGGACCCGAGGTCCCAAACACAGATCTTAACTCACTCGATGATATCCATTTAATCCCAACTCCACATCAGTTGGAGGACGGATCTCACATGTCAGTCGAAGAGACGACTGACGTAGACATCGACACAGATCCAATGAATCCAAGGATTCTCAAGCTGGGGGTAAGCCTTTCCCTCGAAGAGCAAGCCGATTACATTGCCCTTCTTAAATAAAAGAAGGAATTTTTTGCATGGTCATACAAAGATATGCCAGGACTAGACCCGCAGCTAGTCATGCACAATTTAACGCTTGATCCGAAAATCAAGCCGTAAAGCAAAAACTAAGAAAGATGCACCCAACAAGTGGCCTTGATGGTCAAAGACGAATTGCAAAAGCCGTTGGATGCACAATTTGTCATCTGCATGGATTATCCGCCATGGTTGTCCAACATGGTTCCCGTCAAGAAGCCCGACGGGAGGATTCGCATATGCACCGACTTTCGAGACCTAAACAAAGTGAGTCCTAAGGATGATTTCCCCTTGCCAAGCATCGACGCATTGGTAGACGCTACAGCAGGTCATGAAATGCTCTCCCTAATGGACGGTTTTTCAGGATACAATCAAATTCGTATCAATCCTGAAGACCAACTCAAAATGGCATTCACAACGCCTTGGGGGACATTTTGCTATAAGGTCATGCCTTTTGGCCTTAAAAATGCCTGGCGCTACATACCAACGTGCTATGACGTATATCTTCCATGATTACATGCACAAAACTTTGGAAGATTACATGGATGATTTGTTAGCCAAGTCTATCTTGCGCTCAGATCATCTCGGTGACTTAAGCAAGATTCTCGATCGCCTCATAAAGCATAAGGTCAGACTGAATCCCAAGAAGTGCATGTTTGGCGTCACATCTGGAAAACTCTTGGGTTTTATAGTCTCAAAATGAGGCATCGAAGTGGACCCAAACAAAGTCAAGGCAATCCTTGAAATGGCTCCCCCAACCACTATCAAGCAACTTAGAAGTCTGCAAGGAAAGGTCGCGTCGATTAAATGCTTCATAGCGCAATTATCTGACAAATGCCGACCAATGAACAAACTATTGCACAAGGGGGTCACATTTCATTGGGATGACGAGTGCCAGTCAGCCTTTGACGAAATCAAACAATACTTGGCTTCGCCGCTAGTATTGGCACCGCCTAGACCAGGTGTGTCGTTCTACTTATACATCTCAGCTACTGAGGTGGCATTGGGCGCAATGCTGGCCCAGAAGAATGAACTTCACAAAGAATAGGCTACTTACTATCTTAGCCGCACCCTAGTCGGGCTACGAACTTAACTATGCATACGTTGAAAAACTCGCTAGGCAGTGGTGTTTGCTACCAAAAGGCTACGCCACTACATGCTGAGCAACACGACGTATGTTGTGTCTAAGGAGAATCCATTGCGATACATGATGAGTCGTACTTATCATAGTAGTCGCACGGCGAAATGGATTATGTTGTTGACGGAATTTGACATTGAGTTTATTGGGCAAAAATCTATAAAAGGACAAGTCATAGCCGATCAACTAGCAAAGGCTCCTCTTGAAGATGATCAGCCTCTGGTCATAGAACTACCCGATGATGAGGTCTTCCATGTCTCAGAATCACCAGATTTTGAAGAGCCTGAGTCTCAGGCCGACATAACCTTATTTTTTAATGGTTCTAAATGCGAGCAAGGTGGTGGCACAGGAATTGTATTCTTCACACCGCAGGGCACTCCAATGCCCCTGTCATTTAAATTAAACTTCCAGTGCACCAACAACAATGCAAAATATGAAGACTTGCTCCTAGGTCTTCAGACAGCAATCGCCATGAACATCAAAAGACTAAACATCTTTGGCGATTCGCTGTTAATCGTCAATCAAGTCAAAGGGGTATACCAATGCAAATGCCCAGTTTTGAAGGCCTATAAAGCCCTCGTGGATAAATTCCTGGCAAAACTTGAGTGGTATGACATCGAGGCACTCCCTCGATCATCGAACCGTTTTGCGGACACAATGGCCTCCTTGGGGTCACTAATCCCGCAAGACCTTTCCGATGATATAACAACCATTCAGGTCAAAACCTTATCGCAACCCACGATGGAGCGTGCAAGCTCAGACTTGATGCCAGGAATCCACATGATCCAGATCGAACCATCTTCGGATAAGTTCTTTCTAATCCGAGACTATTTGAAACACGCCAACTGGGGGTCTTTGTTCTCCCCCACTCCTATTAATAGCAACATAACGCTATTTTTACAAGTTCTCTCCCAATCAGCATTTGTTAGGTAAGAACTCCAAAAGGGATTGGATGTTCAAACTGTCGAGATATCTGATCAACAGGACTGGTATTTACCAATAAGAGATTACCTCAAGTTAGATAATCTACCCTTTGGATTGACGCAAGCCACAAAATGAACATTCAAACAGAAAGCGGCAAAATATGTCTTGATAGGAGACATTATGTATCATCACAGCTACGACGGAATTCTTCTTCGTTTCTTGGACCAGCAAGAGTCCACCTGGGTAGTCACCCAAGTGCATGACGGTACATGTGGTGGCCACTTCAGTGGTATGGCCATTGCAAAGCGCATTCTTCGCATGGGATATTATTGGCCATCTTTAGAGCGAGATTGCTGCGCATATGTCAAGAGGTGTGTAAAATGTCAACATCATGCCAATCTAATGCACGCACCTTCCCAGGCCCTACAGACAGTCCAGTCTGCTTGGCCATTTTCGTAGTGGGGCCTCGATCTAATCGGAAAGATCTCCCCTGCATTGTTAGGCCATCACACGTTTATCATAACGGCCACGTAATACTTTACCAAATGGGTGGAAGCAATTCCGTTAACCTCTACGACAGGACCCCGCATTGCGGAGTTCATTTTGCATTACATCATATGTCGTTTTGGTATTCCATCCAAAATAATCTCGGATAATGGGCCATCATTCAAGAACAAAGACGTGTGTGCTTTAACCACAAAGTACAAAATTCAGCACAACTTTTCAACACCCTATTATCCGCAAGCAAATGGGCAAGAGAGGCGTCAAACAAAACGTTAGTCGCCATCCTTAAAAAGACCGTCGCAGACAGTCATAAGGATTGGAACATACAAATCCCACTTGCCCTTTGGGCCTATCGCACTAGCATTCGGACGCCCACTGGGGCAACTCCATTTTCACTAGTGTATGGCTCAGAGGCAGTAATGCCTCTCGAGTTGGAAATTCCTTCCCTCTGCATATCAATGCAGGAATTCATCGATGATGACACTGCACGGTAGGCCCGGTTAGACCAGCTTACGTTGCTTGACGAAAGACGCGTTAATGCTCTCGAGCACTTACGTATCTATCAAGAGCGGCTTAAGAGAGCTTACAACATGAAATTTCACCTAAGAGACTTTCGGGTTGGTGATCTGGTTCTGAAGGAAAACCAACAAAACTCTAATTTGCCGTCCCATATGAGGGACAAATTCGTGGCAAATTGGTTAGGTCCTTATGTCATTGATAGCAAAATAGGACCAGGAACGTACAGGCTAGCTTCTCTTGACGGTATCAAGGAAACATAACCCTTGAATATCAGTCATTTGCGACCATTTCATATCTAAGAAAGCCATGTACCAAAAAAAAAAAAAAAAAAAAAAACAACAACAAACAAACAAAAAGCTCCAAGGATTATCGCAATCTCTTGGTCACCCAAAAAGCTCCAAGGATTATCACAAATTCTTGGTCAACCCAAAAATCTCCAAGGATTATCGCAATCTCTTGGTCAACCCAAAAAGCTCCAAGGATTATCGCAATCTCTTGGTCACCTAAAAAGCTCCAAGGATTATCGCAATCTCTTGGTCAACCCAAAAATCTCCAAGGATTATCGCAATCTCTTGGTCAACCTAAAAAGCTCCAAGGATTATCGCAATCTCTTGGTCAATACAAAAAGCTCCAAGGATTATCGCAATCTCTTGGTCAACCCAAAAAGCTCCAAGGATTATCGCAATCTCTTGGTCAAACAATCAAGAAATTCAACAAAAACAAAACAACAAAAATCATCAAAAACAACAAAAATTTGCATCTCAATTCTAGGCATACTCAAATTCATCAAAATCAACAAAAACACCATGCATAAATTTTACCACACTACAGTCAGTGGTCTGGGAACGTACTAAGAGTTTCAGTAATTCAGTCATCATTTTCCTCTTTAGCCATGTAGTGTAACAAGTCGAACGGATTTTACAAAGGTAGAGTCATACTTGAAATACACCCTGTTACGTAACATCCCAACACAAATCAAACATTAAAATTCTCAAAATTGTGTGAACGAAAGACGAAGCCTGCAAAATAATCTAAGTCACCACAAGAGAAACGGTTATCTTGCTCATCCCCCTATGCAAATGACCCCTAGAATGCTGAGAGTTGGCAAAAGGACAAGCTTCCTCCCTACCCAATTCCCTAAGAATCCCTAAAGTTCTCAATAGTTGCAAAACACAAAAATTTGCAAAATGTCAAAACTCTAAATTTGACAAACTACAGTGCAAACATCAAAAGGCACAAACAACAGTGATTTTCATCACTCCATATCCCCAATCCCTTGCTCGAAAGAAAAACAAATCAAAATAAACAGTGATCTCATCACTACAATGAGCAAGTATCCCAATAAAATTGAAAAAAAGAAGGGAGTTGACCTTGAATCCCTGGAACTCTCAGCATTCTGTAGGTCATAAGGCAAGCTTCAATACCAATTCGGTAATAGAAGTAAACCTCCCGCATGACGATATATCTGTCACATTAACTTGCGTACAAATCAATGTTTGCATGTGGATGAGCTAGCTTATGGCATCCTGGATTACATCGCAGATTAATCTTAGTACATACAACAAAGGAGTTAGTGGAGCTAATTAGGTGATCCTCAGTACAGGTTCGGTTGAAAGCCCATCTGGCACTGGCGGTATCCTAATAAATACCACAATAACGAACTCAAATTGCACACACAGGGATGTTAAATAACTCGGTCAAAAATAGGTCCGATTCATACCTTGTTCAAAAGTCCTGTAAGATAAAGTACAGTCATGGATAGTGAGTTAAAACTGTCTGAATCTCAGATAATCTTACATTCATCCCAAAACCATCTGCGCTACTTATCATCCTTATAATACCATCAAAAAATACAAAAACAACAAATAAAAACCAGATAAATAAAAATATCATTCATCCATTTCAATTTGCATATCACATAGACATCTAAAACATTTCAATTCGTCATAACAGTCGCATTCATCAAAATAAATCAACATACAACAGTAGCATTTATCATGCCACATGCATATATCAATATACAGTAGCATGCATCCATCAACATCAATCATTATGCATAACATAAAATCATGACATATACAAAAAAAAACAAGAAAGCAAAACAACAAAAACATCACAAAAAAAACACAACAAACAACAATAAACATTGCCAGACACAAGTGCTCTTGCACTTAACCTCTTGGTATATCAAAACTGATGTCGGGGTTTACATTGTCACTATCCTACTCCCTAAGAAGGCTACCATAGCCGGACCGCTCCACGGGAGGTCGGATTTTTGCCAATTTTAATCCCCAATGGCGTCACAAAAACAACAAAACAACAAAAACATCACAAAAATGCAACACAAAAACATAGCAATAAACATTGCCAGACACAAGTGCTCTTGCACTTAAACTCTTGGCATGACAAATCGACATCAGGGTCACAAATAATCACTATCCTACTCCCTAAGAAGGCTACCATAGCCGGACCGCTCCACGAAAAGATGGATTTTAGACAATTTCATCCCCAAACGACATCACAAAAGGGTCAAAGCCCACTCAAAAAAAAAAAAAAAATCAAAACAAAACAAACAACAATAAACATTGCCAGACACAAGTGCTCTTGCACTTAACCTCTTGGCATAGCAAAATTGATGTCGGGGTTTACATTGTCACTATCCTACTCTTGCCATAGCCGGACCGCTCCACGGGAGGACGGATTTTCGACAATTTAATCCCCAAATGGTGTCACAAAAAAAACAACAAAACAACAAAAAATGCAACACAAAACAAGCAATAAACATGCCAGACAAAAGTACTCTTGCACTTAAACTCTTGGCATAGCAAAATTGATGTCGGGGTTTTAATTGTCACTATCCTACTCCCGAAGAAGGCTACCATAGCCGGACCGCTCCACGGGAGGACGGATTGCCGACAATTCAATCACCAAATGGTGTCACAAAAACAACAAAAACAATACAAAATTCGACAAAAACACAACAAAAACAAGGCCGGACACAAGTGCTCTCGCACTTAGCCTCTAGGCAAAGAAAACCGATGTCGAGGTCCAAATTATCGCACTCCTAATTCCCCAAGAAGGCTATCATAGCCGGACCGCTCCACGAGAAATAGGTTTTCGATGATTTCACCTCATTATGACATCACCAAAAGGGTTAACACCCACCAAAAATAGGTCCATATGTTGGAAAAATTGCACACGCTTAACGGTAAACACTCTAAAGGCAACCTTGCACAAGTCATCTTGGGTCAAGCAACTCGTCGCTTCTCTCACGAAGGTCATTCCCTCATCGATTCGTCACTTGAGGGGGTAGTCACACTTAGTCACCAACCAACAATCACACACCCAATTAAGGAAAACGACATGCATTCAAAGAATCATTGACAAAGACAATCACGCTCCCGCTTGGGGCAGTAAACAAGCAACAATCAAATCAATCAAACACTTGGCATTTCGTGAATCATGAACACAAGGTTCCCCCTGAGGATAAAAATGCCCTTCACTTGTTCATGACTGATCAATGTCTAAGTTCAAGTCACACCTCACCAAAATAGGTTAATACTTGAAATCAAATTCCTTAGCTCGTCAGAAGCAAGGATTCAAGAATGCATGCCCTTTCCATACTTGGGGCATCAAAAGTTGGTTAGGTTACTAAGAAACCCTAATCATTAGTGCTTTGGTTATCTATTTTTACTTAGCACTGCGTCACCCGTAGCGCTTCCCAAAAAGGGGCATCTGTAGACACCAAAACAGCACCAATCCGATTATGTGACTGCAAACACTGATCGCTTTGACAAACACAGCCCCTGGGGCAGCCCTCGGAGGTTAAACAGTGGTCTTAACCACTTTCATAGCAATTTTGTAAGGTCAAGAAGCAATTTGGCACACTTGGACACTTTGCCCAGCACTCGTCTCACCCCGGGACGAATTCAAAATAGAATCCGTCCCACCTCAGGACGAATTCTGAATCCATCCCTGGGTGGGACGAATTCTAAGATTAACGGGAAAAAAGGCAAATGGTGCCAAGTGGCAGCCCAGAACAGTCATTTAAGGGCTCCTGCCTTGCACGCATGTGTAAGTGGACAGAGGGGCCGTTAGAGGACTGTTACAAAAAGCATTTATCAAAGTTCAAGTCAATGGAAGACTCCCCTCCCTCATAGAAAGACAAGACTGCCACATGGCGCCTATGGCCAACACTTGGCTTTTGTGCTCCCCTCCCAAAAGAGACCCCTTGGGTCTATAAAATGTGGGACTTTTCTCACCCAAAACAGACAGGTTGAAGGAGTGTTCAAGCAACGAAGTGCTGTCTAATTGAAGACTCACTTGCATCCCCATTTGTTCACCTTCCTACATCCACCAATCTCTTTTGCAAGGGAGGTTGTTGGGTGGCCTTTGGAAGCTCGAACCTTACTCAAATCCGACGCATGGACATCCGAACCTACCAATTCGCCGACCCCCCAATCCTAAAAGGTTTTGGGCCCATCCCCGGTGGATTGGCTCCAAAATCGAGGGCCAACGGTGGGAGGCCCACTTGGGCACCCCCGCACCTCCCAAGTCCTAATTTTAGTTTTTGAGCACTTTAGATTATTTTTTAGATTGCATTATGTGTTACTAGGTCTGATTAGTCTATAATTGCAATTTTGTAGCTTTTGGTCAGAGTTTAGGGTGTTTTGTATTGCTTTGTTGTTTCGCTAACTTACAGGTGTCAAGGTCAAATTCCTGAGGGTGGAGGCCAAATTGGGAAAATCCGACCATCTGGGTCGTCCCAAAATGGCCCCAATTACCTAACCCCCATGTTTGCAGGAGTTTTGCAAGTCCCGGGATCCGAAATTGGAGCAGCAGCAGGTCGGTTTCTCCTACTCAGAAGAATTCGTCCCACCCAGGGACGAATTACAGTCAGAATTCGTCCTGCCCAGGGACGAATTCCAGTTTAAGGTGGATTGGCCAGCTGCCTCAGTGGCAGTGGCCTTCTGGTAACTTTTCTTACCTTCTATCAGGTTTTGAAGCAATTTGGATTCATTGTTTTCACTGTTTCAGGCAAATATTCGTATGCATATTTTGTTAGTTTTAGAGAGAGAATGCTTTTCATTTGCAGCAGGTTCTACTAACGTCTTGATCATTTCTTTGTTCGCAGGAGAATCAGCAGAGGCGAAGAACTCATCGACATCAGCGGCGGCATCATCTTGGCCCGCCCATTGCAATCGTGGGCACGCGGAAGGAGGAATCATTCAGCGATTGTAATCAAACCCTATTTGCGCTCCTAGCCCTTGAAAAGGGAGGAGGCACTATTGTAACAGATATCTAAGGAAATTAATGAAAGGGCTGTGTTTTCTTTATCTGATTGCGTCTCTTCCAATGTGTCTCTTTTCCGTTTCATGCAATTTACATTCCTAGGACTTAAGCATACTTAATTTTGAATGCAATTGCACTTGGTGTTTCCTTTGACCGGAATATCGTGCTTTCACTAGTGATCCCATAAACATGAATGATCAATTACCTTTCCCTGGAGAGCCTATGCTTGATCAAGAAATTTGTAGGATGGTGGCCGGATATGGAATCCATCGGGAGGTGGACATCATTAAGGTGGAAAAACATAGGGAACCTTGAGCTTATGGCCCTACCTTGAGGGTTTTTCAAATCCGGCTTAACAATCAAGAGGATGTATTCATGTTTTCAAACACAGAGGAAAGTATAAGAGATCAAATAGTTAAAGTGTTGGGTTTAAAGGAGGAAAAATTCCCTATCACCTATCTTTTTTTACCTTTGTTTATAGGCAAGATGTAAGATGAACTTTGGAATCCAATTATTGATAAATTTAATAGGAAACTTCAAGGTTGGAAGGAATTTTTGTTATCCTCTAGAGGGAAAGTACAACTCATAAAACACATGCTTCAAAGTCTCCATATTTATTTCATGTCTTTCCTAAGGATGTCAAGGAAAGTGGAAGAGACTTTAGAAAGACTACATAATTTTTTTTATGGGATGACACTGAATGTAAAAAATATATACATATGGTAGCCTGGGATACCTATTATCAGCGTTTATAGAATGAGGGTCTTGGTCTAAGGAAGTTGAGAGATCTAAATAGAGCACTTATGGCTAAACATGGTTGGAGGCTTTGCAATGGAGAATCAGGAAAATGGGTTAGCATTATTCAAAAAAAATACTTGGAGGGTAGAAACCACTTTATCAGTTATTCTAATCCTTCATGTGGGTCTATTTTTTGGTAAAATATAATCAATAGTAGGAAAGTTCTATGGCAAGGTCTAAAATGAAGAGTAGGCAGGGGAGACACAATTGAATTTTGGAAAGACCCTTGGATTCAATAGGAACCTTTAGAAAACTACAAAAAATTCAAAGATATTAAAGAAAATTATTGGTTACATTCATAGGGTGGGTAATTTTTAGGAGTGGAAAATCATGCAAGAAGATATGCAAGACCCACGGGGTAAAGATCTGCAAAACCTCCTAAGGATTTATTATTTAGGTAGAGGTTTAGAAGAGGATCATATAATTTTGGGAAGAAACCAGAAAGGTCAGTACTTAGTGAAGGATGGATATAGAGTCTTACACAAAGTAACTTCATAGAAACTAGAGCTTAAAAGAATTTGGAAGCTAAACATCATCCCTAATGTTGCTATGTTTTTTGAACTGACATTCTCAATAAGATCCTTACAAAAGAAAATATGTTCAAAAGAGATATTGTGGCTCCAACTATTTGTGTCTTATGTAACAAAGTGGATGAGTGTTTGGACCACTTGTTTGGAACTTGTGGTTTTTTTTGTGATGTCCTAAATATCTTATTGAGAGAACTTAATGTTGCTTGGGTCATTCCAGATTCTCTAATCAATATTTGGGAACATTGGCACTTAGAAAGGAGTATTTTTTGGCAAAAATACATTCCACATATTTGTTACGGGATTTGGTTGGAAATAAATAGACAAGTGTTCAAAAATAAAACTAGAGGAATAATTGGTGTTTATGCTAGGATAAAAATATCCCTATTGGAGGATTGTATTAAAAATATTGTTGGCTAGGAAAATCTTGCAATGATACTCTCTAGAGAATAATATATATTAAATATATAAAAATTCAATAAGGTGAGACTAGATACTAGATGGGAACATCCCCACAAAGACAGGGTAAAAATTAACTTTGATGGAGCTGCAAAAGGTAACCCGGATCATGCTGGTGGTGGGGGTGTCATTAGAAATGATAGAGGTCGGGTAGTGGCTATATATGCCGAGGATATAGAAATTACCATAAATCACCAAGCTGAAGCAAGGGAAATAAGTAAAAACCTTCAAATTATAGTGATTTTGGATTTGAGGAGAATTATTCTTGAGGGGGATTCCAAGAATATTATAACTTCCCTTCAAAAAGGGGAGTTAAATAATTCTAGCATTTTTCAAATAATTACAAATGCAAGGACTATCTTGGGAAACCTAGAAGAAAGTTAAGTTAAACATATTTATAGAGAAGAAAAGAAATTTGTCGATAAAATGATGAATATGACAGTTAAATCTAAGAATTTCATGGTCTTTTCATATCCCCATAAGTGTGGTCTACCGAAAAGGATACCACTTGCATTATCAGTGATGTGACCTAGGTTCAATCCCGATGGTGGATGTGTTTAAGAAGTATTACTTAAAAATTAAAAAAATACGATTTTTGTTTGTCTTAGGTTTATGTTAAATAATTTAAAAAAAATTATAAAATAATTTTAATTTAATAAAAATTATTATTTTTAGTTATTTTTTATTCGAAAAGAAATTTATATGATTAATATTTTCTTATAGATATTAGAAAAAATATATTTTTTGATTCTGTTAAAAGTAGAGGGTTTTAACGGATCCCTCAACCACTACAAGGAGAAAACAAATGGGTGAAAACCCAACAAGCCTAGAAAAACCAAAGGTAAACCAAAAAAAAGAGGAAACTAGACCAAAAAGCGGCAAAGAAGAGAGAACTGAGGAGGTTCTACCCTAACTTATGCACACCTTGAGAGACATTGGCCGCCAGACTAGAAACATTCTCCGTTAAATCAAGGGCAAGTTTTAGCGTGCTCCAAATTTTATGTTGATTAACATCAATAAGCAATAAGTCTTTGAGAACTATAGAGACCAGCTGTCATATCCCGAAGAAAAAGAGGGACAAATGTGAGCAAAATAATGAAAAGTCTGGTCATTAAGAAAGTTCCCAATCACCACCTTCGTTCGAGCTTGGGAGAATCACCAACAACAATAATGAAGAAGGAACCATCATATAGCATAGACCATGAGGCACCCAATTCAAAAAGGGGGTGCTGATTACCAAACCTCGAACCCATACTTCCGAACGTTCCAGAAGGTAGATCATCAATCCCTAAATTTGAGAAGTGCATGGGTAGAAAACACCTAAGAGGGGGCCCATAAAAGCATCTGACATGGACAATACGAACACACATTCCATAACCTTAGTTTTTTTGACACAGGAAGGACTAAATTCCCCCAAAGTACCCTAAACAACCGTCACCACCACATCACCCAGAGAATTCCAATCTCCAACAAGTGAAGAACAGAGTGAAGAGGAACAAGAATTTAAAAAGCAACCCCTCCATATGGGACCTTTCAGTAGGCTACACCACTTCTGCCACCTAACATCATAAATGGAAGTGATCATCACAGCGTATAGGACCAACCACCAAATATTTGTAGGATTAAGAATGGGACAGTATTTGAAATTTGAATCGAATATCTCCCCCATTAAAGCAACATTAAATGAGGCCACTAAACATCCCCATCCAAGGCACTCATTAGAAATTTGAATTTGAAATTTGAAAACCAATAAGAGAAGAGAGGCCATAAAACAAAGCAACGATAGCCCACAGACCGCACCTTCGATCTTCTCACCCGATATCTTCAATGAATGCCATACCTCCAACAGAGACCCCTGACAATAGCAATCAACTTGGTGGCTTATCATCATTAACTAGATTGACCAATTTTGTCAAAAATTGAAGCGCCAAATCTTAAACCCCTGACTACCAATGACCAAGTTAGCCAGAAAATTTGTCGTCGCGTTACCTTCCCGGTACACATGGAAAATGGAAAATTCATCGAACGAAGAAAGGTGGGCCTTGGCTTCATCAATGATATTAGAAAGATACCATCCCGAACAACACACACCCTTCAACAAATTCACAGCATTCAACGAATCTCCTTCAATGATAACCCTACGACCTCCCAAATCCTTTAATAAAAAAATACCCTTATAGGCAGCTCTACACTCAGCAAAATGGGAGGACTACATGCCTAAGTCTTCAGAGAAGGCCAAAATAATTTCACCAAGATGATCTCTAATAAGACCACCCGACGTCAGCTCTGTCAATATTTCCCTTTGACGCATCATCAAAATTCTGCTTTGACCATTTAATGGAATTATGAATATTGGGCACCAAGGGAGGTCTCAGGTCTAAAAAAATCCCAAATTCAACTCCACGGAATAGTCAGGATGGTCCTTTGGAATCGAAGGGAGGGTCTCCTTTAGAGCAGCAGTAACATTCTCCTTAACCTTCCAAAGAATTCTATAGCAAATATGATTCAGGTCTCCCTCAACATTTTTAAACACTCTGGAATTTCGTTCCTTCCACACTCCCCATAAAATATGAGGCAATAAAAAATTCCAAAAACATTTCATATGAGGAGACCAAAAAGGAGACGACCACTGATTGAACAAATCAATGATCGAATTGGGAAGCACCCAAGATAACCCCATATGATGAAGGCATAGATATAACATTTTCTGAAACACCCTGCATCTGAGAAGCAAATGAGTAATAGATTCCCATTCCTATTTACATAAAAAACAACGATTGATCAAGTGGAATCCCCATTTAAGAAGATTGTCAATCATTAAAATTTTATTTTGGACAACAAGCCAAAAAAAAATATTGATTTTGGGCGTTAGATGCTTCACCCAGATTTTATTCCATGGCCAAGCATCATTTCCTTGAGGGCATAAAATAGAATAAGCAGATCTCACAGTAAAATTACCCTTACTATCATTGTTCCAGACCAACCTATCTACCCTTTCCTCTCTACACAACACATAATGATGAAGCTCCTCCAGAATATAACTCCAATCCCTATGAATTTGACTCGTTTGAATCTGACTCGTTTGAATAAATGGAGGGTCCATCAACCAGGTCCTTCGATTGTCTTGGAAAAGAATGAAATCCTCCACTCTAACAAAACCAGCTTCTTTAGAAAGCACACATATTTCACCATAACGTTGATCCTCCACCAACGACCGATCCCTAAGCCATTGATCATCCCAGAATAAAATTTATCTGTCATTTCCAAACACCCATGAACAATTTAAATTGATGATCTCCATGTGTTTTCTAATGTTTTTCCAGAAAGTAGAACCATCTAATGAGAGAGGATCGGAAAAAAAATTTGTGAATTGGTATTAGAAAATATTTTTTTAATATACTTTTAATTATTATATTAAATTATAATTTTTTTATCTAGTTAGTGTGAGAAACCTGTACAACCAACATATAAGTCTGAATAGTATTATATTAATCATGATCATAGCCAAGAGCTATGCTTATAAATAGGGAATTTAAAACACATCCACCACACACCCCCTCACACACTCCCTACATCATGATTTGAACCTTACACCTCCCAAAGAAGAGCCAAAGAGCCAAATATGTTACTCTTATCCACCCCAGTTATATTAAATTTTAAATACTAGCTTATTACATCATTCTCATTGCCTTTGTCTTGTAAATGTAGTTTAAGAAATTATATAATTAAATATATGTGCAAAATTTTATCATAGGTCTCTCCATTAGAGCCCACATTTTAAACCACATCATTTGGCATTTTAATATTTATTTAACTAAAAATATTATTTTAATTTTAATACCTAAAATATATGGGTATATTATGAGTAAAAACAATTACCAATATTTAGCATTTTAATATTTATTTAAGTATAAATGTTATTATTATTTTACTACCTAATATATATATGTATATTATGAGTAAATAATATTACTAATATATCATATTTAAACATGAATAAAATAATAATAATTAAAATTTCATATCATATTAAAATTCATTCAAAATATATAAAATTGTTTTATCTCCTATTGTTATGAGGTGATCATGATTTAATAATAACATGTGACACATGTATCACAATCATGTTTTCACTATAGTTAGAAATTTTATCACCATAGATTAAGTCAATAAATTTATCAACTCATTTTTTCTATATTACAAGAGAATTGTTTTTATCATGATAAAATAGAAGTGGATAAATACATATGAATAAAATATAAAAAAAAATTAATTTATTTTATATATAAAAACTAAAATAATATTGGTCAAGGTTCAAACCCCGCTAAGTACGAGGGGAGACCCCTCATAAAAACATAAACTTATTGAATAAAAAATAGAGTGGTGAAATGGGTGTAAACCCTAGGTGTAGTCAAACCATGGAATAAAGTGATAAATTTTGATATGCTCTTCGTGAAAGGGATGTAAAGCCTAGGTGCAGTCAAGCATTGAAGGAAGAGGGTTGATCGTAAACTATCTCTTCAATTTATGAGAAAATATATTTGATTCTAAGAAATATCTCTCATGGATCAATGGGTTTGCAAGTGGATGAAAAATTTTCCTCTATTAGTATTTCGAAGGATGAATTTGGTTTGGATATGATTGATCATGAATCCTAAACAATTATCTATCAAATAAAGGGCAAAATACCAGACCTAAAGGAGCTTAAATATTGGTGGACCAATATAGAATTCCAAGTAACTCTCCTACCCAAAAATTTCTTTTTAGTTTCCTTTTCTACTTTAGTAGATAGAGATAGGGTAATTGATTATAGATATTATTTGTTTTTCAAACAAAATGGTATTTATATAATATATTGAACTCCTAGTTTAAACCCCTTTACAAAATAAGTAAATGCATATTTGTAAAAATTGAGAATTGAGGCCTTGAGAAATGTGAACCTATAAAACAAATCTGGATAGTAAAATATCAACTAAAATGGTATATTTAATAAATTATTTGAATATAATAATATTTATCTAATTTATTCTTAAAACTTCTAAGAAAGTAGTATATTAGTGTAATTTATGTTGACTTCATTTTATTGTAAGGATTTATTACTCTATTTTATGTTATGAACACGAATTAATCTATGGTGCAAGAAACTTTAGTGTTACAAAGATAAATTATAGTTGTGGTCTCGATACTATCTTAGGTGCTCATAACACGGCTCACCCATTTCTAGCGATTTGATATTTACATGTAAATATTTTAAAATTTGTTCTAACAACTAATGAAATTCTACCAAATTTTATATGCTTCTAGAATATTCATTTTTATTCTTACCATTTTATGTTATCCAACTCAAACAAAACATCCTTGAGTTATCCCATTTTCTTTTCCTAAATTTTGTTCATCCTACATGACTACTTTCACCTAAGGATAAGAACCTTGATTCCTTTCTATTATGATGCTTTATGAATCCATTTAAATTCCTCTCCTTCATATCCTAGTACATGTGATTTATTTAGTGAAATAAGTAAGATAAAATACTCAAGACTTTATGGCAATAAGGAACCAAGAAAAATCTAGATAACATTGATGCATGATGACAAGATCCATCATGAGGAATATTTTTGTTTTTAATTATTTATTATGCATTGCTGAAGAGTACCAATATAGATTTTATGCCTACTAAGCACAAATTTCACTGATCCAATTTTTCAAACTATTTTCCAACTTTTCATTGACCATGTCTATGTAATTCATTCTTAGGATGCATAACATTGATTTTAATCAAATGACTACATATATTAACAAACTAAATCTTTATATTAGCTATAGGTAAGAGAACCATCTTATCAAGGCTTGCACCAACTTTCCCTTAAATAAGGCTAGGGTTATATCCGATGTGATAAACACTCATTGTAATATTATAATCAATATTATACATACTAAACATGAATTGCATAAACATAGTTCACGGAAAATTTGGAAAATAAATGATGGATTCTTGAATTAAATTTCCATATAGAAAATTATTGTATTGCTTGACCTTTCAATAAATAAAACCAACATAGGTGCATTTAGAATATAATACATGAATAGTTTATGTGCAAATATAATATCTCTAATCTCACTTTTTGATTTTGACCATTAAAATCTATAGAAATTTTATTATTTTATGTGGATCAAGTTATCATTCTTAAATTTGGATTTACATTCATATTTAAGCAAATACTAAGTTAATTGGGTAGGGTTACACGGTGTAAGAATGAAGTGGGAAAATTTTAATTTCAATGTCCTCCCTTGCACATATGTGTAAATATACCTCTAGAATAATGTCTTACACAACATTCATCTAGTGGAGTATACTATTGATTGTAATCAATGTTATACCCATATTAACAAGCTAGATCCTTATTTTTGTTATAGGTAAGACAACTATTTTATCAACACCTATATAAAATATCCCCTACATTAGGTTATGCAACCAATGTGCAACACTTATTTTATGAAATTAGAACAATTTATGCTCCTAAATTAAAATTTTATCCTAGGATAATACAGCCCACATTCTCACCCTACATTATCTCTATAGCATATACCCTAGTCATATTAAGTGGTAATCAAAGATTTGTAATAGGGTCTTATGTGTACGACCTCCAAGAAGGAAATTGGTGCTTTTTCCACCCATTAAGTACAAAATAAATATAAATAAATGGAATTAAATTTCTTGAGGAGGTAACTTATATACAAATGGAATCCCCTCATCAAATATTTTGTTGTCCATTGTTATTCCTAGTCAATTTTCATCCTCAATCACCCAACTATTTTTCTTAGAATTTTAAAAATATTATTGGAGGCATTCAAGCTCCACAAAACTCCTTATCAAGAGGCTGGTATGAAGTTGGGAAGAAAAATATGATGGCTTAGTCTACCTCTAGTTCATAACTTCAAGAAAAAATTAGATCTCACGAGCTCCATATATGTAAAAGTTATCATGACATGGTTAATATCTCATTGTCCCGAAGCTCCATAAAGTCATTTTTTGAGCATTAATGTTCTTCAAGACTAGTGCTAGCAATAACTATAAAATGCCAAAAAATTATTTGATTTAAATTAAATTGATAAGACTACATGAGACCATTTATTATGTCATGCATTATTAGGGTCCTTTCTCTTTTATAAATAAACATTTTAGGCCATAGGATGTACCTACCTACTATCTAGTCTTGGTATGGTATTTGGATGAGACCTTATGGATAGTATGGGAGACTATTTTGTTTACCTCATATATGATGAAGGTAGTACGAGGGTGCTATTGTATATTCACCTTCATTGCAATTCTTAGTTGATAATTATGTTAGACAAAATTTAATCAACTTTAATGATGTGTTAAAAAATAAATACATGCATACTAGTTATCATTCTGATAACCAATATATAAAAATAAAATAATAATTGTAATCATAGTCTAACTAACCAATATGCTATAACTAGAAATTCTAATAATGTAATATTTTTTATAACATCCCCTCTTATTATATTATTTTTTATACAAAGAGAGTTGTAAAATAATTCAAGCTTAACACATGTAAGTGATTGTAAAAATATTTGCAAGTTGTTTGTTGGTGCGAATTTATTAAAATTGAATCTAGTGATTCTAAAATTATTTTTAATTGAAACAATATTGATCTCCAAAGTGATTTTTTATTTTATAAAATACGATATTCTTTACCAATTTTAGGATGCCTTTATAATCACAAGTCAATAGTGTTGACAATTTTTTTCATACACATATTTGATAGTATGTGATGAAACTATATTATTTCATATGTAGCTCCTCATGAAACACAATACTCTACCTCTATGGATGATAATGCTACTACCTATTATTTATTTTTGTACCACAAGATAGGTCTAGATCCTAGATGGAATACATATTCATATGTTGACATCTTATCATCTAAATATATAACATAATCTAACTCCATGTATCCTTGCAAGAGAAATTTGACATATATCCTAAATTTTAGAGCATAATCTACTATACCATAGATATAATGTACGATTATCTTTTTTGTTGTGTGTATCCAATTTTATGCATCCCAAATTGTTCAATCGAATCCTAGGGAAAGTACATCTTATTGCTCCATAAAACATCAGTATTTGATCTCTATCCACCCCTACTCATCAATGTCTAGACTCTATCCACTCCTACTCATAAATGCTTAGACCATATCCATTTCTTCCACATTAATCAATAATCCACATTATTTTCCATTTCTATTATTGAAAATATATGTTTATGCTACAAAATGACTCTTGTAGCATGGAATAGTCCAAAATATGTGGATTGAACCACAACAGTATGGATTCATTTCCACAAAACTAAATGAGGATACCATAATTTTTGACTTGTTACCATAATGTAAACTTTTAAAATCAAAACCTACCTATGAATTTGATTACTTGTTGTCCTATGATGCATGCATATCGAATCTCTATAATACTTTCCTAGTGATGAGTCATGGTAATAACAATATCAATAGAGGAAAACTATCTTTATGATTCAACATTACCTATCATACTTCAAAATTAGTGCATATCATTGTGAAGCAAGTGGCTTGAATAAGGATATTGATCAAAATATTCAAGCCTTAATTATAAAAGGTAAAAATTTCAAAGCACATTCTTAAGAATTTTAATGATAATTTTGTTTTAAGAAAGTGTTCATGATTGCCTAAGCAATCCCATTTTAATCAATCATATTGAACCATGTTGAATAACCATAGATAACTATTATCTGTAACCACTAGGCAATACCCATGATTTGATATAACTAGCATCTTAGTTGTGTGGTATGCCCCCCTATAAGGATAACATTCTAAATTATACCTATTATCTCCCCCCAATAAATAGTAGGGTAATTATCAAATAAGAAAAATTAGTGAAATCTAAAAATCTTATTTCATGAAAAGGAACTAAAAAACCACTTTATGCTCAGTCCTACCAATGATAATCTCTAACAACTAATAATTTTTCAATGCTTCTATTATTAATTAATTATGTATTATCTATTACTTATGATCATATATATTTTTATATCTATCATTTGTTTATGATCATACTCTATATGCTTTCATGCTTTCTTAATTTTATCTTATTTTTTACTCATCGTAAGAGGAACTAGGGATTGGTTATCTGGTTGAGCATATATTTCACATGTCTTGATTGTAGTAGTCCCCATAAACACTGATGCATTATGTTATTTTCATGTAAATTTCATTGTAACATTCTTCTTGTAGGTGGTAGTGCTACATGATTGGGATCTAAATAACTACGACTAATGTATCCAAAGCCTTTTGGTATTCTTATTGATATCACTTTAGTTGTATTCTTAATTTTATGGTTTTATTCATCTTTATTTCAAATATATGTTGTTTAATCATGGTGATTTATAGATGTATGTCATTTTATATTGTATTCTAATTATTTTTTATGATCATAGATTGTTAAATTAAGCAAAATATTACTCATATGTATTTATGTATGATCCTTTAGTTTATTATTTCCCTATTTGTTATACATATACAATGAATATGTTGAGGTAGGGAGAGGAGAATAATCCATCTTGGATAATGTAAACTTTGTTATTCTTAACCTTTCGTGAACCCAACATGAAGACCTTTGATTTTAACAACCTTTTATAGTTGTTTCTCCTATTATTCTTAAGAGATATCTCCAAAAGTCTTTTCTAAGCATACGACATGACCAACCATTCCTATTTTCTATGAAATAAGGATTTAAAAAAATATCCTCTTCAGTTACCCTTTGATGATATTTGTGAGGAAGAGAATCTCCTTTGGAATCCTACCTTTAATCAAGAAGCAGAATAAGAGAACCAATTCATTCCCAATGATAGAATTCTAATAGAAATACATTTGCTTCTATATATCATCCACATGAATTCATAAAGGTGAACTCATATGTATTCATGAATATTATTTAGGATGAATACAATTATTAGAGCATACCACAAGATCAAAATCATCAACCAATTTTAATTAGTGCTACTATTGACCCCCAATAATAGCTTCATGCAAGAAAAAACCCACCTAGAGAAAGAGTGAACTAGGTTTTTGTTGTGGGTTCAAACATGTTTGTTCTATAGTATGTATATTCTACTATATTTTCCACTATATCTATGATAAGCATCCAAGACCAAACCATACCTTTCACTCGCAACTATAACCTACCCATAATCCCTGTAGACATATTTCTCCTTGAATATAACCAACCTACATTTCTACACAATTTTCCATTGATTGTACATTTCTTTGGCTCCACCACATAATTTCATTCCCTCTCATAGTTTACCTATGTTTCATCAGTTGTCTCCATTAATAATTTTTACTCTAGCAAGTAGAATGTAGTATCCCTTCCTCTTGTGTTTTTCTTTTGGAAAGTTTTCCAAAGCTATCAAACCCCTCTAAACATCATTCAAATATATCTCCCCTAGAATCATCCCCAACTAACTCAAAAATAGAAGTCAAGCTAGAGAAAATAAAGAAGCAACAAACATTCATTCAATGAACCTCCTTCATCCAAAAATAATTATTTGATGAGATATCCAATGATCCCTTAGAGCCATTTATGACTGGACAAAATTTCTTGAAGAACTTAAATTAACCTTAATTCCATATATATAATATATTTTAAAATCATATTAGTCATCTCTAATTTTTCAAGGTTACCTACATCGTCATTAGTTATGATGATTTTGACTTCCTTCATCTCTTTTCCACTAGCCTTGGTGATGAGGCCTTGGAATGGTATTTTACTTTACCTAAATACTCCATAAAAGTATTTTGATAGTTATAAAATATTTTGATTGTGTATTTTTATATCTATATCAAAGAGCACATATTAATAGACAACCTCTATAAAATCAAGTAAGCTAACGACAAGCCTTTTACAAAATTCCTAGACATATGGTGAGCCCTCAAGGGGAAACTTAATTGATTTCATCCACACAAAAATTTGTTGAATGTATTTTGTGTATATTTCATTAATAAGTGTCTTATAACTTAGAAACCATCCCCATCCCTACCTTTGAGGTGATAATTGACCTTGTAAAACAAGTTAAATACATTCTTATATGAAGAGGTTAGCTAAAGCTCTATAACGAATAATATAAACCTATAACCTAATATAATAATAATAATTTTGTGGGTGAAAAATTCACTTATACCTACCAAACTAATAATATGAATATCATAGCCCCTACAACTCAAAATATCACTTTAGTTATGTAGCGAAATCCCCATAGGAAATTCACTGGGTTAGAGTTACCTCAATTTTCCTTTCTAAAAAACTCCTTGAATCCAATTTGATTGACCTCCCACAACCAAAACCTATTGAATTATCACAATAAACTCCTAACAGGTATAATCCTAATAAAATTTATGACTTACACTATGTGGTTGGTTACAATACCAATAACTATAGTAACTTACATAACATTATTCAAAATCTCATTTATGGAGGTCAAATCATTGTTAACGATTTCTATGCATAGTCTTCCTCTAACGAAGACCTAGGGATCTTCCAAAATCCCTTACCTGATCATAACTAGAGGTCTATGAATAATGTGACTTTTCAAAACATTGTTGGTATATTCTTTGTACATGAAATCACCTAACAACAACAAAATAATCAATCCTTTGATCCACCTTCTTGGCCCCCTATAGTACATATAAAGTGAGGTAAAACTCCTATCCATGATAGACTTCTTATCATCCTCTAAGCCTCCCATGTTGGTTCTTTATAACATACATCACCAACTTGAAATCATACCTACTAAAATATCCATCCTTGAGATCTTAAGGAAATCCTCTACTCAATGTGATATGCTTCTCCATATTTTGATTTAGTGGGTGGTTCCTTAGGACTTAGTGCCTAACGATATTGCAAAAATTATTGTAAATTTGGAAAGGAACCACCTAATATCCTTTAAAGAAACTAATTTTTATGCATCTACCTTTCTTGATTATCATTCTCTATGCATCACTTACCACAAAAAAGAAAAATATATTAAATGGATCCTATAGAAAATGGATCCGGTCTTAATATTTATAATATATAGTTTTTCATAGCCTTGGGATAACACAATATATTCTATAAAAATATAAACTAATTATCCAAAACTTTGATGGTAGTTAAGGATCTTGTGGTACTATCCCTTTTCCTTTGAAATTTGTACCCTATGTACTTGAAACCCTTATATATTTCATTCCTTATAAAACCTCATATAACATTCTTTTAGGATGACCATGGATCTATGTTGTATGAGTTGTACCTTCCACCTATTATTAGTGCCTCAAGTATGAGTATCAGAAAAAAGTAATTTATATTCTTATTTTTTAAAACCCTTAACTTAATGTTAGACATCCTAAGTCCTAGAAACATTCTATCCATCCCTAGAACTCGCATCTATGTCCATATCTCAGGCTACTTTGTTAGATTTGTCCCTATTGGATCAACCTATCTCGGCCAATGTGAATCCATCTTCACACACATTCAATAGCCATACACAAAATACTATCTTTCAAGATGACAATTCCAATGCCCATCACGATCCTATTTCAAATATTTCCACCTTATTTATCTCACCTTGAGACTATGGGAAACCCATTTTTAAAAGCACAATCATATATATATATATATATATATGAAGATGCTCCTTTGTGTGTACGAGCACCTCTATCTATAAGAATGTTCATGGTGAGAAATTTTTCCCACTCAAAACATATAATATTTCATGCTATGTGTCCCTTGCTTACCTAGTCCCTAAAAAAATACCTTTTAATATAAGATGCATTGACAAAAGGCCCTGGTTGACACAAATAAGGGTATAAATGAACCTTTATAATTCAAAACTTGGCCTAGTCAATATGTGATGGGATGTATTCCTAGAAAGATCATGTTTTCTCTCTATAATGAGTCATATTTATAGTTATTGTGTGTGGGTAACATCTCACTTCATGATTCATAATAGGGATATGATAATGAGAAATAACTTTGGTCCATTCTAAAAAATGGTGTTTGCCATTTTGTATTCTTTGGTAGCATGAATTGTGTCACCCTAATTTCACCCATGATCATTTATTGCCCATATTTAATTGAGATAATATAATTTATCTTTGAATTGTCTTCCCTGCTCATGTGTGAGGGTGTTTCCACTTATGTGATGACTAGCTTACCCATGTCAAACTTTACTAAACCATCTCTCATACATCCAGTGAACCTTGAATACTTAGAGGTTATATTAGCTCCTCCCTAACTTGAATATGAATCTCATATTTAGATTTTAATGTAGGGACTGATGGAAAACCTAAAATTCTTAAGCTTGGTGCCACTCTAAACCAAATAAAAACACCAAGAATATATAGATGTTCTTCATGAGTTGTAAGGCATATTTGCATGGACTTATAATAATATTCTTGGTTTACACTCGAACCTTGTCATTCAACATTTAGTTTTTTGTCCCAATGCTAAACCTACAAAAATAAAATAAAATGCACACTAAAGTTGTTCTCCTTATTAAGGATGAGCTTAAAAAACTTCTTGATTTCAATTCCATCAAGGCAATTAACTATTCTAACTAGATTTCCAATATCATGCCTATTATTAAGAAGGTTCTATAAGTGTGTGCACCAACCTTTGTGATATTAATGCAACTTGTGGAAAGGATTATTTTTCCTTGCCTAACATTGATATGATAGTCAAATTTACAATTAATTGTGGAAAGCTTTCTCTTTTGGATCGATTCTCTATGTCTAGAAAAATTTGGATCACTATCAAGGACCAAGCTAAAATGACATGGTCATATATCAATCCCTTAGCTTCTCCTTCAATATTCCTCAATAACTAGATAATCACTCCACTAAGTGGCATCTTGTGTATATTTGTATTTGGTTCCTTTTAAATACTCTAATGCATGCTTATTACCTCATACTCCTATTCTAGATTCTAAAATATTGTCTTCACTCCATGGTCTACATATGCTCCTTTATATATCTTTGATTTTTTGTACCTTTTTGTTGTTGATCATATGATTGATTTTGTTTGAGGTTTCGAAGATTGAGGTAATTGTACTACTTTGGGTTTGGTATTGATGTTGTTTAAGGGTTGCAATATTGAGGTAACCTGAGAAATAAAACATGTATAGTTAAAATAATGGACAATATTTGATGATTTAGTTTAATATTTTCAATAATAGTTGCTAGGTATTATGTTTGACCATTGGTGAGATGTACTAATTTGGGTTTGGGATTGATGTTGTTTGAAGATTGCAATATTGATGTAATCCTAAGAATAAAACTTGTACAATTGAAAGAATTAGAACATTTTATAATTTAGTTTAATGTCTTAAGTAATAGTTGCTTGATATTATGTCCGATCATTGGTGAGATGTAGTTTACACTTTGATTTTTTTTTATCATGGATGACATGTTGATGGCATAGTTTTCAGAGAAATGAAATGTAGGTATGTTGTATTCTTGTGAAATTATCTAAAAATGAGTGCCTAACATAGAAAACAGTAATTGGATTGGGCCATCTTTCTCATTCACACAATTTTAGGTTATAATTATTTTTATTATTATATTTTGTACATTTGAGAACCATAAAGGTCATGGTAGAGTTACACATATGTCATCCCATTGTGATTTGCACTCCATGGAATTTAACTATAATATTCCATTATAATGTTAGATTTAAGAGGTATAATGTGTAATCGATGAATGCGGTCGATTGCTTGTTTAAGAATAATTAATTTTATCATGAGAATATGTTATTAAAAATAATAGTTTGTAATTCATGTTGGGGGATTCATAAAGGAGACCTCATCTCCCCCTTCCTCTTTATCTTCATGGCTGAAGCTCTTAGACATTCTTTTAGACATCATAGTGTTAATTTTGGTCTTAGATCAGACCTGTAGATTAGCCTGATCTCTCACAAGTAGTCTATCGATGACACTATGCTCTCTTGTGTGTCATCAATATTTCATGCTCGTGATGTTAAATCTATCCTGGATTGCTATGGGAGAGTTGTAGTTTAGTTAATAAACTATATTAAAAGTAGCATTTTATTTCTTAATACTTGGAGGTTTGTCAACAGAAGATTACTTCTATTTTGGGATGCAGGGTTGTTTCTCTTCTGACCACCTATCTTGGTCTTCCTTTTTTTTTTGGTAGGATGAAGGATTCACTATGGACTCTGGTTGTTGAAAGATTCCAAAGAAAAATTTCTTCCTGGAAAGGTGCTCTTCTTAGTCAAGCCGGGAAGGCTATTTTAGTTCAGAACACTCTTCAAAGTTTTTCCATATATTTCTTAATATTTTCAATACTTCGGCTAAGGTGGCATCCAAATTTTATAGCATCTGCAAATAATTTTTGTGGGCTAGTCTTAAGTTAAAAGGTAAATACCACCTTATTTCTTGGGAGGATATTTGTTTACGAAAGAGATATGGGGGTCTGAATCTCAATAAGATGATTATTATGAATAAGGCATTGATATCAAAGCTTGCTTGGAAGGTTGCTTCCAATTTCAATTGTCTTTGGTGCCAAATTCTTAAATCCAAATACAATATTAACCAGTTTCTCTCGGATTATCTCCTTTTCAGAGGCTCTACTTTTTGGAATATTCTAATCAAAACCAAAGAGTTCATCAGATACAATTGTTGTTGGGTGATTGGTAATGGTAGATATGTTTTCTTCTAGGATGATCCGTGGCTTAGGGATCGTCCTTTATCTAAATATCCCCATTTCAGAGAGATGTTCTTGCTCTCCAAGGTGGCAAGTTTTCTTAGGGTGGCAAAATTTGTTTCTCTCCAAAATGGATGTAAAAATTGGTCTCCCTCCCCTCCATTCCTAATAAATTCTCAAGATCATTTGACATGGGAGTCCCTTATTTTTTATATGTAGTGGTATGTGGTGTGCTAAGAGGAGGTGGCAAACTAGCTGGTTTGGGATGGTGATAGTGAGAGTTCCTTCATGGTAAAGGTTGCCTATTCTCTTATTTTCCTTGAGGAGATGGTGATTTCCTCTACTCTAATATTTGGTTAAATAATTTGACACCAAAGATAAACTTTTTTTTTCTAGGTTGGCACTGAAAAATATAGTCCTTACTATTGATAATTTGCATAAGGGGATTCTAGTTTGATTAATCATTGCTTCCTTTACAAACGTGACTAGAAATATTCCTCTCATTTGTTTCTTAAGTGTAATATCTTTCAATATTTTTTTAATAATTCCCTTTAACAGATTGGTGTTGCTTGGATTTTATCGAATTATATCTATGAGTTGGTCAATCAGTGGTCATCACCCTTCTCTTCTCCCTATTTAAAATGTTTTGGAAGTTTTTGCTCTCCCATCTCCTATGGGGGGTATGGAAGGAGTGAAATGTAAGAATATTTAAAAACTCTGACGGTGTCTTATTTCGTTTAAGCCAGAGAATTATTTGGAAGGTGATAGAAAATTTTTAGGGGGCCTCAAAAGACTCCCTCCCTTATGTACCTCATGGTCACCATGATTTTGCTATGGAATAGTTTCTTGGTTTTTGATTGGATTTAAGACCCCCACTAGCTCTGAATATTCGTGCGGCTATTCATTAGACCCCGCCCCTTGTGGATCGTTTAAACTCAATTTTGATGGCACATCAAAGGGAAATTTGGGCCCAGCTGGTGTAGGGGGTATCATCCGTGAATTTCATGGTAATACTATTCTAGATTTTGTAGAAGATCTTGGTGTCCAATCATCACACTTTTTTGAAGCTCGTGCCTTTTTTTTTTGGCATTCAATTGCTAAAGGATATTGGTATCCATAAAGTAGTTATTTAGGGGGACTCATTGAATGTTATTAAAATGCTTAACGGATAATTTCATCCTAGATGGCATATCTCAAATATTATCAATAGATCCAAGGCCTATTTATCATCTTTGGAAGAGTTGCAGATCAAGCATGAGTATAGGGAATGTAATATGGTTGTAGACTCCATTGCAAATCTGGGCATATCTCATCAGAACTTGGTGATTTGGTGTACTAATTTTTTGGCTGAAACCATATGCCTTGTTAATGAAGATATTATTTAATGCTTATCAGGAGGTGCCTTGCCAATGATCACATTTTTTTGCCTTCAGTTGGTGGTGGAGTTTTATTTTGGTTGTCCTAGTGGTAGTGAGATTTTACTTCATGCTTACACATTGTCCTCTTGGGATTTCATGGCTCAATGATTTATCTTGGTGGTGTCAGGAAGTCCTTCCCCTCCTCCAATTTTCTACTTTTGAAAATTTGAATTTCTTCTCTTTAATGCTCCCCCATGTGTTTGTTTGGTGGGCCTCTCTAACTGGGCATCTATTTCTAAAACCTTCTCCTGGTACGTTTATGTCATATTGCCTCCACATCAGTATTTTATTTGTGTGTTTCCTTGGCATGTTTCCTCCTCTCAAGGTCTGGCAGCTTTCTGTCTTTTATTTTCTCGAAATGATAAGTTCCACATTTTTGTCTCTCTCCTCTTGTTGAGTGTGTGCCTTTTTTGCTCTATCCTGGTGCATCCTTTTTTTCTTGTATTTACACCTAGTAGAGGCTCTATTAGGTGGTTGATATCTAGTTTTATTGGTGGTGGTCATTCCTTGTTTATTTTTTCAAAATTTTGGACCCTCCTTCATCTTCCTAGGTTCAACCTTGGTAGCTTTTTATTTTTTGTGTTGCTTTCCTCCATGAATCTGGTTAATGAAATTTATATCCCGGAGGTTTTTGCGAAGAAAAAGTGAGTCCTTAATAATTTTAAACTCATTGATATTAACCAAAGAAAATTTAGAGCTCGCTGAAGTCGTCACTAGATTTTTCTAAATATATTGGTCATCTAGCTATTTTTGTTGCTCAAGATATGGGTAGGTTGGGGTAGAACTATCTCAGTTCTTCTCTTTTTGTTTCATGGGTTGGTTTGGTGTAGACTTTTCCTATGCTATCCATCGGTGTTTGTTGGGGTTATGTTCTAGTTTTTGTCTTCTGTATGGAGGCTTTTGTGTAATTGTTGTGAGATCCTTTTAAAACCCTCTCCATTTTTAATAGTATCAAAAAAATAATAATAGTTTGTAGAAAGTATTTTTTTGTGAATGAAGGAATGGCTTCTCCAAGGAAGGAGAATGAAATTCTAACCTAGGAAACAATAATTTTTTTTTTGAAATGTTATCTTAATTAACTAACATTTTTTTTGTGCTTTATCAATAAAAACAAAAATATTATATAAAAATAAAAATTAATTTTTTTTTTTATTTGGTTATTGTGAGAAACCTCTATGACCGACCGAGGTAGGGCTGAGCAGTCTCCTCCCAACCATGACCCTTCGTAAAACATAGAACTATATTTATTAATAGAAAATTGAATAAAGCCACCTCGCACACTCACCCATGCCATGGTTTGAACCTTGGACCTCCCGAAGAAGAGCCAAAGCCCGAACCTTTGCATTGCACCCCAAGTGAGAAATTTTAAATTTGAATAAATATAAAGTAATTAATTTATTATTAGTGTATTTTCCAAAAAGCAGCAATTTTTCTAACTTTTAACTAGTACTTTGAAACCTAGAAATATAATTAAAAAAAAAACAAATTACTAATTTTTAAAGATAAATTAGTACGTTGAAAAGTAATTTAGTAATAATTTGATATTTGTTTTAATATTTGGTATAAATTATTCGTTATTATATTAAAACTTAAAAATTTTAAATTTTAAAATAATTTTTGGTAATTTTAAAAATAATTTAATAGAAGGAAAATAATTTAGTAAGTTTAATAATATATTTTTTAAATATAATATTAAAATTTAATTTAATTTAGTTATTTATTAGTATATTGTTTAAATTAAATGCAAAAATAAATATTTAATCTTAATTAATAATAAATTTTCAATATAAATATAAGAAAAAATGGATCATATCTCAAACAATAAATGCAATTAAGATAAATATAACATTCTAGATATTTAAGTCAGTTTTATATATATATAACACAAAATTAAACACTATACATGTGAAAAAAAGAATAATTAAAATTAATATAAATTGAATTTATTTTGCTTAGGTTTATATTAAAGAATTTATAAAATAATTTTAATTTAATAAAAAAAAAATTTAGTCATACTTTTAATTGGAAGAGAATAGTTTATGATTAATATTTTTATATTAAAAACTATTTTTTTATATATTTTAGTTGGTTATATTAAATTATAAATACTAACTTATTAAATGATTCTTATTGCCTTTGTCTTTTATCTTGTAAAAGTAGTTTTGTAAATTATACAATGACATATATTTGCAAAAAAGCCCATGAGGGCTAGGTGGATTTGTAAGATCTTCTCTGGCTAGGCACTTACCAAGAATACACCTAAGTCTAAACTTCAGGGGTAGCCTCTTTGCAAATGTAGTAGTCTGATTTGAATCCTCTAAGTGCGAGGATACTAGGTTCAAACCTCATGGGTAAATGTAGTAGTTTGATTTGAATTCTTGAAGTGCATTCCAGACCAACCGTGGTACAAATATCAAGTGATTGGTGGTCCCTTCACGTAGGTCAATAATAACTTTACAAATGTAGTAGTCTAATATGAATCCTTTGAGTGCATGCTAGACCAATAATTATAGTATGAATCTTGAGTTATCAATGGTCATGTCATATTAAATTCTATTCATATTATATTACAATTTTAAATCATATTAAATTCTATTCAAAATAAAATCATTACAATTTCATATCATATTAAATTATATTCAAAATATATAAGACTATTTTGTGTGCTATTTTCTTGAGGTGATCATGGTTTAATAATAGCTTTAAGCATAGCTTGTGAAAAATGTATCACAGTCATATTTTATCTATAGATAGAAATTTGATCATCATAGATTATGACAATAGGTTCATGAACTCATTTTTCTATATTACAAGAGATTTCTTTTATCATGATAAAATTAGAAGTGTATAAAGGCATATGGATAAAATATAAAAATTTCTAATATAGTTATATATAAAAACTATAAAAATATTTTTTAAAATAGGTGCAATCATTTATCTGCTATGGATTTCTTATATAATCTACATATCAAGATCAAGGATAAAAAAAGAATAGCTAGAAACAACAACAATATGAATAACGAATAAAATCAAATTATGACATATTTATAAAAAATTAGAAATGAGACCTTGAGAAATGTGCAAACCAATAAAGCTAATTTGGATATAAAATATCAACTAAAATGTTATATTTGATAAACTATTTGAATATGATAACATTTGTTTAATTCATTTTTTAAAATTTCACCAAAGTAGTATATTACTATAATTTATATTGACTTCATTTGATTGTAAGGATTTATTACTCTATTTTATGGTGTGGACAAGAGTTAATCTATGGTGCAAGAAATTTTAGGGTTAAAAAGATAAACTATAGTTGTGGTCTCAATCATATCTTAGATGCTCATAACACGGCTCATTCATTCTCTCTATCTGATATTTACATGTAAATATTTTAAATTTTTTCTAATAATTGATGAAACTGTAACAAATTTTCTATGGTTCTAGAACATTCCTTGCAAATTCTAACTATTTTATGTTATCTAACTCGGAAAAAATATCCTTGAGTTATCCCATTTTCTTCCCCGAAATCTTCAATATCCTATATGACTACTTTTACTTGGGGATAAGCACTTTGACTCCTTTACATTATGATACTTTATAAACCCATTTAAATTATTCTCCTTCATATCATAGTACATATGATTTATTTAGAGAAATAAGTAAGACAAAATATTTAATACTTGATGGTAATAAAGGACCAAGCAAAAGATAGATAGCATTGATGAATGATCACAAGATCCATCATGAGGCATATTTTAGAGAAGATAAAACCTTATCATTTAATTTTTATTTTTAATTCCATATTATGCATTTTTGAATGCTATCAACATAGATTTTATGCCTACTAAGCATGAATTTTATTGATCCAATTTTATAAAATTATTTTCTAATTTTTCTTTGACCATGTCTATGTAATTCATTCTTAGATTTCATAACATTGAATTTAATCAAAGGACTACATATATTAACAAGATAAATATTTTTCTTAGCTATACATAAAAGAACCATCTTATAATAGCCTACACCAACTATTTTTTAAATGATTCTAGGGTTGCATCCAATGTGATCAACACTCATTGTAGTACTGTAATCAATATTTTGCATACTTGATGGGGTCATAACATAGTTCAGTCCCTGGAAGGTCCATCCTTGATGGGGTCATAACAGTTCATGAAGCCCTCCATTCGGTAGTCCAGACTAAAAAACCTGCTTTTGCTCTCAAGTTGGATATGAACAAGGCTTATGACCGCATAAACTGGAGTTTTGTCTCTGCCATTCTTCAGAAATTTGGTTTTCATCATGAATGGATCAAGCTTTTGGAAGGATGTTTTATGAAACCTTGGTTTTCGATCCTTGTTAATGGTGCTCCTGCTGGATACTTTCAAAGTAAAAGGGGCCTAAGGCAAGGTGACCCTATCTCTCCCATGTTGTTTATCATTGTGGTTGAAGCCCTTGGGAGGACAATCAAAGTCGCCTGTAATATTGGTCTTATTTCGGGAATTAAAGCATCATCACAAACACGAGCGTTACACATGAACAGTTTGTGGATGATACTTTGTTGTTAACTCTTGCATCAATTTTTGAGGCTAAGGTCATAAAACATATTCTAGAGCTATATGAGGATGCTGCGGGGCAAAAGGTAAATTTTTCAAAGAGTAAAATTTATTTCTTTAACACTCCCATTCAGAGGCAGATTAAGATTGCTAGGATTCTTGGATGCTCAGTGTCTACTCTTCCATCCACATACCTAGGCCTTCCTTTATTTACAAGTGCGAGCTACCGATTCCATGTGGACTAATGTAATTGAAAGAATTCGAGAGGAAGTGCAGTTGGATGGAAAGGGAATTTGTTATCTCAAGTTGGCAAGGCAGTTCTCACCAAGTTTTCCATTCAAAGCATCCCTGTCTACTTTCTCTCTATTTTTAAAGCTCCTACAAGTGTCTACACTAAAATTGAACAGATCCAGAAGATGTTCCTATGGACTGGTTCTGAATCTAAGCAGCGCTTTCACTTGGTGTCTTGGGATAGGGTTTGCAAACCAAGGGAGTTTGGAGGTATTGGGCTAAGGAGAATACAACATTTAAACATGGCCCTCCTAGCCAAACAAGCATGGCGTCTTTTGACAAATGCAAATGCAGAATGGATTACTATAATCAAAAGAAAGTATTTGCAAGAAATTGAATTCTTAAGTTATTCCTTTCCTCCCAGGGGATCAATTTTTTGGAAATCAATCCTTCAAACTAAAAACTTGCTAAGCAAAGGGCTACGTTGAAACTGGGAAATGGAAGAAACATTGATTTTTGGGACCACAAATGGTTAAAGGACTATCCCCTCTCTGTAGACCCCATCATTTCAACCCTTAGAGCTTGGACAATTGAAGTTTTTGGTACCAAAGTTGCAGATTTTATTACTTTGTCAAACAATAGAAGGGTATGGAAGCCAATAATGAATAATGATCTACCAGGGGCATCAATAATACTGGAGAATGAATTAAAGCAGTCTTTACTCCCTTCGGCATTCTTGAGGACCAGCTTATCCGGGAAGCTTCGGACAATGGGGAATTTTCTCGTCAAGACTGCTTATCGATGCTTATTGATAATGATGAACCTACTTTCCCTCACTTGGAAGTTTGGCCCAAAAGCATTGTTCCGAAGGTTGGGTTTTTTGCATGGTTGGCCATCCAAAATAAGATCCTCACCATGGATAACTTAATAAAAAGAGGTGTGATTGTTGTTAATAGGTGTTATCTTTGTATGTCTGAGTGGGAGTCTATTGATCATTTGTTTATGTATTGTAATTTTTCTATCTCAATCTTGTTAGGTCTGTTACAAGTGTTTCATATTTATTGGGTCCATCCTCGATCCATTTTTGACTTATTTTTCTAGTGGCCTTCTCCCTTTTTGAATAGGCGTCTTAGGTATATGTGGAAGATCTGCCTTCATCACTACTTGTGGCGAGATATGGTTGGAAAGGAATCGTCGGGCCTTCTTGGATAAGGTTTCTCGGTCATCCTCCGTCTCGTCAAAAATTTTAGCATATGCTAATGAGAATACTTTTTTAGTGCCTGCAGCATCTAGACCTCCAAATCCTTTTGAAGCTTCATTAGGCCGGTCATTAAACTTACCTCTCATTGATGGCCTCAATCATCCTCAAGTCTGTCCTAGAACCATGATCACATGGACCCCACCCCCCCTAGGGTGGATTAAGTTAAATTTTGATGGGGCATCTAGGGGCAACCCGGTGAAGTCAGGGCTGGTGGCTTACTTAGAGACCACAAGGGTGAGGTGCTTGTAGCTTTTGCGAGAACATCTTGGAGCTCAAACTAACAATGTGGGTGAAGCAAGGGCGGTTTGGAGGAGCCTAAAGGTGGCAGAGAATTATCCAGGGAAACTGTTGGTGGAATGTGATTCTCTTATTATTATAAATCTTCTAAAGAACACTAAGAGAGCTCCTTGGAGATTTGATGACTACATCCATGAAGCAAGGGCTCTAATTCATGACCGACTTGAGGCCATAATTTTGCATACCTTCCGGGAAGCAAACATGGCAGCTGATAGGTTGGCAAATGAAGGCATTGTAGCGGTAAATTTGATCACGTGGACTGAAAATATTCCTCATGCAGTCTCAATGGTGATAGATAATGAAAAACTTTAGATTGGAAGGCTCAAAGTGGATCAATGACAGAAAATGGGGGCATTTTAAAAAAAAAAATTTGAACCTTATAATGGATTTTGTCATATTTGTTTTTTTTGTTCATGTGACTAGTGTTTTTTGCAGCTGGTGGGGCACTGATATAGGTTTTTTATCTACAAATTCATGCATGGGAAAAATCTACTTTGGCCTCAAGTATTTCCCAAGGTGTGTTTGGATTCGATGTCGCAAAAAGGCCCTAGCAAGAAATAACAAAGTGTTGGAGATCCCTGACAATGAGGCACCAGAACCCACCATAATAGTCTTGGAGAAGATGACAATTTCATCGACCTCCAACAGTATCAACCGATTGAAGAGTCCGTCCGGCCTCATCGGTGCAGTTGTTGATTTGTGTGATTCCTTAAATCTTCTCGTTTTATAGCCGGCGAGTTCCGGGGGCACAAGGAGTCAAAGGCAAAATCTAAATATGATGGCAAGAACGATGATAAGAAGTTAGATGAGGACTACAAGGAAGACTGCTTGGCCTCTTGGCTGTCCATTCTATGGGATGTTTTTTTTTTTTTTTTTGACCATATTCTATTATTTTTATATGGGCACAAGCTACTCTGCATGGTGCTTGCATGATTAGTTTTTGTCTTTGTTAGTTCTTTTTTGCGTCTTTCTTTTTCGATGGCCATAATATTAGGCTTCCATAGTTTAGTTTGGTTGTATTCTAATGGAAGAGTAGGTCTTGGCCATTTTTGTTGTCGATTTAAACTTTTAGGGCTTGGCCTTTGTCCAGTTGGTCAGTGGACCCTATTTTGTAAAATGGTTTTGGGTCAACCAGTTAAAACCCGGTGTTAATTATAATATTCTCTTACTTACCAAAAAAAAATATTTTGCATACTAAGCATGAATTTTATAGACTTAGTTCAAAAAAATTTTAAATAAAGGGTGGGTTCTTGAGTTAGATTATCATATAGATAATGTTTGCATTGCTTGCACCTTTCAATCAATAAAAGCAACGTAGGTGCCTTTAGTTTATAATACATGAATATTTTATGTGCAAACATAATATCTCTAGTCTCACTTTTTGCTTTTGACCATTAAAAACCATCAAATTCTTATTATTTTATGTGCATCAAGTTCTCTTTCTTGAATTTGGACTTATATTCATATTTAATAAAATACAAATTTAATTGGATAGGGTTCAATGGGAAAATTCTAATTTCAATGTCCTCCCTTGAACATATGTATAAATATACCTCTAGAATCATGTCTTACACAAAATTGATATAGTGGAGCATACTATTGATTGTAATCAATAGAATACCCATATTAACAAGCTAAATCCTTATTTTTTCTATAGGTAAGAGAACCATTTTATCAAGGCCTATATCAAATATCCCCTACATTATATTATACAACCAATGTGATCAACACTTATTGTATGGAATTAAAAATAATTTATGCTCCTAAATTCAAATTTTATCCTAGGATAATCCATCCCACCAAGGTTATGTGTAAGGGGTCGGCCCCGAAATCTATTTATAAAATCAAGGTGAATTATCTTAGAATATCGGTGATATTTGTAGAAGTATACATGGCGAATTGCATTTTTTTATTTTCAAAAAATCTCAAACCGTGGAGAATTTCATTAATTTATCTCCAAAAAATTTCAAATCGTGGCCTACATGTCAAATCTAAAATCTTAATTTATCGGTTTATAAAATCTAAAAAATGTATGGTATACTTAAAATCTTTAAGTCGATATGAAAGAATTTAGGCCTACATGATGACTGATATCATGACGATCGGTCGTAGGCATGACGATCGATCGTAAGCATGACGATCGGCTGTAGGTATGACGATTGGATACAACAATGTCGATCGATTGTAGGTATGTCGATCGTTTGCAGGTATACCGATCGGTTGCAAGAATGACGAGTGACTACAGGTATGATGATCTATTATAAGTATGTCTATTAGTTGAAGGCATGAAGATCGACTACAGATATGATGATCGGTTGCATGAATGTCGATCAATTATAGATATAACTATCGGTTGTAGGTATGTCGATCAGTTGTAGGAATGACAATCGGCTACAGGTATGACAATCTATTTTAGAAATATCGATTGGTTATAGGCATGATGAGTAGCTACAATAATGAAGATTGACTACAGGCATGATGATCGACTGCAGGCATGATGATCGGCTATAGGCATGACGATCAGCTACAGGAATATTGATCGGTTGTAGGCATGACGATCGGTTGTAGGCATGATGATTGGTTGTAGGGATACCAATCAGCTACAAGTATGATGAGTGGTTATAGGCATAAACCAATCGGCTTATGTCGATAGACACGATTCTGTAACTGATCAGATTACGTCGACAAATGCAAATCTACAACCAATTAGCTTATACTGACAAACATGACTCTACCACTGATCATCTTGCATCGATCGACACTCCTCTACAATCGACAGTTTATTTTGATAAACACTCATCTACAACCTTCTCAAGTTTTTTGTTGTTCAAAGCTATTTTCGAATTAGAGTATTTTTTATGTATTTTTATCAGTACCTAGTACAATATATGTATGGGTAGTATATGAGGAGATTTGGGTGGGAAAAATAAAATCTTTTATAATTTGAAGGCAATTTGGGTAGGAAATATAAAATCATTTATAATTTGAAGGTGAATTGGGTGGGAAAATCAAAATCATATGTAATTTGAGGTCGACGAATTAAAATAAATTTAGGTTCATGATTATCAATGACAGGCGAATTTACCCCAAAAAAACTTTCACCCCATAAGTTTCGGGCGAATGGGCCTTAGTGAAAGGATCCAAAATTAGCCTTTTCAAAATTTAAAAAAACCTAAATAGAGTCAATTTACTATATTTCATGCTTATGCATAACCTTGCATCCCACATTCTCACCCTACATTCACTCTATAACATATGCCCCATTCATCTTGAGTTCTAATTAAGGATGTGTAATAGGGTCTTATGTGTATAGTCCCCAAGAAGGAACTTGATGCTTTTGCCACTGATCAAGTGCAAATAACTAGAAATAAATAGAATTTATTTTTTTATGGAGGTAAATTATATACAAATTTGCATCCCCTCATCACCTCTTTTGTTGACCAATGTTACTCCTAGTCAATTTCCATCCTCAATCCCCCAAATATTTTTCTAAGAATTTTGAAATTATTTTTGGAGACATCCAATCCACACAATACTCCTTATCAAGAGTATGGTATGAAGTTTGAAAGATAAATAGGATGGCTTAGTCTACCTCCAATTCATAACTTCAAGAAGAAAATTAGATCTTACTAGCTCCATATATGTAAAAGTTATCATGAGATGGTTCATTTATCATTGTCCCATGACTCAATAAAGTAATCTTTTGAGCATAAATGTTCTTCAAGGCTAGTGATAGAAATAATTATACAATGCAAATAATTCTATGATTTAGATTAAATTGATAAGACAACATGAGATAATTTATTATGTCATCTATTATTAGGGTCATTTCCCTTTTATAAATGAATATTTTAGGCCATAGGATGTACTTGCATGCTATCTATTCTTGGCATATTAAGATAGAAGTATGGTGTATTTGGATGAGACCCTATGGATAGTATGGGAGACAATTTTTTTTACCTCATATATGATGAAGGTTATATGGGAGTGGCATTGTATTTCACATTGGTTGAAGTCCTTAGTTGTTCATTATGTCAAAAAAATTCAATCAACTTCAATGATGTGTAAAATAAATAATTATGTGCATACTAGTTACAATTGTGATAACCAGTATATAAAAATAAACTGATAGTTGTAACCATAGTCTAACTAACCAATATAACTAGAAATTCTAATTATGTAATAGTTTTTCTAACATCCCCTCTTATTTCCTTATTTGGTATATAAAGAGAGTTGTAAAATAAATCAAGATTGACACATGCAAGTGATTGTAAAAATATCTATAGAGAATCTACATGAGTTCATAAAGATGAAATGATATGTATTCAAGGATATAATTTATGATGAATACAATTATTATAGTATACCACAAGAGCAAAATTATTAGTACCTAGGTGTTTTAGGTGAGTTGGAGAGGAGAGGGCAATCCTCCAAGGGAGGTCCCATGTTCAAATCTCCACCCTACCAAAAATTTGAATTGGGTATCTAAAATCCAATTGATAATGTTGGTGTGGACAGGGTCAGGTGCGACCCCTGGGTGACTTTGATGTTGTATAACCCCCTGTTTGTGGTGTCTCATACCAAGGCGGCTACGCAAGGAGTTTTTCGCTTTAAAAAAAAAGAGGAGTAAAATTATTATTCAGTGTTAATCAATGCTACTATTTACTTCAAAGAATAGCCTCATGCAAGCAACAACCCACCAAGAGAAAGAGTGAACCAGGTTGCTTTTGTGGGTCCAAACATGTCTATTCTATAGTATGTATATTCTATTATCTTTCCCACTATATATATTGTAAGTATCCAAGACCATACCATACCTTTCACTCACCACTACAACCTACCCATAATCTATGTAGACATCTTGCTCCTTGAACCAACCTATATCCCAACCCAATTTCTATTTATTACACATTCCTTTGGCTCCACCACATAATTCCATTCCCTCTCATAGTTTTCCTATGTTTCATCAGTTGTATCCATTAATCCTTTTCACTCTAATAGGTATAATGTAGTATTCATTTCTATTGTGGTTTTCTTTTGGAAATTTTACCAAAGCTATCAAACCACCTATCAACATATTTCAAATATACCTCCCCTAGAGTCATATCAAACTAACTAATGTACTATCCATTTCTATTGTGGTTTTAGTTATGATGATTTTGAATTCCTTCATATGTTTCCCACCAGCCTTGTTGATAGGGCCTTGAAATGGTATTTTTCCTTACCTTGCTACTCCATAAAAGTATTTTGATAGTTAGTAAATATGTTAATTGTGTATTTTTCTATTTATATAAAAGAGCACATCTCAATAGATAACCTCTATAAACTCAAGTAAGCTAAGGATAATCCTTTTATAGAATTCTTAGATCGGTGGTGAGTCTTCACAGGGAAAATTCATTGAATTCATCCACCCAAAGATTTGTTGTATATATTTGTGTGTAGATTTCATGAATAATTGTATTATAATTTAGAAACCATCCCCATACCTAACCTTTGAGGTGAAAATTGACCTTAAAAAACAAGTTAAATTAATTCTTATACGAAGAGGTTATCTCAAGTTCTATAAGTAAGAATATAATTCTAGAACCTAATACAAGAACAAGTTTGTTTTAGGTGATAAATTCAATTATATTTTCTGAAATAAAAATATTAATTTAGCTATGTAGCAAAACCGTAATAGGAAATTCACCAAGTTAGTGTTGCCTCAATTTTCTATTCTAAAACAACTCCTCAAATCCAATTTGATCGATATTTCACAACCAAAACCTATGGAATTATCACAGGGAACTCCTAAATGGTATAATCATGATGAATACTATGAATTCCATTATCTTTTTGGTCACAAAACCAATAACTATAGTAACTTGTATAACATTATTCAAAATCTCATTTATGGAGGTCAAATCATTGTTAATGTTTCCTCTACATAGTATTCCTCTAACCAAGACCTATGGAGCTTCCAAAACCCCTTACCTAATCACAAATAGGGGTCTATGAATAATGTGACATTCTAAAACATGGTTGGTACAGTCTCTATACATGACCTCATCTAAGAATAACAAAGAATCAATCCTTTAATCTAGCATCTTTACCCCCCATAGTATAATTAAAAGTGAGGTAAAAATACTATCCTTGATAGACCTCCTATCATCCTCTAAGACTCCCATGTTGGTTATTTCATCCCACATTACCAATTGGAAAGCATGTACTCTAGAATATCCCTCCTTGATATCTTAAGTACATCCTCTCCTCGGTGTGATATGCTTCTCCATATTTTGAGTTAGTGGATAGTTCCTAAGGACTTAGTGCCTAATGAGATAGTCAACATTATTTGAACTTTGGAAGGGATCCACCTAACATCCTTTCAAGAAACTAATGTTCCTCAATCTACCCTTCTTGATGATAATTATCTATGTATTACTTACCACAGCAAATAAAAATAAATTAAATGAGTCATGTAGAAAATGGATCGGGTCTTAAAATTTTTAATATATAATTTTTTCATAGCCTTTGGATAATACAATTTTTCTGTAAAACTTCAAATTGATTATCCAAGCCTTTAACGGTAGTGAAAAATGAGCTTATGATACCATCCATTTGTCTTTGAAAGTTGGACCCCATGTACTTGATACCCTCACCTATATATTTTTTTTGTGAAATATTCTATAACATTCTTTTGGGATGACCATGAATCCATGTTGTGTGAGTTGTACCTTCAACCTATTATTAGGATATCAAGTATGAGTATCAGGGAAAACTAATTTATGTTCTTGTTTTTTAAACCCTTTGATTATTTCTAGATAACCTATGTCCTAGAAACATTCTATCCATCCTTGGAACTCACATCCTTGTCCATACCTTGAGCTACCTTGTTAGATTTATCCCTACTAGATCAGCCTATCTCGACTAATGTGAATCCATATTCACACACATATAACACCCATACACAACATAATATCTTTGGAGATGGCAAGGTCAATGCCCATGATGATCCTATTTCAAATATTTCCACCTTATTTAACTCACATTTAGACTATAGAAAGCCCATTATTAAATGCAGAATCATATATATGAAGATGCTCCTTTGTGTGTACTAGCACCTCTATTTATAAGCATATTCATGGTGAAACTATTTTCTCACTCAAAATATAGAATGCTTTATGCTATGTGTCCCTTGCTTACCTATTCCCTAAATAAATCCTTTTTAATATATGATACATTGAGAAAGGCCTTGATTGGAACAAATAAAGGAATAAAGGAACCTTTAGAAGCCAAAAGTTGGCCTATTCAATATGGGATGGGATGTATTCCTAGTAATATCGAGTCTCTATTTATAGAGAGTCATTTTTATAGTTATTTTGAGTGGATAAAATTGTACTTCATGATTCATAATATGGATATGATAATGAGAAATAAATTTGATCCCTTATCAAAAATGGTGCTTGCCATTTTTATGCTTTTAGTATAGCATGAATTGTGTTACCCTAGTTTCACCCAAGACCACTGACTACCAAAATATAATTATGATAATAACCTTTATCTTTGACTTATATTCCTTTCTCATGTGTGAGGGTGTTTCCACTTATATGATGACTATATTTCTCATCTCAAACTTACCTAAACCATCTCTCATAGGTCTAATGAACCTTGAATACTTAGAGGTTATACTAGCTCCTCCCCAAATCAAATATGAATCTCATATTCTTATCAAAGACGCTACATTTTAACTTAGGGAATGATGTGAAATGTAAATTTATTAATATTGGTGCCAATATAACCCCAAATAAACACCAATAATATATATATCTTCTTCATGAGTTTTGAGACATATTTACATGTAATTATGTTTATATGATTGGTTTACATCCATCCCTTGTGATTCAACATTTTATTGTGTGTCCTATTGCTAAACATATTAAACAAAAATAAAATAAAGTGCATCCTAAAGTTGCTCTTCTTCATAAGGATGAGCTCTAAAATCTTCTTGATATCAATTCCATAAAGGTAATTGACTATTCTAACTAGATTTCCAATACCATACCTATTATTAGAAGGTTCTATAAGTGTGTGCACCAATGTTTTGTGATATTAATACAACTTGTGCAAGGGAAATATTTTCCTTGCCTAAAATTGGTATGATAGTCAAATATATTGTTAGTTTTGGGATTATTTCTCTTATGGATGGATTCTCTAGGTATAGCCAAATTTGTATCACTCTCGAGGACCAAGCTAAAATGACATGGTCATATTTAAATGCCTTAGCTTCTCCTTCAATATTCTTCCACTCATTGGAATCTTGTGTATATTTTTATTTGGTTAATTTATAATACTATAATATATGCTTAATACCTCATCCTCTTATTCTAGATTCCAAAATATCTTCTCCACTCTATGGTCTATATATGCTTCTTGATATATCTTTGGTGTTTTGCACTTATGTATTATTTTATTTGTGTAGCTTTGTGATGTTGATTGTATGAGTTTACTTACATTTATTAATATTATGCTCTTCAAACCTTATATAGTGTTTATGTTGCATGTATTATTAAGGGGCAATGACATGATTTATAATGGTCTAACATAAATGCATATTTACTTCTCCTATTTACACTTCCTCTTTATTTTCTTGGGCACATGTTTTTTTCTTGTTGAAAACATTTACCAATGTAGATCCTACATCATATTTCTTTAAGCTCCTTATTATTACCTTATCATAGCTATTATTTGTTTATTATTTCAAGTATCACCCTTTCCATTAGTCCCCTAGCTCGTCTTCATTGTTTAAACTATGACTCAATAATGTTACTCCCTATACTCATTGGTAAAAATATGCACCTGTGCTAATTATAATAGGGGAAATATTTTACTTTTCTCTCTTTTCTCTATGTATGCTCTAAAAAACCCATTGGGGTGAGAATAATCTAAAAAATCCATTTGTATGAGCATACTTTGAAACACCTATTTGGATGAGCATACTTTGAAATACCTATTTGGGTGAGAATACTCTGAAACACACATTTGGGTGAGCATAATTTGAAACACCCATTTGAATGAGCATTCTATGAAAGACCAATTTGGGTGAGCATACTCTAAAACATGAATTTGGGTGAGCATACTATTAAATACTTTTCTGGGTGAGCATACTATAAAACATTCAACCTACTTTGAAACACCCATTTTAGTAAGGATACTCTAAAATACCCACTCATGTGAGCATCATATAGAACACCTCTTTGGGTATCATACTATGAAACACTTGTCTGGATTAGCATATTATTTATATTGTCTATTCAATGTCTAGAAAGCATTTTATTTACATATCGATCTGATTTCAGGATGATACATTATGGACATGTATTTTTATTCCTCATAGAATAACATAAATTATTTTTTTGCATTCCCATATTCATTCACATAGGTGTTTTAGTCATTCCATCGACATATTTTCCATATTATTTTCTTTAAATATTTATTTAATATTGTTGGTCCAAACCCTGTAAGGGGGAAAAAGGTCCAAGGTTCAAATCTCTCACCTTTCTAGACTGAATGATTTTTGCTTTCCTGGTGCTTTCAGTAGCGCTAAAGGTTTTAAATGATTATGGTATTGTGGTTATAGGGGCAAAATACATGAATATATATGTGGCAGCTTTTGGGGTAGATAGCGCAAAATACTATGGTGCCCATAAAAGTTGAAAAGCATTCACGGATTTGTGGTAGCTACATATTACACCATGTAAATTAAAAATATATATTGTTATATTACAAGAAAATAAATATTTCCTCATATTATTCCCTATCTACTTGACCAATGATGAGCCACCTAATCCCTAAAATAATTCACCTCTATCATAACTTCCTTGTCTTCCACATGATATCTAGAGAACTTTGCATTGGTTTGATACTCCTCTATTACACCCTCTATGTCAAATTCAAATGCCTTTTAGTAGTCCATGATAGGATACCACAATAAAATAAATATTAATATGTTCCCTACCTAGGCTAGCCTCTATGACTACAAATCTATTGCTAGCCCTATCACCCTCATCTATGTTGTTATCCAATTTAGTACTGATATTAGTTGTATTTACCATAGCAATATTAGTAACTCATAAAAAATTTTGAGGATTCCATTTAATTATTCCTCTCCCAACTTGATGACCACCATTTGATATCGATCCAAGAACTATTGGATCAAGGCATACACCTATACCTCACATCAATGATCTTCTACTATGGCATCATAGTATTTATTTATCTATATTGGGTTGGGATGCCCTACCCACATCCTTAATCTATCTATTTTACTCCTCTTCATATATACCTATGCTTACTCCACCCTAATTGCTTTTGCATGCATCATTGATATAAAGGCTTGTAGTTGTATATCCCCTATGATTGGGTTAGATCTCCATCCTATCACCTACTACACCATGTAATTATGAACATAGTTCATATAGCAAATTTTTATGGTGTGTTGGACTTGAGTAGTATCCATACTAGAATTCACTTGGTGTTTCTATATTGTAGGACATCCTCAAGATTACTTGTCTTATTTTGTAGAGGATGCACTACTAATATAATATTAGAAAATATATCTATGCAAGGGGATTGCATTCCAATAGTTTTGTTAATAGGCCACCTAATGTTATAATTTGCCCTTGAGCTTATTCCACTTTTGCTTAAATATTTTCTCTCTTGATCCCTTTCCTTTATTTTTTCTACAACTACATTCATTCCTTTTGTAGTAGGCTTATTTGATCTTGTTTCTCATTGCAATACCTCCACTACTTAGTTTCCTTCAACTACAATATTTTTGTACTACTCCCAAGAGATACTCAAGGTTTCTACTCTATTATTTTCACTAACCATAACCCCTTTTATATTGTGTTCCACTCCATTCCAATAACCTATTTTTTTTTATACTCACCTTTCTTGGCTTTTCCACTTCACCTTCCTTCTCCAATCTCTTTTTCTGCTTGAGTCCCTTCCCTTAAAGTAGAATTATTACCTAGGTCATCCTCATTATCCTTAATTAATATCATGGTGTCACCACTCACATATGATTATTCACTACACAATTAATCAACTATGGTGTGGTAATCCTCCATTATCACCTCTCCCATATCAGATCCACTAGCCCCATCGATTATAATCTTATACCATGCCTTTCTTCCTATCACTATGATGGCTCTGCCTATTCTTTTCTTCTTCACTCCTTCACTCAAAGCCTCCTCCCTATTTGTGTCCTTATGTATATCTTTCAACATGTTTTTCTCTTAACTATATCATTTTGTACTCAAATACACTCCTATATACCCTTATCACTATCTCCTTCACTTCTATAGATTTTTGGATATCAAATGTCCAATTCTATTTTGTTTAGATAGATCCTCAAACTTCCCACACTATTGACATATATTTCCTCCTCCAAATTTTCAAGGGTATCTATGCGTTCAACATATCATTCTATATCTATACTCTATGTAACCCATTTATCATCCATACTCCAAGTAGTATATTTTGCATCCGTGCTCTAAGTTGCATATTTTACATCTATGATCCAAGTTACTTATTTTGCATTCATCCTATAAATAGCCTAATATGAATCTATTCTCTACCATTTTATATTACTATTTTACATGTTTCCCCAATCCTTTGAAATACTTTCTCCTATCGCCCCTACATATATGTCTAGCCTTCTATCAAATCTTAGTTGTTGCTCACCCTCTCTTATAGTTCTAGAATTTCCATAGAGTTGTCTATCACTTCCCATTGATTACCTTATACCTTAGGTTTTCCTTCCTCAATATATGGACTATTCAACACAATTAATACCATCAGGCCATGTGCATCCCCATGAATACCCTAGCCTATGTTGCTCAGTCAGTATGCATATTCTCTTTGACCCTCTTTCTCTTGTTATTGTGACCTTACTACTTGTATTCATAGTCTAATGATATGTTTATCTAACTCCTCTACCTATATCTCTCTTAATACATCTATATTTCTTGCTTAACCCATTTTCTCCATGCCCTCTTATTCTTCTATACTCACTCATTGCTCTACCTATGCATGCTCTTCTAATATCTTGTTAAAGATTTGTCCCTCACTTGTATTTATTAACTATTATTGTCCACTTCTTTGATTTTTCCATGGTGGGTAGCTCACTAAAGTGTATATTTTTATTCTTTATGATCCTTATTTTTAATGCATAAACCAACAATACCATTAATCCATGGTAGGCCAACATTCTTTTATTACCACTATGCCAAAATTGTTTGCTCATAAACTCTATTGATTGAGTCAAATTATAAGACATGTTAATGTTATACTCATCTTATAATCCACCCATATTTATAGGGATCAATAATTAGAGATGATGACCAACAAATATAAAGTATATCCTACCTTTGGTTAGATATTTTAAATAAAATAGGAATAATAAATCATATAATGTTGGGAGTGATACCCTTACTACTTCTCCTCTCACCACTTGATTTTTTTTCCTTCCATCCAAATATAAGATATCTAATCCTTAAAAAACATTTAATGACTCTTGAAATCAATCCGCTCGACCTTTTTCCAAACCTATGATCCTCACCATGGTACCCTAAGATACCATCATTTCCACTTCCTTGACTGTCAGTTGTCTATTTTCTAGATTACTAAAAAATTTCTTTGCAACCCCATTTACACACCCTGTATGCCCCTTATAGTACTCCATTTATCCCTTCCATTCAAAGACCCTTAGCAGTTCCAGTTGTTTCTTCAACTCGGTGGTGTTATTTTCCTCCCACCACTAGGCCTTAATCCCCTTCACATCCAATGTCATGTGCCCTTTCTAGGTATTCATGATCTATATTATGTTTCATATTCCTTTGCATCATTGGTCCTATTCTATTCTATTTATGTATTTATTCTCTCTTTTGCATATCCTTTTCAATTTAAATTGTGCCATATATACACTTTGTTCCTTGAGCTCTATGTCTCTATTTGTTGCCATATCAATCCAATGAAATTTTTTTGACCAATTTTCATTCCTTGATTTTCTTTTATAATGATGTCATCCTTGTATCTTTCTCAAGATATATTTACACTTTGTGGAATTCACCCAGGCATGTTGTCAATTTCCACTTTTACTCTAGACAACACATCATATTCACTTTCTCTTTTTCACCTATTGTCATTCATTATATTTTTATTTGTATTTAGTTGTTCTTTCTTTAATGACCATGCTTTTATGTCTTTTCCAACCTCATATTCCATGTCTTTCATGCCCTACATGTGATTTTCCCTATTTTATTATTCTTATATCACTTACATATTCACTTCCTATTATCCCTATTCTTTTTATTTCTTCTTTTCTTTTATTTTCTCTTCTCCTAATATTTTATTATTTTAATTATTTTTCTTTTGTTTACTAATTTACTTTATTTATTGTTATCATATATTCTTCATATTCATTTGCACACTTTATTCATTTATTCTACATATCCACTTGCATAACTTACTCATTATCACATGTGTAAATTAATATAATCTATTCATATATGAACATTTATTCATACCATAAATATATTTATTAACATACATTCATATATTTTAAAAAAACAACCCAATATCATATTTTATTTATCTATATCATTCTTTTGTTACATTCATTTCATTCAATCCAATATATTTTTCCTTTACTGATCAAAGTTTTGAGACCCATTGGCTAAAGGCATATGCCTCCATGTGATTTATTTCTTACTAAGTAGTAATATAGCCCTACACACTCATCAAAGTTCTGCATACTTTATCTCTAGCTTGTGATAAATGATTTCCAATAATCCAACGCTAGGTGTCATAGGAGCAAAAGAATAGAATCATAGATTGATCCACCCTAGCCTTATCTCATTTAGTTTTTGAACCACTCTCTATGCCCATGCCACCATGGCCATCCAATTTATTATAGTTATTGTATCCCTCCACAATAAGACCTTTGGTAGTTGGGTATATTGACATTGAATCCTGTCTAATTCTTTCAATTTGTAGTTTTTGTCACCTTCTAAAATTATTGTAGAAACATATCTCTTGTTTAATTTTCTCCTAACATCATAGCTGACCCCATATCACTTGATAATATGTTACTATCATATTTGACATATCTTATTTACCATGCACTACCAATATTTGTTTATCCTATGGTATTCTATCCATTGTCACTCAACTTACACTTTAGCCATCATTGTAAACATAAACTCATGTATTTGGATATTCCCCACAAATGGATTTGTATTCCACTCTACATGTTTGGAAGTGCAATTTTGTGCATACATAGCTCACACAAAATATCTTGGTGCTCTGGAATATTGTTAAAGAACAAGATATATAAATTCTTTAAGGTATACACTTCATAGAATGAATATTATAGAACATTTGATATGTTGAATAAAATCCACCACTCACGTAGCATCAACACATACACCCATGGTGGGATCTTGAATGCCACTAGATATAATACTAGTAACCTTAACACCACTTTTTATGATTGTAACCACTCTATTTATGACTATATTTGTGTCTTATCATATTATAACTCCTTAGTTTATTGTTCCTTCTCTTATATTTTATTTTGCAATTTCCAATTGTTAAACATCAATTTATCCACTCACTCCTTTAATTGCACTTCCATATTCTTGTACTGCTATTCCTTATTGTTTACTATTGCTATCATAAATTGTTCCATTAATTTGGCTAAATGTGATAGTATTTTAGTTAGATTTATCTTTGCAATTGCACTACAATATGCCTACCCTATATTTGCTCCCACTATCAACTCCTACAAATGATTCACCTTTATTTCTTAACACTTCTTTGACCCTTTTAACACTTTCTATAGGTTTATCACTATCCCCATAAGTCAAGAATTTATTTCCTCTCTCCACCAATTCTCTTCTCTTTCTAATTTAGTAGTTTACTCCTACACACCCTATAGTTATTCCTCCCAGTCTACATCCTTTACCAATATTTTATCTTTCCTTTCCTTTATTGCATTCTTTCTTCCATATTCCTATTAATCATTCCAATATACCTCCACTGGATCTACCTATGGTGATATTTTTTTTATACTTGATTCCCCTTCGCTATTATTCTCAACCCCCTCTAGTCGAATCCTCTTTTGTCATCTATTTCATTCTTCTCATCCACCAATTTTTTCTACTACTTGTTGAATCTTCCTTCATTATGTTACCCACACAATATGTCCTCCCAATAAGCAAGTGTCTCAACTTATTCCCATCTTCTCCAATTGATACAATATTAAGAACTTAATAAATCCTTGTTGAGACATGATCCATAAACAACCATCATGTTTATACTTCACACTTATACTTTATATTTTTTATTATAGGTACTATGGCACATTTAGCTTAAACTTATCTTCTTTTCCTCATTTCACATGTATCAAGAATCTAAAATGATGATCCATCATAACTAAAAACTACCCATAATTTGTAAAATATTTTAATACATATAGTGCAATCATGTCATATGGTGCTAATAGGGACATCCACATAGTTGTCCCATCATAAAATATCATAAACAGATTTATCTCATGATACAAGAAAAATGCCTCATGTGTGCATTGTGTGGAATATGACTCCTAAAAGTATCTTTGCCCTCCTAATTATAACCATGTGACGATATAATTCCTTATAAAAATTTAGTATACATGCCCTATAGTTGATAGTTCCTATCACACTAGTTCATCATGAATTTTATGGTCACCTTGTCATCAAACCCTCTAACCATAAACAATACACCATCCAACCCTCTCATGCTAGTGTTGCTTCCACCTCTACACTCTCTAGCACTTCAACAAGATTTGTTATATTTTTTGAATCAAATTGGATTCCATCATGTTTGAAACTCCACTTTTACTTGTTCTATATTGTAATTTTCCCTTTTTCAAATACTTTAGCCCTATTTCCCATGCATCATTATTTTCCTCATGTCATAAAATTATTTTGCTTGATTATGCTACATGTTTAACTAATTTTATGTTCACCCTCACACTCTATTCCATCCCACACATTGAAATATTTATCCTTGATATATTTGTTGGTTTCCTTAATATGCGTGCCTTAACAGTCCCATAACATAACTTTTACTTTATTATTTCTCTTTGTCCACCTATGTTTCACAATGGTCTATTATTTATTTTATTTCTCTACCCAAGTTTTAACATTAATACCTTTTCTATATGCCACACATTTCCTTTTATTAGGTTCATTCCTTTTCAATTTCTTTTCAACATTTTATCTCCTCAAGAACTTGAGGGGACACACCCTATGAATATTATGATGCAACCTTATACAAAATAATAAATCTACATGATGAGCATAATATATGCTCATATTTTTGTAGAAGTACCAATGGTTTTACGTGGAAATATATTATGATTTGTATATTTTTATGAATCATTATGTATTTATTTAAGGAAATCATGTGTATTATCTAATATATGCATGAAGTGTGTTTTATGTAGTTATTTACCTGATTTTGTTATCTTTTGCTTAGTCAAGGTCCTACATGGACTAGGCACATTTTCACTTCATCAAACTAAAGTATACTAAGTAGGTGCCTTACTCAAGTAGGAACCTTACTCAATTAGGTGCCTTACTCAATTATACACGTTACTCAAGTAGAAACCAAGTAGGCACCATAATTATGTGTGTTGACTAGACGGTTGTAGAAGGACCCCATAGACCACAATTCCATGTTATATGTGGGAAACTACTGAACGAACGAGTTATCCCAACTGGAGTCGATGAACATGTAACCACTCAATGAAGAAAAATTCCAACAAAGTAGAAATCATCTGATTTTTAGGAAGTGACAAAAAGTTGTTTATCATGTGCTTGTTATAGTAACTAAATTGTCCAAGTTTAGACGATAACTAGGATACATGTTGTAATAGAAATGCAACAGGAAGTCCTATGTGTGTTATATAAACACACAAACTTATCTAAAATAGGGGAGGAAATATTTTAGAGAACATTATCGCATGTAATATTTCATTACACTATCAATAAAATCTTGAGAGTTCTTCCATTTGTGTATTGTCTTCATGATTCGTTGGGCAAGATCTACTGGAGCTCGGGCCCACTCCAAGCTAGTATTCCTCCCTTGATTCTTATTTGTTTTCATATATTTAATTATGCATGGTAGTATGTTTATTTCTTAGATTAACTTATTTACTTTAGTGTGGTGTGCCTTTCAATTACGTAAGTGTTTTTACCACTTTCAGTGTGTAGTATTTATTTTTACATATTTTATTTATGCATAATTTTCATTGGTGTGGATGAATAAACTACTAATTTAAAAACACTCCAAATTATAGTTGAACGGATTCATCTCAAAAGTGGTAGTGTGAGTAGTCTCAATTGTGGTACTTCAAAATTCTACCAACTCCCTGGATTGACAATTTAAATGCAAGGGCTATGACATATATAGGATTAATTTAACAAATGTTTTACCCCCAACATTCTAGCATCATTTCCAGAGAAGCGTCACTAATAGACTAACTAAAATACCCCATAAAAGCCTTCTATTTGACCTTGTATGAGTCCACTGAGAAAAAGAGGATCTGACAGTCATTTTATAAGACAAAGCCCATAAATAAAATCTTAGTTAGCTAAAGACTTAGAGTTTGAAATAGATTCTCCTGACTCATCACCAAAATTCCACTGGAGTGAGCATCCTCACTTTATACAAAGCTCCTTCTTGTCTCATCGAATTGGAAAAAATGAATCATCCTAAATCCTTTGTTTAATATGACACCCACGGAGGAATCCCTATTGTGGAAAGTCATAGAGGATTATACCATATCACCAGCTGACTTAGAGGCTCTAGTAAAAAAATATTTGAACTATTAAAATGCCATAGAAATTGCATTAGATACCACACTTCTTGAAAAAATGAACGAAAAAGTTTCATCTAGTTTTAGCTTCCCATTAGAGGAAGGAGCAGGGGAAACCAGAATGAAGAATATATCCTCTGCCCATCTCCTTACCTTCAGGGGATACCCAACCAAAGACCCTGACCTATTTTTATTTAAATTTGATGTTTTGTGCAGGTATTTCGATTATAAATAAGATGCTCAAAAGCTGAAACTCTTTCCATCAATATTGGATGACTCAGCTCTATGTTGGTTTATTGGGTTGGGAAAAAAGTAGATCACCACATGGGAAGAAATGAGGAAGCTCGTTATAGAAAAATACCAGGACTTTAGTAGAGCATGATAATCCAGAGAAGAGGTCCTAAGTATGATGCAAAAAGAGGATGAATCTCTAGAGGAGTACTAGAGGGGGTTCAATTTCAACCTACAATGATCCCCTCACACAAATCTAAATGATAAGTCCCTCAAAAATATTTTTTTGAGGGGACTTAACAATGAGTCAATAGAAGTGCTTAACATAATTTTTGGGGGGGACATCTACCAGCACCCAATGGAAGATATCTGATAACTATGTCAAAAATATTCACGAAGGAGAGACAAGTCCACTCCCAGAATCATGAAGGTGACTGCATCAATCACAAAAGTAGATATAGGCAACATGTTGGAGGATTTAAAAAGTAAACTTCTCTCATATCTAGCACTAAAATTGGATACGCTCTTGCTGTAGAATAATAAACAAGATAACAAAGCAGCAATGGCCTATTTTTACCCAAAATGTAGAGGGAAGCATGCTAGGAATGCATACCCAAAGAACAAGGTCATATTATGCATGATTTTCCAATAGAATCACAAAACTTGACTATTCCCACAACTATCCAATACCAAGGAGGATTTTTATGTAAGTTAAGCCTATTTCATGGGTAGGAGAAACTGGCAATAATCCCTAAATAACACAAGATTATAATGAGAGGGAGGTGAACAATATAAGACCACTTTTTACTTTCTTTCCAAATCAATATCAATTAATGTCCTTAATTGCAATAACCAAATGAAGTGTGCATTAATAAATCACATAGCATTAGTAACAATAGCACAAGTCACCACACACAATTGAGACACAAGATTTAACGTGGTTCCCTCAATATGGGGTACTCCACAAGCTGATATTCTTATAATATTTCACACAAAAATATCCAATACAATGATTTATTTGATATGCTCAAAGCTAGGTAATAACAAGTTCACATAGAACTTGTCCAAATATGAATAACAAGCTCACACAAATTTTTTTCGAAGCTGAATAACAAGCTCACACAGAACTTGTCCAAATATGAATAACAATCTCACATAGAACTTTTCCAATGCTGAATAACAAGCTCACACAGAACTTGTCCAAATTTGAATAACAAGCTCACACAAAACTTGTCCAAAACTGAATAACAAGCTCACACAGAACTTGTCCAAATATTCTCTAGCAAGCTCACCAAGAACTTGACCAAAAATGCTCCAACAAGATCACTAAGAACTTTTCCAAATATGCTCTAGCAATCTCACCAAGAACTTGCCCAAAACTGTCCTAAATCTATCCATAAATCTATCCACAAATTTGTCCCAAAACTGTCCACAAATCTGCCCATAAATCTGCCCCAAAACAGTCCACAAAGATTTCTCAAAATTATCCACAAATGCCTTCTCAAAGGCTCAATCAATCATGCTCAAGTAGCACTCAAATCTCATCCACAAATCTATCAAGCCAAAGCTCAAATATGAACTCAACAATGAATGACAATGTACTCTTCAATGGACAATGATATCAACTCAACTCAACTCAAATCAACTCATAGAAGCATAAAGAGAATTGTTAGAGACTCAATATGTTATAGGCTCAATATCAACTCAACTCATAGAAGCATAAAGAGAATTGTTAAAGAATCAATATGTTCTAATCTCAATCTCAAATCAAATCAAATAATAATAATGGAATAGTTTGTTTCATAGGACTTGAAAAATCACTTCACACATCACTTGACTAGGCTTATTCATCTCAACTCAACCCAAGTCATAAATAACCATAAATATAATTGTTAGAGACTCAATATGTTATAAACTCAATCTCAACTAATAACCACAAGGAACAATTCTTCCTCACACAACCCTAGTCCAAGTATGTATAAACCAACTTAGATGTTTCCAACAATGCTCAATTACAAATCTCACATAACAATTATACTTATGTTCTTTTCTAACTCAAGTTATTTCACAACCAATGGGCTTCAACAACTATGATTATAAAGCAAGGTTTAAACACAACTCTCAATTCAGAAAACCTTGAAGCATTCAATCAACCACTTTTGAAAATGAAACCACAAACAATCCTTTTCCCTCCAATGATATTTCACAAATCAACCACCATAGAAAATAAATAGTAGAATGTGCCCATACATTTTATGAAGATGAAGAAACCCCTTTGCAAAATCTACCACACTCCACACTCTTTGAAAAGAACAAAACAACCTTCACTTGAATCCTTTTACAAAAAACAGAAATTTCTCTTTATGTACACCTTATTTCTCCATTTAAACAAAATAATCAAATAGCCCTTGAAATAATATTTCCAATGCTATATAATATGATATACTTCTAAAAATAAAATCACCAAAAATATTTCCTTTTCACAACATGCACCACAAACCTTATCTTTCCTAGGGCAACCTTAGAAAAATAAAATATTTGGAAAAATTAATAACTTGCCTTTGACCTTAGCGGGATTCCATCCCCTGTCATTGCCCCTGCACCACTCAAAATACAACGTCAAAAAACACGTGAGCCAACTGCTCACATAGAAACCAAGAGTGCAAGACCTCCTTCTTGTTTCCTTTGAACATGCCCTCAAAAACCACATGCGCAAAATGTTCTTCCTTTTTACCTTGCAAAAACCAGCGTTGACAAGATTTAAACCTCAGATCTGCTAGTGCTTAAACACCTTATGTGCCTTCCTCTTGCCGCTAGGCCACAAGTGCCTATGGTGATATGTAAGTAACCTCCCTTACCTTTGTTCCCTCTTCTCTTCACTGGTTTTCAAAAGAATACGACACTTCTGCTCCCTTAGCACTTCAAACAGATTATCTTTGTCGAGGACTTAGAAAAAACAAAATATTTAGTGGCATATTTATATATGCCCACCATTTTATTTTGATGTTGGCTATGACTTAATATTATTTGCCTCCTCATTTTTGATGTCAGAAATATTAAAATATTAATTTTAATTTAAATTTTAAATTTAAATTTTAAATGATTAAAATTTAAACTTAAATATTTAAAATTAATTATCTCCTTCATCGGGGCACCTTTTTCGATGAAACGAAAATCCAACATGGGTTTAAAGAAAAACCAATTTCAAATATGCCATCCATGGTTTTAAATAAAATATTTTATTTTACCTACCTTGGTTTTCACAAAAACCTTGTAAATAGCCATGCTTTCCAAAATATCATAAATGCTTATTTATGAAATATTTTGGCCACCAAAACTCAATGTGATCCATGTGACATCAATGACAACATAAAATGCCTCAAATTACCAAAATTTCCAACAATACCTATGGGGAGTATGCCAACAGGGATTTTTCCCTATGGAGGAGGACCATATATGCCACAAGAGTAGTGAAAACCACTTAATATGGGATGGTGGGGATTTCGACCATGGATGAATGTAATTTCAAGAGCTGTATTTCCCAATTAGCAACTATGGATGCCATATCATAATTTTTGGTAGTAGTAGAGAAACCGTGTTTCGTGGAACTCTGCTCCACAAAAAATGGTACAAGATCCACCTTAGCAAGGCCTATCATCCCTACCTATGGTGAGACCTACAAAGTTACCAACACAACTGATGGTGAACCCAAATAATAAGGTAAACCAACCAGCATATCAAGTAGAGGGAGAGATTTATCCGATGTATAATATTAGTTGTAATCCCATTCAACTTAGGTCAGGTAAGCAACTAGGAGTAGAAGCACCTCCCCTGGTAGAATAGGAGGAAAAAATAGGAGACTCCCCTCTTATAGAATAGGTGGAAGAAGAAAAATTTGTTGAGAAAACAAAGACTCCATTTCCTAAATGGTTATAGGAACAAAGGAAGTTGACACAACTTGAGTTAGATATCCTTTCTAGCTTTAGGAATCTCAAAATTACTATCCCACTCTTCCAAGGTATCCGATATGTCCTGATATACACCAAAGTGATAAAGGAGTTGTGCCTGAGGAAACCAAGATGTAAAGTAGCACAGACCATCAATATCATAGTAAAATTGACCAACTTTATTATAGAGAATGCATATCATCCCAACTATGTAGATCCAAGTAGTCTGATGCTGACTATAAAAATAGGAGGGCATTCATTGGTTAATACCTTAGTTGATCTAGGTGCAACCATCGATGTAATTCCATAGGAGACCATGTAGAAGCTAACATTGATGGACCTAAAGCCCACAAAAATAGTGTTGCAACTCACTAACTGGTCAACTATAGCACCAGAGGGAATGCTCAAAGACATCATTGTGACAATCGATGCATGGGAATACTTGATAGATTTCTTGGTGCTACAGTCTAAAATAGGAGTGATTGGTTATCCACTCATCTTGGGGAGGGCATGGCTAGATATGATTTATGCCTATATTAGTTGTTGTGATGGAATTATGACCATATCAAACACGTAGAATATTAAGATATTGATAATATCTCCCCCTGCGTAGTTTGTGGATACATTGGGAGAACCCACATTGATCGATCAAGATGATGGTTCATTGTCCATGCTCTAGCTAGTTATGGTACTAATATAATTGGAGGAGTATGCCGATGCATATGATGTTATTACATGATTCCTTCAAGGATAATCCTCCCTCACAGTTCTTGAGAAACTGTTGGTCAGTGCTCAGGACCACCACACTAGGAAAGTTAACATTAGTCCTGGCAAGATGTTGAACATCAGTAGTGGGTTTAAACCTACACAACTGATAGAATTAAAATAACTCCTAACTAGTAACCAACAAGTATTTGCCTAGGATTATTTAGATATTAAGGGAATCATCTTGGAAATATACACCCATTAAATCCACATCAAAGAGCAGGCGACCCTATTAGATAGACATAGATAAGGATAAACCTGACCATGAAGGAAATTGTTAAATCTGAGCTACACAAGATCTTTTTAGTAGGATTAATCTACCAAATATCCAACAACAAATGGGTATCACCACTTGTGATGGTCCCCAAGAAAAATGTGAAATGGTGGATCTACGTTGATTACATATAAATGAATAAAGTGACCAAGAAAGATCACTTCCCACTTCCCTTCGTTGATCAGGTATTGGATACACTGTCTAGGAGAAAATACTTCTCCTTTCTGGATGGATTCAGTGGATACAACCAAATCTAGATTGGGGAGGAGGAGCAAGATAAAACAATATTTACCTGCCCATTGGGAACGTTTACCTATAGAGTGATGCGCTTTGGGTTATTCAATATACCAGCCACCTTACAAAGGGTGGTGTTAAGTATATTATCATATATTATGGGGGAGGTAGTTGAGGTATATATGTATGAATTTACCATTTATGGGAAACATTTGAATAATTTATGACAAACTTGAAATGAGTGCTCCAAAGGTGTGAAGAAAACAACTTATCCCTCAACAATAAAAACTGCTTTATGATGATGTGTGAGGGCATACTATTGGGACACCACCTCTCGATAGAGGGAATTAAATTTAATAAAAATAAAATAGAATTCATTAAGGACCTACCCAAACCAATAATGTAGAGGGAAGTAAGAATTTTTCTCAGCTCTACGGGCACTATAGGTGATTTATCACCAATTTTAGTAAAATTACCAAACCACTACACACCTTGCTAACAAAAGATATAAAGTTTATCTAGACAGAGAACTGTGAACAAGAATTTCAAAGTCTAAAGGAGAAGCTTATTTCTATCCCAATTTTAAGGGGACCAAATTGGGCTATATCATTTCATATATATTGCGACGCATCCAATAATGCAATTGGAGTGGTCCTCGAGTAGAAGGATGGCAAGGAGTTCTATGCCATCTATTATGTTGATAAGAAATTAGTAGGGTCTGAGCTCAACTACGTAGTAATATAAAAAGAGTTCCTTGTATTCATTCACACCATAAATAAATTATTCAACTATATCACTGGGTTTAAGGTTTTCATTCACACGAATCATGCGGCCATCAGGTATTTACTGTGTAAACCAACGATTAGTGGCAGGATCATCAGGTGGATTTTTCTACTATAATATTTTGATATTACCATTGTTAATAAGCCTAGGAAGGATAATGTAGTCATAGAATTCCTATCCAAACTAATACCAGTAGATTACGTAGTAGTGGAGGACCAGTTCTTGGATGAACATTTGTTCATCATCAATGAACAGACATTGTGGTATGTAGACATCACAAACTATCTGGTCATCGATAAAACTTTCCCTACTCTTTCATCCAGAGAGAATTAGGTGGTGATTGAAAAAAGTGCTTCATTTTAGTGGATTAATGGCCTACTATTCAAAATAGGGCCTGATCAAATCATAAGGAGGTGCCATGAGTTTTTGAAGATACTCAAAGACTATCACAATGAGCCATGTGGAGGGTACTTTGTAGGTATAAGGACTGCATATAAGGTGTTATAGACTCGGTGATTTTGGCCCACTTTGTTCAAATATGTAGCCACATACACAGTAGGTGTGATGAATTCTAGATAATGGTTAGGCCAACCCATAGGGATGAAATACCCCTTCAACCTCACATGCATATAGAGCCCTTCAACAAGTGGGACATGGATTTTTTGGGATCCATCAACCCATATTTTGATGGGAGGAGATATATTCTAGTATACATAGACTATGTTACTAAATGGGTCAAATTCTAGTTGCTGAGGGACTCCAAGGAAGGGGCAGTGGCCGAATTCCTGTTCACTCACATTTTTATGAGGTTTGGAGTACCTAGGGAAATTGCAATAGACCAAGGACCCTAATTTACCTCTAGGCTAATTGAGGATTTGATGAAGCAGTACAAGGTTTAGCATAACAAGACTATCCCCTACCATTTGTATATGAACGAATAGGTATAAGTGATTAACATGGTAATCGATAATATCCTAATGAAATATGTGCAATAACACAGGAAGGATTAGGTTGCAAGATTTTTGGAGGTAGTGTGGGTATACAACACAATGTGGAAATCAACCATAGGCTTTACACCCTTTCAAATAGTATACATGAAGGATGTAATGATGCCCATCAAGTTCAAGGTTAAGACACTCATAATGGTATTAGAACTGGACCTAAGCCTAGACAAAGCATAGAGGGAATGAATTCGATAGCTGAATTAGCTAGATGAATTTTAAATGGACACCCTATAGAGAATAGAAATTGTGCCAAGGTAAAGTAAGCAGTGGAATGACCATCACATTAACATGAAATAATTCAAAGAAGGATATTGGGTACTATTGTATGATTCTAGGTTTCAGGAGTGAAAATGAAAACTGATAGAAAGGTATATGGGACCATACAAAGTGGTGGAGATCATAAAATATGGTGTTGTGCACGTCAACAAAATTGATTATAACAATACCATTCTAACAGTTAGTGGCCATCAGTTGTATCCATACCACATATCCAAAATTTTGTTGGTGGAGTCTAGATTAGGCATGGAGGAGACCCCATCCAAGTAAAATTTTCCAGATTTCAAAACAATATGGTGGACATAGGGGTGTCCACAAAAAATAAGTTAGTATGGTTTCTTATTTTTCTAGCTTACGTTGTGTTTTGTAGGAACAATGTCCACATGCAAGTTGTAGGTATCCTATGATTCAGGGCCTAACAGGCATGGATTATATTTAACTGCATTTTCTTTTTTATCATTTTATTTTTGCAGGAGAGTGACCTGATTATTCGAACAATAGGCATATTGGGTAAAAAGGCCTAGCTCAGCTCAGCATCCATGAACTTGCACGTAGGAAAATAGTTCTAATCCAGTCATGGGCATGGGAAAATGAAAAATTATGTACCCCCATGCTTGGATGAAGCATACATCAATGTAGTACAAGGATAATTTTAGAAGGCCTGATCAACGTCACATCAACAAAAACGTCAGGTACTGCTAAATTTTCAATGGTGGAAGAATTTTTTACCATGGAAGGGAGGTGCCTTACTTTGGTGCCTAACTCTCATACCTTACTCTGGAATGGAGGTGCCTTACTCTAGTGCCTTACTCTGGAAGGAAGGTGCCTTACTATGGAACCTTACTCCAGAAGGGAGGTACCTTAATCCGAAAGGGAGGCACCTTACTATGGTGCCTTACTCTGAAAGGGAGGTGCCTTACTCTAGAAGGGATGTGCCTTACTCTGAAATAGGCATGTTAATGGAGGTTTTTGACCATGGTTGAAGAGTTTAAAAAATATATATAAATATTGTTCAAGGGAAGGCGCCTTACTCTAGAAGGAAGGCACCTTTCTCTGGAGGTGTCTTCCATATATATATATATATATATATATTTGAGATACCTTGATGTTATCCATCAATGGTAAAAAAAATATGATCAAGAAGGTGTTCTAATATGGCACCTTACTCTGGTAGCTTATTCAATCAGCCACCAAGAAGGCACCTTACTCAATTAGGCACCTCGATCGAATAAAAAGCACATGCGCAACTTGGCAATATGTGGAGCAACCGAAACTAACATCATCATCTCACATGATGGAAATATAAAAGCACCAAAAATATTTCAAAACTATTGGATATGATATTTGCACATCCCAAGGCCAACCGTTGGAGGAGATATGCGTCCCAACCTAAACCAACAAGATCCATAGCATTTTTAGCACAAGACCTTGAGAAAACCATAATTGTAGTAACCAAGGTGATGTAATCAGCACATGGGAAATATATTATCACCATTATCACTAAGTACCAAATTGGCATACTCCACATAGCATGAAATGACCAATCAGGTATGTGCATGATTTCTTTGAAATATATACAGAATTTTTCATATGATATGCTTCTCTAAAAATAATGCTAGTGCAAGAATTGAATTCATCCCTCATGCCTAATATGTCATACCAAAAATCAATTCAGGTGGCGTACCCTGCCAACCCCAATGTGAATGAAAATTTTGGAGTTAGGCACCTAAATCTATAATAAGGTGACTTACTGTGAATAGGGCATCAAACTAGTAAAAATTAGCAGATATTTCACCATGGGAGGACGATCGAAGAACCATGCACTTAAAAATCATGAGTCTAGTGGCATTGAGGGGATTGAAGGAGAAGTCCATAACTAGTTTTAGGTGGTTGGGTGGATGATTTACTATCACCTGGTCATCCAAGACTATGATATAGATGCAGTAAAAGAGTTTATTTCCCCTGTGAGAGGAGGGATCACTAAATTGTATGGACTAGATATTCTAGTCACTCTATAACACATCTCCCATGTCATCGGTCTCCCTGTCACTAGAGAGTGCACATATTAGGATGGCACGATAGTCCAATATGTAGAATTATTACTCTGGTAGAGGAATGTATTACTCAACCATGGGGGGCTACAAAAATAAGGACTCTTGATGCACCTGAAGAAGCTCTTCAAACATGTTGTGATATACTTCACATGCACTAGGAAGTACTCACACCTAAATGTGAACCACATGCAGTTCCTAAACCACCTAGTGCACAAGTGAGAAATTAACATCTCATTCTATCTAGAAAATGCCCTATAGGGTAAGGCATTATGGTAATAGAGAGAGGTGGTCTCTGCCCTAGCCCATCATTGGCTAATTATAGCCCTAATACACCATGTTGAGGAACACAGAGGAAGCTCATTGGTTATGGGAACAAACACTCTGATACACAAGAGCAGGTGGTGGCTAAAGAAGGGTAGGAGGTTGAATTACAAGAAGTATTCAAAGAAGAAGGGGCTGGACATTTTTATGCATAGAATAAGATAGTGGAAGAGGTAGGATATGAGGCTGAATTGGAGTAATTGACCAAAGAGGAAAATCCCAAAACTTCATTGGATGCTATGGAAGAAGGACATATTTATTTGCACAATTATATGAAGGATAGGTCTGAATACTCCAGAACTAAACCCACAGCTCGATGGATGAAGCACATATGTGACAAAAGGCACCTTAGGTGAATAATTATATGAATAAAGTAAGAAGAGGAAGATGCAAAGTTCATATTCATGGACCAAACCTTGTAAAATTTGGTCGCCCACAGTCCACAAGACCTATAGTATTCAACAGGCCTACAACAGCAGCCCGAGGTGCTGATGGAAGAGGACCGCATTGGGCAAAGTGAAAACTTCATGATGCAAGCACTATTTTAGGAATTCAAGAATATGAATATGAGAAAAAATTAGAGGTAGGAGGCCATCATCACTCAATTACATCAACTGATCTAGCATCTCAGGGTAGAGAACTAGCAGTTGCAGGCTAGGGTGATTAAGATATATGACACCTCTACCTAAACAGATTGGGAAATTCAGGTGCCCACAAACTCTCTAACCTCACCAAATAGGGTAGTATCATATAAGGAAGTTAGGTCAAATACCCAAAATGATGAAGTAGAGGTAGGAGAGGGTTTATGTGCCTTTGATAGAGCAACTGTGGAGGAATAGGGGAATTCTAATTTTCAAACAAAAGCCCTTGTAATTAATATTAATTATGATGAGGACCCTTCAGGGCAGAACCAAGGGTAATACCCTAAACTTGAGGTCAAGAAGAACTATCAAGAGCACCAAGTACCTGGAATTGAGGTATCACTACCTAAAGAACCTAAGGAGAAGGCACTAGGTGACCAAGAACTAGGGGAGACAACTATGGGGAACTTAAGACTAGAAGGGTAGATTCCCAAGTCCTCTAATAGGGAAGTATATACTATGGGAAAGGAAGATATCCCCACATAGACCATCGTAATACCAGAGAGGAGAAATGGGAAGTTGCCTCAAAAATCACAAAAAAAGTCCAAAAGAAAGGCCAAAGTTACATTTTCCAAATCGAACCCCACTCGGATGAAGAATGGGAAGAAGGTATGTAGGCCTTCACTGAGTGAAAATAAAAATTTGAAAAGCTCCATGAAGAGTTCAAGGTGGAAAAGGTATCTAGAAAAGCTACCAAGAAGGCTGAAAGAGGGCCTAGCATATGTGTAGGCCCTGCTATGGATGACCAATTTTGGGAGATATATGGTTCCTCACAGGGTCGGCCCTCCAAAATGAGGAAATGGTTGGAAATATGGGGGGTGTTTTGACCATAGGCAGAGGCAAAAATGGTTGCAAAATATAACACTGGCCTCACCCCTAAATAAATTTGGCTATACAACGCTAGCGTGGTCATTCAAAAGAGGGATGACTTTGATATCCCACTTGGAGAATTATACCCTCAACTCACTAACTTATGGCAGGAAGCAGAGGCAACATTCTAGAGAGGATAAATGACTATGGTTGTGGTGCCTAGCATAGGCACTGGGCCAAGCATGATAGGGAGGCATACCCAATGTAATAGGAAGCCAACATAAAATGAAGGCCAACCTAGTATAGCCAAAAGCTAGCATAGCCGGAGGTTAGTATAGCCTAAAAATGCCTCGCAAAAAACCAGTTCAGTAGAAATGGAATCCTCAGACTGAAGGGAAAGCCAAGGCCACTAGTAATAAAATTAAATAATGAGAAGTGGGCTACGCAAAGCATACGATTACCGGTTTTAGGTGCCACGTGGGTGTGGCACATATTATGCATGGGGGGATGATGAACATAATATATGATCATATTTTTGTATAAGTACCAATGGTTTTGTGCAAAAATATATTATGATTTGTATATTTATATAAATTATTATGTATTTTATTTAATTAAATCATATGTATTATATAATCTGTGTGTGAAGTGTGTTTTGTGTAGTTATTCACCTGATTTTATCATCTTTTGCTCAGTTGAGGTCCTACATGGACCTGGCACGCTTCTAATTCATAATACTAAGACATACTAAGTAGGCACCTTACTTAAGTAGGTTCCTTACTGAAGTAGGCACCTTACTCGAGTAGGCATCAAGCAGGAGCCAAAATTATGGATGTTGACTAGACGACTATAGAAAGACCTCATTGATTATAGTTCCACGTCATCTATGGGAAACCACTAAATGAATGAGCTATCCCATACAGAGTGGATGAACATGTAACCACTCAATGAATAAAAATCCCAACAAAGTAGAAATCAAATGATAGTCATGAAATGATGAAAAGTTATTTATCAAGCACCTATTATAGTAACTAAAATGTCCTAGTTTAGAATGTAAATAGAATACCTATTGTAACATAATTGCAATAGGAAGTCCTGTGTCTGAAGTAGGTGAGGCAATATTTTAGAGAACATTATCGCATGTAATATTTCATTGCATTAATCAATAAAATCTTGAGATTTCTTCCATTTGCATATTATCTTCATGATTCGTTGGGCAGGATCTACTTGAGCTCGGACCCACTCCAAGCCAGTATTCCTCCCTTACTTCTTAGTTGTTTTCATAGATTTAATTATGTATGGTAGTATGTTTATTTCTTATATTAATTTGTTTTCTTTAGCATAGTGTGCCTTTCAATTACGTAAGTGTGTTTACTACTTTTAGTGTGGAGTGTTTATTTTTACATATTTTATTTATGCATAAGTTTCATTGGTGAGGATGAATCAACTGCTACTTTACAAACATCCCCAATGATAGTTGAATGGATTCATATCAAAAGTGGTAGTGTGAGCAGTCTCAACCATGGCACTTCAAAATTCTACGAGCTCCCTGGTTTGACAATTTAAATGCGAGGGTTGTGACATATATAGGACAAATTTAACTAGTGTTTTATCCCAAACACTGTATACGAAGGATGAGACCATATCCCCTATAAAATTTGGGCACAAATTCTAAAATTATTCTTGATGCAACCATTATATTAATGTATGCATAAAATATTAGTAAAATATATATACCCATTTTTTGTGTATTCCAAATTGTCCATTCTAAGACTATGCAAAATTCCTCTTCTTGATTTGTAAAACATAAATTTTGAGACTCTATCCAATCCTAATAATTAGTTTATATATTTTATCTACTCCTGATAATCAATACCTATATCCTATCCACTTCTTCCACATCATTCAACCATCAATGTTCTATAATTTTTGCATCTTGAAACAAGATTTCACAGAATGAAATAACTCTCATAGCATGGAATGGTGTGAAAGGTATGGATTGAACCTCAATGGTAATCACAAATTTTTCATTCCTAAATCAAGCACCCATGATTATTGACTTTTTATCATGACATAAACTTTTAAAACTAGATCCTACCTATCAAGTTGACTACCAACTACCATATACTATGTGCATCTCCAATATTTGCCACATTTCCATAAGGATGAGTCATGGTAAGAATAGTACCAACAAAGGAAAAATATATTTATAAAAAAATATGATATATCACAACCAAAAATTAAGTAATATCACCTTGATAAAGGTGGTCCAAATATGGGTACTAGTAAAAATACTCATGCATTAACTATTGTAGGTAAAATTCCTAAAGCATATGCTCAATATTTTTTTAATGATGGATCTATTTTAATAAATTTATTGTTACTACCTATGTAATTCCATATTAATCAACCATACTAAACCATGATTAATAACCAAGGATAGTCATCCTCCTTAGCTATTGCATAGTACCCATGATCTGAGGTAGGTAACATCTAAGATAGGTGATATATCCTATACAATAGTTACAATTTTGAATCATACCTATAAATATCTCCCCTAAGAAATAGGGTAATGAACAATTAACCTCAAATATTGAAATCTAAACATTTTCATTCCATTTAAAGGAAATAATGAACCATTTGATGGTCATTATTACTAGTTATATCTCTAGCGATTAACAATTTTTCAATGCTTCTCTTCTCAGTCACTCGTGTATTATCTACTATTTATGATCTTACACATTTTAATATTTTTACATCTATGATTCCTTTATGATCATAGTCTATATGCTTTCATGATTGGTTAATTTTATCTTGTTTTTCACATACCATAAGAGGAATTGGGGAGTAGCTATCTAGTCAAGGATATACATCACATGTCTTGATTATAGAATTCCCTATAAACATTGATCGATTTCATTATTTTCCTATAAATTTAATTGTAATGTTTTCCTTGCAAGTGGCATCCTTTCATTGTTAGCATTCAAAGAACTACCATAAGTTGATTTGGAGCCTTTTGACATTGGTATTGGGATTAATTCAATCATATTCTTGATTTTATAGTTTTTTTCTTATTTTTTTCATAGTTATGTTCCTTAATAATGGTGATTTTTTTATGCATGGTATTCTATATTTTATTCTAATTATTTGGCATGATCGTAACCAGTTAAACTAATCCAAAAGTTACCCATAAGTATTTGTGTATGATCCTTTAGTTTATTCTCATCATGTTTATTATACATATACCATGTACGTGCTAATATGGGAATAGGAAAATAATATATCCTTGGTAATAGGCACCTTGAAATCCTTATAGCAACCTTCCAATGAATCACCCAAGGTTCCTACATAAACCTTGAAATATAACTCACAATAAAGCTAATATAAAGCCTAGAAATTTTTAGGTATATAATACACCTAATCAACTAATGATAAAGAGTTCCAAATATAAAATTTGACTTCTCCTATCAAAATATATATAACCCTTGCTATGTTGGTATTGCCTTAGATTTATAGTTTATCATCCAATATTTTTTGAGTAGTGTATTATCATATTTTTCTTGTGATATCATAATTTAATTCATTCTTTCCCAAACCTCTAAACCAAAACTATAGTATAAAAGTCCTAAATTTGTCATGTTAAATGGATTTTTGAAATCATTCTTCACACCATTCACCAATTCATATGAATAGCTAATGATGATTAGATTAAAAAAAATAAAACATGAGTAGAACTATCTTAGATCCAACATTCTTACAATAGTGATTTGCATCAAAGAGAATTCTAGTGATATGATGCTACAATAGGTGATCATCAATTTTGATGTAGAAAAATATAGGAATCTTATTCAACCCACATGAGGACCTGATTAGCCTATAGATCTTTTATTGTTTTTCAATAATAACAAAGCCTTCAGGTTGTGTCATGTACACCTTCTTGGACCAAAATCCACCTAAGTGGACGATTTATATGCTCAAGACCTAGACCAAGATTTGATTCCTTAGAAATATGGATCTCTAAGTCAACCTTCATTAAAGGTCAACTCCTTTATATCTAAGTAATCTAACTAAACAGGGGTTGTAGACTAAAGTAAAAAAAATAGGAGGGTTAGAATATTAAGGTAAAAGTGGTATAGGGTTAGCAACATCAAGAGACATAGTATAGAGAGTCTTTCAATCCAATATTAGAATAAACTATCTAATAAACCATCTTACTTTCCTTATGCTTTTAAATAATTAATCATGTTAAAATCTCGGTATTATTAAGTCATTTCAAAACTAGAATAGTAAACCCAAGGAGAAATCTAGAAAGTAGAATAATTATAATAGAATTATTCATTCATAGCTTTAACATAAATTCTTAATGGCTCAGTTATACATACATATATGTTTTGCAAAATAATTGAGAAAAAATCTACACAATAATCCAATATCCATTCAAATGGTATATAGCCTCAATCATATAGCTATGCCAATTGTAAATGCTAAAGGTCATACCATTAAAATAGCTTACATTATAGTATATATATTTATTTATAGATATAACTAGTTATTATATCATCATAGCTTAATGTATGGATTAATAATCTAACAAGCTACTACAACATGTGTGTTTCTCCTTCAGTTTATTTTGTTGTAACCAATTTGGCATTATGGCACTGATGTGGTTTTCTCTTATTATATCATATGGAGTGGCAACTATTGTGTATTTATTTGGTGTACTGGATCTTCTAACATGTTCATTTTGATTTAGTTGTTCTACTAATTCCTTACTTGTAGTAGTATAAGTGTTAGCCTTAAGATCTTAGGGCTTTTAGGATCTTATTACATTAGATTTACTTGTTAGGAGTGTGTTTGGGTAGTTCAATGCAAGCTTTAGGATCCTATTTCTATTTGATGTCCCTAAAATATACCTCTTGCTTCACTAGGTGTTAGGTATTTTATTTACCTCTACCAAATTTTTGTGTATCCTATGATGACATTAAAATTCAAAATGATGAATGCTTTCATTCTTTAGCTTGGTGAAGCACTTTTCTAGACACCAAGTTCTAGATGCATTTCATGTCTTTTGTTGCTCTATTATTTTATTATGGCAAGGTTTTATGATACACTTGATAACATAGGAACTCAAAACCATCCAATATTATATAGTTGAGGGTTAACATACCCAACAAATTTTGCTATTGTTTTGAATGCCAAACTTTCATATTAGCCCCTTGTCTTAATGCATCCAATGCTTTTTCATGTCATGCTAGATTTTTTTATGTTTTCATACTGACATCATCATCATTATATGCCCGACATGTTGCATTCCATTTTGTTTTATCTCAGCGACAAACACCATACTTTTATTGCCCTTTTGCTAACATCAACACTCAAAATGTCTAGCCAAATTCCTTTACTTAGCAAAAATTCTAGTTTGGTCTTTCTTGACTTCAACTACTAGGTGATATATATTTTTATTCTAGTTGTTGATGTCATCACCCTAGAGTCTATGGTAGTGTTCCTATACTTAGAAAAAATCTACATCGTTTATGCTTGTCTTGTCTTTCTTTAATCTGACAATTGTCTTAGATGTTCAACAACCTAACTTAGTAAAAATGGTGATGTTTTTTATCAATAAAATTCATCTCTCTTTCTAGATATGGATGTGTGAAGAATTTTACCCACATGATTGGCACCTCATCGAGTGATTTCTTCTCATAGAAACATCAAATCCATCAAGCCTTATCTACTTTGGCTACAAAGTCAAAATGAAACAAGATAAAAATTAAAAATTTCTTGCACAAAGATCAACCTTTCAAATGCTTCTGATTTTTTATGTTTTATCTCTATTGCTAGATATTTTGGACCCTTCCATAGCTATTCCAAATGTTTATCCTTTTTGACTAGTTTCTTCGGCTTCTAAAGGCGCTCCTAGTAGTTGAAATAGCCTACACATTTTATCTCGTGTTATTTGAGAAGGAATATGTATTGCCCTAAATTCATAGAGAAACCTTAAAATCTAAACATAGTGGTCATCGGAGGGTTCCCTATACTTTTATACAAGCTCTCTAGTTTTTGATAGAAAAGTAGAAATTCTATTAAATAACACAATAATTTGATCTATGACTAGAATTTTAGACATGTCAATATCACTTCCATTGTTCAGCTATTGGTTTAGAAGTTGGCTAATTTCCTCATTATAGAATTACCCATTTGCATCCCAAAATCCTAGAAAGCCAAGATTGTTTGCTTTATAATTCAAATAATCTAGTATTAGCTTTTGAATTGTTTCAACATATATTTATTAGGTAAAAGCCAAATGACCTCTATAAGCTAAATGATCTCTATATATATTTTTTCTTTATCAATGAAGACACAAAAACATTATATTAAATTTAAAATTAAAAATATATATAATTAAAATTAAAATTTAAATAAAATAAAGTAATTAATTTATTATTCGTGCTTTTTCCAAAGAGCACCAGTTTTTTTTAACGTACATGCCAACTAAGTTATAAATATTACTTTGAAACCTAGAAATATAATTTAAAAAAATAATAATAATAATTTTTAAAAATAAATTAATAATTTAAAAAATAATTTAGTAATAATTTGATTAAAAAATTTTATTATTATTTTTTTTAATATTAAATATAAAACATTAGTTATTATATTAAAACTTTGAACTTTCAAAAAAAAAAAATTATATTTTTTTTTGAATTTACATGGTGGAATCGGTAGCCGCCATGAATCCGGGTAGGCTATCTAGCTTTTTATGGCCGCCATAGTATTCTGCGTTGTCCACCCCAGAAGCCGCCACACAGATCTTTGTGCAGTCCGCCCCTATAACCACCATGCCACAATCATTTTAAGCATTTTACATTGCTGAAAGCACCAGGAAAGGGACAAGCATTCAGTCTGGCGAGGCTCGAGATTTGAACCTTGGATCCTCCGCCCCCCTTATGGGGTTTGGATGAACCAATTGGTCTACACCTCGGGCATGAACTTTTAAATTTTAAACCAATTTTGTAAATTCAAAAATAATTTAATAGAACCAAAATAATTTAATAGCTTTTACAATATTTCTTTTAAAATATATTATCTATGTTTAATTTAAATTAGTTATCTAGCCAATATTTTTTAAATTTAATACAAAAATAAATATTTAATTTTAATCAATAATAATAATTTTAATATAAATACAAGAAAAAATAGATCATATCTCAAAAAATAAAAATAATTAAAATAAATATAAAATTTTAGATATATAATTCAATTACATATAATAAAAAAAGTAAACATTACACATATGAAAATTAGTTTTAATTAAAATTACTATAAATTAAAAAAAAAATCGTTGATATTAAATAATTTAAATTAAATAAAAAAACTTCTAGTCATCCTTTTATTCGAAGAGAAGAGTATGATTAATATTTTTTTTTAGATATTAAAAAATTATATATATATATATATATATATATATATATATATATATATATATATATATATATATATATATATATATATATTTTAATTGGTTATTTAAAATTATAAATACTAACTTATCACATCATTCTCATTGCCTTTGTATTTTAAATATAGTTTTATAAATTATATTATCAAAAAAATTTATAAAATTTCATCACAGATCTCTTTCAATTAGCCCACATTTTAAACCGCATCATTTGGCATTTTAATATTTATTTAACTATAAATGGTATAATAATTTTAATACCTAAGATATATGGGTATGTTAAAATAACTCATTGTATCTCCCTTTTAAAACTTACAATATAAAGCTTTATTCTAACAACATGTTCCTTTTATTAAATTGCAAAAATGAAATCACAACATTACACCTTATATATCCTCTTTTATAATTTGTAAAAACCAAATCAGAATATTACACCTTATATTTTCCCTTTTATAATTTACAAAAATCAAATCACAATATTACACCTTATATCTCCCGTTTTATAATTTGTAAAAATCAAATCACAATATTACACCTTATATCTCGCATTTTATAATTTGTAAAAATCAAATCATAATATTACACATTATATCTCCTCTTTTATCAAATTTAATAAAATAAAATTTACCCTTACCTTGCACAGCTATGGATGGGATTCAATCCCCTAACCTATAGAAGTAAAGCTTTATTCTAACAACATGTTCCTTTTATTAAATTGCAAAAATGAAATCACAACATTACACCTTATATATCCTCTTTTATAATTTGTAAAAACCAAATCAGAATTTTACACCTTATATTTTCCCTTTTATAATTTACAAAAATCAAATCACAATATTACACCTTATATCTCCCGTTTTATAATTTGTAAAAATCAAATCACAATATTACACCTTATATCTCGCATTTTATAATTTGTAAAAATCAAATCATAATATTACACATTATATCTCCTCTTTTATCAAATTTAATAAAATAAAATTTACCCTTACCTTGCACAGCTATGGATGGGATTCAATCCCCTAACCTATAGAAGTGCAACGCACTAACACAAACTCATGACCAACTGAGCTACCATAGCAGTTGAAACCAAAAGGTGCAAATGAATATTTAACCTCCTCGTACTATTTCAACCACTTCAACAAAATCACAACGATGATATTCAACCCTTTAACCTTTTACTTTCAATTATGTACCCATGTCACAGTTACACTTCTCTATGGTAAGCTTAGCATGATGCACTTTAGGTTTCTATCTTATTGTTACTTCAAAGTAGCTCATTAAGCTCATTTTCTGTTTCTATCTACATCATCATGCTACTACTACCGCACTGCATGCCTGCATAATTTGCAAGGTGATATTCACTCTAGTACTATCATATGATTCACAAGATGATATCCACTCTGGTACCATCATATGATTCTTCACAAAATAGTAATGAAAACATCGAACGATTCTTTACCAAACAGTAATGCTCAACATCGAACAATAGTATATTAACTTCCTGTTTCACTCATTCTGAGTCTGCACATATATTATGAGTACATCCCTCAAATATTCTATGCTAGCCATCGCTATGTATTTTGACCACCTGTGTTTCGCTATGCAACTCTTATTTTGGAGAGTTTCTTTTATTATATCCTTTTGACTTCCTCAAAAATATCAAGAGTGAGCAAGAGAGTGATGGTGGATAACTACCTCGATTGGACTTGGGATAAGCTCTATAAATACCTTTTTAAAAACCCTTGCTACACTTTATTCTTTTTTTGGATGTAAATCATTGTTCTTGTATTTGATAGCTCCACCGGGTCTCATTGGAGAAACCTACATATTCTCAAACTTCGATGCTCTTATTGTTTTCCCTTTCGGTGAACTTATGTCTACCAAAGATATCCAATCATGTCACTCTAAGAAATGAATTGTAGCATTATATTAATATGCCAATGTTTCACTTTATTTTGGAACCCAAGGCCGGCTCAACTTTAAATTCAAAACCTTAACTTTATAATATTTAAATATTATAAGGTTTAAATTTATAATATATCATTTATATAAATTTTATATTTAAATATTAAATTTAAATATTAAGTCACAAACTTGTAATTCAAAACCTCCTTGAAGATATTTCTACCTATGACGTCAATGACAACTCAATATTTCTACAAAATCGTGCTCGATCATACCAAGGCACGATTTCATTGGTTTGCGAAATTGTGGTCGCTCCTTACTAGGTGTGATTTCACACAAACTATATTTGTAGAAAAATTTCTACCTTCAAACCCTAGATATATATTTTAGACAACATATAGGACATACGGTAGCATTCTATGCTTTGTTATATTGTTTTATTTTGCTATATTCTATTATGATTGTTCATCTTCCAAAGGTCAAATCAATGGACCTAGGGGGCTTAACTGTTTTGCCTCCAAGTATTTTTTATATAGTGGCCTAAGCATACCCCCTAATGCTAATCACAATGTTCATGTTTTGGCTAAGCTATCTTACAAGAACATAAATTGTTGATATCAGTAGACAAAGGATAAAATCTAGGATCAAAAACCAGATAAGATAAGTGTCCTAGTTAGTCTTTAGGCTATTTGTTGGATGTTTGTTATTTCTATTACAAAATATAGATTTGATTTAAAAGGAAAATAGCATATAGTGTGCACTTAGGGTTAATATTTTTTGTGCATCTTCTCTTGAGCCCTTGCTTGAAGCTTTTTTTATCTTGAAACCCTAGGATTCAAAGATATTCAAAGAAATAATCATTTTAGGGTTAGCTCTTGTCTTCTTGCTATAGACACCCAAAATTCACACATGCTTATTCTTGTACACCTGTAGATATGCATGGACACTTGTATATTCACATAGATCATCATAGGCTACCTTAATAATTTGTAGGCTACCTTAGTCATCCATAAGCTCCAAATCTACAAAACTAGGTAGAATGCACCCCAAATGCCTTCTATTCACTAGGAATCCATCTACTAGCTCCCTAAGGTCACTTAAGCCCTTTCCTACACCTAATTAGGACACCATGGAACCATTACCTACTAAAAATTCTAATTAGGCTAATCAAGATTCTAATTCACAAGTGACTTTCACCGAACATGCACTTTATCATTAATAAAAATCTAATTAGGGTTAATGGTCTAATTATACCTTAGCACACCCTCACACATGTGTGCACTATGAGTTAGTTAGGATATTTTTAGAAACCCTAACTAAACCCTAACCTAACCTAGGACTTAGCTAACCCAATATAACCCTAAGACTTCCTCACACATGTGTGAGGATGAGATATTATTTTAGGGCATGTGGGCTTGACACCTCCCCAAAACCCTAACCTAACCTCACTAGAAATTGAATCTAAGGTCTGGTTCATCTAACCACCCTCCTAACCTTGGCATTTCCTATAAATAGAGGGTTCCTTTATTTTCAACTTACCAAAAATCAACAAAAATTTTACCAGAGCTACTTCTAACAATATTGCACCATGCAAACAACTTGATATCATCCCTCGAGCCCATTTGGATAGAGGATCTCCAAAAGAGGCCACTCAAAGGTCAATTCACCCCCACTCAAAGGCCAATTCACCCCCACTCAAAGGTTAATTCACCACATCAGTAAATTTAGTAGGTATCATTTATTTCATATTTTAATAGTATTTTGTGCAGTTTTGTCATATTTTAATACAATTTTATTTATGTAAATTTATCTTTCATAATCATGGGGCTTGACTAAGGTAGGCACCCAAATGAACTAACGATATTTTATATGCCCAAAAATAGGTGCATAAGAACACACACCAGCAGACTACCGGTGGCCCACATACATAGAATCCCTAAGGAGTTATAAAAGACATCATCAGGATGTTGCATGTTCATGGAGAAATTAGGGAGATCCATTTTGTAACCTAAAAGTATTATTTCATGAATAAAAATAAGCATTTTGAGCAACTTATGTTTTATATATTTTTTTTGATCAAATGATATTTTTCATTAGCTTCATTCTGGAATGCTCAATGGGACCCCTACAAAACGTTGTATTAGACTAGTCTCTCAAAAATATAATACAATTTCTAGTTTTCTATTATTTTTGTAGGTACCCTACAAGTATAATGTAACCCCAAAAACCTTTACAAACATAACAGGTTAGCAAAACAAGATTTTTAGGCTCCTACATCCATTTTGTCCCCCAGATTGCAAATTTAACATCCAATTTGTAGGTCACCTTACGAATCCTATTAGACTATATTAAAAAACCCCAAAGCAGTAGGGTAGCATAGTAGAGACATCAGGAAGATCAAAAAACACTTTAGAAACCAGGAATTCTCCTCAAAACTTCCTATTTTGTTATTTCTTTGCAAAAGGAGTTTCACTAGAAAAAAAAACATTGCTTTATTTTGTGAAATATCTTTTCAAATAGATTAAGTTAGGATTTTAGATTACTTTAAAATCAGTTAGATTAATTCTTCTAAAATTTCTTTTTCAAATTAACTTAGAATAGGGTTTTTTGTAATCACTTGTTTTTTAGTCTCAAATTCATTTTCAAATAAAATTTTCAAATGAATCTCTTTCAAAGTCATTTTCAATTTTCATTTCCAAACATGCATTTAGATTTAGTTTTTTTTGTGTGGAAAACATCCCAGAAGGGACACCACTTTCGGGTAAGACCCAAGGATTCAAGGGTATCTATTCTACCAAAATTACCTAGGGATCGCACATGGCCTACCACCTTTGACATACTCAAGGAGCAAACAAACACACACTAAGATTTAAAAAAAATAAAACTAATAAATAATAAATAAAATAAAAAAACATGCTCCTTGATTCTGTCAAAAATATAAAGCACAACCAAACACACACACATTAAGACATGAACCACATAGAAAAAATACAAGAACAACATAACAAAACACAAACATGAAAAAAACAATAGAATGCTACATAGACATAATCAATAAAAATATGAAAAACAAAAACAACCAAAACCTAAACAATTAAAAATTAAAAATTAAAAAAACAACCAACAACAAAAAATAAAAAAAACAAAAAAACATAGAAAACAGTCACACACAAAAACACGAATTAACATGAACATACAAAAACACAAGAACAAGAACAAAAAAAACACAAGAACAATAACAAAACAACATAAAAAACACAAAACAACAAAAACAACACAAACAAAAAAAAACAAAACAAAACAAAAAAACACTTACCTCAAAAAACTAAACAAAAAAACCAAAAATAAAAAAATTGAACACAACAATGACCTTTCTAGACCAAAAGACTTTTAAGGCAAGAATCAACAGAGGAAACAAAATAAAGAATGGTTTGATCTAGGAAACTAAAATACCCTGACTGAACCAAAGATAAGCAAAAATAAAGCAATAAGAAACTAGGTACCTCTAGAACTAGAGCCATCCAAAGAAATTATAAAAATAAGATATTCCCTTATTTGTGAAGCCCACCATCTCTCAAGGTGGAAACAACAAGTAAGATCACCTTTGTCCAAAGCCCAATTAGCTAAAGCATAAGCACTCTTGTTCTAGTATCTGACCACATGATTTTAATCAACTTTCAAAAATCCCATCTCGATTAACTGAATCTTGTCAATGATTCTTTTTATTCTCCAATCAACCTTATTATTCTTAGGAGTCTTCAAAATATTAATCATGAGTTGAGAGTCAGACAATTATTAGATTTTTAATCTCTTTCAAATTCATTTCAATTTATTTTTGAAACTTGCATTTAGAATTAGATTTTCAGGCTCTTTCAAATTCATTTCAATTTCTTTTCCAAACTTGCATTTAGAATTGAATTTTAAATCTCTTTCAAATAAATTTCAATTTATTTTCCAAAATTGCATTTAGAATTAAATTTTCAGCCTCTTTCAAATTTATTTCATTTTTTTTTCCAAACTTGCATTTAGAATTAGATTTTCAAATCTCTTTCAAAAGGTCATTTCAATTTCTTTTCCAATTTTGCATTAAGGATTAGATTTCTTAGTTTCTTTCATGTCATTTTTAAATCTCTTTCATAATGTCATTTCAATTTTTGTTCCAAACTTGCATTTAGGATTAGGTTTCCTTGTTTCTTTCATGCCATTTTCAAATCTCTTTCAAAAGTCATTTCAATTTATTTTCCAAATTTGCATGTAGGATTAGATTTCCTTATTTCTTTCATGGCATTTTCAAATATCATTCAAAAGTCATTTCAATTTATTTTCCAAATTTTCTTGTAGGATTAGATTTCCTTATTTCTTTCATATCATTTTTAGAACTCTTTCAAAAATTTATTTCAATTTCCTTCCAAATTTGCATTTAGGATTAATCATTTCATTTTTTTTTTATAATTCACACTAGGATTAACATATATTTTCACACAAATAAATTTCCATTACTTTCATGCTTTTAGATGAGGTTTTAATGTCCTTTTTGCATATTTAAGCATTTCATTTACATCTCTTTTTGCACAAATAAATTTCCATTCCTTTCATGCTTTTAGATTAGGTTTTTATTTCCTTTTCACATATTTAAGCATTTCATTTACATATCTTTTCACACAAATCAATTTCCATTTCTTTCATGCTTATAGATTAAGTTTTTAATTCCTTTTTGCATCTTTTAGCATAGCATTCAATTTATTTTCGTACAATCAATTTCAATCTCTTTCAAGCATTTAAATTAGGGTTTCAATCTCTTTCCAATGCACTTAGATAAATTGTCAAATTTTCTTCTTCACACACACTTTGGCTTGTTTGTTTCCATGCTTTCTAGAGTACATTCATTTATTTTCACAAAGGCATTTAGGCTTAGTTTCATTTCAAAAGGCACTTAGAATCTAGTTTCATTTTCAAAAATGCATCTAGGGCTAGTTTCATTTTTGAAAAGGTATTTAGTTAGTTGCTTTGCTTTCACCATAGTGGTAATAAACACACCTTCACACACCCATGTGGTATACATAGTGGTGATATTGGACTTCATCCCCAATTCATCACTCGATACTGGTGACGTTGGAGTTCATCTCCTTCCACCATATCATACCATAGACACCTTAGTAACCCTTAGGAGCAGTTTTTTGGAATTCATCACCATAAAATACTCTACTTTTTAGACTAGTTTTTTGGAATTCATAACTGAAAGGGACCTTTAGAGTAGGACAGGATTATATGCCTTTGTTCACAAGGCTCACACAATCAGTGAATATGGTATCTATCATTCTTGACTAAGCTCACTTGAGAGTGAAGAAAATAACCAAATAGGCTAGTAGCAGGTCTTAGTCAGTACCATGTCTTCTCGTTAGAGGATATTTGACTCATTAGTGCATCTTGAGTTCCACCCATTTGGATATTATTTTACTATGCCTTCCATATAGGTCACCACTTGCCCGTTGAGACACTATTCTATTATGTGCACTCTTGGGTGTTGCAGGAGGTTCCGTTCCTACAACATTTCTATTTTATCTAGAAGTTCACACCACTCCCAATTTTATTTTCTAGAATAAAATTTCAACATCAAAACACAAAAGCAAATATTTTATTTTTTGCATTTAGAAATGACTTCAGTTATACGTTGTTTGCATGATCACAAAACTAATTTTAGCATATTCACAGATTAGAAACACATCTATTGGCTATATACAACCTATAACTTCTATTTATTTTTATCATATTCATAGTCTAAGTCCAATTCATATGTCAACCTATGAACTAGATATCAATTCACATAGTGGCATGTGAATCATGTTTCCAAGCATAAAAGTGCTTGAGTTTCACTGGTTTTCCCAACAACCTCACATAGATCACACCCAGAACATCAAAGTTCTATTTTTACATATTTTTGAGCATAAATTCACCACACGTGATATCATGCCTATTATGACATGTATTTAAGCATGTAAGCAAGCATACCTCAAGCAGGAGGCCTTTTTTTCCACTTCCAATAATTCTATTTCTTCCCCTCCCTCTACAGGGGAAGCTACCACACTCACAGTAGATATTACCATAGATTTAGATTTAATTGACACACACACTATATCTCATGACAAGAATCCCACTTCATATGGTGAATATTACCTACTTCTTTCCCATTCACCTTCACCTAACCTTTCATCTACATATTGTGATAATATTATCTACACCACTTTGGGGAATCCACCTCCTCTCTTCACTATTGATGAGGAGACTCCTCCTACCTCACCTAACTTCGTTCATACTTTATTCGAAAGTCTATATCAATCACTATTTGAGAATGAATCTTCCCTGCTCAATCACACTCACCCCAAGGTCACCTCATTTGCTCCTATCGAAGAGATGATCTCAAATACCTTGTCTTCCACTTTGAGCATGCAATCACCCCAATCTCAAATCCATATATCATAGCCTCTTTTAGAGCCACAATATGCACCCCTCACATCATCATACTAGAATAATTCTCAAGAACCACAACCACCATCCTTCCAACAACCCTAACTTGCATCCTTTGATACTACATCATAACCACCTTCTCACCCACAAAAATTCTCATACCAACTACATCAATAGACTTCACCTCCCTCGTATGGTGAGACAAATTTCATCACACCACCACCTCAGACTCCTATCATTGAAGCCCATGATCCTTCTTTCTCATTACCTCCACCTAAATTCTATCGATATGAAATATATGGTATGCCACATTCTATGCCACTTCCATCTTCATCTACTCCCATATTTTGCATCCCACCACCACATCCATTTTGATATCTAGCTCCTATTTTCTTTCCCCCCTATGAATCATGATCCATGCCTTATCCTATCAATCCTCCTGGCTATCCTATGTTGCACAAATTATTTACCCATCATGATTCTATCCAAATGCAGGTGCCATTTTCTGACACCTCATCTCATCCAGCATAAGCACCACTCATATAGACATCGCTACCTCCACCAAAGACTACTACACCCATATTCTTCATGACAACCCCTTCATGATCATCTTCTCCTACCATCCAACTATTATAGTACATCCCTCTCTAGAAGATACTAATTTAGCAACCACAAGATTTACAACAAAAATACTACTACCCTTAGTATATGCCTACTCTACCATAGGGTATCCCCTCAGCTTCAACCTCCTACACTATCTAGAAGCCTCACCTATAAGTGCCATTGCAATATGTTCCTCCCCCAAACTAGGAGGAATAACAACTCCAATATCCACCACATTCTCAGGATCCACCTACCTCTGTATAATATTCTACACATTTAGCACCTAAAATCCAAATTCTACAAGAAGTTAAAATGCTCAACCTTCGTATAGCTAATTATGGGCTAAAAAATCCCACATACGATGAGCTTTGCAATGAGATAGTCCACCTGTCAGTTCTTATTCCTCCCTACCCTTATCACTTCAATATCCCAAAGTTTGATAAATACAAAGCTAAAGAGGATCCTCATGAACGTGTCAACAATTATTGCTCAACTTTCTATTAGCTTCATAGTAGAAACCCCATCATGTTATGTACCTTCTCCCTCTTGCTTGGGGTACAAGCACTAGATTGGTACAACATGCTCCCATGCCACAACCTATAAACCTTCAAGCAATTAGCCATATTATTCTTAGAAAATTTCTCCATTAAAATCAAGAAGAAAACAAAATTTCTAGATGTGTACACCCTAGATCAGGTCAAGGATGAGCTTATTATAAAGCTTGTTTTCCAATGGAGATTGGTTATACATGACCTCTCTCATAGCCTCCCATCCTTTGAGTTAGTTACACTCTTATCAAAGAGCTATCACAAACATATGTCTACCTCCCTAAAAATTCATCAAAGTTGTACCTTTGAAGAAGCTATCACTCAATACAAGATCGTTGAGGACATCAAAGTCCAATCTAGCAAGATCAAAATAAAAATAAAAACCTTCTTACAATTCCAAAAAAAAATTCAATAGGAATGCGATAAACCAATCCTATACTAGATCACCATAAACCAACCAGGTGGCATCAGCTTCCCCATCCACTTCATATATCTCACGACCTCCACCTCCACTATAGTTGTTATTCTAGACTAGCACTCCTCCTACATCTAGACTGACACATTCTCATGGTCTTCACCAATAAATTCTATAACATAATTTGACCCTGCTATCTAAGCCCTTTCCAAATTTTTTTTAGTGATTTTACAATAGAGGTCACATAACCTTACCTAAAATTCAACCCCTATATCTCAATAGACCCAAACCTCAAGGATATATCAAGTAGGCCTTCTCTGCATACCATCAACATCACAACCACAATACAAAATCTTATTGTTCCTTCTATGGTCTTATTTAGGACCTCATTAATCGGGGTAACATTCAGGTCTCAAATCCCCTTGCATCTCAAAATCAAAACTTGGGAATATACCAGAACCTACTACCTGACCACTGGGGGACTAACTCCTAAGGAACCCAATTCAATCCCCAAGGACAACCCAAAAATTTTAACAATATTCAATGAGATCCACCCTCATGTGGCATTGTTGGCATGATTAACCTTACCACTCATGCCCAATGCTATCTTCCATGATAGGATGTTATAGTGGTTTCTTCTTTGGCACCCTTCATTTCTCTATAGCCCTCTACCATAGTGCATACCTCACCATGCTTGCCATAGAATATTATTACCATCCATGGTAGCCTTACACATTAGTTACATAACATCCCACCTAAGCTATCCATATCCAATCTCTTACAACAATCTCAACCCCATCGTGAGGTGTTGAACGACATCCTTCGATCCATCAACCTCAAAATGCATGACACAAATGCATTTGTTAAATTTATGGGAAACACGCCTTGTTGCCTTCAACTCTCCATTAGTTTCCATAACCGTGAGATCATAGATCTCATAGATGAGGGAGTAGATCCACCTCTCAACATACAAGCAACTATCAATGACATCACCTACAAATGTGTTATTGTTGTTACTAGCTCATCCATCAACATTATTTCTATAGCTACCCTACATCATTTGCACATTCCACCTACCCACTTCACCACACCATCGCTCGATCTTAGAGAATTTTATGATTCCATGGGACCTATTGTAGGCTATATTATTGTACCCATTTACATCGGGGTCAAAATTATCTCCATCCAATTTCATATCATTGAGGGCAAGATGCAGTATAATATCTTTCTCAAACACCCATGGATTTGAGACATGCAGTGTGTTCCTTCTACCTTACACCACTATTAGAAGTATGTCTATGATGGCCTAATTTATTATTTTCCCAACTATGGGGATCCCTTTAAATTTTGCAACATTGCAAACCTCCACCAGGGCCCTCATCGTCCTCTACTCAGGTCCTCCCCATCCCTTATCATCACTCATTAGGATCATCTGCATCTCCCTTAGTACCGATATCATCCCTGCAATAATCATCACCTAGCACAATGCTTCATTATACTACCATTCCTTTTTCACCACCTTCCTCGTGGCCTCCCCCTCCTTCTCAACTATCCTCCTACACAAATCCTCTTCTTGTGCCTCAATATTTCTCACCACTGTCATAATCATATAACATCCCATCTCACCCATATCCCTCTACTATACCTCCTCTTATTTCTAGTCCTCAAACATCCCCACTCCCTTTTTGACCATGACTATTATATTTTACATCTTCTTGTATCCCAATACCTACATCACATCCATCGAAATCATAGTTCCCACATGTGAACCACCCCAATGTATCTACCATAACTAAATACCATGATTGGGAGTAGCGAGCTTCTCGCTTAGATGTAGAATTACTTCATTATTCTACTACCATAATTCATAATTTCCAATTGGCACCATCCTCCTAAGATTCTAATTTTCCACCTCGATCCCCCACACATGCCTTGACTATCAATTTTCATGACAATATTCAGACCTTATGACTACAATATTTAGGATGCTCGTGTGTAACCCCCAATAATCCAATCCATGTGGGAATTTGATTGTCCTTTAGATTTTGTATTAACCATTGATACCATTGTACGACTTGATTCTCTTGACAATTATAACAACTTTTTTTATGCTAGCCTTGAACTCTTGCTCTTGGGAATTATACCTCCACCATCATAATCCAATTTCTATGGCACTCTAGACAACATGTCAAACCCCCAATTTGCACTATGTTACCTTCAACATTTCCATTGGTGTGGATTTTGGCTAGGATTCTATGAAAAAGGGTTACAAACACCTATCAACCCCCATTTTCAATTGTCAACATATAAATATGGTCTAGGCTATCAACCCTTTTTTGTACACATGCTTGAGAATGAGCTTCAAGAAATTTTGTTGAATCCCATGCCAATACCTACACACACATTGGAAGACTACATTGATATGGATATTCTAAATGAGATTCCATCTCCATATTCTACCATCACCATCCAATGCACCTTCTTCCAAGATATGTCTCTTAATAACACAACTATTGCTTATTGTATCAATGCACTAGTTGATCAATTTACTACCCTATCTCTCATACCTCCTCATCCAAAGTGGCCCATTTCACCTACATATCCATTGCCTACACATTCAACCACACCAATGACCACTTCTAGACAACTTCATCGATTCACAACACAACCTCACTCTCCACCCATGGTTTTATGACCATATTTATACCTCACATGATGTTCAAATATTCCTAAATACTCATCATTAGACTCCTCATCTTCCATGACTTCCATGGATTATGTTAACATGGTCGATGTGGATCTATTATCATCACTTTGATACTCATATCCTACAAATTGTGATGACATACTCAACCATAATTTTATCGATTTCATCCACATTCCACCAACACCTTCACTGCAAGAAATTTTTCTATCACCTTTCATCTTGCACACATCGATCGTACCATATTCATCTACCCCACCTCACATCTCGTGGGTTAATCACATTGAATTTTAATTACACGATGAGTTTGAGTTACTTGAGGCTATCTATGACCTCCATATTATTTCCATTCTAGATTAACTCTATGATGGTTTCCACATGCTTGTGGAAGAAATAATTGACATTGATATTGGTGATGACCCCACCAATCTGCATATTATCAAGCTCACCACTAACCTCTCACCAGAAGAGTGCACCTTGTTCTCCAAATTCCATAAGAAGTGTATTAGAGTCTTCACCTGGTCCTATAAAGAAATGCCTAGACTCGATCCTTCCCTAGTAGTACACAATATCACTCTCGATAAAGATGCCAAACTTGTCAACTAGAAATTATGATGCACACATCCTATGATTTTGTTACTAGTAAAATCTGAGCTCCAAAACTCCTTGACGTAGATTTCATTCAACCTATTGATTACCCCAAATTGGTCTCCAATATGTTACTAGTACCTAATCCATCAGGAAAGGCTTGCGTATGGATCAAATTCCATGACTTGAACAAAGCTTATCCCAAGGAATACTTCCCCTTACCTAACATCGGATCACTCATCGATTCTATTGTAGGCCATGAAATGATATCCCTGATGGACAGATTTTTTGGGTATAATAAGATCAAAATCAAGCCCACTAAACAACACAAAACTTCTTTCACAACCTCCTGGGGGACATTTTGCTATAAGGTCATGCCTTTTGGACTTAAAAATGCTAAGGCAACCTATCAGTATCATCGTAGTCATGATAGTATCCTTTTGTGTTGCCTAGAACCGCATGAATATCATCAAGTGGTACAAGAAACCCATGATGGTACTTGTAGTGGCCACTTTAATAGCATGACTATCACAAAACACATTCTACACATGGGCTACTATTGGCCCAAAATGGAACACAACTATTATAAGTATGTGAAATAGTGTATCAAATGCCAATAACACACTAACCTCACATGCTTCCCATCACAAACACTCTAACCCATTTATTCCATATGGACATTTTCCTAACAAGGCCTAGATCTTATCGAATAGATTATCCCTACTTCATAAAGAAACCATAAATTCATCATTATTACCATAGAATACTTCACAAAGTGGTTCGAAGGCATTCCACTTGTACAAACCATGGGAGCAAAAATTGTAGCATTTATCATTGACCATATTATACGTTGCTTTGGCTTCCCTTTCCAAATTATTTTTGACAATGACACATAGTTCAAGAATAAAATTTTCTGCACCCTCTACACAAAATTCAATATTCACCATAGCTTCTCAACCCTATACTACCCATAGGGTAACCTCTAGTTTGAGGCTACTAACAAAACCATTTTCTCCATCCTTCATAAAATAGTTGTAGAATCCCATTACGATTGGCATAATCGGATACCTCTAGCTTTATGGGTCTATCATACGAGAATCCATGCTCCCACTAGGGAAATCTCTTTCTCATTGGTCTATGGTTCCAAATCCATTATGCCACTCAAACTCAAGATAACTTCCTTATGAGTCTCCATGAAAGACTATATTGATGGCAACATAGATTTTCAAGCCTACCTTGACCAATTAACCCTCTTGTATGAGTGACACATTCATGCCATCGAACAGACACATGTCTACCAAGACTACCTTTGTCATGCCTACAATAGTAAGGTACATCAATGTGAGTTTTATATTGGTGACCTAGTTCTCAAAGAGAACCAACAGATCACAAGCTAACCCAATCAACAATGACACAAGTTTGCTCCTACCTAGTTAGGTCCATACATTGTCACACAAAAATTTGGTTCTAGCACCTATCGATTGGAAAATATCAAAGAACTTGTTGAACCTGAACCTATCAAAATTATTAACCTTCACGCATTTAATGCCTAGATCACCTAGGTATGCATCATCATGGATTGTACATAGTATCATTATAATACTGTATAGGTACACATCACTCACACACCATACCGCACTACACATATGGTTTTTCACTTTATGTTACACAACTTAACTACATGTGTTTTTTATATCATTTATATGCTATGGGTATTTTAATTTTTGTAGGTATTTCATCACCAACAACATATTTAGTGGTAATACCTCATACCAGGCATACACATTCAGCATACCATTCACCCTCATCATGCAGGATCTCTTGATACTATCTCCAGTACTAATTACCTTGGATGATCTTGCCATACCACCTAACATATTCCATGTACATCAGCATTCCACATCATCACATTCAAATCATCGCACTTCACCCCGTCTTCACTCACCCCACCATAGAGGTTCTTCCTATTCACCTCGTTCTAGAGATAGTTAGATCTCCTTATCCTCATTCACATATGAGGAGTAACATTATAATTCAATAGACCCTCATGCAAGTAAACCATAACTACCTCATGTGGGTGAGAGATCCATATATACTCCCTTCCCTAGACTATAGACCTTCACCAACATACTACCCTCCTAAAAAAGTTAACACACCCATTCAATCACACCCCTAAGACTTAATCTCACCCCTATCGAGTTGGGTATCCCATTATGATCTATATTTGTGCCAAAACATCACCTAAGATGCTTCTATGCACACTCTCCCATATCATCCATGTCATTATCTACAACCATATCCCATGCCACCTATCCTTCAGACACCACCATATCCACAATGTGGCCTCCCATTCCAACTTACCCCATGACCAACATAGTAGTTCCACTCTCATCCCTCTTCTTCCTAATCATTATCTTCTTTGCACCCATACCCCAACCTTGTTTACATATTATATTCTCACTCATCACCTACTTGGTTACGTCACATCCTCCCATTTATATCCAACACATCCTTGCTTGCCTCGACAACATTGAGTCACACCTAATTTATTGTCACTGCCACTCATCTTCTTGCCATTTTTCTATGGCCCACATCCCTTCATATTCTTCTAGGCCTATTCCTCACTCTCAGATTAGACCCACACTAGATTTTTGTATCCTAACCTGACCACCCATTCCTACACCACCTTCTTCACACTCGTCACCAACTAAACCATACATATATCCTATGCCAGTCCAGTCCACACCATTATCCCAAATTTTTCACTAGTTAATCCACCAAGGCCTCCTTGTACTACCTAAGATCCTCCCTATTGATCCTTTGTGCCCTAAGTTGTGATATTACAAAACAAACCAATTTTTTATCTGTCACCATCAACCATGGCATGATATTAATGTGTGCCACACATTTGGGACCATTTTTTAGGACATGCTTTCTGATAAAAATCTTTCACATTCTGAACAAGCTCCCTCACCTACTCGACTCCAGAGCCCTCCATGCTAGCTAGTACCTCATTCCAACCTATCATGTCATTCATTCACCTCCACACCTCGTTACTTTCAATAGTTATTATACCAACTATAAAAGTCCTACTTGCCTCACCATTTCACCCAGTCATTCGTGACCCGATCCACATCACTTCACATAGTATTATTTTATTTTCTTTCTTCATGTTTTATTCCATTCCATCTCCTCTCCTTCTTATTTATAACTTTTGAATGGTCACAATTTGAGTGTTACATTTCTATACTGATTCTCCCCTCTTCTCCTTTTTATTTTCTTTTTCCTTACACTACTATTCCATTCCCTCTTATTCATTGCACTTCTTCAACTTCATTTCCCTCTACATATATTATCACTCCTAAATTTTCCCATTATCACATGTATTCTCCCAGATATATGCTTTTATTCTATTTTTGCATCTTCCCATACGTTGGGGAAACCGCTATCATGAATCTCTATTCTCGTCATCATCACCCCATACATCCATCTTCAAAAATAGTTTCTAATTTCACCTGATTACATATCACAATATTTTCTCTTATATATATATATTGTTATTTCATAATATATCTCACACTACATTAATTTAATATATCTATATTTCTTCTACGATTTCATTCATGTTTGTATATTCCATCTATAGAAATACACCCTTAGCAGGAATAATATACACACTTGTTAGAATTACCACTTAGATGTCCACTCCCTTTCTCAATATTATATAGTAGATGATGTCTTTCATTTTCTTGACCATTCACTAGTTCAGTCAATCAAATGTCACCTCTAGTTGATAGGTTATTACACTCCTTATAGTTTTAATTTGTTGGTTCAATTTCTTTCAAGGACCACTCACATAGGTTACATTTTAAATAAATTTTGATTCTATGGAAGATAACACCTTGCATAGGTATCACCATCTAGTGAACGGTTTTCCCTGCTCATCCTATCATTTGCATGGTCAACATACAACCTAGGGATAAACATAAGCAAACATCAGAAAAATAAACTGAAAATAAAAGAAAACACCCATACAAAAAAATAAGAAAAGAGCACTACAAAAAGACAAGCAATAAATGAGGGGTATAAAACAAAAGGAAAAGCCTCCAAGAAACACAATTTTTATGCTTCATTGCCTTTGGTACTTAGGTTTAACATAAAATCATGGGATGATTTCCATCACTAGCTATAGGCCCTAAGTGCCTACCTGCCAGTGGAATAGTCTTACTAGTGGTCACACATCTAACACATTAGTGACCTTCTTTTGTACATATCACTGCACTCTTGTGGATGAGCAAGCTACTTCAGCTATGTTTACAATGGGTTAGTCCTATCTCTCTCAAAATGGATAAATGAACATCACCTATTTGCACACACTGGTCCTTGATAGATTTTGACCTAGCTAGGTTAGTTATGATTTGTAGATAAACTTTGCTCAATGTTTTATGAGGTTTGGTTGCTACAACTATGATTGTATAGATTGTTGCATACACCCTATACTATCCTACATCCCCGATATTATATAATGGATCACATTGCTAGATGTTATGATATGATACGAGTGCTTCCTCTAAATATTTTAGCTTCCACATACATGCATCCTTGCATCTATCTTACATGTATCTATTTACATTACATCATGCATTATTGCATCTATATTACATGTATCTTTTTAAATTACATCATGTATCATCACATATATCTCCATTCATTTCAAGTACATCACTCTACACTTTATCTAAACCATAGTGACATCATTCTTATGCATACTACGACATGCACATATATTCATATTTTGTACATTTAATTACTAATATCTTATATTAAATAAACATAAAAAATCACATACACATTCAAATTAAATCACAACACATATAGAAGCCATAAAAATATGTGTATCTATATATATAATAGTAAAAAACACTTGTAGGCTACAAAAGGGACCATGCCCACCAACCATCCTCACACATGCTTGTAGGCTACAAAAACAATAACACACCATCACAAACTAACCTTAGCTCTATTGATCACCAAGAGTCTCTCAACTCCTCTCATGAGTCACCCGTTCTTGATCTACCCCGCGCACCATTGCCAACCCACTTGACTTAGTAACTGCCCTTTTTTCTTGAGTAACCCTAGGCACAACCACCCTATCAAACCCTTAGATAGCACCTCCTATCTATGATACCATTGGTGCCTCTATCCCCATCCCCCTTTGTACTATTTATTTTGTGCTTAAGTGACTCTATTGAGAATATGTCTATACTCATGATCATGATATTGACCTTGATCATAACCTACCATAATCCAGAAGTGGGATCCCATGCATAGTTAATCTAATCTCACAATAATGGTGAATCACTATCTCCTCCCTCATAATCTCAATAATATCCTCACTATCCTTCTGTAATTGCTCTATTTCTACTCTCAAAGAAGCCACAACAACAAGAACTTGCTTTGTGGCTCTCACTCGCTTAGTCTCCTCCCATACATAACATTGCCACTCTATCTTGGCATGTAGTCCAACTATCTCCACAAAATAAGCCACTCACTTAGCATCCCTGGTCGTTATCACATACTGCATCCTATGCACCTCTACCTTCAATTTCTCCCCTGCCTCCATAGTTTCTACTATCATATGGTGCATACTCTCTACCAACTCTACATACCTCATATCCACCACTTCGAGCCACCCATGTATCTCTATGCACTGTAGCTCCAACACCATTTGCTTTGTGGAATATACCTACTTTGTTTCCCCCAACCTCTATCAAATTTTTCTTTTTAGTGTCACTCATATTAATAGCTATAAATCTCTCCAAATCATGGTGCTCTCCTCTCCATATTCCTAATTCAACTATCAAACCTCTCTCACTCCCCCGAAGCTACCCCTGTAGTTATTGTACCCTCTCTCGCAACATCAGTAACTCCTCATCAGCATCCCTCCTCTCATGTTCCTCATAGGTTATGTCTCCCATATCTCCCATGTCACCTAAATATCCTATATCAATGATATCATCGACACCCATACCAAAATTGGCATCCTCACCCGCATACTCCATGGTCATTGTCTCCTACATAGGCTGCACCCTACCACTCATTGATGTCTCAAACACCCTCTCCATAGATGCACTAGATATGCCACCTATTCATCACCTTGATGAGTTAAGATGCACATCCACCTCATATCTCACTCCTCCCTGTGGCCTAGACTTGGTGCCTCTTGATTCCTACCCCTTTGGTACATACACCATACTACTTGATTGTACCTATCGATCAATCAATCTAGTACCTACCTCCAAAATCTTAGTCACCAACCAAGCATCATAATCTAGTGTCATACTCGTATCATCCACATCCAAAATAATCATTGATGGATTTCTCTCACCAATACAAGTAAGTACTACAGGATGACTCTCTCTATCACCTCATCATCTATAAATCATGATAGACACCTCTATAGTTTCCATGATTCCTTTTGTTTCTCTTTTTGAACTAGGATCCTTCTAATGATTTTCCATTGCCTTTCTCATTTTTGAATTCCCATTCAACAAGTATTTCCATAATTATCCATTGTTACTCCATCTATTATTGAAGCAACCTAGCTAATGATGTAAGTTGATCCATTTCTTGTTGTACCAACTTAACTATAGATGTGAAATTGGTCATTCTCTTGGTATAATCCTTTGTTACTTTGGTTAAATTATTGGATTCCATTGTCCTTTCAAGCTTCTTACTATATTATATTTTTCTCTCAATTCTCTTATTGGAATTCATTATTCTTCTAGACTTCTTACTAGAGTTTTTTGTTTTCTTAGTTCTCTTGTTGGATTCCATTATTCTTCTAGACTTCTTTAGGGGACATACTACAACTTACTCTTGTGAAGTTGAGCCTACTCTCTTGGATTATCTTAAAATAGGTGTCATGTGTTATCCACAAAAAATATTTGGATAAGTTATAATTTCTCTTAAATTATACTTACAATTGGTTAGTTTCATTTTCCCATGAAAGAAATTAGACAATTATAGCCCACTTGATAATGATTATGGTCACACTTTCCTCAACACAAGGTGTCATTCCCAATAAGAAACTGTACTATCTAGGAATTTTACTCCTTGTTCTGATTGGTATAGTTGGTATGCAATACCTACCTTATCCAAAATTAAGTTAAGGTCCCTAGAAGATTAAGTCTAGACTTATCCTAGGTCCTCTCCATAGAAGCTTCTATACCTATGACCTACAACTTTGATACAAATTGTAACTAACCACCAAACCAAACCAAGAGAGAGATGAATTATTTTTTTCAAGTAAGGTTTACAAGGAAGTCCCAATTTACTCTAGTATTTATAAGGCATAAGCACATTTAGAGTTAATTGATTATAGATGATACTCAAGTGGATAAGAGTATCCAACATATTGTATTTTTAGGGTTAACCTTTCTATACCTCACCATTTAGAAATGATGCCAATAGTCCTTCCCCACCTTTTCTATATTGTCATTGATATAGGACAACTTCAACATGACATAGGGATTATTATTTAAGGACCTTAACACTTAAATAAAGAATTTTTTTTCTCCAAATCTACATATGTCCTTCTATGTTGAATTATTCTAATGTAATTATTTAGTGCTTAGTTACCACACCTCCATGGGCTAACTAAGGCCATTACAACTCACATGGTAATGAACATGATAACCCGATCCTCAACGTTCAAGATGCTACCACTATATTGACTTGTAATTGATTTCCAAAGACCTCACCATTTTTGAAACACTTAAGCCTCATAGTTCAAGGTGTAATATTCACAATTATCTAGTTATGACATCACCACAACTCCTCTTATATTAACATACACTTGGTTATTGCATCACCACAACCCATCATAGGATTAGATCATCTTCTTGAATCAAGGGTTCTAATATGGCTTTAAGTTTCATCAAAGACCTTCCCAAAAGTCCACGAATCATATAATAATTTAAACCTTAACATCTATCCCATAAAGCAATAAATTATTATTTTTAACATGATTAATTATAATAATATTTCTAAAACTAGAACTTAAATATTTCCATTTAATACTAGTAATTAGCATTTCAATGAAATAATAAACATTATCCAAAGGTACTTTAATTACCAAAACATAGTTAAATTCTAATAGATTCCATCATAATCCTTCCAATTACTTTCATAAATAAGTACACCATTTAATTTTATATTTACAAATAATTTCTATTTCAAGATCTTAATGAAAGGATATATATACTCGTTCTTTAGTGATCAAACATTGAAAATACTAAAACAAAAGTATCTACAAAATATTTCCTCTATCTCAAAATTACAATAAATAATTTTCTAAACATGATATATTTTCAAATAACAATGGTATGAAAAAACAAAGGGTCCAAGGATCCATCTTTATTTTTCAAGGTTTTCCTCTTGAAGATCTTTTCCACATACTGGATAAGTAATTTGAGGATCATGACATCTCATGATATGCAAATGCAATTCCAACATGAACTAAGCAAAAACACATTCTAGCAAAACCAAGAAATATCCTTGATATAATATCATAATTATATCATTAATTGAGTTCCTTAGCTACCTATGCCTCACGATAGTCTATACACAATCACCACGAGCCATATTTCTTGTGAACTAGTAAAATTGGAGAAGAGTAAGGGCCAGTATTGGGTCGAATGACACCAAATTTGAGCAATTATTATACCATATTATTAATTTTGTACTTGAGAGCATGATGATACCAATACGATATGATTTTGTGTGGTGCTTTACCTGGTATTAGTGGGATAGCATGGTCATGCGAGTGACAAAGCGAGACCATGCGAGTGACGAGGCGACAGGGTAGTTGGGCTTAAAAAAAACCATCGTGCTTAGTCATAACAAGTTGTAAATCTGATAGAACTTGATCCACTATGGAAGTGCTTGGTTGAATTGAAAATATTTATGCAATGACCCCACAGGATGACTTTTTTAATAATTTATCCATACAGTTGGAACTAATAATTTGGGAAGGGCCTATTTTGGCACCATGAAGAGTGTGTGTTTGTCCATATTGTGAAAACTGCATCCGTAGTTCTACAAAGTTCCATGAGATAGTACCCAAGGTGCTCAACCATTTGAGATCCCAACACAATACCACATCCTACCAATTGGAGGGCAAACATGTCTTGCTTGATTTCATAATCCCCCATATTTATTTTAACATTGCAACATTTATCTTTACAAGGTAATGTGCCTCCATTTTCCACCATGACTTCAAATGAATTACATCTGTTTATATAGCAATTGGCCTACTTAGAAACTCGATGATCAGTAAATTTGTGTGTACTACCAAAATAAATAAGAATAGTAAGGGGTTGGCCTTTTGAAAAAACCCACAACTTTCATGGTTTGTGGAGTGGTAATCCTGAAAAAGAGCATGGATGGAAATTTTTGCTTGAGGTTCTTGGGTTTCATATTCCTATTGAATTGGTGCTTCAGCTATATCACTCTCCTTATCACTATGGTCACTACTATCAAATTCCTCTACATCTATTAAGAACAATTTCTTATTCACACATCTATGCCCCTTCACAAATTTTTCATAATAATTATAACATAGCACTTGGGCACGACGTGCATCCATTTCATATGTAGTTAGTCACTTAGGAGGAGTTTTATTATCAGTACTATTTTATAATTGAGGAAAGGGAGGTTGAGCTTGTGAAAATCATGGTATCCATCATTGAGCTGAGATTTTAGATTTGGCAAATCGAGATAAAATAATAGACTCCATCATGGTTTATGGTTTAAACATATTGATTTTATCTTGGATATCATCTTTCAACCCACTCACAAAACAACTCATAAAAAATCCCTCATTTAAGCCCTTGGTTTTATTTACCAACTTCTCAAATTGTATCTGGTAATTGCAAACTATGGATATTTGTTTCAACTTTTTCAATGCGCTTGTAAAGTCTTCATAGTCACCCGGTCCAAATCAAGTTAGTATTTGGGACTCGAATTCCTCCCAAGATATATTAGGGGTAGTGGCTCATAGCCATTGGAACTAGTGTAAGGCATCATATTCTAAGTTGAAGGAAGCCATCTAAACCTGATGATATACAGGGATATTTTGGAGTCTAAAGAATTGATCAACCCAACATAACTACCCATCGATATCCTTTCCAATGAACTTAGGGAAGTCCAATTTAGGTATTTTGAATGTCAAATATTGATCATGGAGAGTGGCTTTTGTTTCTCTTATTTGGTCTTTTGTTTCCCTTCCATGACCTCGTTTAGATTTTTTAGCTTGGTCTTCATATGTGAGAGTACATTGCAAATTGGTTTCCACATTTGTAAGTTCTTCTACTAAGCGGATTCTAGTGGCATCATGATCTGTTCAAATCTCTTGAATATCTTCTCTTATGGTGAGGTTTGTAGTGGTCAAGTAATCAAGGGATTTTTTCATGTCAGTCAATATTGTGGCAAGTTCTAACTCCTTGTGTTTTCCACGAGTTCCCCTCGTCATTGTGGTCCCTATTTTACCAAATTACTATAAATATATGTGGGGTTTTAGGAGTTACTATTTTTATTAAGGCATCCAAAAAAGTGTTTGGATGTGGTATATCAAAAGAATTAGCTCAAAAAAATAGGCACAATAAGCTATTTTTTTATATTATTGTTTTGATGAGTCTACTAGTGTTGTTCATTTCTGATTTGAAGTTATGATTCAAAATTTGGCGTCCATGATCAACTCTATATAACCCTTGCTATGTTGGTATTACCTTAGATTTATAGTTTATCATCCAATATTTTTTGAGTAGTGTATTATCATATTTTTCTTGTGATATCATAATGTAATTCATTCTTTCCCAAACCTCTAAACCAAAACTATAGTATAAAAGTCCTAGATTTGTCATGTTAAATGGATTTTTCAAATCATTCTTCACACCATTTACCAATTCATATGAATAGCTAATGATGATTAGATTAAAAAAAATAAAACACAAGTAGAACTATCTTAGATCCAACATTCTTACAATAGTGATTTGCATCAAAGAGACTTCTAGTGATATGATGCTACAATAGGTGATCATCAATTTTGATGTAACAAAATATAGGAATCTTATTCAACCCACACGAGGACCTGATTAGCCTATAGATCTTTTATTGTTTTTCAATAATAACAAAGTCTTCAGGTTGTGTCATGTACACCTTCTTGGACAAAAATCCACCTAAGTGGATGATTTATATGCTCAAGACCTAGACCAAGATTGGATTCCTTAGAAATAGGGATCTCTAAGTCAACCTTCATTAAAGGTCAACTCCTTTATATCTAACTAATCTAACTAAATAGGGGTTGTAGACTAAAGTAAAAAAAACAAGAGGGTTAGAATATTAAGGTAAAAGTGGTATAGGGTTAGCAACATCAAGAGACATAGTATAGAGAGTCTTTCAATCCAATATTAGAATAAACTATCTAATAAACCAACTTACTTTCCTTATGCTTTTAAACAATTAATCATGATAAAATATTGGTATTATTAAGTCATTTCAAAACTAGAATAGTAAATCCAAGGAGAAATCTAGAAAGTAGAATAACTATAATAGAATTATCCATTCATAGCTTTAACATAAATTCTTAATGACTCAGTGATACATACATACATGTTTTGCAAAAGAATTGAGAAAAAATCTAGACAATAATCCAATATACATTCAAAAGGTATATAGCCTCAATCATATAGTTATGCCAATTGTAAATGCTAAAGGTCATACCATTAAAATAGCTTACATTATAGTATATATATTTATTTATAGATATAACTAGTTAATATATCATCATAGCGTAATGTATGGATTAATGATCTGACAAGCTACTACAACATGTGTGCTTCTCCTTCAGTTTATTTTGTTGTAACCAATTTGGCATTATGGCACTGATGTGGTTTTCTCTTATTATATCATATGGAGTGGCAACTATTGTGTCTTTATTTGGTGCACTGGATCTTCTAACATGTTCATTTTGATTTAGTTGTTCTACTAATTCCTTACTTGTAGTAGTATAAGTGTTAACCATAAGATCTTAGGGCTTTTAGGATCTTATTACATTATATTTAGTTGTTAGGAGCGTGTTTGGGTAGTTCAATGCATGCTTTAGGATCCTCTTTATATTTGATGTCCCTTTCAAATATACCTCTTTCTTCACTAGGTGTTAGGTATTTTATTTATCTCTACCAAATTTTTGTGTATCCTATGATGACATTAAAATTCAAAATGATGAATGCTTTCATTCTTTAGCTTGGTGAAGCACTTTTCTAGACACCAAGTTCCAGATGCATTTCATGTCTTTTGCTGCTCTATTATTTTATTACGGCAAGGTTTTATGATACACTTGATAACATAGGAACTCAAAACCATCCAATATTATGTAGTTGAGGGTTAACATACCCAACAAATTTTGCTATTGTTTTGAATGCCAAATTTTCATATTAGTCCCTTGTCTTAAGGCATCCAATGCTTTTTCATGTCATGCTAGATTTTTTTATGTTTTCATATTAAAATCATCATCATTATATGCACGACATGTTGCATTCCATTTTTTTTTATCTCAGCAACAAACACCATACTTTTATTGCATTTTTGCTAACATCAACACTCAAAATGTCTAGCCAAATTCCTTTACTTAGCAAAAATTCTAGTTTGGGCTTTCTTGACTTTAGCTACTAGGTGATATATATTTTTATGCTACTTGTTGATGTCATCACCCTAGAGTCTATGGCAGTGTTCCTATACTTAGAAAAAATCTACATCGTTTATGCTTGTCTTGTCTTTCTTTAATCTGACAATTGTCTTAGATGTTCAAAAACCTAACTTAGTAAAAATGGTGATGTGTTTTATTGATAAAATTCATCTCTCTTTCTAGATATGGATGTGTGAAGAATTTTACCCACATGATTGGCACCTCATCGAGTGATTTCTTCTCATAGAAACATCAAATCCATCAAGCCTTATCTACTTTGGCTACAAAGTCAAAATGAAACAAGATAAAAATTAAAAATTTCTTGCACAAAGATAAACCTTTCAAATTCTTCTGATTTTTTATGTTTTATCTCTATTGCTAGATTTTTTTGACCCTTCCATAGCTATTCCAAATGTTTATCCTTTTTGACTAGTTTCTTGGGCTACTAAAGGTGCTCCTAGTAGTTGAAATAGCCTACACATTTTATCCCATGTTCTTTGAGAAGGAATATGTATTGCCCTAAATTCATAGAGAAACCTTAAGATCTAAACATAGTGGTCATAGGAGGGTTCCCTATATTTTTATACAAGCTCTCTAGTTTTTGATAGAAAAGTAAAAATTCTATTAAATAATACAACAATTTGATCTATGACTAGAAATTTAGACATGTCAATCTCACTTCCATTGTTCAGCTATTGGTTTAGAAGTTGGCTCATTTGCTCATTATAAAATTACCCATTTACATCCCATAATCCTAGAAAGCCAAGATTGTTTGCTTCATAATTCAAATAATCTAGTATTAGCTTTTGAATTGTTTCAACATATCTTTATTAGATAAAAGCCAAATGATCTCTATATATTTTTTTTCTTTATCAATGAAGACACAAAAACATTATATTAAATTTAAAATAAAAAAATATATATAATTAAAATTCAAATTTAAATAAAATAAAGTAATTAATTTATTATTCGTGCTTTTTCCAAAGAGCACCAGTTTTTTTTAACTTATATGCCAACTAAGTTATAACTATTACTTTGAAACCTAGAAATATAATTTAATAAAAATAATAATAATAATTTTTAAAAATAAATTAATAATTTAAAAAGTAATTTAGTAATAATTTGATTTTAAAATGTTGTTATTATTATTTTGAATATTAAATATAAAACATTAGTTATTATATTAAAAATTTGAACTTTTAAATTTTTTTTTTAAATTTTTTTTTGAATTTACATGGTGAAATTGGTAGCCGCCATGAATTTGGGTAGGTCTGTCTAGCTTTTTATGGTCGCCATTGTCCACCCCATAAGCCGCCACACAGATCTTCGTGCAGTCCGCCTCTATAACCACATGCCATAATCATTTTAAACCTTTTACATTGCTAAAAGCACCAGGAAAGGGACAAGTGTTCAGTCTGGCGAGGCTCGAGATTTGAACCTTGGATCCTCTGCCCCCCTTATGGGGTTTGGATGAACCAATTGGCCTACACCTCGTGCATGAAATTTTAAATTTTAAACCAATTTTGTAAATTCAAAAATAATTTAATATCTTCAACAGTATTTCTTTTAAAATATATTATATATGTTTAATTTAAATTAGTTATCTAACCAATATTGTTTAAATTTAAAACAAAAATAAATATTTAATTTTAATCAATAATAATAATTTTAATATAAATACAAGAAAAAATAGATCATATCTCAAAAAATAAAAATAATTAAAATAAATATAAAATTTTAGATATATAATTCAATTACATATAATAAAAAAAGTAAACATTACACATATGAAAATTAGTTTTAATTAAAATTACTATAAATTTAAAAAAAAATCATTTATATTAAATAATTTAAATTTAATAAAAAAATTTCTAGTCATCCTTTTATTCGAAGAGAAGAGTATGATTAATATTTTTTTTAGATATTAAAAAATATTATATATATATATATATATATATATATATATATATATATATATATATATATAAATTGGTTATATGAAATTATAAATACTAACTTATCACATCATTCTCATTGCATTTGTATTTTAAATATAGTTTTATAAATTATATTATCAAATATATTTACAAAATTTCATCACAGATGTCTTTCCATTAGCCCACATTTTAAACCACATCATTTGGCATTTTAATATTTATTTAACTATAAATGGTATAATAATTTTAATACCTAAGATATATGGGTATGTTAAAATAACTCATTGTATCTCCCTTTTAAAACTTACAATATAAAGCTTTATTCTAACATCTCATTTTTATTAAATTGCAAAAATGAAATCACAAGATTACACCTTATATATCCTCTTTTATAATTTGTAAAAATCAAATCACAATATTACACCTTATATTTTCCCTTTTATAATTTGCAAAAATCAAATCACAATATTACACCTTATATCTCCCCTTTTATAATTTGTAAAAATCAAATCACAATATTACACCTTATATCTCCCCTTTTATAATTTGCAAAAATCAAATCACAATATTACACCTTATATCTCCCCTTTTATCAAATTTAATAAAATAAAATTTACCCTTACCTTGCACAACTATGGATGGGATTCAATCCCCTAACCTAGAGAAGTGCAACACACTAACACAAAATCATGACCAACTGAGCTACCATAACAGTTGAAACCAAAATGTGCAAATGAATATTTAACCTCCTCGTTGTACTATTTCAACCACTTCAACAAAATCACAATGACGATATTCAACCCTTTAACCTTTTAATTTCACTAATGTACCCATGTCACAGTTACACTTCTCTATGGTAAGCTTAGCATGATGTACTTTAGGTTTTTGTCTTATTGTTACTTCAAAGTAGCTCATTAAGCTCCTTTTCTGTTTCTATCTACATCATCATGCTACTACTACCGTACTACATGCCTGCATAATTTGCAAGGTGATATTCACTCTAGTACTATCGTGTGATTCACAAGATGATATCCACTCTGGTATTATCATATGATTCTTCACAAAATAGCAATGAAAACATCGAACTACTCTTTACCAAATAGTAATGCTGAACATCGAACAGTAGTATATTAACTTCTTGTTTCACTCATTCCGAGTTTGCACATATATTATGAGTACATCCCTCAAATATTCTATGCTAGCCATCGCTATGTATTTTGACCACCTGTGCTTCGCTATGCAACTCTTATTTTGGGGAGTTTATTTTATTATATCCTTTTGACTTCCTCAAAAATATCAAGAGTGAGCAAGAGAGTGATGGTGGAGAACTACCTCGATTGGACTTGGGATAAGTGCTATAAAGACCTTTTTTAAAACCCCTGCTACACTTTATTTATTTTTCGATGTAAATCATTGTTCTTGTATTTGATAGCTCCACCGGGTCTCATCGGAGAAACCTACATATTCTCAAACTTCGATGCTCCTCTTGTTTTCCCTTTCGGTGAACTTATGTCTACCAAAGATATCCAATCATGTCACTCTAAGAAATGAATTGTAGCATTATATTAATATGCCAATGTTTCACTTTATTTTGGAACCCAAAGTCGGCTCAAATTTAAATTCAAAACCTTACCTTTATAATATTTAAAATTAATATTTAAATATTATAAGGTTTAAATTTATAATATATCCTTTATATGAATTTTATATTTAAATATTCAATTTAAATATTAAGTCATAAACTTGTAATTCAAAACCTCCTTGAAGATATTTCTACCTATGACGTCAATGACAACTCAATATTTCTACAAAATCATGCTCGGTCATACCAGGGCACGATTTCATTGGTTTGCGAAATTGTGGTCGCTCCTTACTGGGTGTGATTTCACACAAACTATATTTGTAGGAAAATTTCTACCTTCAAACCCTAGATATATATTTTAGACAACATATAGGACATACAGTAGAATTTTATGCTTTGTTATATTATTTTATTTTGCTATATTCTGTTATGATTGTTCATCTTCCAAAGGTCAAATCAAAGGACCTAGGGGGCTTAATTGTTTTTCCTCCAAGCATTTTTTATATAGTGGCCTAAGCATAACCCCTAATGCTGATCACAATGTTCATGTGTTGGCTAACCTATCTTACAAGAACATAAACTATTGATATTAGTAGACAAAAGATAAAAGCTAGGATCAACAACTAGATAAGATAAGTGCCCTAGTTAGTCTTTAGGCTGTTTGCTGGATGTTTGTTATTTCTATTACAAAATATAGATCTAATTTAAAAGGAAAATAGCATATAGTGTGCACTTAGGGTTAATATTTTTTGTGCATCTTCTCTTGAGCCCTTTCTTGAAGATTTTTTTTATCTTGAAACCCTAGGATTCGAAGATATTCAAAAAATAATCATTTTAGGGTTAGCTCTTGTCTTCTTGCTATAGACACCCAAAATTCACACATGCTTATTCTTGTACACCTGTAGATATGCATAGACACTTGTAGATTCACATAGACCATCGTAGGCTACCTTAATAATTTATAGGCTACCTTAGTCATCCATAAGCTCCAAATCTACAAAACTAGGTAGAATGCACCCCAAATGCCTTCTATTCACTAGGAATCCATCTACTAGCTCCCTAAGGTCACTTAAGCCCTTTCCTACACCTAATTAGGACCCCATGGGATCATTACCAACTAAAAATCCTAATTAGGCTAATCAAGATTCTAATTCACAAGTGACTTTCACTAAACATGCACTTTATCATTAATAAAAGGTTAATTAGGGTTAATAGTCTAATTATCCCTAAGCACACCCTCACACATGTGTGCACCATGAGTTAGTTAGCATATTTTTAGAAACCCTAACTAAACCCTAACCTAACCTAAGACTTAACTAACCCAATATAACCCTAAGCCTTCCTCACACATGTGTGAGGATGAGATATTATTTTAGGGCATGTGGGATTGACACCTCCCCAAAACCCTAACCTAACCTCACTAGGAACTCTAAGGTTTGGTTCATCTAACCACCTTGAATAACACAAGATTATATTGAGAGGGGGGGTGAATAGTATAAGACCTCTTTTTACTTTTACCTTTATACTTCAAAATAGTAAAGCAATATACCCAAAGCAATATCAAAATAATACACAATATCATCCACAAAGTGACACCAATTTTAACGTGGTTCACCCAGAATGGCTGGGCTACGTCCACAAAACTTTTCTCTAAAAGTTATCTCAAAGTTCTTTGGGAATCCTTCCCAATTACAATGTTTATGAGCCTCGGCCCAAAGGAGATACCTTCCCCCAATCAAAATTTATGAGCCTCTACTCAAAGGAGATACCTTCCCCCAATATGAATTTATGAGCCTCTGCTCAAAGGATATACCTTCCCCTTTGCTCTGGAAATGATCCCTCATAAGATCAACTGCCTCTACCTCTTGCCAGCACGTGGAACTCCTTTTCACTAAAGACCTCCTGTCCTCAATGCTTAGCCTAAGAGACCTCTACCTTCTATGATCATGTCCACAGTAGCTCAGCAACATGTACCAAACATAGTTAGTCGGTCTAGTACAAGTCTTCCTCTGTTTGTCAGATCTGTCCAACACTTGAACAAATCAATCCTCTGCACACAAGCCTTCTCAAATACTTGCCAAATTTGTCCTCAAGTTCTTCTCAAAGAACTAGTGCACCTCTGTCCTCATACAACAACACTCCATGTTTATCTTTGCCCTTTGTGCTCTCTATGCCCTCTGCTCTCTCTACGCAATCACAATCGCACTTGGTCGAACTTCAACCTTTGCACTATCTATGCAATCACAGTGGCACTTAGAACAATTCACCATGACTCTTCGCTCACTCTACACACTTCGATCGAATTTCACACTCTGCTCTCAATGATCGAACTTCTCACTCTATACACTATCTGCGAACGTCGCCACTAACAACACAACCAACTCTTCAAAACAGTCTGCCTTTTATAATAACACTTTCAAGATCAAAACCTTAATCTTAGTCGACTGTAACCCTGATCTTTAGTCGATTGCACAACCCTAAACTTTGTCGGCTGCAAACCCTAATCTTTGTCGGCTCACATTTAACTTTGTCGACTTCAACTACCTCTGTAACTCTTCTATAGATTTTTTCGTGAAACTACATGTCACGATATCGTGACACCTTTGCAACCGTACACTTTCTTTTAGCTTTTGTCATGATATCATGACACTTCAGCCTTTGTCGACTTCAACTAAGCTCTTGTTGTGATATCGTGACACTTCTGTCTTTGTCAGCATCAACTTTGCTTTTGTCACGATATCGCAACACTTCTCCCTTTGTCGACCTACTTCCTGCTTTTGTCATGAAATTGTGACACTTCTGCCTCTGCAGACTTCGTCTTCACTTCTGTCATGATATCGTGACACTTCTATCTTCATAGCCTTCCTCTTTGCTTTTGTCATGAAATCACGACACTTCTCCTATAGAAGACCTGCTTTCAATTTTTGTCGTGAAATCGTGACACTTCTCTTTTCGTCTACTTTCTTTTCTGCTTGTCACAAAATCACAACACTTTCTGCATCCGTACGCATTCTTTGCAACCCATCATGAAATCGTTATGCTTTCAGCTTCCGTACATTTTTTTTGCTCTTTGAGTTGCGAAACTGTGACATGTCGCGATATCGTGACACTTTTCTAACTTGCTTTCTCTCTCCTACTTAAGTCACAAAAATGCGACATGTCACGATATCATGAAATTTTTCTAACTTGCTTTCTCTCTCCTACTTAAGTCGCGGAAATGCGACATGTCATGATATCGTGACACTTTTCCTCCTTAGCTCTTTTCTATTTTTTGGGTCATGAAAACCCGACATGTCGTGATATCACGATAGTTTTTCTCCTTAACACTTTTCTTTTCTTCGGGTCATGAAAACCCGAAATGTCGTGATATCGCGACACTTTTTCTCCTTAATGCTTTTCTTTTCTTCGGGTCACGAAAACCTGACATGTCGCGATATCGTGACACTTTTTCTCTACGAGCCATTTCTCACGAACCTGTCGTGAAATCGTGACACTATTTCGTTTGTACAATCCCTCTTGCAAATTGTCACGAAATCGCAACACTTTTCTTTGCGAGCTCTTTCTCTCGAACTTGTCAGCTTGGGGTTTGCAAAAGACCTTTGAAACTGTCATGTCATAACCTTCATAAAAACAAATTATTTGACATCAAATCAAATTCCTTCAAAAGCTTCTTGACATCAATGACAACTTATACACTTGAGTAAAGGCAATGTACCCAAAGTACCCAAAATTGCCAACACACCCTCCTGACCTTGGAATTTCTTATAAAAAGAGGGTTCCTTTATTTTCAACTTACCAAAAATCAACAAAATTTTTACCAGAGCTACTTCTAACAATCTTGCACCATGCAAACAACTTGACATCATCCCTGGAGCCCATTTGGATGGAGGATCTCCAAAAGAGGCCACTCAAAGGTCAATTCACCCCCACCCTATGAATCCAAGTTCAAATTCAAAGGCCGCCCTATGAATTGACCATACAACAGGTCCACATCAGCAAATTTAGTAGGTATCCTTTATTTCATGTTTTTATAGTATTTTGTGTAGTTTTTATCATATTTTAATACAATTTTATTTATGTAAATTTATCTTTCATAATCATGGGGCTTGACTAAGGTAGGCACCCAAATGAACTAACGATATTTTATATGCCCAAAAATAGGTGCATAAGAACACACACCAGCAGACTACCGGTGGCCCACATACATAGAATCCCTAAGGAGTTATAAAAGACATCATCAGGATGTTGCATGTTCATGGAGAAATTAGGGAGATCCATTTTGTAACCTAAAAGTATTATTTCATGAATAAAAATCAGCATTTTGAGCAATTTATGTTTTATATATTTTGTTTGATCAAATGATATTTTTCATTAGCTTCATTCTGGCATGCTCAATGGGACCCCTACAAAACATTGTATTAGTCTAGTCTCTCAAAAATATAATACAATTTCTAGTTTTCTGTTGTTTTTGTAGGTATCCTACAAGTATAATGTAACCCCAAAAACCTTTACAAACATAACAGGTTAGCAGAATAAGATTTTTAGGATCCTACATCCATTTCGTCCCCCATATTGCAAATTCAACATCCAATTTGTAGGTCACCTTACGAATCCTATCAGACTATATCAAAAAACCCTAAAGCAGTAGGGTAGCATAGTAGAGACATCAGGAAGCTCAAAAAACACTTTAGAAACTAGGTATTCTCCTCAGAACTTCCTATTTTGTTATTTCTTTGCAAAAGCAGTTTCATTATAAAAAAAAAACATTGCCTTATTTTGTGAAATATCCTTTCAAACAAATTAAGTTAGGGTTTTAGATTACTCTAAAATTAGTTAGAGTAATTCTTCCAAAATTTCTTTTTCAAATGCACTTAGAATAGGGTTTTTTGTAATCACTTGTGTTTTAGTCTCAAATTCCTTTTCAAATATATTTTTCGAATGTATCTCTTTCAAAGTCATTTTCAATTTTCATTTCCAAACATGCATTTAGATTTAGTTTTTTTTTTTTTTTTGTGGAAAACATCCCATAAGGGACACCACTTTCGAGTAAGACCTAAGGAGTCAAGGGTATCTATTCTACCAAAATTACCTAGGGATCACACATGGCCTCCCACATTTGACATACTCAAGGAGAAAACAAACACACACTAAGATTTAAAAAATAAATAAATAAATAAAACTAATAAATAATAAATAAAATAAAAAACATGCTCATTGAGTCTGTCAAAAATATAAAGCACAACCAAACACACACACATTAAGACATGAACCACATAAAAAAAAACACAAGAAAAACATAAAAAAACACAAACATGACAAAAACAATAGAATGCTACATAGACATAACCAATAAAAATATGAAAAACAAAAAAAACTAAAACCTAAATAATTAAAAATTAAAAATTAAAAAAACAACCAACAACAAACAATAAAAAAAAACAAAAAATATAGAAAACAGTCACACACAAAAACATGAAATAACATGAACATACATAAACACAAGAACAAGAACAACAAAAACACAAGAACAATAACAAAAAAACATTAAAAACACAAAACAACCCAAACAAACAAAAACAAAACAAAACAAAAAAACACTTACCTCAAAAAACTAAACAAAAAAACCAAAAATAAAAAAATTGAACACAACAATGACATTTCTAGACCAAAATACTTTTAAGGCAAGAATCAACAGAGGAAACAAAAGAAAAAATGGTTTGATCTAGGGAACTAAAATACCCTGACTAAACCAAAGATAAGCAAAAATAAAGCAATAAGAAACTATGTACCTCTAGAACTAGAGCCATCCAAAAAAATTATAAAAATAAGAGATTCCCTTATTTGTGAAGCCCACCATCTCTGAGGGTGGAAACAACAAGTAAGATCACCTTTGTCCAAAGCCCAATTAGCTAAAGCATAAGCACTCTTGTTCTAATATCTGACCACATGATTTTAATCAACTTTCAAAAATCCCATCTCGATTAACTGAATCTTGTCAATGACTCTTTTTATTCTCCAATCAACCTTATTATTCTTAGGAGTCTTCAAAATATTAATCATGAGTTGAGAGTCAAACAATTATTAGATTTTTAATCTCTTTCAAATTCATTTCAATTTATTTTCCAAACTTGCATTTAGAATTAGATTTTCAATCTCTTTCAAATTCATTTCAATTTCTTTTCCAAACTTGCATTTAGAATTAGATTTCCAATCTCTTTCAAATTCATTTCAATTTCTTTTCCAAAATTGCATTTAGAATTAGATTTTCAATCTCTTTCAAATTCATTTCAATTTTTTTTCCAAACTTGCATTTAGAATTAGATTTTCAAATCTCTTTTAAAAATTCATTTCAATTTCTTTTCCAAATTTGCATTTAGGATTAGATTTCCTTGTTTCTTTCATGTCATTTTCAAATATCTTTCAAAAGTCATTTCAATTTCTTTTCCAAATTTGCATTTAGGATTAGATTTCCTTGTTTCTTTCATGTCATTTTCAAATCTCTTTCAAAAGTCATTTCAATTTATTTTCCAAATTTGCATTTAGGATTAGATTTCCTTGTTTCTTTCATGTCATTTTCAAATATCTTTCAAAAGTCATTTCAATTTATTTTCCAAATTTTCATTTAGGATTAGATTTCCTTATTTTTTTCATATCATTTTTAGAACTCTTTCAAAAATTCATTTCAATTTCCTTCCAAATTTGCATTTAGGATTAATCATTTCATTTTTTTTTTATAATTCACACTAGGATTAACATATATTTTCACATAAATAAATTTCCATTACTTTCATGCTTTTAGATGAGGTTTTTATGTCCTTTTTTCATATTTAAGCATTTCATTTACATATCTTTTTGCACAAATCAATTTCCATTCCTTTCATGCTTTTAGATTAGGTTTTTATTTCCTTTTCACATATTTAAGCATTTCATTTACATATCTTTTCACACAAATCAATTTCCATTTCTTTCATGCTATTAGATTAATTTTTTAATTCCTTTTTGCATATTTTAGCATAGTATTAGTATCATTTCATACAATCAATTTCAATCTCTTTCAAGATTTTAAATTAGGGTTTCAATCTCTTTCCAATGCACTTAGATAAATTGTCAAATTTTCTTCTTCACACACACTTTGGCTTGTTTGTTTCCATGCTTTCTAGAGTACATTCATTTATTTTCACAAAGGCATTTAGGCTTAGTTTCATTTCAAAAGGTACTTAGAATCTAGTTTCATTTTCAAAAATGCATCTAGGGCTAGTTTCATTTTTGAAAAGGTATTTAGTTAGTTGCTTTGCTTTCACCACAGCGGTAACAAACACACCTTCACACACCCATGTGGTATACATAGTTATGATATTGGAATTCATCCCCAATTCATCACTCAATACTGGTGACATTGGAGTTCATCTCCTTCCACCATATCATACCCTAGACACCTTAGTAACCCTTAGAAGCAGTTTTATAGACTTCATCACCATAAAATCCTCTACTTTTGGGACTAGTTTTTTGGAATTCATAACTGAAAGGGACCTTTAGAGTAGGACAGGATTATATGCCTTTGTTCACAAGGCTCACACAATTAGTGAATATGGTATCTATCATTCTTGACTAAGCTCACTTGAGAGTGAAGCAAATAACCAAATAGGCTTGTAGCAGGTCTTAGTCAGTACCAGGTCTTCTCGTTAGAGGATATTTGACTCATTAGTGCATCTTGAGTTCCACCCATTTGGATATTATTTTACTATGCCTTCCATATAGGTCACCACTTTCCCGTTGAGACACTATTCTATTATGTGCACTCTTGGGTGTTGCGGGGGGTTTCGTTCCTACAACATTTCTATTTAATCTAGAAGTTCCCACCACTCCCAATTTTATTTTCTAGAAGAAAAATTCAACATCAAAACACAAAACAAACAAATATTTTATTTTTTGCATTTAGAAATGACTCCAGTTAAACGTTGTTTGCATGATCACAAAATTAATTTTAGCATACTCACAGATTAGAAACACATCTATTGGCTATCTAAACCTATAACTTCTATTTTTTTTTATCATATTCATATTTTAAGTCCAATTCATAGGTCAACCTATTAACTAGATATCAATTCACATAGTGGCATGTGAATCCTATTTCCAGGCATAAAACTGCTCGAGTTTCACTGGTTTACCCAACAACCTCACATAGATCACATCCAGAACATAAAATTTCTATTTTTACATATTTTTGAGCATAAATTCACCACACATGATATCATGCCTATCATAACATGTATTTAAGCATGTAAGCAAGCATACCTCAAGCAGGAGGCCTTTTTTTCCACTTCCAATAATTCTACTTCTTCCCCTACCTCTCTAGGGGAAGCTACCACATCACAGTAGATATGCCCATAGATTTAGATTTAATTGACACACGCACTATATCTCATGACAAGAATCCCACTTCATATGGTGAAGATTACCTACTTCTTTCCCATTCACCTTCACCTAACCTTTCATCTACATACTGTGATCTTATTATCTACACCACTTTGGGGCATCCACGTCCTCTCTTCACTATTGATGACGAGAATCCTCCTACCTCACCTACCTTCGTTCATACTTTATTCCAAAGTCTATATCAATCACTATTTGAGAATGAATCTTCCCTGCTCAATCACACTCACCCCAAGGTCATCTCATTTGCTCCTATCGAAGGGATGATCTCAAATACCTTGTCTTCCAATTTGAGCATGCAATCATCCCAATCACAAATCCATCTATCATAGCTTCCTTTAGAGCCACAATATGTACCCCTCACATCATCATACTAGAATAATTCTCAAGCACCACAACCACCATCCTTCCAACAACCCTTACTTGCATCCTTTGATACTACATCATAACCACCTTCTCACCCACAAAAATTCTCATGCCAACTACATCAATAGACTTCACCTCCCTCGTATGGTGAGACAAATTTCATCACACCACCACCTCAGACTCCTATCATTGAAGCCCATGATCCTTCTTTCTCATTACCTCCACCTAAATTCTATCGATATGAAATATATGGTATGCCACATTCTATGCCACTTCCATATTCATCTACTCCCATATTTTGCATCCCACTACCACCTCCATTTTGATATCTAGCGCATATTTTCTTTCCCCCATATGACTCATGATCCATGCCTTATCCTATCAATCCTCCTGGCTATCCTATGTTGCACAAATTATTTACCCATTATGATTCTATCCAAATGTAGGTGCCATTTTTTGACACCTCATCTCATCCACCATAAGCACCACTCATCTAGACATTGCTACCTCAAAAAAAGCGTACTACACCCTTATTCTTCATGACAAACCCTTCATGATCATCTTATCCTACCATCCAACTATTATAGTAGATCCCCCTCTAGAAGATACTGATTTAGCAACCACAATATTTGCAACAAAAATACTACTACCCTTAGTATATGCCTACTCTACCATAGGGTATCCCCTCAGCTTCAACCTCCTACACTATCTAGTAGCCTCACCTATAAGCACCATTGCAATATGTTCCTCCCCCACATTGGGAGGAATAACAAATCCAATATCCACCACATTCTCAGGATCCACCTACCTCCGTATAATATTCTACATATTTAGCACCTAAACTCCAAATTCTACAAGAAGTTAAAATGCTCAACCTTCGTATAGCTAATTATGGGCTAAAAAATCCCACATATGATGAGCTTTGCAATGAGATAGTCCACCTATTAGTTCTTATTCCTCCCTACCCTTATCACTTCAATATCCCAAAGTTTGATAAATACAAAGCTAAAGAGGATCCTCATGAACGTGTCAACAATTATTGCTCAACTTTCCATTAGCTTCATAGTAGAAACCCCCTCATGTTATGTACCTTCTCCCTCTTTCATGGGGGACAAGCCATAGATTGGTACAACATGCTCCCATGCCACAACCTATACACCTTCGAGCAATTAGCCATATTATTCTTAGAACATTTCTCCATTAAAATTAGGAAGAAAACCAAATTTCTAGATGTGTACACCCTAGATCAAGTCGAGGATGAGCTTATTATAAAGCTTATTTTCCAATGGATATTGGTTATACATGACCTCTCTCATAGCCTCCCATCCTTTGAGTTAGTTACACTCTTATCAAAGAGCTATCACAAACATATTTCTACCTCCCTAAAAACTCATCAAAGTTGTACCTTTGAAGAAGCTATCACTCAATCCAAGGTCATTGAGGACATCAAAGTCCAATCTAGCAAAGACCAAAATCAGAAAAAAGCCTTCTTACAATTCTAACATTCACTTCAATAGGAATGCGATAAACCAATCCTATACTAGATCACCATAGACCAACCAGGTGGCATTAGCTTCTCCATCCACTTAATCTATCTCACGAGCTCCACCTCCACTATATTTGTTATTCTAGACTAGCACTCCTCCTACATCTAGACTGACACATTCTCATGGTCTTCACCAATAAATTCAATAACATAATTTGACCCTACTATCTAAGACCTTTCCAACTTTTTTTTAGTGATTGTACGATAGAGGTCACATAACATTACCTAAAATTCAACCCCTGTATCTCAATAAACCCAAACCTCAAGGATATATTGAGCAGGCCTTCTCTGCATAACATCAACATCACAACCACAATACAAAATCTTATTGTTCCTCCTATGGTATTATTTAGGACCTCATTGATCGGGGTAACATTCAGGTCTCAAATCCCCTTGCATCTCAAAATCAAAACTTGGGAATATACCAGAACCTACTACCTGACCACTGGGGGACTAACTCCTAAGGAACCCAATTCAATCCCCAAGGACAACCCAAAATTTTTAACAATATTCAATGAGATCCACCCTCATATGGCATTTTTGGCATGATTAACCTTACCACTCGTGCCCAATGCTATCTTCCATGATAGGATGTTATAGTGGTTTTTTCTTTGGCACCCTTCATTTCTCTATAGCCCTCTACCATAGTGCATACCTCACCACGCTTGCCATAGAATATTATTACCATCCATGGTAGCCTTACAAATTAGTTACATAACATCCCACCTAAGCTATCCATATCCAATCTCTTACAATAATCTCAAACTCATCGTGAGGTGTTGAACGACATCCTTCGATCCATCAACCTCAAAATGCGTGACACAAATGCATTTGTTAACTTTATGGGAAACATACCTTGTTTCCTTCAACTCTCCATTAGTTTCCATAATCGTGAGATCATAGATCTCATAGGGGAGGGAGTAGATCCACCTCTCCACATACAAGAAACTATCAATGACATCACCTACAAATGTGTTCTTGTTGTTACTAGCTCATCCATCAACATTATTTCTATAGCTACCCTACATCATTTGCACATTCCACCTACCCACTTCACCACACCATCGCTCGATCTTAGAGAATTTTATGATTCCATGGGACCTATTGTAGTCTATATTATCCTACCCATTTGCATCAGGGTCCAAATTATCTCCATCCAATTTCATATCATTGAGGGCGAGATGCAGTATAATATCTTGCTCAAACACCCATGGATCTGAGACATGCAGTGTGTTCCTTCTACCTTACACCACTATTAGAAGTATGTCTATGGTGACCTGATTTATTATTTTCCCAGCTATGGGGATCCCTTTAAATTTTGCAACATTGTAAACCTCCACCAGGGCCGTCATCGTCCTCTACTCATGTCCTCCCCATCCCTTATCATCACTCATTATGATCATCTGCATCTCCCTTAGTATCGATATCATCCCTGCAATAATCATAAACTAGCACAATGATTCGTTATACTACCATCCCTTTTTCACCACCTTCCTCATGGCCTCCCCATCCTTATCAACTATCCTCCTACACAAATCCTCTTCTTGTGCCTCAATATTTCTCACCACTATCATAATCATATAATGTCCCATATCACCCATATCCCTCTACTATACCTCCTCTTCTTTCTATTCCTCAAACATCCCCACTCCCTTTTTGACCATGACTATTATATTTTACATCTTCTTGTATCCCAATACCTACATCGCATCCATCGAACTCATAGTTCCCACATGTGAACCACCCTAATGTATCTACCACAACTAAATACCATGAATAGAAGTAGCGAGGTTCTCACTTAGATGTAGAATTACTTCATTCTTTTGCTACCATAATTCATAATTTCCAATTGGCACCATCCTCCTAAGATTCTAATTTTCCACCTCGATCCCCCACACATGCCTTGAATTTCTATTTTCATGACAATATTCAAACCTTATGACTACAATATTTAGGATGCTCATGTGTGACCCCCAACAATCCAATCCATGTGGAAATTTTATTGTCCTTTATATTTTGTCTTAACCATTGATACCATTGTACGACTTGATTCTCTTGAAAATTATAACAAATTTGTTTATGCTAGCCTTGACTCCTTGCTCTTGGGCATTATACCTCCACCATCATAATCCAATTTCTATGGCACTCTAGACAACATGTCAAACCCCCAATTTGCACTATGTTACCTTCAAAATTTTTATTGGTGTGGATTTTGGCTAGGATGCTATGAAAAAGGGTTACAAACACCTATCAACCCCCATTTTCAATTGTCAACATATAAATATGGTCTAGGCTATCAACCCTTTTTTGTACACATGCTTGAGAATGAGCTTCAAGAAATTTTGTTGAATCCCATGCCAATACCTACACACACATTGGAAGACTACATTGATATGGATATTCTAAATGAGAGTCCATCTCCTTATTCTACCATCACCATCCAATGCACCTTCTTCCAAGATATGTCTCTTAATAACACAACTATTGCTTATTGTATCAATGCACTAGTTGATCAATTTGCTACCCTATCTCTCATGCCTCCTCATCCAAAGTGGCCCATTTCACCTACATATCCATTGCCTACACATTCAACCACACCAATGACCACTTCTC